>OX940895.1:22782250-24002667 GCA_954871355.1 Cabera pusaria | reverse complement strand
TTCGGTAAAATCTAGGACGCTAATCCATCGTCCTAGTCTACAACCGTAATGTCGTACTTTATAGACGCGTAGTAGTAAAGTTGTAAAGTACCACGCATAAAGAACACCACAGAGTATCGATAATCGGTTAGAAATAAAATAAATCGAACTGCATATACACAGTACCTAATCGATTATAAAACAATATCATAAATCATGCCATGCAACTATCGATTCTAAGTTCCATGAGAATTATCGATAATCAAATAAATTCATTGACGATCATACACTACTTCATCCATACAGTGAGCTGTCAAAAATATCATCCTTTACTAGACAAAGCAAAGGATCGATTTTTAAAAACTCTTTCCACGCTAGCGTGCAAAATGTACTTTTGCACGCAGATTTCAAAGGATAAACAGAACCTTTTCGAGGTTGTGAGGTGAAAATGCTATTGTACAGTATGCTACTTTTTAAATGACAAATTATGAACAACACTTTTATATATTATTTTTAATGGAATTATTAGACGCAATTATTGTGAAAGATTATATTATTTTTTATTGAAATGCAACTTGTGAAGGACATTTTTTTTTCTCTTTTTTATTATTTCTTTTTCGATGCTTATTTTAACCATAAATATATTACTAGCTGCTGAACCCACGACTTCGTTCGATAATTTGATTTTTATGTGACGTAGCCAACATGAAAGTACCTAATTAATATTTTATAACAAAATGTGGTATTTATAGCCTCGCCATTTACCCATTTCACTTATCAAGTATTATAATAAATTATACTACGGCCTAGACATCATCGCTATGAATGATACATTTATATATATAAAAGAAAGTCGTGTTAGTTACACTATTTATAACTCAAGAACGGCTTTACCAATATGGCTGAAAATTGGTGAGGAGGTAGCTTAGAGCCAGGAAACGGACATAGGATACTATTTATTTTGGTGTTTTTTTTTTGTGAATGTGTGCGTGTGTAGGTGTAGGGAAACACCACAATGTTGAAAAACATGATATTTGCATTCTCACCAAAATTCCACTGAAAATCTTCAGTAAACACCTCATCTTTACTGAAGGTATGACTTAGACTAGACTTTTACTTGAAAACTGAGCTGAAATGTGACTCTAACCTATCTCTACGACAAAAATTGATAAAAACTTGAAACATTTTAATATTTGACACTGGATAAATACACTAATCGTGTGGAGACATAATGAAACTTAAAAAAAATGTATGCTTACAAGCAATCGAGACAATAATAATCAATGCCTAATCAATTTTATATTTTGTCAGAATGTAAGTACAGAGATATAATATGCAAGAATGTGATAGCCAAGTTATGAATGTCGTATGAATACAGTCTTATCCATAAGGCAGAAAATATTGGACAGTTATTCATTAAGTAAGTACCTATACTTATTCAGAATTAAAATTAAATACTGGTGATTATATTTTTACAATCAAAATTAAACTCAATCGAACTAATTTCAAGTTAATAACTTATCTATAACAATAATAACATTGTTTCATCGCATCATGTCTTGCTGACACGCGGTTGAAGTACTTGATTTCTGTAATGCCACAACATTATTATTAACTTGATAATTTAATTTAATTTAATTATTGTAGATTTTATATAGTCTGTATTATAGTTTTTGGAGTAGTTTATATTGTGTATATAGTTATAAAACACAATTTGTATTTATTCATATTATTATAATACATGTCAATTGTAAATAATCGAAATCACTTAAAATAATAATAATGTCAACAATATAATAATTATTATATACTTGATAATCAAAAAGCCATAATACATTACTGAACTTAATATCTCTTTTGTATTTATTGTGTATTAAGTTCATAAAAGCCTAATTTATCTAAAAGGTAACAGGACATTCGTTGTCTGTTAGGTGGTACGAAGTTCGCCGGGCCAGCTAGTTTATATTAAATCAGAGTAACATCATATAATCAACCAGATAATTGTAACAATCAATGATCTAATTACCTCGTTAATTGCATCTCTGCACGATTACGTATTACTATTATCAATCCCCTGGCACGATTTGCAAGTGATAGCCCTCTACTATTATTTATTCTGTGGCGATAGCCAATCGCATAGTGATAATTGTCTTGAATACATAGTAGGTACTTAACTGTGTTAATAGTAATTAGTGGTATATATTGGATTGTTATTCCCATGAGAGTTCGTTCTATAATTAAAGAGCGTTGAGAGTGTTTTCCTTGTCTCCTTACCTGAAATTAAGCATTAGTTACGTTGAGAGTTAAAAGGATAGGTAGCGTGACTTCTAAGCGAGAGATAACTGGTTCAAATCTTAGCACAGGTATTCGTCCACAGTGGTAAGAGCATATTATATCGATGTGCCACGTGACTTGCTATCAAAAAGTAGTTTATCACCGTCAAGGTGAAAATCTTCCGCATTTATAACTTTAAGGTGTTCCGGCAGCACACAAAGAGTCAGAGTATTATAGTTCTAACGTGTTCACCGTCTTTGACCACATCATCGCTTACCACGAGGTGAGATAGTGCTCAAGTAGTGGTAGTCTATAAGATATAATAAAAAATAGTAAATTAGGTTAACTATTTTTTTGACTTGACATTGACTCGTAGCATTGCGCTACGAAGAACCATTGCCTTGCTACGCCACTTGTTTTGAAACATATTACAAAATTCAATAGTCGAAAAATAGTCTTTCATTTTTAGCCATATTTTTCTATTTTTTTATATACATTTCTATTTTAGACTTAGAAAACTTAAATTACGCGGGGGAATTGCGGGTAACCACAACTTCAGAATAAAAGTAAAAAAATTAAATTTAAAAAGCAACCATAGTAAAACGATTCAAAAACAATTGTCTAGTAGAAATAGGTACCAGTCTCAATTCGAGGACGTCGCCTGGAAATTAATTCAGCAACCCTGCTCCGTCTGATTTTATTACACGGCGAAGCAACAACATTTTACCTTTGAGCAATTTGTCTAGAACGTGCTTGTGAGGTGCAAGTTGCACTCAATTGGCAGTTGTGCTCTTCGAGTTGCATTCCAACAAGTAAAGTTGTTAATGTGTCGCTAACTTTTCGTAGAAATGAGAAATTGTAATTGATGGTTACATTTTTAGCGGCCCTACTATGGAATTTTAATAGAATTACTTTCAGTACGAGATGATGAGAAATAAATCACCAGCTGCCATTCTTGAATAGGCCTCTCAGCTCGATTTTCAGCTCTTTGTTTCCGCCGCTGCCAGGTCTATCTAGGTGAGGCCTATATCCAGCAGTGGACAGAGATAGGCTGATAATGATGATGAAGATTCTTGAATAACGTTAGTCACTATGCAAATCAGCTAGCTTGATGTTCAAACCAAATTTTTGGATAGTGTTAGTTGCTATGTAAATCGGCTAGGTTAGATTATTTGAACCAACCACTAAACAGTTGCAGTACAGTGCAAGGAAACTAAAAATCACATCAACTCTGCCAAATTAAATATACCTAGAGCACAGATTATATAATAGTTACTACGTAACCTACAGTCCATCTGGTCTCTTCGCTAGCCTTGTAACGCCACTGGTCTCAGTATTGCACCTCTCAGCAATGTACAACTTACAACATTTCAGCAAAGATATCGCGGGCTCACCTGCAACTGGACGAATGCTCCTTTCCTTAGCTATCATTATGTAACAACCTTGTTCTATCTGCCATAATTCCTGTCAAAGCAATATTTAATAAATTGTGTTATTACAAAAATATAAAGTGTAAAACACTTCAAAGAAACATGATATTTGATTTACGCAGTGCAACATCTCTCGTCAGATTTGAAAACTGTAATGATTTCTTCCGAATGATTAACTTACGTAATAAGTAGTCATAGATGGCGTCACCAATGCATAATTGGGTTAACAAATGCAATCCACTAATTTCTTCGTTACGATACTTCGCACCGGGGCTTAATTGGCAAAGCACCGGAACATGTTATTCCGGAGGTTGCGGGTTCAAGTCCCGTCTGTACGATGAATTTTTGGATTGTGTTTAACGATTTACAAAAATATAAAGTGTGAAACACTTCAAAGAAACATAATATTCAATATTTAATAATAACTAGGTACTTTACATTTCCCAAAGTTCACTTCCATACAGATTGTAAGCTTGAGTTAGGACATCGAGCTGCATTCCTACATAGCATTAGACCGCGTAGCAAACGTAAAATTGTAATTTTCAAAGTTATCACCGTCGACGCATTATGTTTCCAAGATGGCGTGAACAGCTGAACGCCATTCAAACTTTTCGCACGCATTGTGCTCGTACATTTTTAATACTTCGAATTAGGAGGTTCTCGGTCTAAAGCAAGGTTTCTTCGCTACTCAACTGCTTTTAATTTAATGTAAGTTAACCTACAACATAAAATTCTTTGCTACTTTTAGTGGTAGGACTTCTTGTAGAGGTAGGAATTCTGTTAGTCCGCCTGGGGCGGTACCACCACTTTGTCAAATAATTTTTTTCGGTAATTTTTTGGTAATTTTTTAATTTAAAATTTGGTAATTTTTTCGGTTGAATGGCAAGGTGTCCAGTGAAATTACAGGGCATGTGAGACTCAACATATTTATGTCTCAAGGTAACAGGCGCAGTGCAGTGTTTTGCATGCCGATGTATCTGTTATTGGTAGACGTCATCGCTTACCATCAGGCGAGCGTCTTGTTTGTCATGTTACCATTTACAATAAAAAAATAACTAAAAATAAATAAATTAAAAAAACTTGTTTTGTTGCTAATGTCAGCCCATACACACGTAATAATGTTAAGGACCGTACACATAGTTGTCAAACATAAAAATTCGCCAATCAATGATTTGGTTATCACTACGGAGTGTATCAAAGACGTGTGTAATTGGACAATTTTAATCAAATTAGTTATCTCTAATGACTTAGGACTTGAGAAAATACCTACCTATTATTATTCTCTTTACAATCTGCAAACATTTATCTCTTTTGTCTACATATCACGAACGCATACTTACTTCGATAAATATTCTCACAAAGTATACCAAAGAGTACCTAACTCCGCTAAGTACCGTCAGGAAACGTGTCATGATTGGTAAAAAGCCTCTAACTTCTTGGCCTTATTTTTCGGCTCAATGCTCTAACGCCGATTGATCTGGAATTTATGTTCTACCCGCCGAGCATCTTAGACCTTAATACGGGACATATTTTATACACCTTAAGGGTATCTTTTTTTTCTAGCGTGAAAATATTCGCAATTTACGCTTATGTTGAACATGTTTTGGGTAAAAGATTGATATTGTGGAAGAGGTAACTTAACGCTTAGTTAAAACTTACTCAAGTGAATATGCTTTAACAAAATTCTTATAAATTAATGATGATATCAACAAGATATCTAACAGGTTAAAGAAATAACTTAGGATGATTTACATAACAAAAAAAAACAATGCCGCGCTAGTCGTTTTCAGACGCAAGTTTGATGTATTTTCCTTCTTATTATATTACTAGAAGTGTCCCGCGGCTACGCCCGCGTTGAAAACTTCTTTTATTTTCTTAAAACTTTTCTTTTGTAAAAACTATTCTATCATTAAAGACATCAAATAAGAATTAGCCAAATCGGTTCACCCGTTTTCTTGTTATCGCGTGACTAAGGCAATTCGGGATTCATATTTATAAAACCCGAAAAATCCAAATTTTCAAACTTAGTTACCTACCCCATATCACTGATAATAACTGATAAAAGAAGCAACACTGGGCCGGTAGTCTTTACATGAATAGCGATGAATTTCGACCGATAATCGTCGATCGTCGATAAGAAAATAGATGCAGATAACAACTGTCTAGCTGCATCTCCTTCTGCTAGACGTTTGCGATGACAGGACGCATTGCTATCAATGTAGAGACTTCCACCCCTGGTCTAGCTATTCTACTAATTAATACATGCGCTCTCTCTAATTGGTTCACAATAAAAGAGTGCGATATATGGTTGTATATCGCTCTCTTTAATTATGTTACTTTCTAAACGTTTCATAGAAGAAGGTCGTATGTGCATATTTTACTTTCATGATATTGCTTTGTGAGACTGCTTCTGCAAATATGACAGATACTGTACCTATCAGAACTTGATAAAATGAGAAGTGCACGAAACGGAAAAGTAATGTCAAAAAATATTTTCCCAATCGGTTAAAAATGACGGAGTGCTGAAGTAACAAACATAAAAAAAACTGGCCAAGTGCAAGTCGGACTCGCACTCGTAGGTAACATAGTAGAGTATTTTAAAATAATATTTTTTCGCCACAAAAACATTAACTTTGTTTTTCATAGTATTTGTATGAAAAACAAAGTTATATTTGCGGTTGTTATATCTCAAAAACTGCTGACTATATCTTGTTCACACCAATTTTCGTTGAAAGTGTTTTTACAATATCTTTTATTTATTATTTTTCACTCTCTTACTATAAGTACGGTAATGGAAAAAAAAAGGAAAGGTAAGGTAAAGGGGGGGGGGGACACATTTTACCACTTTTGAAGAGTTCATCTTTCAAATGATTTACTTTGAGAAAAAATGGTTTCAGAAACCTCAATATCATTTATATAGACATATCTATAGACACCGCCCCCCCCCCCCTCCCCGCACGTGTAGGTTTGATGAAACAATTTTTAGGTTCAGTTCCATGTATGGGGAGGCCGCCCTTAATCTTTTATTTTTTTATTTTTGTATAAAACCTTAAAGCGGTTTACAGAATACACCTATTGCCATTCGGCTACGGAACCCTAAAAATACAGTCAGATGAGAACTTCCTCCTTTTTTTAAGTCGGTTAAAAGATATATTTTCTTCCTACGTCTGTAAGCCTAAAGGTGGTGAATGTCACAGGTCATTGTTGCCTTCCTGCGCTGCGTTAATAGGCTTAAGCCTTAATAATAAATTATATATACTTAATAAAATAAAAGGCGGCAATAGCCCAATGGATAGGGTGTCGGACTGGCAATCGAAAGGTCGTGAGTTCGAATCCCACCCCACCCATTGCACTATTGACGTGAACCCACTCCAGACACAAGCATATTTAGCTTAGTTGGAGGGGTTAACAAGAATACTAGTAATGTGCAACCCACATTGCGAGTAATCTTTAAAAAAAAAAAATATACCCTACATGTGATCCCCAGGTGGTACCATTCAAAAGAGCTACTCAAACAGCATGGCAGAGCTATACGCATCATCTGGTAATATCACTTGGTATCCACAATATACTTATTAAAATCAACAGGTTAATCAAGCCTCGTCATGAAAAATAAGTACTTATATTCCTTAATGAATACCACTCCTTGCCAAGCAGAAAAGTACTTTTACTAAAGTTAAACTTAGTACCTAATTGAACGATTCAATCAACACTCATAAAACAAAGCTGTGATGAAGATTGTATAGATATACATTTGCTATCTATAAAATTGTCTTATTGTTTCTACGCTCAGAAATGCTCGCTGGAAGTTTTTAATAGTTCTAAAACAAAGGTAGAGTGCCTTCCTCCACCTAGAGCGTCAAATCGTTTCGCAACTCGGTGAACTTATAACTCAGCGTCGCGAGTAGTCGAGATCACAAATAGTTAGCTGTTCCGTCTTCACAGAGTTTTCTTTTTGAGTTCACTTATTCAATCTGTCTTATGACTTTTTAAGTGGGTTAGACACTTTTGTCTTCAGTTTTCTTAGCTATTGTTGATAATTTTATGGCTTATATGGGTTGTTTTGTAGTTTTTTTTAAAAAGCAAACGAAATAAGCATTATAAGCATTCTTTTTGAGTTCACTTATTCAAGCTGTCTTATAAATTATTAAAAGGGTAAGACACTTTTGTCTTCAGTTTTCTTAACTATTGTTGATAATTATATGGCTTATATGGGTTGTTTTGTAGTTTTTTTTAAAAAGCAAACGAAATAAGCATTATAAGCATTCTTTTTGAGTTCACTTATTCAAGCTGTCTTATAAATTATTAAGTGGATAAGACACTTTTGTCTTCAGTTTTCTTAGCTATTGTTGATACTTGTATGGCTTATAATTATGGGTTGAGTTTTAGTTGCTTTAAAAAAGGAAACCATATAAGCCCTATAAGCGTTCATTTTAAGTTCACTTATTCAATCTGTCTTAAGACTTATTAGGTGGGTAAGACACTTTTATCTTCAGTTGTATTATCTATTATTGATACTTGTGTGGCATATATGAGTTGTTTTTTAGTTGCGTCAAAAAGGAGTAGCTTTTCAATTGGTCTGTGTATGTTATACGATATGGTGATATCGTATAACATATAATTATTTCGTTTATTTTATATTATTATTATTTTCATTAATCGATTTCGATATTAAAGGGCAAGGGAAAACTGTTTCTTGTTGCTATGTACATTTAAGCAATATCTGATGGGATAGGGAAGGATTCAAGCTGTGAACTGATTCAAGTGAATGAAGTGAGCAAGAAACTGTAAAGTTTGATTCTACATAATGTGTTTAAACGATATTACGAAAACATTGAGGGCATGTTATATATATATTTAAGGTTTTCATTACGTTTTTATTTTACTTTTTATGACAGACAAGCTGTTAAATTTAAATTAACAGCAATCGAAATTCAATTTGACAGTGATATTTTTTTTAAATTCATATAGGCTAGCGTTTGACCACTTTCTCACCTGTTGGTAGGTGATGATGCGGTCAAGGATGGTAGCACGCTAGGCCTGGAATAGAAAATGGCTCTCAAGGATAGCTGCTGGAACACATTAGAGGTTTTGGCGACAGGTTTTCTAACTTGAGGGTGGTATAGCTGGCCAGGCGGACACTAGATAGCGTCCTACCGGCATGCGGGGGTTGGAGCTTTCTTAACGATGTTTTTCCTTCACTGGATCTTACCAGCTCTAGCTCAAAATAGTGGTGATTTTACTATTTGAAACAAAACTTATAACTAAACTTAAATAGAGATAACAACATCTTTGCAGTAAGTTGTTCAGTTTGCAAAATAGATCGTCGAGTGACTATTTCGTAGTAACTTTAATTTAATCTGTTGCGAGTTACTTGTGACGTCTAGCCAACTTCAATGTTTACCGTTCATATACATATCCCTAGAGGTAAACTAGCTACTTAAAAACCATGATGCATGAAGACTGATAGATTTCTGCCATAGCTCGTAGGTCCCACCAAACAAATACAAACCGCCGATCGATTCCGACATAATATTTGTTGATGTGTGGTTCGGTCCGGTTAAATATAGATGATTTTATCTACTGCTGACTATTGTAACAATATTTTACCAAAGTAAACCAAATATAAATTAAGTTACTACCCTATACTATTTATATGTATGTGTATAGAAGGTCCGTGTTATGTAGATATCATAAGCCTATCCTATAATTTCGTATAAAAGCCTATTTCAGCTTAAGCATAATTATTATGGCGTATAATAGCTCCAATGATATATTCAAAGCTCACCTCACCTCTAGCACTTAAAACTCTACGAATTCCGAGCACCTGTAGAAACTAGCGGATACAGTGTTTTAATCCTAAAAACTCACGTTCATTTTAAACTTATAGATTTAAAAACGGGAATTTAACGTGACTTACGCGATGTCGATATAGCGATCGACATATGTTTCGGCCTCATCCGGAGGCCTTCTTCAGGATCTTGAGTGCGGGGCGCTCGCCGACGCGTTCAACCTCGCACTGCGGGCCGCTGCTCGTGCAGCGCGGGCGGACGGAGCGGGCGGCGCCGGCGGCGGTGGTGGTGTTGGTGGGGGGTGATGATGCGGTGTACATAGTGGAGGCGCGGGATTAGGTTGGAGGGCTTCGTCTTCATCACTGCTGTTTACTTCAGACGACCGTAGGCGAGACCAGAAGAAACGTGTCCACAAGACTCAAAGAACACATTGCTTCCATGAAGAACGTGGACAGCGGTAGCTCGGCGGTTACAGAGCACGCTCTCACATCTGGGACGACGCACTACATCAGATTTGACAAGGCACGGATTTTGGCGCGTGAAAAGTACTTTGTACCCCGAAAAATCCGAGAAGCCATTGAGATCAGTCGTCGTCGTAACTTCAACAGAGACAGAGGGTGGTACCTGTCAAATACGTGGAAAACCGTTCTTCATGGAAAGCACGTCACCAGTGGCAACAGTGAGGAGGACACCTTGAGTTTTGTCTGCCGGTTGGATGAGGTTTCGTCTGAAGTAAACAGCAGTGATGAAGACGAAGCCCTCCAACCTAATCCCGCGCCTCCACTATGTACACCGCATCATCACCCCCCACCAACACCACCACCGCCGCCGCCGCCGCCCGCTCCGTCCGCCCGCGCTGCACGAGCAGCGGCCCGCAGTGCGAGGTTGAACGCGTCGGCGAGCGCCCCGCACTCAAGATCCTGAACAAGGCCTCCGGATGAGGCCGAAACATATGTCGATCGCTATATCGACATCGCGTAAGTCACGTTAAATTCCCGTTTTTAAATCTATAAGTGTTTTAATCCAGGAAGGTTCGGTAATGTTTTGTAAATTCTAGTGGTTTGAAGAGCGAATTTAGCTCTTAAGATGCCGAGTTTTGGCATGATGTTCTGCCAGGTGGGAAACCGGAGAGCTGTGCATCGAGAATTGAAGTGTAGAACAACGCTTCCTCTTATTTTGTCGTTCACTGACTGTGACTACACGTTCAATCTTACATCTCTTCTACACAAGCCATTTAGGCTTAAAGTTATGATGATTAGGATGACGATTACTAAAATAAATAAATAAAAAATATTTAAAAATGGTTGAAGAAAATGCTACCTTACTGTACTGTATACTGTGTGTGGCAATTATTGTCACCAACGAGATTTTTTGCTTTTTTCTATTCCTTAATCCGCGGGCTATCTAGGAATTAACACCTACACGTGTTCTTTAGGTGGCGCTAAATAAGTAACCACTGGTGGTAAGCTTCAACAGTAGCTAATATATACACGTATATAATACGTACACATATACACGTACAAATACTTGCCATTTGGTTTGCCGAGCTTAGGCTTATTTTAGTATTTTTCATGTTTAATTTTTCTCTGAGTAAAATTGAGGCCAGGCTTTATTGAAAACACGGTTTATTACATCCCTTATAGGATTACTTTGTTGTCCGTCGGTCTGTCTGTCAACACCCCTTATTATCAAGAACGCGTAGAGATATAAAGTTTAAACTTATATCAAATACTCGGGTCTATGGTTTCTTTTGGTTGTGAAAAAAATGTAAATAAATTGTAAGTCAACGCGATCAAAAGATATGACCGTTTATGTCGCATATTTTCGCATATCTTGCGGTTTCACATGGGATCAAAACTTCTACTTACTACTTCCCCTTTGACCTATAATCATGAAATTTTGCAAGAAGTAAGGTCTTGAAGCACTTTTCAACACCAACATTATAAATGCGAAAGTTAGTTCGTATGTTTGTTTGGGACTTCTTCACGGTCAAACGACCGCACCGATTTAGCTGAAATTTTGCCTTTGTATAGCTCTATTATGGATTAGGCTATGGAATACTTTTTAACGCGGGCGAAGCTGCGAGGCTCAGCTAGTATAGAAATACATCTGAAAGCCAAAAAAAGTGTTTACAAACTCATTATTTGCATGATTATTTGATGATTGTCGACTGTCTCGACCTAGGTTTCGTGCATGTCCGATGCACATCCTCGGGAGTTTACGCAGCGAGATCGCGACGACCACTAAACTCCCGAGGAAGTGCATCGGACATGCATGAAACCTAGGTCGAGACAGTCGACAACAAACAGTAGTGAGTATAATAGTCGGTTATTTATAATCATGATTCAAACTCACGATAACTATACATCATTATTTGCAGTTGGTACAATACATTTTCTATGGAACGAACTGCAAAGTTAAGTTTGTCCTTTAACCTATATAGTAGTAGTACATAGACAAATTTGTAGGAAAGCCTCAGCGCGTGAGTCCAACTCGCACTTAGCCAGTGTATTTTTCTAATTAGTTGCCTTGTAGGTGACAAAAACATTTTTAAACTAGCTACGTCCCGCGGCTTCGCCTGCGTTAAAAAGTATCTTATGCTTTTCTTTCTTCTTTATTGACTATCTGTGCAAAATTTCACACAGAGCGGTAAAGGTTATGAAAAGGTAAGAAGTAACAAATATTCAAACTGAATTTCGCATTCACAATATTGTAGTTAATTTGAAATAAAGTAAAGTATAAAATGCAAGTATATAAAGTATACAAACCGCGGGACACAAGTTGTGGTTAAAGATATTTTTTACCATTGCCACTCAAAAAAGAGCACTTTATTTATCGACAGCAGTGAATAAAACGCTCTTTTACTCACTCGGTGAATAAAAACATTTTGAATTTGGAACAATCACGAAATACGAATTATGTACAAAAAATAAATAAATAAATAATTATAGTCTCTGCCTACCCCAACTGGAAAAAGGCGTGATTGTATGTATGTATATATGTATGTATGTATGTATGTAAATAAATAAATCTTGCTGAAAGCCTGCCTACTGGCTGGCTAAATGGAGGTATACCATAGAAGCTAAATAATAAAATAAAAAGAAAAATCCCGCCAATTTTGGTTAAATCTTTTTTTTTGTTTTCATTATGGCTCTACACGATTAGTATATTCAGCCAGAGTCAAGTATTAAAATTGTTTAAGTTTTTGTAAATTAAAGTCATAAAGTTGAGTCAAAGTTACATTTCTGATCAAATTGCAGTCACAGTCTTATCCAAGTAATAATACTCTTAATATAGATGTGAACGTTACTGAAAATTTTCAGTGCGATTTTGGTGAGAACGAAAGTAGCATGTTTTTCAAGATTGTGCTCTTTCCCTAGACATTCACCGACACTAAAAAATAAATAAAATAAAAAATAAAAATAAAAAATCCTTATATTTCCCATGTTTTACAATGTGTTAATTAATTTAAAAAATATGGTTTTTAGTTGTTTGAGGGAACCCTTGAGGTGAAGGCCTCCTCCAGAGAGTGCCATGATTCTCGGTCTTTCGCTATTTCTAACCAGAGTGATCCAGCCAGACGCACGTTCTCGTCCTTCTAGCGTGTGTGTGGTCTTCCTCGCTTCCTTTTACCTATAGGTCTCATCCAGATAGTTAGCTTTTTGGCCCATCTATTGTCTTGTAGTCTTTCTATGTGGCCTGCCCATTTCCACTTTAGTCTAAGTGCGTGTGAAACGGCGTCTATTGCTCTTGTATTCGATCTTATTATTGAGTGGCGGACTTTATACTGTTTTTTTATGTTGAGCATGCTGCGTTCCATTCCTCTTTGGCATGAAATAATTTTGTTCTTAATAGTGTAGTTAAATTTCCACGTTTGGCATGCATATGATAGGCATGGGAGGAGGTTTGAATCCATTATCTTTTTCTTCAGCTCTACCGGGAGATCACTTTTTGAATACTTCTTTAAGACTCCAATATTTATTCCATGTATGTTTAATTCTTCGTTCAACTTCCAGTAAGTTGCTATGTTTAGCAAATGAAATTTGTTTCCCTAAATATATATATTCCTTCTCATATTCGAATGGTATATTATTAGCGTTTATAGGTTTCTGTGTACTGTTGGTTATGATTTTTGTTTTTGACGAGTTCATTTCAAGGCCGACTTATAAACTTGCAGGGTGCAGTGTAGTAATCATGTGTTGCGATTGGGTAGAGCTCTCAGACACTATTGCTATATCGTCTGCGAACCTTAGGTAATTAAAATATGTTCCTTTTATATATATATACCACATCGATTCCAGTCTAACTGTCTAAAAACATTTTCTAATACAGAAATGAATAGTGTTGGGGATAGTGGGTCTCCCTGCCTTACCCCTCTTTTTATTGCTATTTGCTTCTAATTTCACCTTGCTTGTGCATTTTTCGTAGATGTTCTTTAAAACTTCAATATACTGACTCTCTACGTTTTGTCGTCTAAGCGCTTCCCAGATGCTCGGGTGTAATAATGTGTCGAAGGCTTTTTGGTAGTCGATGAAGGCGAAGTATAGAGGTATCTGCTGTTCTTGGTATTTCTCAATCAAAAGCTGTAACGTATGTATGTGGTCGACTGTAGAGAATCCCCTGCAAAAGCCTGCTTGTTCAACCGGTTGATGTTTTTGTATGCGCTTATTCTTTTTTCAATAATGGATGAAAATAATTTGTAGAGACTTGAAAGTAGACTGATAGGCCCGTAATTTGAGATCACCGGCACTAAATGGTTAATAATCCACACATTACACATTAATACACATTATGTAATATTATGTATATTATTACACATTAATAATAAAATATGATAAATATAAATACTATAAGTAGGTACTACTGTTAATTTTCTCGCAGTCAATGGTAAAAAGGAGATTACACGACTCTTGAATAAAAAAAATAATCTCGGTCCTTGTATCCTTCGCTCCGCTCAGGATTCTAATCTAGAATCCTTCGCTGCTCTCAGGATCCGACTTATTCCCTCGAAATAAATTGCCTTTTTATTCACTTGTTGTATAATCAACTATATTTCTCAAAATAAATTACATTTGCACACAATAAATCACACTGCATGAGAAAATTACAATATTGTTTTAAATTAGTTTACAGCAAGCAATCAGATGTATGATTACATACTATGTACCTACTCTAACTAACTTCAATAATTATCTTTACTGTAACAATTACAAACTTCATAATTATACGTATTCCTTTACAAAAATACCAGGGTATTGCGAAAGAAATGTTGGTATGACGGAGTTTCGTGATAAAATTAAGTTCATATTGAGTGGAAGTTGAGAAGGAAGTTAAGAAGAAGTTCAGTAAATCTAAACGTTCTACCATTCGAAGTGAAGGTATTACTATAAATACACACTAACTATAGATACCTGACCATGTTTTGATAAGAACGTCAGAATGCCGAAAGCAATAACCGTAGCTATTAAGTACATTCATAACGGCACGCCGAGTTCCTTAGACCAAATAATCGGGTTTGATACAGGATGTAGTGTAATTTCATTGTTGGTTCCTGTGTAAAGATGTATCTGTTGATAAAGATAGAAATCATCACTTACCAACAGGTGAGATAGTAGTCAAATGCTAGCCTATATGATATAAAATAATTTATGATCGTACAAAACGAAATATTTTTGTGATTGTTACAAACGAAAAAACCGACTTCACAAGCGCGGCAAGCGGTGAGATTTGAATTTCGTATTACAACATTCAACCGTATTGCAATCGTATTACGATTAGAATTTCGTAGTACGACTCACCGCGGATCCCACTTGCGAGATGCGTAAACTAGCTTACAGAATAGCCTTACTGAAGTAGATAGTGTTGTTTCGGAAACATAATCATGTTTGTTTCTGTTGTAACTGCTTTTCTACCGACTTCCTAAAAGAAGAAAGTTCTCAATCCGTTTGTGTGTTTTTTTTAACACTGTCTAAATACACTAATCGTGTGGAGCCATAATGAAACTAAAAAAACAAAACAAAAGTTTACTACTGACTTCTTTTGTTATTTATGTATATTGTCTCGTTTTGTTCGGTCATTATATAAATAAACTAGCGGATCCAGCAGACGTTGCCCTGCCCGATCGCAGTGCCACCTATCGGGGCAATTGTAAATCTAATCCATTCTCGAATCCACACACACAAAAAATCATCAAAATCAGTTATGCCGTTTAGGAGGAGCTTAATTACAACGAAAAATGGCATTGATTTTTATATATGATACTAATAGAACACCTTTTATAATGCATATGCCCGCAATATCTGAAATCGGACGTAATACAAATTGGCGAGAGTTCCCGCGGGCGGTCAGGCGGTCACTCGCTCTGCTAATTAGGTCTTGGGATGACAATATCGTACGATCAACTCGAATGGAGATCGGACATTAGTAGAATTGCTCTACGTTTATGGGAAACTAGCGTTAAAGCAGCTTTACCTATGCATTTATATGTTAAGAGCCCGTTTCCTTATAAGTATTGAGTTTTGAATTTAAATCACAATATTCAGATAATCTGACAGTTAACTCCATAATATAAAAGATGTATCTGTCTGATAAGTGACTAGGCTATCAGGAACTTTATCGGGAACCGGTGAAAATGGTTCTAAATTATTTATCAAGTTAACTGGTAGATAAAGTTATAATAACAATACATTTCATAATCAGCTTGGAGAACTACTACGTATCAGTTTTGTTACTGGTCACATAAATATATATTTTTTAACCGACTTCAAAAAAAGGAGGAGGTTTCTCAATTCGATCGTATATATATATATATATATATATTTTTATTTTTTTTATGTTTGTTCGCGGATAATTTTGTCGTTTATGAACCGATTTCGATTATTCTTTTTTTGTTCGAAAGGAGATATCCCAAGTGTGGTACCATGGTAATTTTATCGAGGTATGATAAGTATCTCCAGAGATATTGAGATAAACATCTCAAAATTGGTACTGAAAATGAATAGCGCGGCATTGAAGTCGGTTGTTTTTTAGTTTTTAAACGATATTATTTAATTATATGATATCCCATCATTATCATTAGTAGCCAGTTTTGTCCACTGTTGGACATAGGCCTCTCCCATCATTTATCTATAATAATGATACCGTATTGGACTGCAATAACGCGGAATGTTTTATAAGATGTTTATTTTATTATTCATGTTTTATATATTTCATTTTCTTAAATTTAGGTTTTTTTGTTTTATTATTAAACTATTATTATTAATTCCAATCTATTAAATTAATTAATTTAATCTAATAATAAAAATCGTTATTTTGTTTTCAGGTGAGATAGTGATCATACGTTAGCCTATACCATATAACATGTAATATCAAAAAATAAACCGGCGTGCGTGTCGGGCCACGCGCAGTGTAGGGTTCCGTAGTAGCCCATTATTCAATTCAAGTCTTTACCCGTTATAAACAAGCAACTAAGTATTTCGTTTTTGTCACTTTAAACGATTTATTCTAACGATTTTGTATTTGGTGCAAAATTATCCAATACCCAAGTTCAACCCAAGACTATTACTGCTAAACTAATAAAGGTATCTTAACCGCTATAATTTTCCTTTAAAGTTCATGAAATGCACTAATATCACGAATTTTTCCAGATTTTTCAAGCCAGCAGTTTAGCTTTAGAGAGCTTTAAGAGGGGGGGGGAGGCGCTACTGGAACAAAATTTTGCACTTTAAAGTTTAATATTTCGTAAATGGAGCATTTAATCAAAAAATAAAATTAGCAAATCTGAAGTCATTTTAAAAGATCTATTCAACGATACCCCACACGATGGGGTAGACGACGAAACAAAAATTCATCCCCACTTCTCATGTAAGGAAGATACCCTAAAAAAAATTTTTTTCAAAATTTTATTTCACCTTTTTGTCTGCGTAATTTATATATATACAAATATATACCATACGCCTACAAAATTACAGCTTTTTGGTATTAACGGTCTCTTAGAAAAACCTCGGACAGACAGACAGACAGACAGACCGACAGACATGACAAAACTATAAGGGTTCCTTGTCAGAACTACGGAATTCTAAAAACTTTTTTAAATACAAGCTTTTACATAACCTAGGACCTGACTAAGTCAAGACAAATCCAACGAGCCCAAATGCGACGGGTATAACATGTGTAGTTTAGGATTTCCTTTGACCACCTTTCAGCTCCATCATCAGATCAGCACCATGTCATCATAATATTGCACAAAAATAAACTAACTAAACAATGTTTTAATCAGCAAGGCATATTATACGGTGCAAGATTTTTTAATTGATAATTGTATAATTTAAAAGTTTTTATTTTATTAATTATTGTCAACTCTCATTATGGTGATTTTGTAGCGGTACACCTTAACAGTTTGTTTTACCAACACTATATATATATATATATATATATATATATATATATATATATAATATATATATTATATATATATATATAAATACATTTTATTGATAGATTGATTGGTTGCACTGTCACGCGATTTACATAAAGTATGCAAATTTCAGCTCAATCGGTAACCAGGAAGTGGATCAAATTTAATTTGCAAAATATTATGACAAACAAGATTTGATGACAAACATCGGGACAGGAGAAAATAAATAAAAGTTTGTAAAAAAATAGCAAGCTTGCGTAACACACTTGGCTTGAGAATATGTTGTCTAAATATTTTGTAAATAATAATTTTACCTATCCACTATGTAATTATTTAGCCCGTTTCTGTTTAACAAGCCCTCCACTTATTTAACTAGCAAATATAACAAACTGGTCATACTCTACATTATTATCAAAGCAATTTTGTCAAAATTACAGCGACAAGGCGGTTCCTAGATTCCCTAGTTCCACTTAAAACTTAGGAACTCCAGTACTAGACTAATGCGTCGTAATTGCCTTTACTAGCAATGTTACAAAGTTTCTCTTCGTAAATGTTTAGTGAATTTCTCCATTAATTTGTAGGCACAGGAATCGGTTTACGTAAAGATAATTAGTTTATTTTTAACCGACTTCACAAAGAGGAGAAAGTTCTCAATTCAACAGTTTTTTGAAGTTATACTTCTTTTGGCGCGATAGAGAAAAATGATGAGAGTGAATTTTTACGATGCGCGCGCACACCGACACCTAAATTTAACATCGTGAAGTTAGTTCTAGGTGGTACGATGCGCGCGCACACCGTCACCTAAATTCTACACCGTGAAGTTAGTTCTAGGTGGCATGACTATGTTCAAGTTGTATATGTCATATTTAACGTCATATTTTTACGTTAATAAAACCTTTTTTATTTAAATGAAATCTTTTTGGTTAATTTTAATATTTATCGTTAATCACTACTGCATTTTAGTTTTTTTTTTTCCATACGCCACAGAAGTATAACTTCTAACGCGTGTACATAAGTACACACACTCTTTTTTTTTATGTTTGTTACCTCAGAACTCCGTCAAATCTTAACCGATTTGAAAAAATATTTTTTGTTTGAGAGATTACGCCGCCCGTTTGGTTGAATTTTATCGAAATCTTTCCGGAGATATGGAGATTAACAATATAAGCAAATGTGTACTACTTTGATGACATGATTATAACTAAACAGTACTTTGACTATCGTGGCATGTGAAGTCGGTTTTTTCGTTTTGTACGATAATAAATTATTTAGCTGTATCAGAGTAATTGTCACTTTAATTTTAACTAACAGCCTAGCTCCAAAAACATTGCAATAATCTTCATGCCTTGCTCCTAACCCAACACGTGATCTTCTTAACCTACTTCAAAAAAGGAGAAGTTTCTCATTACTTCTTGATGTTGTTACTTGATTACTCCGCGTCATAGAAGTCGGTTTTTTAGTTACTTATGTTACGCTTAGTGGTAAAGCTTCGGCCATCGTTCAAATGGACCATCTCACTAAAAACATTTTTTTTGTTATGATATAAGGTAACTGCACAAGAACGACGCTTGTCTGATGGTAAGCGATACAGCGGCATACATGTCTGGACTGTCAACATTCTGCATGTCACTGCACTGCGCCTGTTAACTTCAGACATAAAGATGTTAAATCTCACATGGAGTTTTGGCGGGAACGTGGAAATGTGTGTGTGATCTCATTGTATTTTTTCCTAAAACTTGTGTTCTTCCGCGAGTTAATGTGTAATAAATGTGGATTATTAACTATTACGTGCCGGTGAATGTGTGCGAGTGTAGGGAAACAGCACAATGTTGAAAAACATGCTATTTGCGCTCACCAAAATTCCACTGAAAATCTTCAGTAAACACCACATCTTTACTGAAGGTATGTCTTAGACTAGATTTTTACTTAAAAACTGACCTGAAATATGACTTTGACCCATATCTCCGACTAAAATTCATAAAAACTTGAAGAATTTCAATACTTGACACTGGCTAAATAAACTTATAAGTGTGGAGCCATAATTAAAAAAAATTTAAAAAAGTCTCACATGCACTGTAATTTAACAGGACACCTTGCCATTTCCACCGAAAAACATTTCTATTTCACGGCTGAAAATAAATTAAATAAATTAATGAAATTAAAATTAATGAAAATTAATTGGCAAAGTGGTGGTGGTGGACTTGCAGAATTCCTACCACTACACTACATGTCGTCATTCAGTTCATCGACAGCCAACATGATGTGAAGTGCCAACCTGTTAGAAATATGTATGTACTAGCTATGCCCCCCGGTTTTACCTGCTCAGTCATCGTTCCCGTGGGAGTATTGGGATAAAACGTATTCTATGTAATATTTCAGAGTCCCGACTATCTACATACCAAATTTCAGCTCAATCAACAAGTAACAAATATAAGTAACAAATATACACACAAACTTTTATTTGTATATTGAACTAAAGTCGGTTGTCAATATCACTATTAATACTAAACTGAACGTTTCAGACTACTTACATATATTATGTTTCTTTGAAGTGTTTCACACTTTATATTTTTGTAAATTGTTAAACACAATCCAAAATTTCATCGTACCGACGGGACTTGAACCCGCAACCTCCGGAATAACATGTTCCGGTGCTTTGCCAATTAAGCTTAATTAAGCTTACGGCGGTACGATGAAATTTTGTATTGTGTTTAACAATTTACTTACATATAACTTCTAACTTGTAGTATAGATCGAGGTAAGCCCGGATAATCTGAAGTTAAGTCCGAGCGTATAAGTTAATGTATATAATGTTAAGTTAGTTGTTATCCTGCGCTTTGTAAGTTTGTCCACACTCCGCGCCGAGGAGCCTCTGGTAGCCAGGTTAATCTGGTTTCTGGTTTAATTGTGATGGACCGATTCGGGCAAACGAGATTGTAACGGTACAAATAAATCAGATGAAGTACACTTTTACAACTCATCGTTTTATGTGAATATACAATTACGCCTTTTTCCCGTTGGGGTAGGCAGATACTTTTTTCTACATGCTACGATCCTGACATACCTCTTTCGCTTCTTCGACTTTCATGAGCGCCTTCATAGCTCGCGGGTTATAGTTACTTTTGACTTGGCCTTTCTTTAAAACGTCCCGATCAGCCCCATAATTCTTCGAAAACCCATTCGGATTCGGAAAGTGCGTTATTTTCGACTGAGATTGTGAAATTGCAATTTTCAATGCTGGTCGTGATACGTTCGCCTAGGTCAGCCTCTACCGGTTATATGTATAAAAAAATATAAGTAGCATAAGATAAATAAATACACACAAACTCCAGAATAGTCTAAATATAAAAGTGTTATTTATTTATTTAACTTGGCTGCATATTCAGTAATACAACCCCGATATGATTTTTAGTTAACTGGCCTTACCAGGAGAATATCCGCCGCCATAACTTTACGGTGTTGCGGCAGCACACAGCCCTTGAGCACAGTTTTACAACTGTGCCTTGAGAGTCAGAGAATTCTAGGCCTAGTTCTCCATCTTAGACCACTTCATCGCTTACCACCAGACGAGATAGTCGTCAAACAATAGCTATGAAATATAAAAAACTTACGTTTTTCCTTATAGTATTGTTAGGTATTATTAACATAGATTTAAATTAAAGATTAGTAAAATGAATAATTTTAAACATCGTTCTTAAACCGTTGCACAAAATAACAACTCACCAGCTTTAATAACGCTTAGGAGGATGACTGAATTAAGTATAATTTCCACAATTAGCAGTGGCCGTTCTCTGCCATGCTTAATTGCCAACATTTCGTTCTAGCTTTGATTATCTTTTGATTCATTGATACACACATTCCGAAAAATTTATGTATTTGAAAACTGTAATGATTTCTTCCGAATGATTATCGTTATTATAATTATAATTCAAAAAATAATTGGGTTATGCATAGTTGGCAATCCATTAAATCCGTCGTATTGATAGTATCGCACCGTAGCTTAATTGGCAGAGCACCTGGGCATGTTTCCCAAGGGCTGCAGGTTCAAGTCCCGTCGGTACGATGAAATTTTGGATTGTGTGTAACAATGTACAAAAATATAAAGTGTGTAACACTTCAAGAAACATAATATATTTAGATTCGTCACAAAAATATTTTGACTCGTAAGACTAGTACCTACATTGTATTCTGTGGATTTATACTGTCACGCGCGGGAGAGTCGTTGTCATGCGTGCCTAGGACCTTTATTAACCCTTCACGAGATTTCTGGGTTGTGTTAAATGTGTGACCAAACACACACATTTAACACAACCCAGAAATCTCGTGTAAGGTTAATAAAGATGTTCAAAGTAGTACAGGTCATAAATTAGTCATAAATTATATAAACTAGGTGTATCGTGTGTGAGGACAATAAGAAGAAATATTTGATTGTGATAACCTCGTATATTCACAGTAGTACTAAAATATGTAAATAATGTACGAAGTCTATTTTAAAATATTAACCTTTTATAACCTACTAAACACCAGATTAAAATAGTTACACGAACGATACGTTCTTGTACACTTTGCCCAAGCATAGAAGTATTATATGTATTAGACGTTATCCTTGCTAAATAATCAAAGCTTTTCATCATCGCGTACAAGCGTGAAAAATTGCTAATATTAACTACGCAATAAGGCAATTTAGAAAGACAAGGAAGTTATTTAATTTCAGTCCATGTTTCTATAAATTGAAACGTTTTATTTTCCTTTTGGCATATTTAATGTGTCCGCTTTGGGGACCAATTGAACATTTCAGCTAAAGTTGTGTCCTTATTGTCTTCCAACCAATATTCCGGTTCTTTTTTATGATCTTTGGTAACAGGAAAAGCAAGGCGTTCGTCTAACGGTACGTGAAGACGTCTACTTTTAAAAGACAAGTTTTACCTTTGTGAACTTTGTGTATAACGCGTAAAATTGCGTTTTTATAAAAAAAAATACTTTTAATATAATGTAGATAACTTTTTATAGTAGTAGGACTTCTGCTAGTACACGTAGAAGTAACATCATTTTTCTAATTGTTTTTTTCAAATTTGAATGTTTTTCGGTATGAAAGGCAAATTGCTCAGTAAAATTACAGGGCATGTGGGACTTAATATCTTAATGTCTCAAAAGGCGCAGCGTAGTAGGTAAAGTGTAAAATTCTGGCCAAATGTAAAATTCATGCTGCTGTATCTGTAACAGGTAGATCATAAAACGTGCGTGTCAGCTCCAAACCACGACTGAAGTGGACTTTAAACATGCAATAGGCAAATACTGAAAGGATATATATGTATTTAAAATTCACTTATAAATTTTGTTTCAGAAGCTTGCCAACATACACCGTCAAATGAGCCAATGAGAGCGCAAAATTAAATTGGTGCGCTCTAATTTGCTTTAGTGAAAGGTACGCAAGGTATGTTGCGAAGAAAAACAAGTAATATTTAAAAAAAATCTTTTTATACACAAGCTTTTATATAACCTAGAACCAGAGTAAGTCAATACAAATCCAACGAGCCCAAACACGACGGGTATAACATGTGCAGTTTAGGAGTTGCTTTGGCCACCTTCCAGCTACATCATCAGCAGCACCATGTCATTATAATATTTTATTTTCACGCATCTACACATGTTTGCAAAATTTCAGCTCAATCGATAACGGGGAAGTGTTTGTAAGATTTGATGACAGACATCGGGATAGGTGAAACTAAATTAAAAGCGCTTGTAACATAACAAATCCTTGATTATGACGTCAGAAGATCGACGGACTATGACAGAAAAAGATTATGAATGTAATTAAGAACTTGATTTTGAAATTAAATTTTTTCATCGATTTTTTTATCACAGCTTGACTAAAATGTATGCCATTTTGCACAGAAAAAAAATAACGGTTGCACTCCGGGTGTGCCGGCAGAAGTGAAAACTTAAACACGTCATTTTTGAATATTTTGAAATGACTCCACAGGCAAGCGCCCTGTGCTCCGTTGGAATGACACCTCGCACAAGCGCCCTGTGCTCCGTTGGAATGACACCTCGCACAAGCGCCCTGTGCTCCGTTGGAATGACACCTCGCACAAGCGCCCTGTGCTCCGTTGGAATGACACCTCGCACAAGCGCCCTGTGCTCCGTTGGAATGACACCTCGCACAAGCGCCCTGTGCTCCGTTGGAATGACACCTCGCACAAGCGCACTGTGCTCCGTTGGAATGACACCTCGCACAAGCGCCCTGTGCTCCGTTGGAATGACACCTCGCACAAGCGCCCTGTGCTCCGTTGGAATGACACCTCGCACAAGCGCCCTGTGCTCCGTTGGAATTCCACCTCGTGCAAGCACCTTGCGCTCCATTGGAATGACACCTCGCGCAAGCGCCCTGCGCTCCATCTTACGGATTTTCGTCTTAAGATCAGGACACGTGCCCTGACGCGAGTTTAACATTTTTTACCCATCCCAAGTAAAGTGCACAATGCCGCTACAGAAGTTTTCACTCCAAAAAAATCTTGCGTTTAGAATATAAAAGAAACTAAATGCCCCACTTCTTCCAGCATTTAAATTGTAAGAAAGTTAGGCGCAGAGAAAACAGATGTGTTCCGTTGAACTAGTAAACTAGTATAAAACAGTGCTTGCTAATGCTTATACGATGGCCGTTGAAGTTTCTTGTAAAAACACTGCGATAGTTCGGCATTTTGTATCCTTAGTTTATGATGCTGCAAGTTATCGGATGACGCGAGAAAATCGACTTATGTAAGAACACTTATAATAACCCGTTATTCATAAACAATACGTTTTTTAGGGTTCCGTACCCAAAGGGTAAAACGGGACCATATTACTAAGACTCCGCTGTCCGTCTGTCTGTCTGTCGGTCTGTCTGTCTGTCTGTTTGTCTGTCTGTCTGTCTGTCTGTCTGTCCGTCTGTCACTAGGCTGTATCTCATGAACCGTGATAGTTAGACAGTTGAAATTTTCACAGATGATGTATTTCTGTTGCCGCTATAATAACAAATACTAAACACAGAATAAAGTTAAAAATAATAGAAGGTTCCCATACAAGAAACGTGTTTTTTTCGGCATTTCACGCCATCTATGCACGCTTAGTTAGATAAAGTCCCATAGATGGCGTTATATTGAAATGTCGATCCCTAACCCCTTTGTTAGACGTTAGATGGCGTTATAAAATGTTTATTAATTATTATTTTTTGCTAGCAAAAAATTATAGTGGTATTTTTTACTCGATCTTATAAAATACTGTAGTGTGGGTACGGAACCCTACTAGTGCGAGTCCGACTTGCACTTGGCCAGTTTATTTTTTTATTTCTCTAATGGGTATCGCTTGACCACTATCTCACCTTATGTTAAGTGACGATGCGGTCGATGATGTAGCGCGCTTACCCAAAAGATACCTATTCACTCGCGACTTGAAGACCCCTTTTTTGTATCTAATCGGAAACACAGACTCGGGCAGGGAATTCCATTCCTTGGCAGTACGTATGATGAAAGAAGAAGCAAATCGCTTTGTACGCGTAAATGGTATATCTACATACATGAAGCGGTGGCGCCTCTTAGTATCCCTGCTTGTCCAATTATAGAATGGGGATGCCGAAATCAAATTATGAAGTTCCGATGCACACTCTCCGAAACGAATCCGATAAAAAACCGACAAGCGAGCGACCTTGCGACGATGCTCGAGACTCTGGAGTCTTTTGCTTTCTAGTTGGTCGTCGTTGATGAGCTTCTTGGCTCTCCTCTCAATAGCTTCCAGTGTCTGCAGCTGGTATTTGGTAGAACCGGTATATAATGTACCTATATATACCGGTATATAAATAATGGAAACTGGCTCTCAAGGATAGCTGCCGGAACACATTAGATGTTTTGGCGACAGGTTTTCTTGAGGAACTTGAGGGTGGTAGCTGGCCAGCCGAACACTAGATAGTGTCCTACTATCTAGCGGGGGTTGGGGGTTTCTTAACGATTGTTTTCCTTCACCGGAGAGCCACAGTAAAACCGCTCATACATTTTACGATAGAAAAATTTATTGGTGCACGGCAGGGTTTGAACTCGGTGCCTCTGGCATCAAAGCCGAGCGCGTAAGGTCTGACCGGAAATATATCTGGCGTACGTACTGCGCACTTATGTCTCGAGGAGTGTACATTGATAACTGTGAAGCGCATTTCAGTATACGCTATAATATAAAATCTTACAGCATATAGTTTATAGCACAACGATATCGCTCACAATACATTTATTATAGCTATACTAATATATGAGCCGGTTTGCTTGTTATTTGCATTTTATGCTGTACTATATAGCGGAATAGTATAGCGTAGTCTAAAATGCGATTTATTACGCTATAAACTATTTATTAGATAGATAGATATGAGATTTATTTTATATCTTATAGGCTAGCGTTTGACCACCATCTCGCTGGTATCGTTAAGAAATCCATTCATCATGGTTGTAGGACACTATCTAGTGTCCCTCGGCTACCACCCTCAAGTTGGAAAAATCTGAACGCCAAAACATCTCTTGTGTTCCGAGAGCTGTCCTCGAAAGCCAGTTCCCATTCTAGACCTAGTGTGCTATCCTCGACCGCATCATCACTCACCAATGTGTGGAGATAGTGGTCAATCGTTAGCCTATAGAATATAAAAAAAGAAACACCTATTTAATATTTTTTTATAGATCTCTAATGTTGCCTCAAATATATTCGCTGCCGCTTGCCCCTTACAAAACTCTTTGTTAGTAGAAGTACCATGAATGCACAGGTGTTGCAAGCACTAACAACCCTTCACGTGCCTTTACGTACTTTACGTGATAACTTAGTGGCTAATATTAACGCCGTCCCAGAATACACCGGAACTGTTCTTTGTGAGAGCCAGCATACGTCAGTGTCATGAAATGTTTAGATGGAGCTTCAGGCTTTCAGTCAAGTTAAATTATATATTAACCGAATTAAATTATATATTATAAAATATTTATATTTAACCGCAAGATTCTATGTGGCTACGTACAACCCTTGATTTATCTATATTATTACATTTAGTAATCATTAAAAAGTATGAGACGTTTGTCGTCATATCTCTGAAGATACTTATCAGATCTCAATAAAATTGCAATGAAATCACCCTGTAAGTGTACCCTTCTAATTAAAAAAGAATTATTTGAATCGATTCATCAACAATTGACGCAGTAATCGCGTAACAAAAAACAAACAACACACAGACGAATTGAGAACACCCTCTTTATTGGAAGTCGGTTGTAAACTAGCTTAAACCACAGATTATATAATAGTTATGATTAAACGCCAATATCACTATTTATTTACATACAAATTTCACGTATATTACATATAAGTTTAAATAACAGTTACACGTTTTATTTTTTTACATATAAATTTCACGTACGTAAACATGGCTCTGTTTTCTGTGTTTTTAGGCCTTATTTAGCATGTATTTCAGTTACCCATAATACAGGTTGCAGCCTGACTTGCTATCATAAAGTAGCTTACCACCATCAAGGAGAAAATCTGCCGCCATAACCTTACCTTACGGTGTTCCGGCAGTACACAGCCGTGTGAGAGTCAGAGTATTCTAGGCCTAGCATGTTCACCATATTCGTCCACATCATCGCTTACCACAATGCGAGATAGCTGTCAAACGCTAGCCTATAAGATTTAAAGTAATCTTGAATCTAAAGAACTTTTTGTTCATATCCTACATTAATTATTCACAATCAAATAGATCACATTTGACACTTCATCAAAATTCAACAACGTGACCTTGTAATGAGGGGCACATAAAATTATTAATTATTTCAAAGTCAGAACTGCATAATTACTTAACATTTTTCAGTTACAAATACATATTTATTCTAATAATTGCAAAAGAAAGCGTTTTTACGATTTACTTTGACTAATAATTCATTTTAAACATAATAAACAATTTTAGTTATAAAAAACTAAACGTCAGTACAAGGTTACGTCAGTGACCACTTTTTCTTTGTAACACTTAATAATGTAAATACTAATTGTATTTCTCATTTAGAGCTGCCGAAAATTTGGTTATTTCGAATAACATTAAACTAACATCATTCTTGTTTGTGTTGATGCGTATCGATTCATTAATTGAATCGATGTTTTTAAGCAAGTCACCTTACTATGAAGCTAAGACTGACAGATGTCAAATGTGATCTATTAAATTGACCCTACTATAGTTATCTTTCTAAACCGTGTGTACCATTGGCGCGCAGCTACTATATTATAGGCGACGTAGGTAATCTATATTATACACCATCAGTCAGAAAAGAATGCGTTTAGTTTTTATGCTGAATTAGCTATCGCAAGATTAGGATTCAGTTGAAATACTTTTGCGTGAATAATAATACCTTGAAACGCCCTGTCCAAGGCTGTGACTAAGGTCGTGTATTATTATGGTTTGTAATCAATAATTAATTACTTTTTTTTTCACTTTAATTTACTTAATTTCACTTCATTTTACACCATTTCATTTCATTTCAGATGCAGATCAAACAGAAGACATTTGCTAACTCCTAAGTCCTACATAGGACACGTAGTTGAGCACCTTGGCGACTGAGCTTTATTTGTATTTTTTTTTATTAAATCGCGTTTTTATAAAAATTTTAACACATTTAGGTAAACTTAATATAACGCAAAACACAACATAAATATCATCCAATTTTAGAGCCGTTTTTTAGATACGCCATGTATTTCATAAATAGGTATATACATACAAGATATGTATACATATATTACATTACTTAAAGAGCTTAAAGACCTTAGAGTGATGGCTACCGGCATCCTTCCTTGTCCCTTAATAAACAATGCGGCACCTACTCGTGCTAATGCTGACAAAATGGTACCACAACCCTCCACTATTCATAAGGCAAATGTAAAGCTTTTCTTGTAGGTATAACTCAAAGGGTATAATAACAAACAATGCTATTGTTAGTCCTAGGTGGATCGATGTCTGTGAAACTTAATAACAAATTCCAGACCTACGAGCAAACCCAAATATGCAATAACAGTAAGAAAGTACCTATTTCTGTACAAAAAGTAAATGTATTTAAAGAAATAGGTACTCTCTTAAAAGCATAATAATAAGTAAAAAATTCCTTCTTACCAGGCATTTCAATGGCACAAATATCTAGTAATATATTCAAAGAAAATATAAAAAGTACAAATTCAAAACGTCTAAACACATCGAGGCTTCAGTCACTTTACATGAGTAAATAAAACATATTAAAGTACTTAGATTCTGTATTCATAACGGATTGAAAGGCTATGTCAAGGTTTAAGAGAATATATTACTGTGTGGCCCATTTAAAAACTTGTGAGTAACCAAAATTGGCTCGCGAACCACATTACATAACTGTGTATTCGGTGTTAAAGGAACTAGGTACGTGGACAGAATTGAGGAATAACATGTAACGAACAACAAATATCGTTGTATATTCAGAATAGATCTGTATTTTAGTATTGACAGATAGATGTGTTTAGATTTAGTTCTTTTGAAGGTTTCTAGATTTTTGATCTCGAAAATAAAAGCATTTTTAGGGTTCGTACCCAAATGGGTACGAACCCTATTCCCTCCCGTTTTTTCCTTTGGGTAAATACCCAAAGGAAAAAACGGGATTACTAAGACTTCGCTGTCCGTCCGTCTGTTTGTCTGTCTGTCTGTCTGTCTGGCTGTCCGTCTGTTACTAGGCTGTATCTCATGAACCGTGATAGTTAGACAGTTGAAATTTTAAAGAGGGAAAAATTAAAGGTGTCCCCATACGTGAAACGTGTTCTTTTCGACATTCCACTATAACGCCATCTATGAACGTTTATGTTCACTTTTACTTAGATGGCGTTATAGTAAATAAGCACGCGGCTCACAACTCTGTTTTTGTCAATGTTTAGTATTGTACTGTGGTACGCACAAAAGTAATAATAATAAGGTAGTTATTAATATTGATGTGGTGGTACGGGACCCTACGTGAGCGTGACTGCGACTGCGTCTGACACGCACTTGACACGACGATAATGAGACGACTGAGACACTTGCCTGATAGTAAGCGATGAAGTCTGCCCTATAACAGAGATATTGTGGCATGCAGAGCTAAAGTTTTACTTGTATCCGCACTGGATCTACCACCTCGAGTTAGTACGTATATACTTAAGTAGTTTGTATACCTAGAAAATATAGCTTTCAGCGATTATACCGCCAAAAGCCGGTCATTCTTTACAAATGACGCTAGTTACATCAATAAAGTCTGTGTTTATTTTTAACCGACTTTACAAAAAAGGAGGAGGTTCTCAATTCGTCTGTATGTTTTTTTTTTTTTTATAAAAATAATCATTCCATTTATCTGAATATGACGTGGGCCAAGACCAACACAACACTTTCTCTATAAAGTCAGCTAGTCTTTTGACTGCCCCGCGTACAAATTCCTACTTGTTTTACGGTCGCGATGAAAAAATTCACCCTACCAGTCCCAGGCTATAACTATTTCTTTCCTTATTCGAATATTGCGAAATGACTGCGCAGAACAAAAAGGCTGATAAAAAAACGTGACGCGCGAAACGACAGAACATCTGGGACCTATCGATTTCTCTCGGCTCACCCGCATAATATTCTCATAATAATATGGTCTCGGAGATTATGACAGAGGTACCCTATTATCGGGGCTTAGATACGCCTGATAAGTGCAACCATGGTCAGTCTGTCTGTCAAGTTACAGGTAAAAATCTAAAGACAATAAACTTACTATGCGTCTTAGCATTGTATAAAACAAAGCCACCCCCGTCTGTACACTTAGATCTTTTAAGCGACGCAACAGTTTCCGCAATAGATAGGGATTCCAGAGATAGGTTTATAACCAGGATTAAACGCGGGTAAAGCCGTGGGGCGCAGCTAGTCAATTATTATTTTTTTTATTATGGAAGTTTTAAAAATTGCTTATCTAATACTATAAGAATGTCCTGACATACTGACTAACTGACTGACTGACTGACTGACTCACTGACAGACAACGCACAGCCTAAACCGCTGGTCGTAGGGACTTGAAATTTGGAGGGTATATTTGTCTTAGTACGAAGGGGTGTACTAAGAAAGGATTTTTCAAAATTCACCCCTTAAGGGGATGAAATGGGGGTTCAAAGTTTGTATGGAGAAACAAGATTAGATAGTCTTTTCTACCCGAAACTTCACACAAGTGCTTTAATACAAAAATAAGTAAATACGTGTTTCAGGTTTTTTTTAAATTCCACCCCTAAGAGGGTGAAATGGGGTAACAAAGTGTGAAAATCAATATTGTTTCGGATTGCGCTGAAATTTGGCATGCAGATAGTCATTACTACGTTAGTTCCCTTTGAGAAAGGATTTTCCAAAATTCACCCTTGGGATTCAGAGGATGAAACGGGGGTTCAAAGTTTGTATGGAGAAACAAGATAGTCTTTTCTATTCGAAACTTCACACAAGTACTTAAGTAAATAAATAATAAAATACATGTTTTAGATTTTTTCGAAATTCCACCCCAAAGAGAGTATTGTTTCGGATTGCACTGAAATTTGGCATGCAGATAGTTATTTTGACGTAGGTATCCGCTAAGAAAGGATTTTTCAAAATTCACTTTTCAAAGGGATGAAGCGGGGGTTCAAAGTTTAAATAGTCATTTTATTCGACATTTCACACAAGTACTTCTGTATATAAATAAGTAAATACGAGTTACAGACTTTTTCAAAATGCCACCCTAAGAGGGTAAACTGGGGTAACAAAGTCTTAAAATCAATATTGTTTCGGATTGCTGAAATTTAGAATGCAGATAGTCATTATGACGTAGGTAACCGATAAGAAAGGATTTTCCAAATGAACTTCTTATGGAGACGGAACGGGGATACAAAGTTGAATGTTGATGAGATAGTCTGTTTCATTCGAAACTTTACTTAAGTACTTCTGAAAATAAATAAGTAAATACGTGTTGTAAGATTTTTCAAAATGGGGTAGGTAACAAAGTATGAAAATTTGGGTTTTTCGGGTTTTATAATTATGAATCACGATTTGCCTTAGTTACGCGATAACATGCAAACGGGTGATCCGATTTGGCTAATTCATATTTAATGTCTTAATTAATTAATATCATATATTTATTTTATATTATTTCTTTTATAGAAACATTTTTACACAGGAAAAGCTTTAAGTAAAGGAGTTTTTAACGCGGGCGAAGCCGCGGGACACTTCTAGTCTCTTATAAGATTCACACCAAGCGAATGTTGTTGTTCAACTTGCTAGGGATGTACGATACGACATAAAACAAATACTTATTCGATAATTTTATAAAGATTAAATTGCGTTTTACTAACAAAATCATATAGCTGAATTCTAAATATCAATATCGGTCTATACTGCCAGCTTAAATGTTCTTCCGAGACAAATAATTGAGTAACGATACGAGTACTTTTAACCCATACCTACTCAAGTATTGATACTAAAAGTATTTAGAATAGAAAGGATAAGTACAGCCCTAGGAGTTGAACAACAAAATTTGCCTGGTCAGTTACCAGTACCTTGTATTAGCTGTACCTCTTTGCCAGCTATATTCAATCATAATAAAAAAATGTTGTCCGGTTTGAAGGTTGAAGACTTCAGTAAAAAATACAGGATATGTGAGACGAAACATTTTTTAATGAATCAAGGTTTTGGACACAATACAGCGACACATTTTTTGTTATATGTAGTATTGTATACGTCTTCCTAAAATCTTGCATCATGAGATCAAAAAATAAGAAATTTAGGTATTACAACTTTCTGTACAGTTATTTGATAGGCTCAAACAAGCTCTCGGCTCACCGGTAAGTGGTTTTAGGTTTTTTGACGATATTATTGTACGTCTACTGTAAATGTAAAGATTATTTCCCCACTATTGCCTCATCGATAATCACGAACACCAATCAAATTAAACAACGAAATAACTAACTCAAACTACTTCAATAAATTACAAATTGTATAGAAGAGCCTTCATCCTAAATCTATTATGGATTCTTGAGTTTTATTACTCAACGGAGAGGTGCTTCATAGAGGATCTCGTAGGGTATTAACAAGGGAACCCGACATAATTCTAAGATGACCCGCCCTTCTCGAGTACCTTTATTACCGAAAACTTTACAGAAAGGCCCAGAGAACAGATGCTATTAAACCGGTATTAAATAGCGGTACTATAGAGAATATCTTAATGAGATATACAATTTATTGTTTGATGGGTTTGTTAGTCAATCAATAATACTTATAATTTAGGTGGTTAATATTGATATATGTATATATATAATACATAATATATATATATATATATATAAATTAAAAATAATCACCTAATGAGATATATAGAAAAAGAATATATGATAACAAAACTATAGATAAAATACAGAACCAAGGTCACTATCTACCGGTAAAGTTCCCAAAAAGCTAGCGACGTTTCCTCGTTGACATATTACATACATATACATGTACTTGTATACATGACATATATTGTATAGCTTGACTAATACGTTGGCCGAGGTTAGCGCCAGCTCTTTGGTCACGGGTGATGTCTATTAGGGTTCTGGATAACTCCTTTACGAAACCCCGGGCATCTTGACCCCATGAACCCATTGTTTCGAGTAAGGCTTTATAATATTTTCAAGGTGCAAGGTGAAGAAATAACCTTCGAATGGTTGCTGGCAAGAGCTGAATGAAAGTGGCTGTAGGTCGTGCTCAGTGGCGCACATATGCATTTGTTAATCTTCATACCAGTAATAGGCTGGTAATGATACATATATCGTCGTACTAAATTTGTATAAAAGGCGCCCTATAGGCACCAACGAATTTTAGCAATATTCTCCATGTATTCACCTTGTTTACGTAAATCTATCTACAGTAAAACGTCGAAGTTAAGGTTATTCAGTCCTCATTTTACAACCGCACAACTGGAACGTTATGAAATTTACAATTAATACCGTAAAGTTGAGACGTAAAATAAATACCGGTTAATTTGTGGCTCGGTTTTTGATTGGATCCGGTTGTTTAGAGATACTTCCGTGTTTCCAATATTGAATTTTACTAAGAAGACTTTGGGAGAAAACATACAGATGTTTTTGTTACATTTACCTTATGGAAGAGTTTTGAAAATTTCTCAAATGCTTTTCTTCTCAAAAGTTATAACATCTGTAGCAATTTAACTCACATACTGATGAACACATCTGATTTTTCATTCATTTTTCTTAGACAACTGGGTATGATGTTTCTTAAGTATAATTACATTTGGAGACATAGTGGTACGCTTTTAGGGTTCCGTAGCCGAATGGCAAAAAACGGAACCCTTATAAATTCGTCATGTCTGTCTGTCTGTCTGTCCGTCCGTATGTCACAGCTATTTTATTCCGAAACTGTTAGGACTACAGAATTGAAACTTGGTTGGTAGATGTATTCTATGAACCGCTTTCCGATTTTTATACAAAAATAAGAAATATAAAAGTTTACGGGGGGGCATCCCATACATGGAACTGAAACAAAAAAAAATTTTTTTCTTCAAACCTCTACGTGTACCTATACCTATAGGGTGTCTATGGATAAGTCTTCAAAAATGACATTGAGGGGTCTAAAATCATTTTTTCTCAAAGTCAATCATTTGAAAGATAGGCGCGTCTAAAGTGGTAAAATGTGTGTCCCCCCCCCCCCTCCCCCCCTCTAACTTTTAAAGTATGGGAGTGAAAAATCTAAAAAAAATATATGCTGTAGATCTTAATATAAACTAGCAACTAAAATTGATTTGAACGAGCTACAGTCAGCAGTTCTAGAGATATGGCGACCGCAAAAATAACTTTGTTTTTCATACAAACACTATGAAAAACAAAGTTAATTTTGTAGTTGCGAATAATCATAGTTATGGAATACTTAACTGTGTTACGGAACCCTACGAGTGCGAGTCCGCTTGTTCTTGGCCAGTTTTTTTTAATCTTATATGCTAGCGTTTGAATATTATCTTGCCTGGTGGTAAGCGATGATGTGGTCAAAGATGATGAACACACTAGGCCTAGAAAACTCCGACTCCCAAAGGCTATGGGCTGCCGGAAAAACGTAAAGGTTATGGCGGAATTTTTTTTCTTGATGGTGGTAAGATACTTTTGATACTTGATATAATATACTGCTACCACATGTAGACGAACACCTGTGCTAGGATTCGAACCGGTGACTTCTCGCTTAGAAGTCAAGCCATACGACTATATCCTTCAACAGGGCTCTCGCTGCATTTTATATAGGTACCAACGTATTTTTTTTTTTTTACTTTTTATAAATTCCACCATACAAATCTTTAAATTGCGAACAGTCGAGCACTTGACAACTTTCACATCTGGTGTTAAGTGGTGATCCGATCTGCGATGGTATCGGACTTGTCATAGAGAGAAAGACGGCAGTGTAACATGCCACTGGCTCAAACTACCATAAAAAAGGCAGACGGAGCCGTGCCTAACACCCGAGTGAACGCAAGTTCAGTAATACTAAATGCTTGAGTAATACGCTTCCGCGCTCAGTTTGCTACCAAGCGGCAGCAGGGACGGACGCGTCCGTGCGGTATTACTTCGCAGCGTTGCTTACGTAGTAATCATGCCGTATTAATTATGCCGGACTGAGCGCGTAAACTTATTACTCAAGCATTTAGTATTACTCATTACATCATTTTGACAGTTGACGTTTTTTATGGCAAAAACGCCAGAACTATTCTTAAAAAGTATCAGTAACTATAGAACTCAGCTGCATGCGAATAGAACTCACATTTTTTTCTCATATGCTGCAAAATGATCTGGCTACGGGAAGATAGCAGATCATTTTGACAGTTGACGTTTTTATGGCAAAAACGCCAGAACTATTCTTAAAAAGTATCAGGAACTGCAGAACTCGGCTGCATGCGAAAAGAACTCCCATTTTTTTTTGATCTGCTGGACAATGATCTACTAAGTTCACTAACATTGTGTTCGGCACGAATCCGTCTGCCTTTTTTATGGTAGTCTGAGGCCGCTGGACAACTGACATGCGTATACTCTCAAAAGACTCATCGAGTAAGAATTAAATGATCTTCAACCAACTTCCAAAAAGGAGGAGGTTCTCAATTCGTATGTGATTTTTTTTCCTTTTTAGGGTTCCGTACCCAAAGGGTAAAACGGGACCCTATTACTAAGACTCCGCTGTCCGTCTGTCTGTGTGTCTGTCTGTCTGTCTGTCTGTCTGTCCGTCTGTCACCAGGCTGTATCTCATGAACCGTGATAGTTAGACAGTTGAAATTTTCACAGATGATGTATTTCTGTTGCCGCTATAACAACAAATACTAAAAACAGAATAAAGTTAAAAATAATAGAGGGTCGCCATACAAGAAACGTGTTTTCTTCGGCATTTCACGCCATCTATGAACGCTTAGTTAGGTAAACGTCCCATAGATGGCGTTATATTGAAATGTCGATCCCTAACTCCTTTGTTGACGTTAGATGGTGTTATAAGAAATAAAATGTTTATTAATTATTATTTTTTGCTGGCGAAAAATGATAGTGGTATTTTTTGCTCGATCTTAAAAAATACTGTAGTGTGGTACGGAACCCTACTAGTGTGAGTCCGACTTGCACTTGGCCAGTTTATTTATGTTAGTCTGAGGCCGCTGGACAACTGACATGCGTATACTCTCAAGAGACTAATCGAGTAAGAATTAAATAATCTTCAACCGACTTCCGAAAAGGAGGAGGTTCTCAATTCGTATGTGATTTTTTTTTCCTTTTTTTTCCTGTTTGTTACGCAATTGCTCCACCAACTGTGACCCGATTCGAATGATAATTTGTTTCTTGTGTAGAGTACGGTGTGTACACACGGTGGTCTCAATATACAATAATTTAGATATAATGAATATCTCTAAAGATATTTATATAAACAACTCAAACTGGCTACTGTAGGTAATTGACTCGCGTCGCATGTGTAGTTGATTTTTTCTACCGACTTCCAAAAAGGAGGTTCTCAATTCGTCGGTATGTTTTTTTTTGTGTATATGTTACGCGATTACTCCGTCAATTGTGAACCGATTCGAATGATTCTTTTTGTAATCGGTAGGGTACGGTTCTGAGGTGGTTCCATTGTCATTTTATCGAGATCTGATAAGTATCTCCAGAGATAAACGTCTCAAACTTGCTACTGAAACTGACTCACGGGGCATGGAAGTCGGTTGTTTTAGTTTCTTAACTATCTTAATTATTGTTCTTACAATCATAATTACCTATATTACTACCTGTACAGTACAGTACTTTGCACAAGTACTTTTTACAAGTACTTTGCTAGCATATTATCGGATGGTTAAAGGCGTTACATACGAGGAGACGTTAAGATCCATAGATTAAGCATGCACTAGAAGGAGTAGATCATTATCACAGTAAGGAAAATTGTAACGAAACCCTAACGCAAATTTTCAGGCATGGAGCACAGTATGTCGATACTTATTACATCTTTTTTTTTGACAACCTTGGAACAACTGATTTGCCTCTACAATCTATTATATTTCGGTATCATTGTGTAATAAAAAGATTGGCTTTAAGTCTTGTAAAAGAGTTTCAATATTTAGGTTATTTAAGTAAACTCAATTTTAATGTAAAGCCTCTATGTTTCAAAACGATGCAAGTACTTTTAATCTATGTTTTTTTTTGATATCATTATTATTTTCTGTTATTTTAAACCGACTTTAAAAAAAGGAGGAGGTTTTTCAATTCGACCGTATATGTTTTTTTTTTTATGTGTTTGTTCGCGGATAACTTCGTCGTTTATGAACCGATTTTGATTATTATTTTTTCGTTGGAAAGGAGATATCCTAAGTGTGGTACCATGGTAATTTTATTGAGGTCTGATAAGTATCTCCATAGATATAGAGATAAATACCTCAAAATTGGTACTGAAAATTAATAGCGCGGCATTGAAGTCGGTTCTTTTTTTAGGTTTCCGAACCCAAAGGGTACCAACGGAACCCTATTACCACATGAGTAAAGAAGGGATATCTACAAAGTAAGCGTGCCACATCGACCGCATCGTCATTTAACATCAGATGAGACAGTGGTCAAATGCTTGCCTATCCAGCTTAAAAAAAATGTCATGTAATGTCAAGGAATTTCATTGAGCCTCCTTAGACCGGGCACTATAATAGAAGAACATTCATACAAAAAAATACTTTCATGTGCTATTACCACATGAGTAGAGACTTCTTTACTCATGTGCTATTACTGACACTCCGCTGTCCGTCTGTCTGTCTGTCTGTCTGTCTGTCTGTCTGTCTGTCTGTCTGTCCGTCTGTCACCAGGCTGTATCTCATGAACCGTGATAGTTAGAAGGTTAAAGAAAAGTTTAAAAAAGTTTTTTTACGATAGCGCAGCGCCATCTAGCTAGCATCAAAGATGGCGCGCTATCGTCTTTACCTTAATATGAATCTCGGAAGCGGCTCCAACTATTAAATAAAATTTTGTATACTTACAGGGGATTTCGAGGGCGATAAATCGATCTAGCTAGGAAGCATTTTCAGAACACGTTGTTTTATTCGTGTTTTCAATTAATCAACTTTATTGATAATCAACTTAAAATATTACTCTTCCCGACATCTATTGGCGAGTAGAAGTAGCTTTAGTGTTACTGTGTGGGTAAAACAGTTAGTGGATCTCAATTAAAAAAAATAGTATTAATATTCGTCAATAGATGTCGGGCAGAGTCATATTTGTCTGTTTAAGTGGCAAAAAATACCGAGCAAAGCTCGGTCAACCAGATATTTAATAATATTAATTACTACGATTACTATTACTACTATTACTATTACTACTATTACTATTACTACTATTACTATTACGTCTATTACTATTACTGCTATATAATACTATTCTACCTTTGTGTTAACGTTTACTTAGTTGGTGTTCGGTTAGGAACCCTCCGTGTGCGGGACAAAAGTCTGACTCGCACTTGGCCAGTTTTATTAGTTTTTTAAACGATCTTATCAAAGATTGCATGAATGTGCCGCAATCAAGCAAAATCTGCTGAACGGATTTCGATGTAACTAAGCACACTTTTATAAGCCACTGGCAATAGCAAAGCATTAATTTTAAATACGTTTTAGAAGAATGTAGCGATTTTAAAAAAGGCACTTCGTGCAGACTGTTCTGTGTTTTTCTCCTACCACGAATTATCTATCTACGACAGACGTCCCATTTAGCCTATTAGAAACGTATCTGTCAGATTAACATAAACTGTTACGTAAACTATAAGTTGGGGCGTCGAATGTCTGATAACTATTTGAAACTTTTTCAACGGGTCGATCACGAACTTAATAGTTGATCATTGAGTGAATAAAATTAACTAAATGACGGGAACACAGCTATAGAGGTTGTATATTTCCATCTGTATCATTTCATTATTTTAAACCAAATGTCAAATTCTGTAATTAACCCCCCAGATATAACAAAATTTTTGCTAAGAATTATTTTAAATTAAGAAACTGAGCTGTGTGCGGGATGTTTGCAGCGTAACAGTCAAAGTCAAACAAATTTAGAATAAACGTATAATTATTTCTAAAAACAATATGCTCTACGTATCTCCTAGTAAATACAAGTTAGTAATGATGCTTCGGAGGTATGAGGTATATCCAATTTCAGCGAAACTTTAACGAATTCTTAGTATTCGTCTAGACTAGATTCAGCCCTCAGATATTTTTATTATTTAATTAACTTGCTCAGGGTTAATTATTGAGATGTAATATATAATTATAAATAATATCCACGATAATGCCGACTGCGCCAGAAGGAGGGTTATGATTTGCGAGTGTGTGTTTGTGTGTATATTTTGTTTGGACCGCCTGTAGCCTAAACGGCTTTATTTCCTTTTAATTCTTATTTTAATTGTAAGCGGCAATAGCCCAATGGCTAAAGCATCGGCATTGTATTCGACAGGTCGTGAGTTTGATCCCCATCCACAGCACTATTGATGTGAAATGTGAACCCACTCCAGACATAAGCACATTTAGCTTAGTTAGAGGGGTTAACAAGGCTACTAGTACTGTTCAACCTATTTTTTTTACTTGCGGCCCGGTGGCGTAGTCGGGAGAACGGTTGGCTTTGATGCCGTGGTACCGAGTTCAAACCGCCGTGCACCAATGGATTTTTCTATCGAAAAATTTATGTGCGCTTCTCACAGTGGCCCTCCGGTGAAGGAAAAACATCGTTAAGAAACCAACAACCCCCGCATGGTGGTAGGACACTATCTAGTGTCCGCCTGGCCAGCTACCACCCTCAAGTTAGAAAATCTGTCACCAAACATCTAATGTGTTCCGGCAGCTACCCTTGAGAGCCAGTTCCCATTCTAGGCCTAGCGTGCTTACAATCTTCGACCGCATGATCACATACCAACAGGTGAGATAGTGGTCAAACGCTAGTCTATAACGTATTAAAAAAAAACTTGGGGAAACCCGGTCGGGTACCACTTCATTGTGGGGTCAATGAAGTGATTATGTCCGACTCCAACGGACTAAAACCCCAAGGTGCTCCCTCTCGACGCCGAGTGTCGGGGCTACGGGTACGCTTTCGCACTCGCCCGCGGCCCCGATGGCGTTTGTCCGCAAGGACTCATCCTCGGGGGGTTAACAGGCTTTCGCCCCTCCCCCTACGTCACGACGTACCAGAGCACATGGTACGTCACAACCTCCTTCCCGGGGACCACACCAGCAAATGGGCGCCAGACTACTCCATGTCTTAACGCCCTTGGTCCCCTGCGGTGGGTCAGTTCAGTGGCCCCACCACCAGCCACTTCGGTCGCAAAAGATAGGGAGAGGGGCGCATCGCCATACCGACACTCCTCTTCTTCTGCGACCCCGCCGCGTCCACCATCTAACGGTGGCGGCCCCGTCCGCGCCGCGAAAGGTAGGGAGGCCGGCGCACCGCAATACCAGCACCCATCTCCCGCCGCGGCCCCTCTCCTAGAGCTGCAGTGCATCCCATACTGCACCGCAGCCCGCCTCAGTCGCAGAGCTGCCCATACAGCAATGCGAAATACTTGTATCGCTCACTCCCGAGTTTGGTGAACCCGGAGGAGCGGTCCCTCTCGGGCCAGCCAGCTCCTCAAGCCTGGCATGGCCCCGCGTTCCTCTTAGCTTCACCGTGGTCCGCCAACCACGGTTACTAGACCCCCCCAAGAGGGTAATGTTAGTTGAAATGGTCGCTTTTTGAACAGACTCCCTCAATAGGGAATATGCATGTGGTATAAATTTACTTGAAATCATTTATTTTCGAATTATTATTGGTCTGGTATTGTGTGTTAAAAATAATATAATAATAATAAAACATATTTTACTTTATAAATAAAATATTCTTAAATTGTTTAAAATATTATATGAAAAAAAGAATATACGCGTCGACTTGATAACCTCCTCCGTTTTTTTTCGTCGGTTAAAAATGCAATACATGCGTGGGAAATTTTAATTTGCAAAATACAATACTTGTCAATTAGAAAGTGACGTCACAACATCTTACAGCTGTCACCACAGATTAAACCTTTGTCATAGAAATAGTATGCACTGTTGTATGAATACGTAGATATATTATTATTATATTATTATACTATTTCTATTAAAAAGATTTAATCTGTGGTGACAACAGTATTATGTTGTGACATCACAAAGGCGCGCAGAATTAGGTGGCGTTTTAAACACCTCATATTTTTCAATGCTAAAACTATTTGTTGTAGCTTAATTTGAACAGTTTCAATATTATTTTATTTTTTTACTATGTTAAATGAATGTAATCAGTGAAACAAAAATATTTTTTACAAATCATGCATATTCCCTGTTGTGAACCGATTTGATTTTTTTTTTCATAGGAACGGTTAATTTCCAAGGTGGTGGTCTCATTTAAATTTTATCAAGATCTGTAAGACAAAAAACATCTCAAATTTGCTACTGAAACTGACTTGAGCGGCATGGAAGTCGGTGTTTTTAGTTTTTAAACTTGATAGTTTAGCGGGGGCCACACATTTTACCACTTAAGACGCGCCTATCTTTCAAATGATTGACTTTGAGAAAAAATATTTTAGAAACCTCAATGTCATTTTTAAAGACCTATCCATAGACAACCCACACGTATAGGTTTGAAGAAAAAAAATTTTTTTTTTCAGTTCCATGAATGTGATGCCCCCCTTAACTTTTATATTTTTTATTTTTGTATAAAAATCGGAAAGCGGTTTACAGAATACATCTACCTACCATGTTTCAATTCTGTAGTCCTAATTGTTTCGGAATAAAATGGCTGTGACATACGGACGGACAGACAGACAGACAGACAAACAGACATGGCGAATCTATAAGGGTTCCGTTTTTTTCCATTCGGCTACGGAACCCTAAAAATGTAATTGAAAAAGATTACAATGAAATGCTTGCCTGATAAACCCAGCTGAAGACTGAAAAGAGTGTTGCACTATAGTTAGCAAAGTCAGTAAGCCGTCAGTCAGTAATTACATTTATTTGAAATCATAATATTATGTGACTCCTACACAAATGTCAGTCCACAACCCTTCAACTACTAAAGAATTCCCAAACAAATGACAAATCCGACAAAAGTGACGTCAGCAAGTTGCGAACTCTCGCTAAAAGTGAAAAAGTCCTTATGTCGCGGAACTCAGTGGCGGAACATTGTCGAAAGTTGAGAGGGTTCAATAAGCTGTCTTTTTAAAAATCGGTCAAAAACAAGAAAGATACAACAAATGCTCATCTAAATGTAAGCACTTTTGTAAACATTAGGCACATTTTTCAGTGTAGCTTTTACTGTCAATCAATTTTAAATCCACGCGAGCTCGAACGAAATTTTGCTGTGTGCGTTGTGCGAATATATTCTGCTGTGTATTTAAAATCCTATTGTGTCTGGACATGCATAGAGCTTGGCCTAGAATTAAACCCTCGGTAGATTTGATATATTACGGCTGTTACACTGCACTTTTGAAAATCGCAGCCAACCTTACTATAGTAATTGTATTTTTTAACCGACTTCACAAAAAAGGAGGAGGTTCTCAATTCGTCTGTATGTTTTTTTTTTTTTTTTTTTTTTTTTGTGTGTATGTTACGCGATTTCTCCGTCAATAGTGAACGGATCCAAATGATTATTTTTTTAATAGGTAGGATATGTTTCCGAGGTGGTCCCATTTTAATTTTATCGAGATCTGATAAGTATCTCCAGAGATATGGAGATAAATACCTCAAACATAGGAGAATGTACTGGTTTTAGTAGAAGAGTCCCAAGAAGATTATACACAATGGAGTTTGCTATTGGATATACTTTTGAAGACTAAAAAATATGACTGAATAATGTTTTTACATCTTTCTTCTTGTTGATTTTGGTTTTTGACAGATATTCTTACGGTAACTGTGAGCGAGATAGAAATAAAGGTGGGGATAATTTTTTTTTTTTAATATCTTATAGGCTAGCGTTTGACCACTATCTCACCTGTTGCTAAGTGATGATGCGGTCGAAGATAGAGAAGTGGACTAGAATGGGAACTGGCTCTCAAGGATAGCTGCCTGAACACATAAGATGTTTGGCGACAGATTTTCTAACTTGAGGGTGGTAGCTGGCCAGGCGGACACTAGATATGTCCTACCACCATGCGGGGGTTCTTGGTTTCTTAACGATGTTTTCCTTCACCGGAGGGCAACTGTGAGAAGCGCACATATATTTTTCGATCGAAAAATTCATTGGTGCACGGCGGTTTGAACTCGGTACCACGGCATCAAAGCCGACTGTTCTCTCAATTACGCCACCGGGCCCTCAATAAATAATTATATATTAATAATTATAATAAAAAATTATATATAAATATAAATAATTTGTCTTCACAGGAATGTTCTACCTGGCAAAGTCTTGTTAGGGTGCAAACTTTTTTAAACATACCTAAGATTTTTTGACATAACATGACGTTTTCCGAAGATGGCGGCCATTTCAGTCCCGCGACACTGCATACATTATTAAATAACTCAGAATTATGAACGTACTTTGTACCAACCAACACCGCAAAAAAAATGTATAAGCATAATACCACAGATTATATAATAGTTACTAGTAAATAATACTTTCCGTTGTTAGGTTGGCTACACAGTGCTCTCATAATTCGGGTTTCAACAATATAGGGAAGTGCCTCTTATAACGTAGTAGAGTGATTCAGTACTCTGTTGGCCATATGGCGGCAAGTAATGTTAATAATCGCAAATAATACTTTTTTATATTCATTTTGGAATACAACTAGTCCGTGTTATAAAAGTATTTGGAATTATTGTAATAAAATAGACAATTAATTATCGTGTGTGTCAGATGCTTTAATTGCACAGGGCCATTTTGGACATTGTCCTTTGATACCTTGATGACATAATCATTACTAGTGAATATTATCACTTTAGCAAGGCATTTAAAGTCAATTTTTTAGGGTTCCGAACCCAAAGGGTACCAAATGAACACTTTCTGAGACTTTGTTGTCCGTTCGTCCGTCTGTCCGTCCGTCCGTCCGTGTGTCCATACATATGTGCGCACTTTACAGATCTGTATCTTCTTAACCGTTATAGGTACATACTTGAAATTTTCAAAAAGTATATATCCGTCAGTGTATAACGGCCCAGACACCAAATGTAATAGATGCATGTAATTTAATTAAAACTTGTTATGCACTAAAAAGGGTAAAATAAGTTATTTTTCAAAAAAAATAAAACCGACTTCATAATCACAAACAGGCACTCAAAAGCGAAAAATAAATTACTTAAAATTATTATAAGCGCTACCCACTTATCTATTTGAAGTCGGTGCCAGCCAAGTCTATTGGATAGTAGATAGATACTATGTATGTAGTAGTAGTAAGTAGGTACATGTAGGTTAGTAAGTAGGTAGATACATGTAGGTATTATCTATCTACTACCTATTAGACTTGGCTGGCACCCACTTCAAATAGATAAGTGGGTAGCGCTTATAATAATTTTAAGTAATTTATTTTTCGCTTTTGAGTGCCTGTTTGTGATTATGAAGTCGGTTTTATTTTTTTTGAAAAATAACTTATACCCACGACGGAACGGAGACTGTATATGCGTTTGGGGTGAGAGGATGTTTGTTTGTTTGTGTGTGCAAATCCATGTTGCCATTTTTCTCCAAAACTACTAGTCCGATTGTGATGCAGTTTTCAGTTATGGGTTCGGGTGTAATTGGTGCATGTTTCTAGATAGGTGTTACGGTGACAAGTCACCAGGGGGCGCTGCAGTAATCATTGTCTGAAGTACTGAAACACACAGTTACATGTATGGTTGGTTTTAACCTACTTTTTTTTTTTTACATTCTGTCGTAAACGATTAGATGACAGCTGAATGGTTCATTACTTTGTTTTTTTTTTCTAATTCAAAGCGTTAAAATTCTGCTTTTGCTATGTTTACTTGATAATTGGTTATGATTTATGATTTTGACGTGTATATGTGCGTATATTAATACTGCCTACATACTGAATAAATGCTTTGATTTTTGATTCTTTGATTTGTTGGTGCAAATCGATGTTGCCATTTTTCTTCAAAATGACTAGTCCGATTTAGATGCAGTTTTCAGCTATGGGTTCGTGTTTGATTGGTGCATGTTCTTAAATAGGTGTTACGGTGTTAACTCACCAGGGGGCGCTGCAGTAAACATTTGTTTGCGCAAATCCATGTTGCCATTTTGTCTCCAAAACTAGTTCGATTTTGTGACAGATTTTCTAACTTGAGTGTGGTAGCTGGCCAGGCGTATACTAGACAGTGTCTAACCATGATACAATATGGTCTTACGTATGTTTTTTTTTATATCTTATAAGCTAGCGTTTGACCACTATCTCACCTGTTGGTAAGTGATGATGCGGTCGAGGATGGTAGCACGCTAGGCCACGAATGGGAATTGGCTCTCATGGAGAGCTGCCGGAACACATAAGATGTTTGGCGACAGATTTTCGAACTTGAGGGTGGTAGCTGGCCAGGCGGATACTAGATAGTGTCCTACCACCATGCGGGGGTTTTTGGTTTCTTTACGATGTTTTTCCTTCACTAGAGGGCCACTGTGAAAAGCGCACATACATTTTTCAATAGAAAAATCCATTGGTGCACGGTGGGGATTAAACTCGGTACCTCTCTGGCATCACACCCTACTGTTCTTCCAGTTACGCCACCGAGCCCTCAAAATGTGTTTCATAAAGTATAGTTTTTTCTTTAGCACCTGTAAAGCCAACCTGCTCAGCGTCTTTGGTCGATTTATGGTTTAACTTCCAGAGCTTTACAATAAAAACTTCTCTTTGGTCTTACTGCTAACTTTACTGAAGGATCAAATTGAAATATAATATATGCTAACAGTAAGAATATTCAAGCCGGCTTTTTGGTTCGTTCCCGATCTTGGTTGCTTTTCTTTCATTAAGCTAAGTTCCTCTACTTAATTAATGCTGAGTTTTACAAAACTATCTGTTTCTTTCATTTCTTGCAAAGGAATGTTCTTTGAAATATTTCTTTAATGCAACCGCAGAGTGTTTTTATACCCGTTTTTATAGCATAGAATTTCGTTTTTAAGGCATGTTTTTAATGTCGAATAGACTAGCGTTTGATCACTACCTCATACCTGTTAGAAAGTGATTATGAGGGCGAGGATTGTAGCACGCTAGGCCTATAATGGGAATTGGCTTTTAAGGACAGCTGCTGAAACATTTAGATGTTTAGCGAAATATTTTCCAACTTGAGGGTAGTAGCTGGCCACTACAAGCAGACACTAGACAGTGTCCTACCACCATGTCGGGGTTTCTTAAGGATATTATACCTTTACCGGAGGGCCACTGTGAGATGCGCTCGTACATTTTGATAGAAGATTCCATTGGTGTACGGCGGGGATTTCAACCCGCTACCTCTGGCGTCAAAGCTGACTATTATCCCATTGCCTTACTATTTTTGATGGTTTGCTTTTAGAAGTTACAGCCTGTTTAAATACAAACTATTTCACACAAGAAATTCTCACCATCACACATGTGTTATGCGGTAATGTTTGTTTGATTCATTGTAAATTATTTACTGCATAAAGAAAATATTAAAAAGGAGGACTCATCATCAACATCAACGGTCGGGAACAATTTGGAGCGTGCTAGAGGTTTTTTTACGTCTTACAAGTACCTGACCGCTACCTCACCTAATGTTAAGTAAAGATGTGGTGTAACATCTTAGACCAAACATATACTTAAGCACGATTCCATCAAACCGTCATCGTCTGGAATTGAAAGATAGCAGAAAGACAAGGCATTGCAAAACTGGCTTTAGTTCACTAAACGCAACTATCCCAACCCATCGTTCATATGGACATTCCTCATGATTCAAACAAAACATACCTAGAATCTTTGTCGTACTAAAATGTTTTGTCTTTGATCTGCTGCTAGATTAGGTTTCAAAATCGGATCATTGGATCTAGCAATCCGATGTTGATATTATGCTCGGATACATACATACATACAGTCACGCCTTTTTCCTGTTTTTTTTTTTTTTTTTTTTTTTTTTTATTTGTTTATTTACGTACTTAATAATTACATACATTTTTATGTTGTGCCAATAAACCATAAGTTTGTGCTGGCACTCACATTCAGGATCGCGCGACTTAAGTATTATTTATACAGCTATTTTACAAAATAACACTTGACTTAACTAACTTACTAATAAATTGTATCAAAACTTATTACAAGTTGTTTATATTATTATTGTAATTTTAGTATTTATGTAGGTATGTAGGATGTAGATGTGTGATAAAAATGTTAGGAAGGGTAGATTACACGGATGCGATCGAGCACGGGCGACCGCTGACGTACTCGTACTTGCGACGCGGACGATGCGTATCGCTGTCGGCAAACTGGTTCTGCGACTTACACCTTATACAGGCTGTTATTTTAAGTTGGGGTGCCGTAATATTGTGTTATTATAAGTCCATCGGTGTTGTGTTATTGTGGTACGTGTTGTAAAAGTAGTTTTTAAGTATACGTTTATAATTGACTTTAGTTAGTTTTTCTTGTAGTTTTTGGGGGATTTCGTTAAGGATAGTGGGTATTAAAAATTCAATCGTTCGTCTGCCATAATAATTAGTAGTTTTAGGTACTTTTAGTTTATTTAGAGTTATTTGTCTAGTTTGTATTTTGTGGCAAACTGGAATTTGAATGCTTTTATTATCATATTGTTCAATTGCGAGAACCATGAGCAGTTTTATTTGTATTGGTATTACGTTACAATATTGAAATAAATCTACGATATTTTCTCTGAACTGTTGTTTTATATTTTTTGGTACTATTAGTTTTAGAAGTCTTGTTTGTAGGTTTGAGATTTTGTCTAAGTATGTTTTGAAAGTTCGCCCATAGCTCGTTAATCCGTATGCTATAATTGACTCCGCCAGAGCTACGTACATGGCAAGCAATACTTTGAATGGAACTTTTGATTTGATTATGTAAAACTTCGCTAGTAGGGCTCTTAGTTTGTCACAGACTTGATCGACATGATAGCTCCAGTTAAATCTGTTATCCACCACCAACCCGAGGTAGGTGTGGTGGGTGACTTGGTCAATTGCATCACACGAGCATGTACCTTTTGCAGAGTTACGAGTATGCAGACATGAGTGACTATGGGCAATGACTTTAAACCTATGATTGTGTCGAAGGTAGTTTGAATGAACGTGGATAATTTTAGTCTTGCTTGCATTAAGAACAAGACCTGCGTCATGCGACCATTTCAAAATCTGAGTAAAGTCATGTTGCATCCACTGTGCTGCTAGGTTAAGATCTTTGCTAGCAGCAAGAAGACATGTGTCGTCCGCGTACTGATAAATATTGCAATGATCTATAACGTGTTCCATGTCGTTCACATAGGCAAGATAGTGCAATGGTCCAAGAACTGAGCCTTGTGCCGTTCCTTCTGTGACATCGACCGCTTCACTCATGTGATCTCCTATCTTAACGTAGAATTTTCGGTCTTTGAGGTAGTCCCTACACCATTCAAGAAGCGGTCCACGGATACCGGAGTATTCTAACTTGGTGAGCAAAGTATCATGCCTTAATGTGTCAAATGCTTTGCTAAAATCGATGAACAGCAGTATGACGTGGTTTTTATGCTCAAGGTATTTGTTGACGTCGTCTGTAAATTTTGATAACAATTGTGAGGTAGACTTGTTGGGTTGAAAACCGTATTGAGCGTTGGATAATATCTCATATTTATGATAGAATTGTTGTATCTGGTTGCACACATGCTTCTCAGTAATCTTATCAATAACTGGAAGTATAGTGATAGGCCTATAGTTAGCGTAGTTGCTGTGGCTACCATTTTTATATATTGGTCTTACAATTCCTGTTTTTAAGTCTATTGGGTATTTTCCTGCTTTAACACTAGCGTTTATAAATTGGGCTATACTACCGGAAATTTTGTCGCATATTATTTTGATGTCAATACATCGGATAGTGTCTATTCCAGGTGCTTTGTTTGAGTTTAAATTTTGCAGTATTTTTGACACGCTCTCATTTGAGGCCTTTTTATAATAAATCGATTTATTTTGTGGGTACATATAATCTGAAATATTTAATAATTTTCTATTACACATAGGCAAGATCTTTTTGACGCTAGATATAAACTCTTTTGCAAAATTATTAGCTATAGTCTTGGTCTCTGTTTTATTTCTTTTGAATGCTCTAATGATAGCCTCGTCAACTGAAGTTTTGGTGCGTCCCGATATGGTGTTTAAGATTTGCCATAGTTGTCGCAAATTCATTTTGTTATTTTTGATTTGATCTAGATAGTATTTATTTCGCGAATCTTCTATTATTTTATGCGTTTTATTTCTCAATTTGTTGTATTCTAATCTAATTAACTTATCAGTCGAGTCTTTTTTCCATGTAGTATATAATTGATCGCGTTTTAAGCATAACCTGTCAATTTTTGTATTTATCCATGGGTATTTATTTCTTTTACTAGTACTGTTTATCTTTTTTACTGTTTTCGATTCTTCGTAAGATTTAATAAACGTGTTTTTAATATTATTATAAATATTAATAGGACACGCTGTGGCTTCAGTTTTATCCCAATCTACATTCTTCAGCAACGACTTTACTCTAACATTATTTATGTGATGAATAATTTTCTGTTCATCCTGTAAGTGCACTGACCTAATTCCTGTGCACGACAAAATAATCATGCGGTGGTCAGCCATTGCCGTTCCAAGCGCGCCCGTGTACAGATCTAACAAGCGCGTTCTGACAAAAATATGATCAATACAGCTACGTGAGGTTTTGTTACCGTGATATTCAATTCTTGTGTAATCAGATATCGCGCTTGTTAGTCCGCACTCGGACATGCTGCTGATGTAGTATTCACGGATGCTATTGTTACTTTTTATGTCTATGTTAATGTCTCCTAGCATGTAAGAGTCGTGCAGTTTTATCTCGGGACTAGTTAATAATTGTTTTAGTTCTTTTACAAATAGGTGCTTGCTGTTGTTTGGAGGTCTGTATATAGCACAGATACAGGCAGTGTAATTATGAGATGTGTAGATTTTACCGATTATGTATTCGCAGTGATTTAGTGTGTTGTTAAGTAGTGTGAATGTATGAGTGTTTTTGACATAGATGATTATACCTCCACCTCTCCGATTTACGCGTAGTTTACTGTGAATTGTGTAACCATTTAGATTAAACATAGAAACAACTTCATTCGAAATATTAACTTCTGTTAGAATGAGAACATCTATAGTTAGTTTTGATGAACTTATTAATTGAGTTACATAACAAAAGTTTTTGGTCAAAGATCTAATGTTAATATGAATAATATTTAAGCTTGATCGTTTGTGTATGTTAGGAATATGCTTACTAAATTCATTAACGTCCGCACAGTCGTAAAGTTCTAGGTGATCTGACGATGGAATCTGGCTGACTGGTGTTAGGTCTTCTATTATCGATTATGTGAACGGCGTTCAGGCACTGGCTTGCTGATAAGTGGCTTGATGTCCAGTTCACTTCTAATGACGACGGGCTTGTCATTGTCTTCTTTGCGTGCCAGAACCTTTCCACCTTGGAACCAGACATATTTGTATACCGGTCGCAATTTTTGTTGACATTCCCATAAAAGTGATTTGTTTGCTTTAGTGAGAGCACGGCGAAGAATGACTTTCGACTTTTCTGTAGTTGCAGGTGCCTTGGGAACTATTTGATCTACTTTTATAGGCTCATTTTTAGAGGCTCGAACCCATTGAACCGCGTGATCTTCCGTTTTGAGTTCTACTAGTATATTGCCCTCTTGACCATTGCGACCTTCTACTCGTTTGATGCTTGTCACCTGTCTCTCGTCCATGTTTAAAGCTTCAGCTAAATGTTTCGACATTGCCACAAGGTTTTCATCGTTGACTTTAGGAATGCCTGCTAACTCCACCACGTTATCTAGGCGTTGTTGTTCAAAGTTTCTAAATTGCTGCTTCAGCGCACTAATCTCTAGTTTTAAGTGGGTATTATCATTGTAGAGGTGAGAACAGTTAGTCTCTAATTCTTTTATTTTCTTATTTTGTGTCTCCACTATTGTATTCAGATTATCAATTTTTGTGCAGCAGAAGGCAACTGATGTTTCTATCGGTTGTAGTTCCTTTTTCAAGATCTTTTTCATTTCCGCAGTAATATCTCTGAGGAACTTGTCCGTATCAATACCATAACAGCCAGTGATACCGCTGTCAACCACCACCTCCTCTTCTTCATCGTCTTCCTCCGGAATGATATAAGAGGACTTCCTATTAGGAGAGTTATGCTTACATTCTCCACATATCCAGTCGAGGCTTTCCGTGTTCCGAAGTGCAGAGACTTGTTTCGCGGTAAGCTCCGAGCATGTTTGGCTGGCGTGTACCACTTTTCCACAGCTTCTACACTCCAATCCAGGTGATCTTTTCGTTATCCCCTTGTTGCAATTATCACATTTCGTCATTTTCGTAGTTTTTTATTAATATTCTAAAATGAAGGTAGATATAATAAACTGCCACAAACGTAAACACACAACCGACTCGCTTGGTAGCACGATCGAGAATGAGTTGGGGTAGGCAGAGACTACTTCTTTCCACATGCTATGATTCTGACATATCTCTTTCGCTTTTTCCACTTTCATGAGCGCCTTCATACATGCTCGCTGGTTATAGGTACTTTTGATCTGGCCTTTCTTTAAAACGTCTCCGATCTGGTCGACTATGCTCGGATAATACGAGCAAAGTTCACGAAATACTATTCATTATTAATACATTTGCTGAGTAACTTCTCAATCTACTTTCTGTAGCTTAAATATTAATATTACTTAGGTACTGTTCTCATTATCACAAGATAAGCTTCTAGTCCTCAGAGACTTCGCGAATGTACTATTATAAGTTATTTGTTCCGCGCCGGATGATTGCATAGTTGCTCAAATGCTCGACTATTTGATCGTTTGTTAATACTTTGTTGCAGAAACAGATTGTACAGCAGGAAGAAGTTTATATAAAGCAAGTGATATTCTGGTTACGTATAGCTACATGTAGGTAAGTATATTTAACCCCTCGGATGATTTACGACTTACGAGCGAGCGAGTTGCGACTTACGAGCACGCGTAGCTCGTAAGATATTGCGCTCATTTGTGATTTTTTTCCTACATTGGTTTATAATGTCATAGATAAAATTTTGACACAATGTGGTAGATTAGTTCACTCACAACAATTTTAGAACGAATTGCATCATGTAGAACGGTCATTATCGGAGAAATAAAAACTTTGCGGACTGTACTCACAGCAATCAGTTTTACGTGGGAACAAAATGGCGTCGCAAGCAAGAACGCTCCCGCGGATAAATATTGTCATTGCAAGCTACAAAAGGGCTTTAAGTGTAAACTAATAGTTAAGATCTGTGAAGTGATGGTGCTAGTTTATTACAAACGTGAAATCACGGTGTGTGCGGAAATTATTTCATGTAAAAAGTTAGTTGAAATGTGAAACAAGGAGTAAGAAAAATCAAAACATTGCATTCTCCGCAGATTTATTGGTATGTAATAATGTGATTCTGTATCACTAATTATTTCATCAGATAGTCCATTTCAAGACCGTAATTATGGTATATAAATCTTAACATAAGATTGCATATAATACCAAAACAATCGATTTTCAAAACGTCGTTTGACAACATTTTTTCGTGTCAATAATTTGTGGCACGTCGCGACCAGTCGGTGCACGTAGGGGTAAAACATCCGACGGGATAAGTACGTAGGAGCATAATTATCATCATCATTAGCCTATCTCTGTTCACTGCTGGACATAGGCCTCACCCATGGCAAGCCACTGAGCTCAATCTTCAGCTCTTTGTTTCCAACCACTGCCAGCCAGCTTGAATCCTATACAGGATGTTTGGTGGATAGACTGACAAAATTTTTTGGAGGGTTAGGGGGTCATGCGTAAGTTTTTCCCGGTTGACCGGAAGTCCTAAGTGTCACGGTGTTTTAGATATGATTTTTTAAGTTTTTTTAAATCACCCAAAATCTTGCCAATGCAAGTGCCAGTGCAATTTTTTTTTGTTTGTGGTTGTAATACGACGAATAGACTTTTGCTGTATTCTGCAATGTGTCTGTATTCTAAATAAAACATTACTTAACACATTTACCTTAAAAAAAATGTTCTGAAATTTCAAAGTTATATCTGTTTGACTGTTTTAAAAAGTGACAATTTCCAACATAAAAACTAAAAGCATTATATGAAATTCGCATTTTTTTAAAAGTTCTTTAGTTACTACCGTTTCCAACTATAAGCTACATAACATAAGATATTATTCATAAGGAGGTCAGAAGAAGAGATCAATCCATAGAAAATGTAATACACCAACCGCAAGTAAAAGTAAATTTACTTACTTTTTTTTGTTATTAAACTATACATTTTCGGTTTGAAGACCATGCTTATTGCCAAATTTAATGATTTTAGGTCAACGGGAAGGTTTTGATTTCCTTGCGAAATTGAAAGTTATGCAAAAAAATTCTACATAAAAGATCAAATATATTGATTTTGTTGACTTACTTGTTTGATTTTTTCCCAGCCAAAAGAGACCGCGTAGCCCCGAGTATTTTATAAAAGTTTCAACTTGATATCTCTACGCGTTCCTGAGAAAAAGGGGTCTTCTTGACAGACGGACAGACAGACAGACATACAGACGGACAACAAAGTGTTCCTATAAGGGTTCCTTTTTTCCTTTTGAGGTACGTAAACCTAAAAATTTAAAAATAATCAGCAGCAGCTTATATTAGCCCACTGCTGGACAAAAGCCTCTCCAAATCTCGCCACTGAGCTCGATCTTCGGCTCTTTACATCCAATGACATCCAACAACCAGTTACCGAAATTCTTTGTACTCCTACTTATTAGATATGAGGTAGAGATTTGGCCGGATTGCCGGCTTATTATGTATTCGATGCCAGATATATAAGCTACTAGCTGATACCCGCGACTTCGTTCACGTACACGAAGAATTTAGTAGCCAATGTTCGTCCTCATGATATGAAGTATCTCCTTGTTAAATTTCAGTAATACCGGATCGAATGACAGAGGGACAGAGTAACAAACGTTTGTATAATATTAAGTAAGTATCTTAAGTACCTAGGTACTGATGTGGTATTAGGTAGAATTCTGCTTGTAACCACGCAATGGATAGACCGACTTTAGTGTTAGATATGATAGATATTAGACTATGTATTTAGATACATTCTTATTGTTACATAATAACTTTCAGTGATGAACATTAAATCTACTATTATTTTTTCAAGAGATATCCTATTCTGCTACAATTAATAACGGAGTTCAATTAATAACGGAGTACACATCCCTTGAGAAGACTATTCTACGCCTAGCGTGTTCACCGTCTTCGACCACATCATCGCTAACCACCAGGCGAGATAGTGATCAAACGTTACCCTCTCAGATATAAAATAAAACCGGCCAAGTCGAGATAGACTCGCCCACCGAGGCTTCCGTACAAACTTCTCAAACTAGTTTAAAGGACAAACTTAACTTTGTAGTTCGATGCATAGAAAATGTATTGCACCAACCACAAATAGTAAGTTTGTAATAGTAAATTCACTTTTTTTTGTTGTTATTAAGCTACATATTTACGGTTTTCAGATTTATTCCTATATGTGCTTCAAGACCTTGCTTCTTGTCAAATTTCATGATTCTAGGTCAACGGGAAGTACCCGTACATAAAGGGTCATATCTTTTGATCACGTTCACTTTCTGTAGTGGTAGGACTTCTGCTAGTCCACCTGGGGCGGTACCACCACTTTTCCAAATTATTTTCAGCCGTGAAATAGGAATGTTTTTCGATTGAAATGGCAATGTGTCTAGTGAAATTATAGGGCATGTGAGACTCAACATCTTTTTATCTCAAGGTAACAGGCGCAGTGCAGTGACATGCAAAATTCTAGCAGTCCAGAGTTTTGCATGCCGCTGTATTTATAATAGGTAGACGTCATCGCTTACCATCAGGCGTGTGTCGAGCTTGTCCTGTTACCTTATATCATAAAGAAAAAAAACTTACAGATTTGATTTTTTCACAGCCGAAGGATACAGTAGACCCAAGTATTTAGTATAAGTTTCAACTCGATACCTTTAAGGTACGGCAAAACCGCGGCGTCCTGCAATCTGCGGGCGCGATCTCAGTACTTTTCAATTGTTTTCTCATCGCATTAAGTGTGAACCAAAGGGCCCGGCGGCGTAATCGGGAGAACGGTCGGCTTTGATGCCGTGGTACCGAGTTCAAACCCCGCCGTGCACCAATGGATTTTTCTATCGAAAAAATTATGTACGCTTCTCACAGTGACCCTACGGTGAAGGAAAACATCGTTAAGAAACCAACAACCCAAGCATGGTGGTAGGACACTATCTAGTGTCCGCCTGGCCAGCTACCACCCTCAAGTAAGAAAATCTGTCCCCAAACATCTAATTTGTTTCGGCAGCTATCCTTTAGAGCCAGTTCCCATTCTAGGCCTAGCGTGCTTATCATCTTCGACCACATCATCACTTACCAACAGGTGAGATAGTGGTCAAACGCTAGCCTATAAGATATAAAAAAAAAAAGAACCAGTCGGTAAAAATGCTACTGCGCTATCTGACCGCCGCCTAGATCGCGAACGCAGGACGCTGCGGTGTGTCCGTAGTACCTTTACGCAATCCGAAGATAAGGGTCTTGACAGACGGACAAACGGACAACAAAGTGATCCTATAAGGGTTCCTTTTTTTAGGTACGGAACCTTGAAAAAATCTAGCCATAAAATTTAGATACGTTATGATTTGTAGAGCAAAATGCTTAGTGAAATTAAATTACAAGGTATAAGAGATTAATCTCAAAGGTTTCTCAAGACGTGACTAATGGGCATTTGGGCAATCTCAAGTGTTGGTGCTACGCTACAGCTACGTTATAAGTAGACAATACATTATCGCTAACCATCAGGCCAGCGTCAAGTTTGTCCAGTCACCTAAATACCATAAACAAAAGTTGGTAACGCAAACACTGGATTCTGAACTTAACCAGATTCTAAAAACGTATATTTAAATCTCTACTCTCCAAATTCTAACCTCCAATGGATATATTGTACCTTCATTTAGCTCTGACCCTCAAATCCAATCAGGACCACTATTCCCAGCAATATCCTTATGTTCAGCGAAAAAGTCCGGTCCTAAACAAACTTTGGTACGTTACTTAGCAAAATTGGGCTTCATTAAAATCCATTGTAGTGTCTACGAAGAACCTTCATTCATATTTGGAGAGGATGATGACGTCATGGGTTTCTGCTGACTGACAGTTTGAACATATTCAGATTTAGGTTTTATATTCGTCATATTATAACAATAGTGTGTGACATTTTGGTATGCCTATAAAATATTCATTTGGCATTAAAATCATGTTTTCTTTTTATAAAGCTTACTAGCAATGTGGGTTGCACATTACATTAGTCTTGTTAACCCCTCCAACTAAACTAATTATGCTTGTGTTAGGAGTGGGTTAACGTCAATAGTGCAATGGCTGAGGATCGAACTCACGACCTCTCGATTGCAAGTCCGAACCCATAACCATTGGGCTATTGCCACTATAAAATATACTATACTATATATGTATATGAAATATACTTAATATCATTAAATTAACAAATTATAGTAAAAAGTAAACATATAATTATGTAATACATATATCATCGTGCTAAGAAGTACGTCACCAGATAAATCAATAAAATTTAAAATAGAATTATAAAAGTTAACTCATTATTGCCTAGCCATTTATCACCCAGCACCCTCAAGTTGAAAAATCTGTCGCCAAAACATGTAATTTCCGGCAGCAGTCCTTGAGAGCCAGTGCCCATTCTAGACCTAGTATTCTTAACCACATCATTACTTATCAACCAGTGAGGTAGTGATCATACGCTAGCCTACACACTAAAAAATAGATAACTGAGAGAAAACAATGTAATCTAATCAGAGCTTATTTTTCCATATTAGATATGGAACCCTTATTATGAGGTAATATTATACTATCCCTCCTATCGTATACTGTTTCGTAAATAACAAACTGGGAGAAAACTATTTTATTTACATAAACAGGAAAATAATTCTATATGCAAAAAACATGATTCATAACATTCAGAGCTTGCCCACGCAACTTTTGCGACGTTCACAATATGTCATACGAGACAAATATGTTTGGAGAGACATAAACAAAGCCATTTTAAAACGAGACTGTGCGTAAGCATTTTTGGGGCCATTGAACTTATACCTGAACATAAATATGGACTTGGCAGGACAACATCACTAACATCACGTAACATGAATTCGTTATGGAAATAACTTAATATAACTTACATGCGGACAAAGCAAATTATATGTTACGTATCTCAGTTTTTAGGGTTCCGTACCCAAGGGATAAAACGGGACCCTATTACTAAGACTCCGCTGTCCGTCTGTCTGTCTTTCTGTCTGTCTGTCTGTCTGTCCGTCTGTCACCAGGCTGTATCTCATGAACCGTGATAGTTAGACAGTTGAAATTTTCACAGATGACGTATTTCTGTTGCCGCTATAACAACAAATACTAAAAACAGAATAAAGTTAAAAATAATAGAGGGTCCTTGTATGGACAAGAAACGTGTTTTTTTCGGCAGAAACGTCCCATAGATGGTTTATTGTAATATCGCAAAAAATACGTTATATTGAAATGTCGATCCCCTAACACCTTTGTTAGACGTTAGATGGCGTTATAAGAAATAAAATATTTATTAATTATTATTTTTTGCTGGCGAAAAATGATAGTGGTATTTTTTGCTCGATCTTATGAAATACTGTAGTGTGGTACGGAACCCTACGAGTGCGAGTCCGACTTGCACTTGGCCAGTTTATTGTTTTTACATTTTAGGAGCTTTATTTTAGTGGTAGGACTTATGCTAATCCCGATAGAGCAGTAACACTACTGCTTTGTTTGTTATTTATCCGTCAATTTTTTTACTTTTTTTTAGAAGGTTTCCTGGGCATGTGAGACACAACTTCTACTGCGCGTTTTATCGCTTTTTGAACTTTTCATATGTGCTTAAACTTAATAGTAGCTAAAAAAATAAAATCCCAAACGTCATCAGCTCTCTAGTCAGCATCTTAGGGTACGGCTACACCGCGTCCTGCTATCTGTATCCTGCGATCTGCGGGCGCGATCTAAGTACTTTTAAATTGTTTTCTGATCGTGTTTGTTGTGAACCAGTTCGTACAAATACTACTGCGCTATCTGGTCACCGCCTAGATCTCGCACGCAGGACGCCGTGTTGTGTTAGGAACTAAGATCCTGGTCCCAACATTTATAAAATAGTCTTATTCAAGAAACATTTTAGAAATCGAACACAAAACGAAGGCAACAAATTTAAAAATATCAAAGTGAATTCAGTGAGGAGAGGATGCAATCGCATTTCCTGATAAACTTGGAACTTCCGAATAGCAGCACTGCGCGTGTAAAAAGAGTTCCATTGGCTCGCTTCAAGGTTTCAGCACACGTATAAGAACTATCTTGACTAGGGATGGGAAATTTGGTCCCAGCTGTTTAAATCGACTTAACATTTAATTTCTCACATCTGTATATTTACAGATTTGCAACGCTATTGAGTTGTAGACTACATTTTTACAAAAAAGGTAGAGGTTTTCATTTCGCATGATTTTTTTGTTTATTACATCAGAACTCATTCATTTATTAACCTATTCGAAAATTATTTTTTAATTGAGAGGGTATATAACTACCCTTTTGGTCTCATCTTATTGTGTGTTCATCAAGATCTGATAAGTACCTCCAGAAATATGGAGATAAACACCTCAAACTTGCTACTTACATAAATATCGTCGTATTGGTACTGTAACTAAATTGGCTAAGCGCCTCCAGCATGATCCTCGGGAAGCGCAAGTTCGAGTCCCGTCAGTACGGTAAAATTTTAGATTGTATGTACAATATACGAGAACAATGAACAAAAACATAAAGTGGTTCTCTGTACTTTATGTTAAAACTTTAAGTTAAAAGAAACATATTATAAGTAATATTACAACTCCATGCTTTAAAAGTACACCTTCTAAGCAGTTGAATATATCATGCCATAAATAATGTTTTATGAAAACATGATTTATGGCATCGCATGGGCCACTTGAGCCGAAACATCTAATAGTCTAAAACAGGTGCAGTGCACGCAGTGCCGTAACGTGCAAAATGTTGTCTAACTTACTGTTGTTTACTATCAGGCAAGCCTTTTTTTGTTCTGTTATCTATATCATACAAATTAAAATTTAACTCTTCGCCAGTCAGAAATCGCAATCGAATCGAAGTCCGCGCGACGAGCTCGCACATCACTACACTCCTGGTGCAAACGTCTAGTGCCTATTATACGAGTTTTGAATGATCAATTTAACTTTGTCCGCTGAATGTACTAGCAACCGAGATAAAGTTGGAAAAATTGATAGGGCAATATTGTACGTGGGAATGTAGCCGTTTGCTACGATCGTAATGACTACGGTTCTCGTAGGATATGCTACGAATCTCGTAGCATCGTTGACAATAAAATGTTTTCTACAGAAGCAAAATAGAATCGCATCGCAGAATGAGATTTTAAAATAGTGCAATTTAAGAATTTAGTTTTCTTTGCAAATCTTGTGTACATAATGTTCGTTTGGTTTATGTGTTCATTATCTCTGCCAAATCTGAGACAATTACGATATTCGAGTATACGTAAATACAAACACATATAATAGACGGGAACTGGCTCTCAAGGACAGCTGCTGGAACACAGATGTTTTGGTGACAGATTTTTTAACTTGAGAACACTAGACAATGTCCTATCACCATGCCGGGGATAGTGGTTTTCATTCACCGGAGGGCCACCGTGAAATGCCCACATAAACATTTCGATAGAAACATCATGGTGCACAACAAAGATTAGACCCAATACCTATGGCGTCAAAGCTGACAATTCTTTCACGGTACTACTAGAATAGTGGTGGAATATCGATATAATGCTCCTACTACACGTGGGAACTGGCATATAAGTATACAACATTTTAGCTTAATCGGATATCTGTAAATAGTTGAATTGATAAATGGTTTGATAATTTTGAACGACGACTTACGTTGCAAGTAAAATTGAATAAAAAAGCTTGTAAAAAAGTGAATTATTACAAAAAAACAAAAGTCTGGCTGTGTTAAAAATAAATATTTAGCTATTTGAACATTTCACATTTCTAGATAAATTTAAAATATGAATTAACCTGTACTCTCCCCTTAATTTCCTTCATTTTGATAGTCTATCCGAAATTAAAAAAAATCATATTAACGGCTCACAATTTAGCGTCAGAAATCTGACATGTTGATATTTTTTTTATTTATATTATAATTAGATGAGATAGTGGTCAAACGCTAGCCTATTAGATATAAAAAAAGGTTTTTGAGACACATTGAACGGCACGTTTAAAGTACCATATCCTCATATGAGGTTTGCCCACCCGCTCTTGGTGTACTAACGAACTGATTCAAGCCGCCCGTTCGGACTCGTATCTCTCACCTATACGCTTCTATCTACGAATAAATTATAAGTCTTTTATTGAATAAAAATTCAAAATGAAGGTCAAACTGTCATGGTATGTATCTAGACTTTGATGTAAATGAAATAAGTGGACTGTAATTAAAAGGCTGGTATAATCAGAAAAGGTTAGCGCGTATTGTACAGCGTAAGTATCGGTTCGTATTGGTTTAGAGTCGTGAAGTTGGAGAGGGGGCGTCGTCGTGGAGCAGGCTGCTTTAGTTATCTTCACTGCAGTTTGAGTACGCGGGCCGCGGCAACATAAATATTTGGCTCCAGTAACAGTAACAGTAACAGTAACCAGTAACAGTCATAATTATTATAAGACCAAAGAGCTGGCGCTTACCTCGGCCAACGGATTAGCCTAGCAATTCAACGAGATAACGTCGCCAGCTTTTTGGGAACGTTACCGGCAGACAGCTGCGACCTAGGTTCTGTTTTTTATTTATAACATTTTACGTATTTATATCAGTTTAAATAGTTTTTTTTCATAACCTGCATAGCGCTACGAATAGCTACGAAAATTAAAAATTAAAACGAAAAAAGACAATTATAACCGTAGCGCTGAAAAATATCAATCGTAGCACTTGTACTCGTAGCAGGGCTTGCCAGCATGACATTTATTTTTCTTCCTAAAACATTTTAAACAATAAACGCAAGTAATTAATTAACTACCCAACCCTACATTACGATTTAACTGCGGTAATATGATACCAAAGTGACATTACGCGAGTTTCCTGGCGCGCCCGTAATCACGCCGGAATATTGTTAATTAGTTTATAGCATGATATGACACAGTTTTGCTACATAGCCGCATATAGCACTGTATATTTAACCTACAAAATTAGTGCAAATTCTGAGGAGAAAAAAATAAATCGATCCGAACTCTTTTTAACCCCCGAAAAAATCTCATCCTCATCCGGGTGAACATATGCGCCTGGAGTTCATGAGCTTGGTAGACCAAAGAGACGTTGCGGAAAACAATACGCAAGACATTCGCCTATATACGGACGGCAGTAAAATTGAGGGTCAAGTCGGTGCAGCACTATCCCTTTGGGATGGTGACGCAGAGACGAAGACCCTCAAAATAAAGTTAGCCCCGTACTGCACCGTCTACCAAGCTGAACTTCTGGCCATATGCAAGGCCACGAATGAAATTTTGAAGCGTTCGGAATCTAGTTTCGGCATATACAGCGACTCACGGTCGGCTCTTGAAACAGTCATCAATACAAGCACCACACACCCCTTAGCATCCGAAGCCCGGCACAATATAAAGGCTATCAAAGACCAGAACAAAGCGGTATCGCTTTTCTGGATAAAAGCCCATGCCGGGCTCGACGGAAATGAGCGAGCAGACCAGCTGGCGAAAGAGGCGGCACTGAAATCTAAAAGAAAGCCGGACTATGATCTATGTCCGGTTTCATTCGTCAAGCGACAAATCCGTATGGAATCGCTTGGCGAATGGAACCGGAGGTATCAGGAGGGCGACACTGCTGCAACCACAAAAATTTACTTTCCGGACGCCATAGCTGCACACGGTGCTGTCAGAAAAATTAAGTTTACTGGTGTCATTACCCAAGTGCTCACGGGGCACGGCGGGTTCTCCGAATACTTGCACCGTTTCAAGTGTAAGGAGAATTCGTCGTGCATCTGTGAGCCTGGAGTCCCAGAATCCATTATGCATCTATTGCTAAAATGCCCAGTGTTTGCTCGAGAAAAGTATGACTTAGAACATCAGATAAATAAGGAACTAACAATACAAAATTTAAATTCAATAATGATGAACAAGAAGGAGAGAAATTTATTCATTTTATACGCAATTAATATAACAAATAGAGTCATAAAAAGAAATAAGTAGTGTAAGCAAAATATGTTGCATATATATTATGACAATATATACTTCAACATATGAAATTAACAGAAATTGAAAAAACAAACAATAAAAAGATGAACAAACATAGAAAATATAGAGCCAATTCATTGTTGAAATAGTAATAACATAGAGATAGTAAAGAAAAACATAACTTAAAAGAATTAAATCACAAAATCTTAACAATAACCCAAGCAATATCAAATACTCTGATGCTGTCAGAGGTGAAAAGGGAAAAAAAAAAAAAAAAAAAAAAAAAAAAAAAAAAACCCCCGAAAAAAGAATATTATAGGCGTTATAAGTTAGACGTGTGTATGTCATATCGTAGCTCCTAAATAAATTAACCGATATTGATTTCGTTTCCTTTTTAACCCCCGACGCAAAACAAAGAGTTGTTATAAGTTTGACGTGTGTATCTGTGTATGTGTGTGTCTGTGGCATCGTAGCGCCCAAACGGATGAACTGATTTTGATTTAGTTTTCTTCGGTTAATAAGTGTCTCATCGATAGTGTTCTTAGTTTTGTTTCATGAAAATCCGTTCAGCCATGTAAATATTGTGATCTAAGGGAGCACAGGGATGTAAGGGAGCACAAATACGACCTCGGTGCTCCCAGCCAACCTCACCTTCCCGTGGTGCATCCTGCTGACCAACAGACGGGGCTCTGGCGACCGACAAATGGCGGTATAACCATTTCATATTTATGGCGTAGCCAAATTCTACAGGCCGGTGACGGGCAGCAGCGTCACCGGTGCGAGAATCTACGTCCTGCGATCGCCAACACGCCTGCCCAGCATGGTGATTAGGGCATATCCCTCCCAAGGGATAAAACCAAAATGGAAAGTCACAATAAGCCGCCACAGCGGCGGTCACGGTAACGGCAGGGCGGGGGGTGCTAAGAATCCCCGGGTTACGGTAGGCCGCTAGAACAAACTGACCCTCGCAACGTACAATGGACGCACGATTCGGCTGGACGATCATCTGGCGCAGCTAGAGGAGGAGCTGAAACACATAAGATGGCACATTCTGGGGTTATGTGAAGTCCGAAGACAGGGAGAGGACACCATAACCTTAAAATCGGGCCATCTCATGTACTACAGAGAAGGAGTTCAGCCATCCCAAGGCGGCGTCGGGTTTCTGGTCAACAAGGTTCTCAGTGACAACGTTGTAGAAATCTCCAGTGTGTCGACCAGGGTAGCGTACCTCATAATAAAGTTAATGGATAACCTTGGGGCTGTACCTCATGGTTATCCAGGTCTACGCACTGACCTCGACACACTTGGATGATGAGGTGGCGAGCATATATGAAGATATCTCCAAAGCTTTACACACCACCTCCAAGACTCACTACAACGTTGTCATGGGAGGCCAACGCCAAAGTGAGAATACAAACTTGCGGCGAATCGTCTATAGGACCACACGGATTTGGGAGTAGGAATCACCGGGGGCAAATGCTCGTCAATTTCCTTGAGAGTGAGGGGCTTTTCCTGATGAACTCGTTCTTCAAGAAACAGCCCCAAAGGAAATGGACGTGGCAAAGTCCCGACACTGTGACTAAAAACGAGATTGACTTCATCATTACGGACAAACGGCGCATATTCAGAGACGTCTCAGTGATCACTAGGTTTAATACTGGAAGTGATCACCGACTTGTACGAGGCTCTCTGGATATCGACTTTAAAGCCGAGAGATTCCCATTGATGAAGTCTACACTCCGTCCAAACCAACCTACTCCAAACCGTTGTTGGGTCCGAAACATTCCAATTAAAATTGGAAAATCGATTCGCTGCCTTGGAAACCACAGATGACGTAGACAAGAAACTCGAAGAAGTGGTGGAAATCCTCAGGGATGAAGGGACGAAGTTTTGCGAGAGCAAGCGTACGGGCAAAAAGTCCAAACTTTCGGCAGAAACACTTCGGCTAATGGAAGAGAGACGAACAGACCCTTTGTCAGCTTTGTCAACTAACCTGGTACGCAACAAATCCACAAAGAAGCTGGTACGACGCGACCTCCGATCCTCTAACACGCTCTTGATTAAAGAATCAATTGAGCAGAATCGGGGGTCGAAAGTGTTAGTCCAGGCTCTGAGTAGAAGCCACCTCACAAAACTGACAACGTCAACGGGGAACGTCGTCGCATCCAAGCCGGAGATTCTGTCGGAAATCGAAGACTTCTACGGCAAGCTCTACGCATTGCATGCTTCAAAGCCCGAACCCAATACTGAGGATTCTAGAGCCACCTTAACCCGCCACTTCACAGAAAATCTGCCCGAAATTAGCCGAGACGAAATCATGATCGCCCTTAAACAACTCAAAAATGGAAAAACCCCAGGAGAAGACGGAATCACAACGGAGGTTTTAATAGCTGGAGGAGCTCCAGCAGTTCAACAGCTTCAGCAGCTATTTAATTCCGTTCTTTTCCCTGGGAGAACTCCACAGGCATGAAACAGAAGCATGGTGGTGCTGTTTTTCAAAAAAGAAGACAAAACCCTATTAAAAAACTACCGTTCAAATTTTGCTTCTCAGCTATGTCTACAAGCTCTTTTCAAGGGTCATCACGAACCGTCTTGCGCGAAGACTCGACGAGTTTCAACCTCCGGAAAAGGAGGGGTAATAATAATACAATACAATAAGGTTTCATAAAATAATGGGAGAAGCCACTGGCTCCTGAAACACAGCTTGGCTAGTTCGGGAGCCTATGGATTCAATGAAAAACACTTGTAAACTATTATGTCAACAAATAAATTTGTATTTTTATTTGTTTGTATTTGATATTGCAGGAGGATGGTTACCTTAACTTGAGCTGGGGCATCTCCTAACATCTGCAGAGTGCTCAACTCTTCACGAACTAGCAGTAGAGATGTCGTGTTTAGGTTAATTGCAATGGTCTCAATAAACAGATCAATCAGAGGTGTTTTTAATTGAAATATCTATTTCTATTCTATAGTTATCTATTGCTTCTGATATGGGATTTCGAGATTCTTAATTATGAATCCTCGATTAGTTTGTAAGTGCAATAAGCGTGTTAGCGCATGTTTTTAATCTTTTCTTATGCGGATTTTATATATAGGCATACTTTGCAACTTATTTAAAAACTAAATTATTGTACTAAATAATGTCTACGACTGACTATGACCGACTCACAAAGAGCCTACCTACTCAATCGGTGTGAATGCTGCTCTTATGTAGGTTACATTATCTACCTCAAATCACCAGCATCCATTTGTACTTACCGATACCGAACACATACCGATTTGTATGGAAACATACACATTTTGCTCGATATTGCAAACATCCGCCGAGTGATTTTATATAAATTTAATCGAGATACTATTGCGATCTTCAGGCATATTTATAAATGGAACAAAATCCCTCATATAATTTTTTTTTATGTTGTACCAAACGTAGTTAGAACCAATAACGATAAACAATAAAGGTAGGCTCTTTACGTGTTTCTTTTTGAGGGTTCCGAACCCAAAGGGTACCAACGGAAACCTATTACTGAGACTCCGCTGTCTGTCTGTCTATTTGTCTGTCTGTCTGTCTGTCTGTCTATCTTTCTGTCTGTCTGTCTGTCTGTCTGTCTGTCTGTCTGTCTGTCTGTCTGTCCGTCTGTCACCAGGCTGTATCTCATGAACCGTGATAGTTAGACAGTTGAAATCTTCACAGATGGTGTATTTCTGTTGCCGCTATAACAACAAATACTAAAAACAGAATAAAGTTAAAAATCAAAGGGGGTCCCCATACAAAAAACGTTTTTTTTTCGGCATTTTACTATAACGCCATCTATGAACGTTTGACTGTATTAATTATATTAATTACCTATGTGTTTAGTTAGATAGTTGAAATCTTCACAGATGATGTATTTCTGTTGCCGCTATAAAAACAAATACTAAAAACAGAATAAATTTAAAAATTAAAGGGGTCCCCATACAATAAACGTGTTTTTTTGCATTTTACTATCACGCCATCTATGAACGTTTGACTGTATTAATTATATTAATTACCTGTGTGTTAACTTTCACTTAGTTGGCGTTAGATGTTCGTAAGATGGCGTTGTACTAAATAATCACGCGGCTCCTGTTTTAATAAATGTTTGGAATTGACACATTAATATAATATAATATAATAATATCTAGATGACCGAGCTTTGCTCGCAATTTTTTTTTTTTTTTGGTAAATCGTGTTTTATGTAAAGTTTTGGCACATGAGTAAAGAAGGTTTCATTACTCATGTGGTTTTGGCTCCCCATAATTCTCTCACAAAAGAGCAAACTTGGAAAAATTAATCATCTCGTCTGGACCCGAACCGGGTCCTTATGATCGCCATCCAATCGATCTTCCACTGAGCTATCATAACAATGTAACAATGGCGAAATTTACCTTCATGTTCTAATTATATTGTAGAAGTTTTTCATTACCTGAAAATAGGGTTAAAACAACATTTTCTGAAAATAAAACCTAGCTAGATCGATTTATCAATTTATTACGTTATTTCTTTCAGCATTTTTTGCTCGATTTTATAAAATATTGTATTGTGGTACGGAATCGGAACCCTACGAGTGCAAGTCCGACTTGCACTTAGCCAGTTTATTTTTATATCATATAGGCTAGCGTTTGACAACTATCACACCTGTTGTTAAATGATGATGCGGTCTAGGATGGTAACACATGTGGTAGCACGCTAGGCCTAGAATGGGCTGGTCTCAAAAATAACTACCGGAACACATTAAATGTTTGGCGACAGTTTTCTAACTTAAGGGTTGTAGTTAGCTAGGCGGACACTAGATAGTGTCCTACCACCATGCGGGGGTTGGGGTTTTCTTAACAATGTTTTCCTTTATCGGAGAGCTACTGTAAGAAGCGAACATACATCTTTCGATAGAAAATCCATTGGTGCACGGGACTGAACTCGGTACCTCTGGTGTCAAAGCCGAATATTTTTCGCATTTTCCCAATACTTACGACTGAGCTCTTAAATTCTACCAAAACAATCACGATGAAACCCATTCATTGCTCTGGATATTATTTGAAAATAAAATCCTTTATATTAACAAAAACATTTTGATTGCTTCATTTAATACCCTAACGTGCTTTTATGCGGGTGTGGGGTGACGTGCATCACGCGAGCTTCGAATTAGCTACGTAATGAAGTATTCTGTGAATGACACATGCGCGAGCTAGATGGGAGCTATGAGATGGATTTATGTTAGTCACTCGGCTGATCTATACCACAGAATAATTAATAGTACTACGTACCTATACTCAGAAGACCTAATTTTTATAAATAGTATGGTCTGGGGCCTTATTCAGTATGACCAATGAGATAACGCGTTCCTTAACGCGCCACGTTACATTATTGAAAAATTGTATTCTGTATGCCACACGATAGGTAAATTATACAAAACGCGCGCGTTACACGTCCTCATATGTCACGATATTTTGACAGCTCAAAACGCGCTCATAACCTTACCCTACCGCGTTTTAATTGGCATAGAGAATACCATAACGCGGAGACAACGTAACACGGCACGGTAAGACTTTAAAATGGTCATACTGAATAAGGCCCCTAGGCTGAACTAAACTACTAAGGCCTACGAAATAACTTGAACCAAGAGTTGTAAATACCCATAATAGTAGATACTATTACACTAATTCTGTGTAAATGCCACTGGCAGATACACATTACCTACATTTAGTAATCCGGTGAGCTATGTCGATGAATGATGAGAATGTTATTCCGGAACCAATAGCAGTACAGAGTAGTATTCTCGAAGTTGTTAAAGAGTATATTGTATTTAGGTATATTACTTATCTCTAGCAATGTCTGCAGCTAGGTAAAACTGGGGCGCAGCTAGTTCGGGCAAAGCAGGCTACGCCACGGCTTTGCCCGAACTAGCTGCGTTGCTGGTTGGTGGTTTTAAACCTTTCTCTTAAATTAATCTGTTGATAGAAATCGTATTAAGTAGAATGAAGATCTAAGCATACAGCAAGGTTATTCTCAATCATTCGAAAGCAAATTCGGATTCGGAAACTGCCTCTCCTTCGACTGGGAGCTTTGCAGTTCACAATAGTGCGATACTGAGTGCGATCGGTTACTTTGCGTTTACTTTTTCAGTTCGAAAAAATCTGTGAATCTCATTGGAAAGCTTTCCGTGACAAAATAGTTCACAGATGTATTAATATTCAAAATTAATAAACTGGCCAAGTGCAAGTCGGACTCGCACTTGTAGGCTTCCGTAACACAGTAGAGTACTCTATAACTATGATTTTTCGCAACTACACAAATAACTTTGTTTTTCATAGTATTTGTATGAAAAACAAAGTTATACTTGCGGTCGCTATATCTCAACAACTGCTGACTGTATCTCGTTGAAACCAGTTTTCGTTGAAAGTTTTTGTTGAGATCTACAGAATATATTTTTTCTAGATTTTTCACTCCCTTACTTTAGAAGTTAGAGGGGGGGGACACACATTTTACCACTTTAGACGCGCCTATCTCTTAAACGCTTGACTTTGAGAAAAAAATATTTATGGAACCTCAATTTCATTTTTAAAGACCTATCCATAGACACACGTATAAGTTTGAAGAAAAAATTTTTTGTGTTCCATTTCCATGTGTGGGATGCCCCCCCCCCCCCCCCCTTAAACTTTTATATTTTTTATTTTTGTATAAAAATCGGAAAGCGGTTTACAGAATACATCTACCTACCAAGTTTCAATTCTGTAGTCCTAATAGTTTCAGAATAAAATGCTGTGACATACAGACGGACAGACAGACAGACATGGCGAATCTATAAGGGTTCCGTTTTTTGCCATTCGGCTACGGAACCCTAAAAATTAAGCTTCTGAATCCGCATAGTTTTTCAAATAATTGAGAATCAGGGGGCTGATGGAGGGACAGACGGTGACTTTGTTTTATACTTTTTAAAGAAGAAGATACAGCTCGATGCAGCATATGGAAAATTACGTCGTCGTTTCATCGCCAAAATTTCACAAAGTCAAAGACAATTCTTTTTCATTCAGTAGGTACATCCTACTTGCTATGACATACGGTGCCAAGACGAGGATCACGTTTGGGCTAAATAAATGTGTCCGGTAGTAGCTTTCCCTTTTTTGGAAAAACACAATAAATATTTCACACTCACTCCGCTATATTGTATTTGGTTAAGTAATTATCGTTTTTGGTTAAAAAAAAAGGGGTCTTAACAATTACTCCAGGTGGCAAGAACCTATATTTTTAACCTTATATTCTTTTGGAAGACAGAATAAAAATTTTGTGCTCACGCTCCTTGCGTGGATGTTATATTGAATATAGCGAAAATGGGATTCAGCAGTTCCCCAAGTAACTAGTATAAGGCTTTATTTTTTAGAAAATACAATAAAAATATTACGCGCGAGTCCTCGAACCTGCGAAAATGGCTGAAAATGTTAAAACTTGTTAATATTTTGGAGTTAACTCCTTAAGAATCGATTTTCATATAGGATTAGCCCGGGGTATAAAAATGTATGGGGAGTAAAATCAAACATGGAGTGACGTTATGTTCACTTTAGTACCTTTTTTAGGGTTCCGTAGTCTTGACAAGGAACCCTTATAGTTTCGTCATGTCCGTCTGTCTGTCTGTCTGTCTGTCTGTCCGAGGTTTTGCTAAGAGACCGTTAATACTAGAAAGCTGTAATTTTGTGGTGGTATGTATATAAATTACGCCGACAAAGTGCTGAAACAAAATTTTGAAAAATATTTTTTTTTAGGGTAGCTCTACTATATGAGAAGTGGGGATGATTTTTTTTTCATCGTCTACCCCATCGTGTGGGTTATTATCGAATAGGTCTTTAAAAATGACTTAAGGGTTACTACTACCATTTTTCGATTGATTGCTCCATTTACGAAACCTTAAACTTTAAAGTGCAAATTTTTGTTCCAGTAGGGCGTCCCCCCCCCCCCCCCCCCTCTAAAAGCTAAACTGCTGGCTTAAAAAATCTGGAAACGTTCGTGATAATAGCGCATTTCATGAACTTTAAAGGAAAACTATAGCGGTTAACATAACTTTATTAGTTTAGCAGTAATAGTCGTAGAACTTAAGTATTGGATAATTTTGTACCAAATACAAAATCCTTAGAATAAATCCTTTAATGTAACAAAGACTAAATTTTTAAAAATATTAAAATATATAAAATTAATCATATTTGCGTAAAAATAAATAACACTAAAATCTGATTGTTAACATAATTAAAAAAACATTATTTCACCCTTGCTTAAATTTTTCTGATTTTGCACAGCAACAAATTCCCAGCCTCTTAAGTTGGCAATTTCGTTCATTTTTGCGATGATTGTTAAGGACTTATGTCTAGTGAACCTTACAGTAAAATAACTATTTGCTTTGTATAAACATATACCTGAGTAATTCGTGTTAAATACGAATATTAACACTTAAATATACTATTTATATTTGTCCTACCTACATTTCTAAAAACAAGAGAGAAACTGCTCAATTACTTACTTACTTAATTTAAGTAACTAAATGAATTAATGCTGTACAATACATAACGAAATTTAGCCTTGTTGTTAGCGACAATTGCTTTTGAAACTCGTTTATTGTGTCGTAAGTTAAATATAAAATAATTAAGTTCAATTTTGGAAATGTGGAGTTTACCTTTAATTGATTGTGCAATTAGCTAAGAAATATGTGTTATATGTTGTCTAGTATAAGTATTGTTGTAACAATCGTTGGTAGACCTTTTTAAATAAATAAATAAATAAAAGACGGAGTACCTAGTTGCTTGTTTATAACAGGTAAAGACTTGCATTGAATAACAGGCTACTACGGAACCCTACACGCACGACACGCACTTGGCCGGTTTTACAAGCTTTATCTCTACTTCACGGCGAATTGATTTGTCAGTCACAAATCTTGCGATTGATTTTAGAGCTACTTCCAGGGGTTCGATTGAGCTGAAACACTTGTAAATCGCGTGACAATACAATAATATGACGACACGGTGCTGATCTGATGATGGAGCTGGAACGCGGCCAAAGGAACTCCTAAACTACACATGTTATACCCGTCGTGTTTGGGCTCGTTGGATTTCTTTTAACTTACTCTGGTCCTATGTCATGTAAAAGTTTGTGTGTAAAAAGATTTTTTTTAATATTTCTTATTTTAGTTGTATTATGAATCCACGTGATTAGTGTAATTAGAACTTCTTATTTGTTCTGAGGTATTTAGCGAGTGTCAAGTATCTAAGTATTTTAGAATCATTAGTAAGCAGTACCTATACCACAGAATAAATAATAATACAAGTACCTACCTTAACTCCGGTCGTGCGTCGGAACTGACACACACACATTTTTTTTTAAAATAAATTTAATACCTCATTTTTTCACAATTTATTCAGAACTGTGCAAGCGTTTGGCCACTATCTCACCTGATAATAAGTGACGATGCGGTCGAGGATGGATTAATCGACCTAATTGCATGCATTCATTAAATAGTCACCTATAGCTGCCATCAATCACAGCACAGGCTATAGGGGCTCTTTTAACGCGACCGAAGGCGCGGGGCGCAACGAGTGGGGTATATATAGGTATTTATATCCCACTGGTGGGATATAAAATGTCGTCATAATTATATGATGGCCTTGCAGTAGTAGGTTTTGCACCGTGTCCTAACAATACAAGACCGTTAAACACCTACTTGTAAGAAGCAATAAACAATTTCCGTCTTCCCTACTCCCCTTCCCCTATTCGATCATTCATTTCATTCATACATACTAGGTCAGGCAACAGATGGTTGGTAGTGATTTTTATAAAAGCGCCATCTATATATTAAATCATAAACTAATTAGTAAACTAATATTGCCAACACTAAATATAGTAGAGCTTTTTAAAATCACAAGGCTTAATACAGAAAATACATTGTGCTCACTCAAAAAATAGGTCCTTAGGAAGAATATTTTATTTATTTTGTAATATTTATTTAAGCTACTTAAACTCATCAACAAATAATATTATAAATGCGCAAAGTTACTTAAAGCCGTGTACGCACGACCAAACAAAACCATGGTGACCACGAACATCGAACACTGAACATCCGGTTCATATGTGTGAACGTAAATTAGCAAGGCAAACATGAAATGAACACCTTACGAATACAGTTCAACTTCCGCTCAGTACCCAATGACCATGAATTCGCTGTTGGAAGTGGTCGACAGAGAAGTAGCCAAAAATGTTGTCTCCAAACATCATCCGCTCAGCATAACCAAATTGGATTGAAACGAACATTTTTGGCGAACACAGCATAATATAGAAATAACCCTAGTGTTTACCGTGAAGCATAGAAATAAATCTTATACACGACCTGTAATCTATTATTTACTATCTGATTATATTTATGCAAACACCAACATTCTAATAAAACCCCCAGAGATAAAGAATTATTCCGGTACAATGATGATAATCAACAATTAGCCGGTGTTAGTCCACTGCTGAACGTAGGTATTTCCCAAGATACGCCACTGAAACCACGAATTAAATAGATTCCAAATTTAATTAATCATATTTAAATTATTTTATATGATACTAGAAGTGCCCCGCGGCTTCGCCCGCGTTATAAACTTCTTTTATTTACTTATAACGTTTCTTTTGTAAAAACCTTTCTATCATAAAAGACATCAAAAAAGAATTAGCCAAATCGGTTCATCCGTTTTTAAGTTATCACGTGACTAAGGGAAATAGGGATTCATATCTATAAAACCCGAAAAAACATTGATTTTCAGACTTTGTTACCTACCCCATTTCGAAAAATCCTGCAACACGTATTTACTTATTTATTTTCAGAAGTACTTAAGTAAAGTTTCGAATAAAACAGGCTATCTCATCTTTTTTTGCCATTCAAACTTTAAATCACCGTTCCGTCTCCAAATACCTACATCGCGAAAACATGTTCGGTCGGTTATTCTCTTAAGAGGTGAATTTGGAAAATCTTTTCTTATCGGACACCTACGTCGTAATAACTATCTGCATTCTAAATTTCAGCGCAATCCGAAACAATATTGATTTTTAGACTTTGTTACCCGACTTCACCCTCTTCGGAATGGCATTTTGAAATAGCCTGAAACTCGTATTTAATTATTTATTTACTGAAGTACTTGTGTAAAGTTTCGAATAAAAAGACTATCCAAACTTTGCAACCCCGCTTCATCCCGTTAAAGAGTGAATTTTGAAAAATCCTTTCTTAACGGATACCTTCGTCAAAACAACTATCTGCATGCCAAATTTCAGCGCAATCTGAAACAATATTGATTTCAGACTTTATTCCACTTCACCTTCTTGGAGTGGAATTTTGAAAAAGCCTGAGAAACGTATTTACTTATATACTAAAGTACTCGTGTGAAGTTTAAAAAAATACTATCTAATCTTGTTTCTCCATACAAACTGTGAACCCTCATTTCATCTCGTTAAGGGGTTATTTTTTGGAAAATCCTTTCTTAACGGACACCAACGTTATAATAACTACCGGCATGCTAAATTTCAGCGCAATCCAAAACAATATTGGTTTTCAGACTTTGGTACCCCATTTCACCCTTTTAGGGGTGGAATTTTTAAAACCCCGGAACCCACACCCTTCATATTATAACATGTTCAGGTGCTCTGACCAATTAAGCCACAGCCCGATACTATTGATATGACGAAATTTTGACCAAAATTATTATTAATAATATTGATTACTTAACTAGCTGTGCTCGCGACTTTATTCGTGTGGAATAGTGTCTTTGGGTAGCATTTTTAATTATTTAGGCTAATGATTTTACAAAATACTTATCTTCGTCTGTCATCACGTGTCTACCCGTTCGGGTAAGCACACTTAGGCATATTTCCCCACCTACACCACACCGTACCACCCCATGCTCCACATTTAAATCGGTTCAGTAATTTTGGCGTGAAAGCGTGACAGACAGACAGACAGAGTTACTTTCGCATGTATAATATTAGTAAAGATTAAAATGTATAACCACCCTCGACAGCTGATCTATATACTTAATCTGTTCATTGAGAACATTCCAACGAGCCCAAACTCGACATCTCTGCTTTATGTCTGAGAGGAGTTAGGTATTTTGCAGATTCCAGGAGATGACCCATCATCAGGTCAATGCTACCATGTTCTTGCAATATCGTTGAAATGAGAGGATACTTACCGAATTTGGAATTGATCAGACCTATGAAAGTTGATATCACAGCGTCATCAACTAGAAAAAAAAGCTCATAGATTTAAAAAGGCTGAATGGGTTTTCATGAATCAAAGTGAATCAAAGCTAAGAACACTTTCGATTATGACACGTCCTATCAAACAAAAAAATTAAATCAAAATCGTTTCATCCGTTTAGTTGAGCGCTACAAAGCCATATAAAGACACATACACACGTCAAACCTATAATACCTACCCCTTCTTTGCATCTGGGGTCAAAAATAACGTTTGTCACTGATGTGAATGATGAGAGGCATAATGGTGGCAATATTTACCATTTTAATTGAATTAATTTTACGGAACTGTGTAATCATTTCAATTAATTAATCAGCGATGTCCTTTATATTTAATTGAAGAGACGAGGACTGCAGTTAGTCACAAGTGCCCTCTCATGCAAGGTGCACCTATTTTTTAGTCAGATGTAAACAAAACTGATTACTCATTCGGATTAAACTTAACAAGGAAAACGTATTAAATTATATTTTGTCTTATGGCAACACTGACATAGTGAGCCATCGCCCTGCTTACGGTGTCATGGCGGTTTGACTTGTGAAGGCATTTACGTTAAATAAAAAGTTATTGTGCTTATTTAGCAATAAAACTCTCGAATTTCTCAATTCTTACCAAATAGTACACAAATCAATAATGCGTGAATACAAAATAGTCGTGTTAGGAAGCGGAGGCGTGGGAAAATCCGCTCTGACAGTGCAATTCGTACAAGGCATCTTTGTCGAGAAATACGACCCCACCATCGAGGACAGCTATCGGAAACAGGTGGAAGTGGACGGGCAGCAATGCATGCTCGAGATCCTGGACACGGCGGGCACGGAGCAGTTCACGGCTATGAGAGACTTATACATGAAGAACGGACAAGGTTTCGTACTAGTTTACTCGATCACAGCACAGTCTACGTTCAACGACCTACAAGACTTACGGGAGCAGATCCTGCGAGTGAAGGACAAGGACGACGTGCCGATGGTGCTGGTGGGCAATAAGATGGACCTGGAGGCGGAGCGCGTGGTGGGCAAGGAGCAGGGCTCCAACCTGGCGCGCCACTTCTCCTGCGCCTTCATGGAGACCTCCGCGAAGGCGAAAATACACGTGAACGATGTGTTCTATGACTTAGTGCGACAGATCAACAAGAAGAACCCCGGCGTTAAAACTGTCCCTGTCAAAAGGAATATCAAATGTCGTATTCTGTAAGGACGGGTGGAGCCTCATGTAGGTATAAAATATTTAATAATTTGAAAGACTTCTCGTTCCCGGATTTGGCTCTTGACTATTCCCAAAGTTAATTAGGTCGGGTGTAGAGCATTGTTGCTTGATAATTCAGATACCTGTAGCATTTGCAGAAAGTGCATTTGTTGTGTGACTCGGTGCGGCCGGAGCATGCAAACTTTTTCTCTTTGGTCTATATTTTTAAGAGTATGACGAAGTTCAAACATAGGTTGGAATTCTGTATAATGTTTACATATTGTAATGAGGTTTGCTCCAGTTTAATTTTAATACTGATCAACATTGAATGAAGTTTGTAGCTAGACTGAGTAGCCGTCGCATTTAACTGGGAGAGGGCTTCAGGTTCCTCGGTTACATGTGAACGCTGTTAGCTATTGATACTATTGAAGTTATTGTTATCAATTTGTATACTTATGTGTGTGTACAATATATTAATTTAACAGAGGTCATGAGGAGTATGTCTTGACGTTCCTGAAGTCTATACCTGGATGTTTATTTATAAGTGTTTCCATTCCATACTAACCAACATTAATAATCGTAGTCATGCACGCACTCCTCATGAGCTCAGCCGATCATTGAAAATGTGAAGAACCTACCTAGTATATTATATATATATATCCTAATCATGTTAGGTACAGACAGTTTTCTGTCAATTAAACAGGAAAATGCTTGGAATTAACATGAAATTTATCTTCCAAGGCCATGCCAACGAATGCAACTTGAGGACGCCGATTATATATTAGAAGGGAAGTGAGATAAATTATATTTTTACCAATGTGTGCCTACTGTACAAACGAAAATGTCACTGTCTGGACCTAACATACATTCTTTTAGTATTAATGTAACGCGAGAGCCGAGATGTGAACAACTAGGGTTTTGAGCGAGCGGCTCAGTGCTCCGAGGAAACCTAGATAATGTGCCAGTGGAGTGAACCAGTGGGTAATGTTAATAAATTAAGGATACATTAAATTTTTTCAGATATATTATTGTCTTGTTATGTAATTAAAATATATCGGTAAAATGTATCAGAGGAAGGTTAATGTGACAGTTTAGAATTTGGTATCTTGTAAGAATAGTGAGCCTTAGGTGCTTGCACCATCGATGTAGTCGCAACCGACGTCAGGGCCCCCAGCTCGGAGGCCCAGGGGTCCAATCACAGCGGACTATAATCACCCTAACTTGTGAAGAAATCCTTAAAAAGAATTATCGTTATTGTAAATTTAATAAATTTTTATTGTAACCGGCTCATTTATAAATTAACAACCTACGTTTCGCTAATAGACCCTTGTTAAAAGTAAAATAATTATATAGGTGTTCAAATAATGTTACGGAATTAGATGTTCTACCGTTCTCTTATGTTAACTGGTAAGATAAACTGCACAAGGATATTGGTAACGACTTGATCTGAGTTGAATTATATTTTTATATATATTGTGCAAAGTAAGAACTCGTGTATATTTTTATCTTTTGAATCAATAATCGACATGTACAATAATATTAATTTCATTTTTGCAAGTTTATCAATAAAACCAATTTTGAATATGAAGATGTTGGGATGTGTTTTGGCTCGTCCCCCGCGTCGCTCCCGTGATGTCAATCGAGGTCGGCCGCCGCGGCCGGTGAGTCACATGCGCCGGCGCGCCCCTCACCGCCCCACCGACACAATCAAATAAACACCAATTGCCGAGGCATTTCGACGGAATTCGATTAATTAAAACAACTGCATATACCATCTACAACTATTTTATTGAAGTGTAAAAAAGTTTTACTTAAAACGTGTTACATTCGGTACGATACAATAACGAACATTACAAACACGATAAAACATTGGCAGTGTGACGTGGCGGGCGTATGTCGACATTCTAGTAACACAAGAATTGACACAGTCCATTGTTATGAACACAGTACGCCTAACTTAACGTCTAAGCGATCTAATTCTATGATGCGAAACGAGTGTCGAATCGCTCTGCATTTTACTTTTTACACACCCCACGATGTGTAACAAGGTCTAACGCATAGATCGAGCTCACTATGAGGCGTGTTTAGAAACTTAATTTAAATAGCTACAATATAGTATTAAATTGGACGTTGAAAGCTTGTGGGAGAGTGCTTTAATCTACATACAATTGAACTCTAGGGTAAAAGTGCGGCGACGTCGTCGCCGGCGTATAGATAATGACGAATATTGCGTTGGACAATTTTTATCGAGCACTTCTGTTGTCGAGGCCCTACCGCTTATCTGTAACTTTATGAGGTCATACAGACAGGGTGTAAATAAATTAAATACTTGTTTCTCACTATTTGTTACATATTATCTTTTATACCGTTGACAATGTAGTAATGTTAACAATGCACAATGAACAGACGACTTTCTACAGTTATCGAAATAAATACGCGAGTTTTTATCGGGAAACGATAAATGTCCATAAAATTACTTTGATAAGCGTTATCCATGGTTATTAGTCTATGCATACAGTGATGGGCATTGTCTGCCGGGATTCTAAATTCTATAGACACTTTGATTTGTTACCTTGCCAATTGTAAATATGCAGTAAAATGACCTTTGAGTACCTAAAATAATGTCTTATTTATAAGGCGGAAATATTGATTTTAATTAATTAGTTGCTACTTCTAAATAATTTGATCCACAATGCTTAACGTCTATAATGGACGGATATTTTTACTCTAAACATGACTAGAATATTTGACTAAAAGTTGTGTAAAACGATGTTCTATTAGAGATAAATTGGACAATATTAATTATGTTCTCAATTATATGAAGAATGTAAATAACGATTGACTATAGATGCAAATTGATGAATGTGACGTATATAGTTAAATTAGGTATGTAAATACGAAAACAAGTTATATCTTCGTTAAAGATACACCCATTGTATGTAATATAAACTCATATTTTCTTAACAATTAAACGCTATTAATTCAAAGACAATAGTTTTAATTGTGAGAAAATTATTTTTTGTCTACATCAGTCATGTAAAACTTGACTAGAAAACTGACTCATTGTATTTAAAAAAAACTGCTTCCTGTTAGCTTCCGGGCGTTCTTTAGCCTGACCTTTGCGTGGACAATCAGTGAATCACCGCAACTCAAGAATTCATGACTCATAATCTGTTATCAAACAAAACCCTATACTGTGACAATATCATCGATTTCTTACTATTATAGTGATTTCTACATTGTGATTTCCACTTCTATCAAAAATGGTGGAAATTTGAGCACTGCTTTTTTCGGTGCATTCTCGATCTTTCGATGGCATCTCTACTCGCGCCATTATAATTCTCTTCCTATATAACACGCCAAGCCATACAAAGTGTCGTCTATATTACGACTTTAAAATAAACATACGATTTTTAAATTAGTTTATTTTATACTTATAATCTATGTGACACCTCAAATAGGATACATCAATAAACATATTACTTAAATTACGATTTTTAAGTTTCATAAATCTCTTACATCTTACAAATTGTTAGAAATGACTGCGTACTATCAAATATCTTCATTTTGAAACGAACTGATGACATGCATATTTATACTAAGTAGAGAAGATTTAAGTTTTAAAATGGAATTAATTTGAATCAAGATTTGACTACCCAGACAATATGTGATCGTTTACAAAAAGAAAGAAAAAACTTTAAATGCCCCGCTAGTCACTTTTAGTACTAAGTTTGAGATGTTTTATCTCTATATCACTGGAGATACTATCAGATCTCAATAAAATTACAATGAGATGCATTCTCCCTTAACAAAGAATTTTCTAAATTGGTTCGCTCCGTCATTTATAATGACGGAGTTCTGAGATAACAAAACACTTCGCCATTTTCGCAACTTTCCAGATATGCGAATCTACACACGACGTCTGTGTTACGTAGCACTGGCGTCGGATCGTAACTAAAAATCAACAGCAGTGCGGGCGCACACACCAGTTGTGAGAAAATTGCCGGTACAGCTGTTGTGCTGATAACACGCCAGGCGTGTTTTACTAATTTTATTACTTCTGAGAAATACACAGGTGGTGCGTGAGTCGCACTGTAGTAGCGCCGCGCCACACACACCGTCTGTGTGGCGCCGCTTTGTAACGTAAATTTCGCTCTCACACCATGTGTGAGCGCTGGCATTCGCGTAACGTTACGAAAAACACAAGGTGTGCGTTTTCAGCAGGTAACAGTAAATTGGAAACCTTAATTTCTGTAAAGTCGGTTAAAAAATGTCATTGATATAATGAAGGTAGTTTTATTAAGGCTTGTTTGGCTACACATATTTTTGAAATCAGTCATTGACTTGAGATAAATATTAGTAGAGACTGATGTAGGTACATCAAAATAAAATGAAATTAACCTTCTCTACTTTGGTCGGACAATACGGCTTCTCTCACAAGAATCTTGTTCGATGAACTCCAAGGGTTGAGATAAGTGACATTTATTTAGAAGAGTCGTAGCTATCATTGAGCGGCGGAAGACTGTGGGTGAGCGTGCTGTCAAGTTTCCTGGCTTCGTGTTCCAACGTGTACGAGTCCAGCGCTGGGTCCTGAGAACAAATAGAATACATCTTTACATAATATAAAAGAAAGACGCTTCCTTAACTGTATACTTAGTACGAGTTTTCATACCAAACTCAACTCGTACCTATCGTATATCGAACGAAATTTTGTATGAAACAGTACAGCGCCTGCTTTTCACACTTCACTAAATGTAGACAATCAGGGAGCCAGTCGAAAACTATGAGATCTGTCAAAAGCGTTTACGATGGAAACTCGTACTAAGGGTACTCACTACGCTTAAATCTTTTAAACTACGCAATTATAATTAATGCCTTTTTCATCCAATAGATACGAGTGATTGAAGAAGGAGGTTTATAACCAAGATTAAACGCGTACAAAGCCGCGGGGGCAGCTAGTTTGAATATAAAGTAAAAAGGTTTATGACTTCTACCCCCTGATTCTCAATCATTTGAAGACATATTCGAATTCGGAAGCGTCATTTTGAATTTCGAATATTTATTATTCCTTGAGCTATTTGCTCGCGGAAACCTTTCCGATAAAAATCACTGATTTTTTCGAGTTGAAATATCAAAAGTTGCGGGTTAGAACATTGTGAATTGCAAAGCTCTTAGTCGAAGGAGAGGCAGTTTCCGAATCTGAATTTGCTTTCGATTGATTCAGAATTAGGGTGCTGCAGTTTTATAATATTAGAACATTGAAGAGGTAGGAGTAGGTGATGTAGTCCGGAACCGATTGCCGTAGATGGAACCGCATTCGAAGTTGTTACGCAGTATGTTTACCAAGGGCAGACGCTCCAACTAGGAACACACAACTTCTAGAAGGAAATCCAGAGAAGAATTCAGCTGGGCTGGGCAGCATTTGGAAAACTCCGTCGAGTCTTCTCTATACCGCAGTGTCTAAAGACAAAGGTCTTTACCCATTGCGTCCTTCCTGTGATGACATACGGAGCCGAGACGTGGACACTCACAATTCGACTGGTCCACCAATTAAAAGTCGCTCAGCGAGCTAAGCTCGGTATATCTCTGCGGAATCGAATCCGGAACGAATTAATTTGCCAGAGAACTAAAGTTATCGACAAAGCTCAACGGATTGGTAAACTGAAGTGGCAGTGAGCTGCTCATATCTGCCGCAGGACTGATAACCGTTGGGGTAGACTTGTCCTAGAGTCGAGACCGCGAATTGGCAAACGTAGCGTAAGACGTCCTACCACCAGGTGGAGCAACGACATACGCAAAGCTCATTGGCGCATCTTGGGAGAGACCTACGTCCAGCAGTGGACTGACACCAGCTGATGATGATGAAGAGGTAGGAGTTTTATTAGTCCGACTAGGCGACTGGGATAGTAGTTATATAACATTATTTGTAAAGTATAAAGAAGTACTAAAATGTGACGCAGTTATTTAGCGATGAAACAAAAAAATACAACGATCTTGGGCCTAAATCTCAGGGTAATGGAGCGCAGTTACACCCAGAGGCGATTGGAACAGACGCGCCAAAAGTGGCACAAATAAACGAATGGATACGTAATATATATAACATATGTGAAGTACTTTTAATAATGATGACAATAGGCGTAATATGTTGACCAGCAAGCAAAACTTTAGATTAGATGTGCCATACTTTTGCGTGAAGGTCCATTTTGAACGAACCCACTTCAAAAAAAATTGTTTCTCAATTCGACCGTAGGTATATTTTTTTATGTTTGTTCGCGGATAACGTAATTGTTTATGAACCGATTTTAATTATTATTTTTTGTTGAAAAGGAGATATCCCAAGAATCGTACCATAGTAATTTCATCGAGATCTGATAAGTATCTCCAGAGAAATGGATATAAACACCTCAAAGTTGGTACTGAAAATTAATAGCGCAGCAGTCGGTTGTTTTAGTTTTTTAAACGATCTTATATAACTCCAAAACTTATCATTTACGCAACCGTTATCATTATTCAAAAAGAGTCCACTGTAAACCCACGGCTGTCAGTAACTTTTTTTCTTTTTTTTTTTAAATATTTTATAGGATAGCGTTTGACCACTATCTCACCTGTTGGTAAGTTATGATGCGGTCGAAGATGGTTAGCACGCAAGGCCTAGAATGGGAACTGGCTCTCAAGGATAGCTGCCGGAACACATTAGATGTTTGGTGACAGATTTTCTAACTTGAGCGTGGTAGCTGGCCAGGCAGACACTAGATAGTGTCCTACCACCATGCGGGGTTGTTGGTTTCTTAACGATGTTTTCCTTCACCGGAGGGCCACTGAGAGAAGCGCACATAAATTTTTCGATAGAAAAATCCATTGGTGCAAGGCGGTTTGAACTCGGTACCACGGCATCGAAGCCGACCGTTCTCCCGATTACGCCACCGGGCCCTCAACTAAATATAGGCACAGAATAAATAGTATTACCTAAATGTAATATAAGTGCTAACTTGAACTGACTGCGAACTATGTAGTGAACTTTTTATGTAGGTACCTCAGTAGTACTCAGATATGACTAGCTATTATAATGTTATCACTTATCTACGCACGTGTAGAATTATTATAACAATAGGTATGTATAAAAGCATTATACGTAGGTATTACAAATCGGTTACTTCGCAGTCAAGAATATAGTACATGTTTTTTCTATATTTATCAGTGTGAACTGCTGAAATAACGATATGGTTTTAATGGCATATTATTTATTCTGTGGTAATGGAAATGAATTATGGGGTGTGTGAGACCTCTAAACATAACATCTAGATGTCTCAAGGTAAACAATATACATACTTAGGGCCCGTTTCACCGGTACCTGATAATGCGTTAGATAGTTATCTGTCTCATGACGCCATATGTGACGCGTCGTCGTGTTCACACTTTGCTAGTTCCATCGACAAGAACTAACTTAGTAAAGTTCGCACCATAGTCACGACTCACGAGCCATACGACTGATTAACGAAATATCATTAAATATAGACATATTTTTGTGAAGCCTGCCGAAATTCAAAGAGGCGGCTTAAAAATTCTGTGGAAAATTTATAAAAATATTGTTTATATTACTGAATTTTTAATTTTAATTTCATTTTTTTTATTATTTCTAATCTTGATTACGTTTTCATTGTTTCTTTTGTCAATATTATTGTTTCTTTAACATCGATTTAGTGCTTACTGTTATGATGTTATGTCTGATTTGTGTAAATAAATAAATAATAAAAAAAAGTATAAAAGCTGTCAAAAATCTGTCAGATATCTTCATTTTAGCGCTATCAGGATCCGGTGAACTGGCCCTTAGTGCACAAAATCCTGGAAATTCAGATTTGCTTGCGCACTATCTATTAGGCAAACTTCATCACTTACGAGTATGTACCATCAAGTGAGTTTTTTTCTCGTTATGTAAGTCATGTTCTCTTAATTATATAAAAATATCACTTAGAATAATAAAATCGCCACTCATACCTAAATCGCAGAAAGAGGTAGGTAACCTCTTTTTTATTTCTTTTTTAAATCGTATCTGATAGTGGTCAAACGCTAGTGTTTCTATCTCATCTGTTGGTAGAATTATGATGTCGAGGTAGCGCGGTAGGCTTAGAATGGGAACTGGCTTTCAAAGACAGCTGCTGGAACACATTAGATGTTTAAGCGACAAATTTTCCAACTTGAGGGTGGTAGCTGGCCAGGCGGTCATTAGATATTGTCCTACCATCATGCGGGGGGCTGGGGGTTTCTTAATGACGTTTGGTGGGCCACTGTGAAATGCGCATTTAAAATTTTTGATAGAAAAATTCATTTATGCATGGCGAGGATCGAACTTGCTATCTACGGCGTCAAATCCAACCATTCTCTCACTACGCCACTGGGCCAAATCTGGCTGAAAAAAACTGGATCAAATCTTTCATAAATAACGGAAGGGATAGAATTAAATAGACAGGGATCCTAATGAACAGAAGGATTTATTGTGCATGTTTTTTTTAATGCAGGTAGGAACCTACCCACTCGTATGTTACCTAAAAACTGACATTCGTTGATCAATTTGTAAGATGTAATATCCATTTTAAATTATGGCGTAGCTAAATACTACAGGGCCGCAACAAATATGTATACATTCCCATACATTTTGCACTTGAGTTAGCGTGAAGGCAAACAGGAAATTGGATTTTGTCTAGGGGCCCAGGCCGGTGACGGGCAGCAGCGTCACCGGTGCGAGGCGCTACGTCCTGCGATCGCCTACCAGCCTGCCCAGCATGGCGATTAGGGCATATCCCTCCCAATGAGCCGAAGACCGGCTCAGTGGGGTATCTTGAGAGAAGCCGACGTCCAGCAGTGGACTGAGACTAGCGCATTATGATGATTTTTCCAACAAACAAATTTGTACACGCAAGCATTTGTACTATATTATTTGACTACCTACCTACCTACCTTAGCTTACATGGGCCCACTTGCAGAGACCAGAGTTAACACATATTTTTATAATCGAAGGTTATGTAATATCTACGATCGATTTGTGTATGAGTTCATTTCAATGTTTTTCTCTATTCATCGCGACAATATTTTAGATAAACCAATGCTTTCAATAATATTTATTTAGAAATATCATATTTTGTCGTTTTAAGTTAATTTGTGTGTAGGTATTGCTATAAAAATATGTATTAGCTCTGGTCTCTGCAAGCGGGCCATGTTATCTATGTATTATACTATTATAAGTATCGAATACTTTATGCATCTACGTAGATACTAGTCCAGTCAAAATAGACATTACAGTTTGCAGTAATTCCCAACAAGCTAGATTTTTGTGCAGGCCTTGAATACGTCATTACAAATAATATGTCAAAGGTCACATTGATACAATTTTTATAGATAATGTTATGGTCTACAATTTTGTCTATGGTACTTTTATGATAAAACTTACCGTTTTTCTGAAAATCGCGTAAAACGCAAATTTGTGACCTTTGACCTCGAATAAAAAACAACGCACAAGCGGGATCGATGGGGACTTTTGACATGTCATTTGTAATGACGCATCCAAGGCCTGCACAAAAATGCAGCTTGTTGGGAATTAATGCAAACTGGAATCATAATTTAGTCTATTTTGAGTAGATTATACGTACAGTCGTAGCTACTCCATACTATGAAAATATTTGCCTGAGTAATACTTAGGGTAAGTATTTAATATTCGTGTAATGTAAGTGTGATAAACAGCTCTCATCTGTTCTGGAATGTGAAATAGACCGATAAAATGTTTATCGTTCCTACCACAGCCATTAGCAATCAACATGTAGCTAATGTATGTAAATTATGTTTCCTTGGTATATGTTGTATAGGCACGTTATTATCGAATTGTACAATAGGTGTAGGTATGAAAAAATATAGGTAGGTATAGATATTATAAAAACTCACGTTTCTTTTAAACTTATAGATTTAAGACGGGAATTTAACGTGACTTACGCGATGTCGATATAGCTTCGACATATGTTTCGGCCTCATCCGGAGGCCTTCTTTAGGATCTTGAGTGCGAGGCTGAACGCGTCGGCGAGCGCCCTTAAATCTATAAGGTATAGATATATTTTTCATAAAAGTACAGGATCATATCCTCAATTAAGTACCTACCTACAACTTTTTTTAGACATTTTAGAACTTATAGATTTAAAAACGGGAATTTAACGTGACTTACGCGATGTCGATATAGCGATCGACATATGTTTCGGCCTCATCCGGAGGCCTTCTTCAGGAAGGGCCTTCGCGGGCGGACGGGCGGCGGCGGCGGCGGTGGTGGCCGCCGCCCGCTCCGTCCGCCCGCGCTGCACGAGCAGCGGCCCGCAGTGCGAGGTTGAACGCGTCGGCGAGCGTCCCGCACTCAAGATCCTGAAGAAGGCCTCCGGATGAGGCCGAAACATATGTCGATCGCTATATCGACATTGCGTAAGTCACGTTAAATTCCCGTTTTTAAATCTATAAGTTTAGAATGAACGTGAGTTTTTATAATAACATTTTAGAACTGTTTCCCTGTTCTCTATTTTTATGATTCGGCAGTCTATGGTTCGTTAATAGATTTATCCTGTATAGCAATTCAGTTGCCTATAATAGTACTAGTGGCTCTATGAGCTAGAACTCACGCGTCTGTCATTGCACCTGAAAACAAAAATACACCCCCGACCCCTGAAATTTAACAGACGACAAGTAACAAAATTAAAATTGACACTTGAATTAACACAATGTCTTTTAGAAAATTAACGTCATAACATCTATGTAAGGGTGCGTACAGACTGTGTAACATAAAATGTTATAACATTGTTATTTAACATGTTTCAGATAATGTAGGCACGGAATGTTATAAAACATGATTTTATAACATGTTTTATAACATTGCGTGTCCACATTATCTGAAACATGTCAAATAACAATGTTATAATATGTAATGTTACATAGTCTGTACGCACCTTAAGAACCACCACTGATTAATTACGAACCGTTTAAAGACAAAATCGAACTAGCTTTGGAGAAAAATGGCAACATGGATTTGCACAAACAAATATTTACTGCAGCGCCCCCTGGTGAGTTGACACCGTAACACTTATTTAAGAACATGCACCAATCAAACACGAACCCATAACTGAAAACTGCATCAAAATCGGACTAGTCGTTTTGAAGAAAAATGGCTACATCGATTTGCACCAACAAATGATTACTGCAGCGCCCCCTGGTGAGTTGTCACCGTAACACCTATTTAAAAACATGCACCAATTACACATCATCATCAGCCTGTATCAGTCCACTGCTGGACATAGGCCTCTCCCAAGATGCGCCACTGAGCCCGATCGTCGGCTCTTCTCTTCCAGTCACTGCCCACCGCTTTGCGTATGTCGTCGCTCCACCTGGTCACAGGACGTCCTACGCTACGTTTGCCGATTCGCGGTCTCCACTCTAGGACAAGTCTGCCCCAACGGTTATCAGTCCTGCGGCAGATATGACCAGCCCACTGCCACTTCAGCTTGCTAATCCGTTGGAGCTATATCGATAACTTGTTCTCTGGCGAATTACTTCGTTCCGGATTCGATCCCGCAGAGAAATACCGAGCATAGCTCTCTCCATAGCTCGCTGAGCGACTTTAAACTGGTGGACCAGTCGGACTGTGACTGTCCACGTCTCGGCTCCGTATGTCATCACAGGTAGGACGCACTGGTTAAAGACTTTTGTCTTTAGACACTGTGGTATAGGCGACGAGAAGACTCGACGGAGTTTTCCGAATGCTGCCCAGCCCAGCCGAATTCTTCTCGGAGCGTTTGCCCTAGGTAAACATACTTAGTGACAACTTCGAGTGGGATTCCATCTACGGCAATCGGTTCCGGAACAACGTGCTCGTTGTACATGACTTTGGTTTTGTCCAAATTCATCCGGAGACCGATGCTACGAGAAGAATCAGCTAGGCCATTCAACATCCTTTGTAGGTCCTGCAGCGTCTCTGCCATAATGACGATGTCATCTGCGAATCGTAAGTGAGAGATGTACCTGCCGTTGATGTTAATGCCACGATCTTTCCAGTCCAGCGTCTTAAACATATCCTCCAAGGCGTTAGTGAACAGTTTCGGGGATATGACGTCCCCCTGTCTCACTCCTCGACGCAGGTGGACATGTTTAGTTCGCTGGTTCTGTACTTGTACAGTCATCGTTGCGGCATTATATAGACATCTCATCACTTCGATATATCGCCAGTCGACTTGGCAACGCTGCAAGGACTCGAGAACAGACCAGGTTTCGATTGAGTCAAAGGCCTTCTCATAGTCCACAAATGCTAAGCACAGGGGCCGATTATACTCTTCGGTCTTCTGTACAATCTGCCGCACCGTGTGGATGTGGTCTATGGTGCCGTAACCGCTTCGAAACCCGGCCTGTTCCGGAGGTTGAAACTCGTCGAGTCTTCGCGCAAGACGGTTCGTGATGACCCTTGAAAACCCCTTGTAGACATGGATCAGAAGCGAAATCGGGCGATAGTTTTTCAATAGGGTTTTGTCTCCTTTTTTGAAAAACAAAACCACCATGCTTCTGTTCCATGCCTGTGGAGTTCTCCCAGTAAAAAGAACGGAATTAAATAGCTGCTGAAGCTGTTGAACTGCTGGAGCTCCTCCGGCTTTTAAAAGCTCCGTTGTGATTCCGTCTTCTCCTGGGGCTTTTCCATTTTTGAGTTGTTTAAGGGCCATCACGATTTCGTCTCGGCTAATTTCGGGCAGATCTTCTGTGAAGTGGCGGGTTAAGGTGGCTCTAGAATCCTCAGTATCGGGTTCGGGCCTTGAAGCATGCGATGCGTAGAGCTTGCCGTAGAAGTCTTCAACTTCCGACAGAATCTCCGGCTTGGATGCGACGACGTTCCCGGTTGACGTTGTCAGCTTTGTGAGGTGGCTTCTACCCAGAGGCTGGACGAACACTTTCGACCCCCGATTCTGCTCAATTGATTCTTTAATCAAGAGCGTGTTAGAGGATCGGAGGTCGCGTCGTACCAGCTTCTTTATGGATTTGTTGCGCGCCAGGTTAGTTGACAAAGCTGACAAAGGGTCTGTTCGTCTCTCTTCCATTAGCCGAAGTGTTTCTGCCGAGAGTTTGGACTTTTTGCCCGTACGCTTGCTCTCGCAAAACTTCGTCCCTTCATCCCTGAGGTTTTCCACCACTTCTTCGAGTTTCTGGTCTACGTCATCTGTGGTTTCCAAGGTAGCGAATCGATTTTCCAATTTTAATTGGAATGTTTCGGACCCAACAGCGGTTTGGAGTAGGTTCGGACGGAGCGTAGACTTCATCAATCGGAATCTCTCGGCTTTAAAGTCGATATCCAGAGTGCCTCGTACAAGTCGGTGATCACTTCCAGTATTAAACCTAGTGATCACTGAGACGTCTCTGAATATGCGCCGTTTGTCCGTAATGATGAAGTCAATCTCGTTTTTAGTCACAAAGTCGGGGCTTTGCCACGTCCATTTCCCTTTCCACCAATTACACCCGAACCCATAACTGAAAACTGCATCAAAGTCGGACTAGTAGTTTTGGAGAAAAATGGAAATATGGATTGGCACACACAAACAAACAAAGATACATCCTCTCACCCCAAACGCATATACAGTCTCCGTTCCGTCGTGGGTAAAAAAGATATTTGAACAAAAAAGGTGCGTCTTAATAAGGGTAGGTACAAAAACTTTTGTGCCATTTTTGAACAATTTTCGAAATAGCTAAAGTATCATTTTTTTACGTTCTCAACACTCATATGTCCACCATTTTGAAAAAATTAAAAACTGAATGGGCAAAAATCCATGTAACTAAATATCGTACCTACTCAAAAAATATCACGAGAATCGGTAAGAAATTCAACCTGTCGAGGAGAACAGACATCCGGACGAAAGCATTTTGTCGAAGCTGAAACGGAGACTTCCGCATTGCACGGTCAAAAACAAAGTGACTGGACGGAATTATGATATTTCACTTTTTTACTGAGGCAGACTAGCACCTGACCACTTCATCGTTTTTAGGGTTCCGTAGCCGAATGGCAAAAAACGGAACCCTTTATAGTTTCGTCATGTCTGTCTGTCTGTCTGTGTCTGTCTGTATGTCTGTCCGTCCGTATGTAACAGCCATTTTATTCCGAAACTGATAGGACTACAGAATTGAAACTGAGTAGATAGATGTATTCTGTGAACCGCTTCCGATTTTTATACAAAAATAAATAATATAAAATTTAAGGGGGGGCATCCCATACATGGAACGGAAACAAAAAAAAATGTTACTTCAAACCTATATGTGTGGGGTATCTATAGATAACTTTGTTTTTCATACAAACACTATGAAAAACGATGTTAATTTTTTAGTTGCGAAAAATCATAGTTATATTTTTATTTTATTTTATTTTATTTATTGATCGTCAACATAATATACATTGTTACAAAGCGCTAAATCATTATTTTTCTGAGACAAAGTGATAAATGTTATTATAATTATAGACGAAGACTGCATGCACTAAAATACGAGTAAAACTATAATTTACAAAATTCATAATGATAGTGAATAAACATTAAAATTGAGTTAATTATGTACAGGTAAAAATTAAAATAAATTGGTTGAATGTAAATGACAAAAAATAAATATGTTCAATAATTTTAAAATAATTACAGAGAGCTAATAGCATTTTTAAACTTAGTAATGTTGTCCAAGAACAGGTCGACAGTTTCATGTTTTGAAACAAGTTGAAACTGCCGAACCATCCTATTAAGAGGCGCGTTGTGACCAAGGTTGGAATTGCTGCTTGAGGTTTTTAGAATATTGAATCTAGATACTCTTGTTAATGTAAAAGGTATAGAAAAGTTTAATGCAGACAATAAATCTGGGGTGTCAAGCAGACCATTTGCAAGTTTGTACAAAAATGATGCGTCAAGCGTGCGTCTTCGATCTGCCAAGGAACTCATCTTGAAGTATTTCAATCGTTCAGGGTAACTACAAATTTTTTCACCAAGGTGACATGAGAAAGCAAGATGCCACAAGAACCGTTTTTGAACACTTTCAATGCGCTTGATGTAAACCTCATAAAATGGATTCCACACCACACTACAATATTCTAAGCCTAATTAAAAAAAAAAACCTTTCTAAGCTATATTCTAAGCCTTATAGAATACTTTACTGTGTTACGGAACCCTACGAGTGCGAGTCCGACTTGCACTTGGCCAGTTTATTAGTTAGTGACATTGCGCGGTGTAATTATAGTACCTACATACGCATGTCTTGAAGACTACATTTAGACGAGGCGGACTATCGAAATTTGTCCAATCTACATAACGCAACGGTCTTAACTCGTCTTCCGAACTGGCTGGCACCAAATATTAGTTTTACATGTCAATGTTGCAAATCAGGCATCAACGCATACCTACAATCAGGCTTGATTTGTGATCTTCAAACAGCGGCCCGGTGCCCGCATTTGTGCGGTCCACGGCAAGGCAAATTATTTTAATAACACAAAGAAGATATTATTAAGATCTTGATGCCGCGCGAGTCTTTTCACTAGCAAGTTTGAGATTTTTATTGCCATATCTCTGGAGATACTCATCAGATCTTGACAAAATTTACCGAACACATTCACTAGTCACAGCTACAATTAATAAAAGTATATTAATAAAGAGCTGCCTACGTTAAAACGACTGTGTCAACGACATTTCGACAACCGTAGGTTTGATTAAAACCATGATATGATTTCACATATCGTGGGCGAACATAGCGGTCCATAAATGGTGCGATGAGTTTTTGCTACTCTATTTGAATGTACACTATATATATACACCTACCTATCACGTAAGGAGATATATATATAATAATATATAATATAATATTCGATACCTACTGAGAGTAAGAGCGTATCGGAAAGGTGAACAATTATAAGCATTCTATAAATGCTATGGCCGAAATTGGTCAAGACATTTTTAACACTTAAAACAATACACATCTTTAACCTACGTAATTCAATGATTTTTTTTGGGGGGCCAGTGGCGCATTCGGAGATTGGTAGTGAGTTCAAATCCCGTTGTGCGCATTTCACAGTAGCCACCAGTGAAGGAAAACATCGTTAAGGAACCATCGGCTTAGTAAGCTGGCTGCTGGCAGGATACAGGTGTAACGGCCCCTGCATGGAGGTAGGACACTATGTAGGGTCCGCCTGGCCAGCTACCATCCTCAAGTTGGAACATCTTTCGCCAAACATTTAATGTTTTCCGGCAGCTGTCCTTAAGAGGGAACGCGGTGTGCATTTTTCAATAAAAATGTATTCCCCTGTTTCCTCCCTGGAAAATGTTTCTAGCTCAAATTTTTTTCTACAAATATTAGGTCTGCTATAGTCATTTGCTTTTTTGACCAACCAATTGCAAAAAGAACTATGACCCTTCAAAAACCTAAAACATGACCTATTTTACTGCCCTGATCTAAACGGCTACCAGACAAATTTGAAAGGGTTTTAAGACAAAAAAAAATGATAGGATCACGAATGCACTGATCTGCAATAATGTTGTGCAAAAAATAATTTGATCAGATCAGTTTTCGAGGAGAAAGCAGGGGAATACGAAACCTTATTTTAGTCAAAATTGTGTATGTAAAATAGGTCTAAATTGCTGTTGTCCCTATCGCACTCTTGTTGGTTGTTCGGGCACTGCGCGACAGCAATAGTTTCATTAAAATACCTATTTTTCAAATTCCTCACACCCGCGTTCCCTCCTAGTAGCCAGTTCCTATTCTAGGCCTAGCGTGCTACCATCCTCGATCGCATTGTCACTTACGAATAGGTAAGAGATTGGTTAAACGCTGACCTATAAGATATTAGAAAAAAGTCAATTTAGTAGATAGCTTTCTTAATATACTTACCGACTTCCAAAAAGAAGGAGGTTCTCAATTCGTCTGTATGTTTTTTTTGTATGTATGTTACGCGATTACTCCGTCAATTGTGAACCGATTCGAATGATTATTTTTTAAATCGATAGGGTAGACTTCCGAGGTGGTTCCATTGCAATTTCATTGAGATCTGATAAGTATCTCCAGAGATATGACGCTAAACGTCTCAAACTTGCTACTGAAACTGACTCGCGGGGCAATGAAGTCGGTTTTTTTAGTTTTTAAACTATCTTAATTATTGTAAATTGGCAAACACCCGTCCCGTCGGTACGATGAAATTTTGGATTGTGTTTAACAATTTACAAAAATATAAAGTGTGTAACACTTCAAAGAAACATAATATCTTAATTATTGTTAATAGGCTTCTGAAGGAGGTCATGACCGCGAGTCATGGGGAAAACGACAAATTTAGGAAAACATAGCTTTTATAATAATGTGTTAGATATTTTCATAGTACATACCGATATACGACATATTTCCAATGTTTGATGATGATTTAATTTATAAATTAAAAATGTTGCCTCAAATAAGGGTGTTTATACAGTGATAGATACATTTGACGGTAGTCTAACACCCATATGCATAGTCGGTTCCTCAAGATTTCCTCCACTCGAACGTGACTTGACTCAACCTCAAGGATAAAATCGGTATGCAGAATACAAAAAAAATCCTCGACTTGAGCAAATTCCTCAGTCGAGTCGAGTGAAAAACTGTCCAACTCAAGGTACGTCGCGATCTACCTTAAGGTCTCCTCAAAGCTTGTTATCAGCGCTTTGTACGTTATTTCTGAGGTTATTTCAAGTTTTAATACATAATAAATATTGTCCCATAAAGATGATGATGAAAAATTCCCTAGAAGATTTCGATTTAGAAAAGACGATAATAAATGTCTCGAATGGAGGTTCCTCACTGGAGGGTGCAGCCGTAACTGAACATACTAATTTCAAGGGTATTTTCAAGAATTCCTTGAGGTGACCTTGACTAAGGTCGAGTGGAGGAGGTCTCAAGAAAATAACTCTGCATATGGGTGTAAACCTTACAAGATGTGCCAGAGCCGCCATCTTGGTTTTCTGTTTGACTGATGCTTTAAAAGGGCGGTAGAAACGTTAGATGGGACACTTTCGCTCGAGCAGCCTTCGGGCTAACATCGTCACCTTTACTCTGTCGGGAATATCGTTCAGACGACAAAGTGCTGTCCAACTCAATGAAGCTAAGTATTTGTATAACAAAATGTATGGAGTACTTCGGGCTAACATCGTCACCTTTACTCTGTCGGGAATATCGTTCAGACGACAAAGTGCTGTCCAACTCAATGAAGCTAAGTATTTGTATAACAAAATGTATGGAGTAACTGTGGCTAGAATGTGGTTTTCTAGGATATGTTTATAATAATGATGGTTTCACCTAGGGATGGTGATGATAGTGTTTTAGCTTCGTTGAGGGTGGTAAGGAAAGGCTATTAGGGGTGGTGGAGGCCTTTTGGGGGAAGTCCCATAATATTTTGTATATAAATTGTGTAAATCGGTATAGATTTTCATATGTTATGTCTGAAATGAATGAATGTTGAAAGTTGTTGTAAAACCGGATGATGTTACATTAAATACTTATTAGTATATATTGCTGTTCTGATTGTTCTAAAAGTATCCTTAACGATATTGTCTATTATAATGGTCCTGAGTCTCCCGATGATACATAAAATTTTGTTATAATGATGAAGGTACAAATAAAATCCTTTTTCGGTGATGTCCTGACTTTTCTATTTTATTAATAAGTCCTTCCTATTAGCTGAAGTATAGGCAGGTAGTTTTGGATGTGGTTCCAGGTGAATATTTGGCTCCAGACATATTAGGGTGTTACCACACCAATCGATCGACTGTCGATCGACGCCATCGATCGTTGGTGGAATGAGGTCAGTGTACTTCGATTGATAGTTAATACCTACTACATCAGTCGAGCGCCCATCGATTCGACCATCGATCGACGATCGATTGTCGATCGATCGATCGGTGTGGTAACACCCTTAAGTTTATGGTAGACTAGTAGATTACTACCACCCACCCACCTTGTTATCTATGAGTAAGCTAACATATGCATTTGCAATTAGCATGCTGAATTGGTAAAGAAATAACATTGAACTAAATAATTTTCTTGTAGACATTACTACAATATTTTAATGCAAATAGTATGATGTAATGAGCCGTTTTAATAAATAAAAAGTTCCACTACTCGCGCTAAGTGCTTTTGATGCGAATCGATTGAGATGTCTATGTTGGTTTATTATTTTTAGCGATAACTACATTTTAATATCCTATTTTTACCCACTGTATATGCGTTTGGGGTGAGAGGATGTTTGTTTGTGTGTACGCAAATCCATGTTGCCATTTTTCTCCAAAACTACTAGTCCGATTTTGATGCAGTTTTCCGTTATGGGTTCGGGTGTAATTGGTGCATGTTTTTAGATAGGCGTTACGGTGACAACTCACCAGGGGGCGCTGCAGTAATCATTTGTTGGTTCAAATCGATGTTGCCATTTTTCTTCAAAACGACTAGTCCGATTTTGATGCAGTTTTCAGTTATTGGTTCGTGTTTGATTGGTGCATGTTCTTAAATAGGTGTTACGGTGTCAACTCTCCAGGTGGGCGCTGCAGTAAACATTAGTTTGTGCAAATCCATGTTGCCATTTTTCTCCGAAACTAGTTCGATTTTGTCTTTAAACGGTTCGTAATTAATCAGTGGTGGTTCTTAGATAGATGTTATGACGATTTTCTAAAGGACATTGTCTTGGGTGTTTATTCAAAATTTTAATTTTGTTACTTGTGTATTACCTATATCTATCATAATCTATCAAAGAATCAAAGAATCAAAGCATTTATTCAGTATGTAGGCAGTATGAATATACGCACATATACACGTCAAAATCATAAATCATAAAATAAATCATAACCAATTATCAAGTAAACATAGCAAAAGCAGAATTTAACGCTTTGAATTAGAAAAAAAAAAGGTAATGAACCATTCACCTGTAATCCAATCGTTTACGTCAGAATATTAAAAAAAAATTAAAGTAGGTTAAAACCAACCATACATGTAACTGTTCAGTACTTCAGACAATTTTTATATAAAAAAAAATAAAAAAAGTGAAATAGTGAAACACAACATAGAGAAACGCATACCGATCACAGTACATATCATGATCCAAATGGAACTGATAGTCCGTCTGTCAGCTGCATAATTTTGTTTAAATAAAAATAAAAATGGCAAGCCTAGAAAGAAAATCTGCGGACAAAAGGGGAAAACTGAATGGCTGTTGAATCTACCGGTGTTTCGGAAATACTCCCATCAGAGAAGAAACACCAAGAAACTCTATGGGGCTATATACAATATCTATATCTGTTCATAAATTGATTTAAGACTACGTTTCTTTTTTTCTTATAGGCTAGCGTTTGACCACTATCTCACCTGTTGGTAAGTGATGATACGGTAGAAGATGGTAAGCACGCTAACGCTAGGCCTAGAATGGGAACTGGCTCTCAAGGATAGCTGCCGGAACACATTAGATGTTTTAGCGACAGATCTTTCTCACTCGAGGGTGGTAGCTGGCCAGGCGAACACTGCATAGTGTCCTACCACCATGCTATAAAGTATAATAGCATGTATGTTTATGAGAGGAAAATATAATTTAAATAGTTTAAAAACTAAAACATACGACTTCAATGCCCCGCGACTCAATTTCAGTAGCAAGTTTGAGACGTTTATCGTCATATCTCTGGAGATACTTATCAGATCTCGATGAAATTACAATGGGACCACCTCGGAAACGTACCCTGCCGATTACAAAAAGAATCATTCGAACCGGTTCAGAATTGACGGAGTAATCGCGTAACATACACACAAAAAAAAACATACAGATGAATTGAGAACGTCCTCCTATGTTGTGATGTCGGTTAATAAAATTATAAGTAGATTCTGGCACCGAATTGAGCGTGTCCATTTTGACAATTGCGTCATAGTTGGAATTATATCAGCATTCCCTAGCGTACACATGTCTGGACAAAACACGTATTCATTTAACGCCATTTCTGCTTACTAATTATAATGTAATTGATTCTAAGTAACACCCAACCCGTAAAACAATTACGCATGTTATATCTACTGGTACCACATAATAAATAATAGTACAACTGGTACCTAAAGTGGTACTAATCTACGTACTTAGTATTAGTACCTACCTCTTTACACGTAGGCCTTTTATTCGACTTTGTATCTACTGAATGTAACCACAAAGTAACATGAATTACAGCCGTTATACAACGTCAATACTTATACGTGCCTAGAGTTTTGGCTGGAACTTGAAACTTGCGTGTGCAATCGCATTTTTTCCTAAAACTAGTGTTCTTCCGCGAGTTCATGTGTATTAAATGTAGCCGGTAAATGTTGAAAAACATGCCATTTTGCGTTCACACCAAAATTCTACTGAAAGCTTTTAGTACAGTTTATATCCTTACTTAGGCGATGATTTGGACTGAATTGATCAGACCTATGAAAGTTGATTTCATAGCGTTTTAAACAAGAAAAAAACCTATAGTCTCAAACCAAATTTTTATGAATCAAAGCTAAGAACACTCTCGATTGAGACACCTATGATACAAAAGAAACTAAATCAAAATCGGAAAATCCGTTTGGGCGCTACGATGCCCTCTGCACACGTGATGATAAACCCCCGTTGCAAAAAAATGTGTTTAACGTTTGACTAGTGAAAAATGGATGAAACTATTTTGATTGAAATTTTAAATTTTTTGTGATAGGCGTCTTCACCGGAAGTGTTCTTAGCCAGAATTCAAAAAAATCTGTTAAGCTTTTTTAAATCATCAGCTCTTTTTAGCATTCCGTAGCCGAATGGCAAAAAACGGAACCCTTATAGATTCGTCATGTCTGTCTGTCTGTCTGTCTGTCCGTCCGTATGTCACAGCCATTTTATTCCGAAACTGTTAGGACTACAGAATTGAAACTTGGTAGGTAGATGTATTCTGTGAACCGCTTTCCGATTTTTATACAAAAATAAAAAAATATAAAAGTTTAAGGGCCCCCCCTTCATCATCCATACATGGGCCATCCCATACATGGAACTGAAACAAAAAAAAAAATTTTCTTCAAACCTATGTGTGTGACCTATGTGTCTATAGATAGGTATTCAAAAATGACCTTGAGGTTTCTAAAATATTTTTTTCTAAAAGTCAATCATTTGAAAGATAGGCGCGTCTAAGTGATAAAATGTGTGTGTGTCCCCCCTCTAACTTTTAAAGTGAAAAATCTAAAAAAAATATATGCTGTAGATCTCAATAAAAACTAACAACGAAAATTGGTTTGAACGAGATACAGTCAGCAGTTTTAGAGATATGGCGACTGCAAAGATAACTTTTATTTTCATACAAACACTATGAAAAACAAAGTTAATTTTTTAGTTGCGAAAAATCATAGTTATGGAATACTTAACTGTGTTACGGAACCCTACGAGTGCGAGTCCGACTTGCACTTAGCCAGTTTATTTAGTTGATGAGGGTGTAAGAGCAGCTTCCACAAGTCTAATCGATTCGAAATTTGGTATCCTGTTACAATGAGTTTGCAAGTACATGGTAATCTTAACCTAATGCTGGGACATCGCCTGGTAGGTGTATGCAATATACCAACTCCTCGCAAACTTACGGCAGAGATGTCGTATTTGGGCTCATTGGAATGGTCTCAATGAACAGATTATACATAGTACGGTCGAGTGTTTTTAAATTTTTTACAGACTTCACAAAAGGAGGTCCTCAATTCGCCTGTTTTTTAACCGACTTCAAAAACAGGAGGAGGTTTCTCAATTCAACCGTATATATATATATATTTTTTTTATGTTTGTTCGCGGATAACTTCGTCGTTTATGAACCGATTTCGATTATTCTTTTTTTGTTCGAAAGGAGATATCCCAAGTGTGGTACCATGGTAATTTTATCGAGGTATGATAAGTATCTACAGAGATATTGAGATAACATCTCAAAATTGGTACTGAAAATGAATAGCGCGGCATTGAAGTCGGTTGTTTTTTAGTTTTTAAACGATATTATTTATGTTTGTTACCTCAGGGCTCAGACTCAGAACTAAATATTTTTTTTGTTTGAGAGAGTATGGTTCCCGTATGGTCCCATTGTTATTTTATCGAGATCAACCCCCTGATCCTCAACCATTCGAAAACCTATTCGGATTCGTATGCGTCATTTAAAATTTAGAATATTTATTATTTCGTGAGCAATTTGGTTGCGGAAACCTTTCCGATAAAATTTACTGATTGTTTTGCATTGAAATTTAAAAAGTTTTCGGTCGGAGCATTGTGAATTGCAAAAATCCGAGTTGAATGAGAGGCAGTTTCCGAATCCAAATTTGCTTCCGAATGATTGAGAATCAGGGGGCTGATAAGTATCTCCAGATATATGTAGATAAACACCACAAACTCAGTACTAAATATGACTAGCGCGGCATTTGAAGTCGGTTCTTTCCTCGTTTAGTAAACGGTCTTAAATTATATATTTGAGTATTATATAAAGTGAAAGAAAAGTTAAGTAAAGAAGCAATAGGCTAGGCTGGTATGAAAATATTTTGAGAAGTGAAGACCACGTAACAAGAAAGGCAATGGACATAAAAGTGGACGACTATAGAGGAAGAGGAAGACCGAAAAAAGTGTGGTTGGACTATGTGGTTAAAGATATTAATGTAAATGGAGTGGACGCATGGTGGTAGGACACTATCTAGTGTCCGCCTGGCCAGCTACCCTCAAGTTAGAAAATCTGTCGCCAAACATCTAATGTGTTCCGGCAGCTTGAGATTCCAGTTCCCATTCTAGGCCTAGCCTGCTTACCATCTTCAACCGCATCATCACTTACCAACAGGTGAGATAGTGGTCAAACGCTAGCCTATAAGATATAAAAAAAGACTTCAGCGACTGTCCTGTCGCTACTTAAAACAAGTAATTTTTTAAACACAAGCTTTACATAGCCTAGGACCAGAGTAAGTCAAGATAAATCCAACGAGCCCAAACACGACAGGTATAACATGTGTAGTTAAGGAGTTCCTTTAGTCACCTTCCAGTTCCATCATCAGATCAGCACCATGTCGTCCATGTCATTCATGTCCATCATAATATTTCATTGTCACGCGATTTACACAGGTATGCAACATTTCAGCTCAATCGGTAACCGGGAAGTGGATCAAATTTAATGACAAACATCGGGACAGGTGAAACTAAGTAAAAGCTTGTCCGAGGGCGGCACTGAAAATTTCGGGCATCAAGGAAGTGACACAACATTACTATTTAAAAATGTATTTATTGCTTTTTTAAGTATTCTCCGCGAAATTTGAGACATTTTTCCATACGATGGAACCAATCATTGAAGCAACCATTTCATTCGGAAGTTGGGGTCTCCAAAATGGCCGTTTTGTAGGCTTCCACAGCTTCTTCAGGTGATAAAAAACACCCAAACCCGTGATTGGTTTTTTGTTTCGGGTTCGTACGCGTATATCCAGGATTCGTCACCTGATACGATGTTGTATACAGCATTTGAGGATCCCGCGTGGAATCTTTCGAGAGTTCTGACGCACCAAGTAACGCGAGCCGCTTTTTGCGGAGGAGTTTTCAATTAAAAAGATTTTAATATGACAGGAACAGTGGAAATATTCCATTCCCGATACTTTTAGTGCCGCCCTCGTAATATACATTCTTTCATGCTTCAAATAATCTCATTCAGTTTGGTCCCAAACAGGTAAATAACGATGAAATTCCCCGACCACGTCATTCATTACAAACAAATGAATTCTTTATAATTACTATTGTTCAGACATATTTTTCCCCTTCAAATGACGCGATCTATGTAGTGATGACGCAATTAATAGGTATTTGAAGTAACTACATTGGAAGAAAATCACCTAAGGTTTTATCCCTAATATTATTCACTTTGAACAAGATGCCCAACAAACAATATAATCAATTACAATTTGTTTGGACTCTTTCCTTGACTTCTTTGGTCGGACTTACAAGTAAGTAATTCTCTTAATCTACTAATAAGTATTATATATGCGAAATGGTATGTAAAGAGTTCAGATTTTCAGATGTTTTGACGAAGCAAGTGCATCTGGTTCTAACATCGAGGGAAAATATCATTTGCGCGATCTAGGATCTCATACATTTAGGCAATATTTACAAGGAGAACTGTGAACCAACTCTAGCTCCATCTAGATGCTTTAATATTAATTAAGTTTGTGGTATGAATGTATGTTTGTTACTCTTTCCCGCAAAAACAGCTAAACGGATTTGGATGAAATTTGGCATACAGATACTTTTTAACCTGGATTATCAACATGAGGGACATATGTCAGACGGCATTTGTATCAACATATCTGAGAGACGTGTGTCTGACAACAGTTGTATTAACAAACACATTACACATTAAGAGCGTACGCGCCGTACGCGGGGTGCAGTTTTCCATACAAACGTGAATACGTTTGTATGGAAATATGCGAATGCATATAGTATTTGCAAATTGAAATAATGACATGAAATATAAAATTTCAAAAATTTTAAAGAGGAGATAAAAAGGCTTATATTTCTATGTGTGATTGGTTGGTCAAAAAAAGCAAATGATAGGGGCATAGCCAAAGCACACCTTGATTTTTTGTAGAAACAAATATTGCTCTAGAAGCATTTTCCTGGGAGGAAACGGGGGAATACGTTTGTATGGAAAACTGCACCCTGCTTTCGCTTTTAATCCACACAATCGCGCGCACACATGCACACACACACTCACTCACTCAATACTATAGCAATTAATGTCTAGTTGATTAAATAATGAGATTTAGGTTATTTTTAATTTATTGTAATAGTTATTAATGATACTAGTGTGGTAAGTTGGTTTTTACAAACGAGTAGACGAATGTAAGCCCGAGACGAAGTCGAGGGTTTACCATAGTCACGTGTTTGAATTAAAAAAAACCGTAAAGGATTCGCACGGCGCCATACAACGGACTTAGTTGAGAGTACATATTTACCGCACGCTCCGTTGTATGATGCGTAATTTTTAACTTACGAACAATGTATACAGGAGTACGTGTATACGTGTCGGAGTAATTTCGACATCTTAACCTGTGAGTGTAAAGCCGTTTTAAAATGTATACAGGCTTCGTAGATGCACTTTTTGAGCAAATGTGTAGAAAAAGTATATTATAACATCATTGTACATATTACTTGGGAGAACACAGTTTTTCAAACTAAAGCAACAGGGCTTTGAATCAAAAACTGTATTTGAAATTACAATAAAGCATTTTGTATTTGTATGATACCTGAGAGACGGTCCGCAAGGAGTCACCGAGCGCGGCCCGCAGCCGCTGCACGTCGCGAGCCGCACGCCCACTGCGAGACACGTACGATTGCCGACGTCTGATCTCTGCTGCTAATTGTGCGCGAAGTTGAGACGCCTACAACAAGAGACGATGATTGCAGTGATCACGTCGATATATTCGGAGAGTCTCTCTTTAAATTTCGGTAGGACGTTATGTCCTACCTCACTGATAAATAGCATAGTTAAATAAATGTTTGTAGTAGGTAGATACGAAAACAATATAAATATGTAGCATTTATTTACCCCTTTTTTTGTTAATTTCAAGAGCTTGTAGTGTTTACCTATAAGTGATTGTACATTTAGCAAGTAAGTTCTATTTTTTATATATGGTGAATGTTTTAATGTAACAATTGTTGGTGAACCAAAATAAATAAATAAAAAAAGCTTGCATTTATTGGAGTTTACTACTCCTTCATAGTAAACGCGAGTACGAGGAATTTGAAAAATAGGTATTATAAAGAAACTATTGCCGTCGCGCAGTGCCCGAACAACCAACAAGAGTGCGAAAGGGACAACAGCATCAAGACCCATTTTACCTACAAAATTTTGACTAAAATAAGGTTGCGTATTCCCCTGTTTTCTCCTCGAAAACTGATCCGACCAAATTATTATTTTGCACAACATTTTTGTAGATGAGTGCATCCGTGCTCCTATTTCTTAAGTGTTTGTCTTAAAAACCTTTCAAATTTGTCTGGTAGCCGTTTTGATCAGGGCAGTAAAATAGGTAATTTTTCAGGAATTTGAAGAGTCATATTTCTTTTTGCAAAAAATCAAATGACAGGGGCATAACTATAGCAGACCTTATTATTCGTAGATTTTTTTTGTCTAGAACCATTTTCCAGTAATGAAACAGGAGAATACATTTGTATGCAAAAAATGCACCCCGCGTTTACTCTAAAGAAACAATGTTCATATTTAGCCCGCGGTATGAAAATTTTATGACGAGTAAAATCGAGCGTTAACTAAAAGTGAGGTGTAACGTTCCTTTGCGCAACGTACTTTGCTCACCTTTCACTTCGATATTATGTATGTCTGTATATACAAAGAATACTGGAGTTTAATCTTTAAGAAACGATTTTTATATTTAGCTCTCTTGACTTTGACCTTGACCGCAATAATAATCATTTTTGAGGAGTAAACTCCAGTCATGCGCCGGTGTTGCCACACACTTATTTTTACATTTTAATGTTAGGCTTTTGCGGCTTTCTTACCGGTCCTGTTCCCCGCAACGTTTACTAAAAGAAGAACATCTTATACCCACAAAACGGAAGTCTGAAAAAATCTACAAACAGGTAGCTGGGGTATGGGGACAGTTTGAAGATGAGCCAGAGAACTAGGCAAGTTTGACGTTAGGTGGTGTAGAGCCCTCACTAAATTGGCTAAACTGGCTCCTGAAACACAGCATGACTAGTTTGGGAGCCTATGGTTTCAAAAAACATGTAAGCAGAAATTATGTCAATAAAGATATTTTGTATTTGTATTTTTAATTGACTATTTATTTGACTTTGACTTTGATTATTAATTTGACTATTGATTAATTGACTGAAATATTGACGTAAACCCACTCCATACACAAGCATATTTAGCTTAATTGGAGGGGTTAACAAGACTTCTAGAATTGTGCAACCGACATAGCTAGTAAGCTTTAAATAAACTTGCCAAGTGCAAGTCGGACTCGCACTCGTAGGGTTCCGTACTACACCACAGTATTCTATAAGATCGAGCAAAAAATACCACTATCATTTCTCGCCAGCAAAAATAATAATTAATAAACATTTTATTTCTTACAACGCCATCTAACGTCTAACAAAGGTGTTAGGGATCGACATTTCAATATAACGCTATCTATGGGACGTTTACCTAACTAAGCGTTCATAGGTGGCGTGAAATGCCGAAAAAAACACGTTTCTTGTATGGGGACCGTCTATTATTTTTAACTTTATTCTGTTTTTAGTATTTGTTGTTATAGCGGCAACAGAAATAAATCCGTAATAGGTCCGTAATCCAGAAATAGGTCCCGTTTTACCCTTTGGGTACGGAACCCTAAAAAATGGTTGCCCAGTATCATTTACACTTTAAAACACAAACCATTGTAACTTGAACCTTCCGCACTGAAAACCCACTATAACATGAACTATCACTGCAATGCATAACAGACAACAAAGAAGCTCTACTTATACTGGTATACCAACCTGGTTCTCAAGACGCATGATCTGGTGCCTATAACTGGCCTCCCTGGCTTCCAACATTCGTTCAGCTTGCAGCGCCGCCTGTCGGTACCGATCCGCATCACCGGCGCCTCCGCTATTGTTCAGATCTGTTAGATAGCGGCTTCGGGCGAGGGATAACTCGGCTTCCTGGATTTTTTGTCAAAGAAAAATGTTGGCATTTATTGAAATGTATGCCAATATAGAATAGGATTTCGTCGTGCTGTGAAAAAGCCTTAATGGGTGATGGAACACATCCAATACGCCTAGCTTTGGTGGATTTATTCGTATCGTACCTAACCGTATCGTACCTAACCGTATCGTACCTAACCGTATTTGGAAAAGAAAGCTGCATTAAATACTGCATAATATTGATAAATAATTTTTAGAACAGGCATCATCATCATAGTAATCAGCCGGTGTCAGTCCACTGCTGGACGAAGGCCCCTCCCAAGGTGCGCCACTGAGCCTGTTCTTCGGCTCGTCTTTTCCAGTCACTGTCCACCGCTTTGCGTATATCGTCGCTCCACCTGGTCACAGGACGTCCTCTGCTACGTTTGCCGATTCGCAGTGGGCTGGTCATATCTGCCGCAGAACTGATAACTGTTGAGTTAGACTTGTGCTAGAGTGAAGACCGCGAATCGGCAAACGTAGCAAAGAGCATACATGTCGACCGGCATTCCGATGCCATCTAACTTGACCGCATTGTCACTTAACATCAGGGGCCTTATTCAGTATGACCATTTTAAAGTCTTACCGTGCCGTGTTACGTTATCTCCGCGTTATGGTATTCTCTATGTCAATTAAAACGCGGTGGAGTAAGGTTATGAGCGCGATTTGAGCTGTCAAAATATCGTGACATATGGGGACGTGTAACGCGCGCGTTTGGTATAATTTACCTATCGTGTGGCATACAGAATACAATTTTTCAATAACGAAACGTGGCGCGTTAAGAAATGCATTATCTCATTGGTCATACTGAATAAGGCCCCAGGTGAGATAATGGTCAAACGCTTGCCTATACAGCATAAAAAAAAAAAAACAATTAAATTAATAATCTTACATTTATTGTCTAATTATTTCTAATATAGTCAATAGAATCAGAGCAATGATAAAAGGAATGTTGTAATATCTCAGTTATCATACACAGATATACCTAATAATAGCAATATCTAATATTTTACACACACGATCTATGGTGATAGATATAATATAACACACCTGTGAACTACTTCTTATTTTAACTACATTACAATATATTGAATTTACAACGCCAGGAAAATTACCTTAATACGTTAATTTAACCTAAAGTAAATGCCTATATACTAACACACAGTGTAACTAAAAGGTCCAAATAATCTTTATTACATAGTATAAATTAAGGTCACTCCCGCTGTCTGCTCGCTTAGATCTTTTAAACTACGTAACGGATTTTAATGCGGTTTTCATCAATACATAGAGTGATTCAAGAGAAAGGTGTATAACCAGGATTAAACGCGGGCAAAGCTGCGGGGCGTAGGTACTATATACTAAAACGAAGTAAACTGAGAACTTAAATAATATCGTTTAAAAACTAAAAAACAACCGACTTCAATGCCGCGCTATTCATTTTCAGTACCAATTTTGAGATGTTTATCTCAATATCTCTGGAGATACTTATCATACCTCGATAAAATTACCATGGTACCACACTTGGGATATCACCTTTCGAACAAAAAAAGAATAATCGAAATCGGTTCATAAACGACGAAGTTATCCGCGAACAAACATAAAAAAAAAAAAAAAAAAAAATATATACGGTCGAATTGAGAAACCTCCTCCTTTTTTTGAAGTCGGTTAAAAAATACAGTTTCCTTTTTTGAAGTATTTTATGCGAAAATGGGTAGCGCTTTCATCATCAGTCGGTGTCAGTCCACTGCTGTATGTAGGCCTCTCCCAAGATGCGCCACTTAGCCCGATCTTCGGCTCTTCTTGTGACTTACGATTATTGGAAGGGATCTGTCCTAATAGCCACGCTGGGCAGGCGGGTTGGCGATCGCAGGACGTAGCTCCTCGCACCGGTGACGCTGCTGCCCGTCACCGGCCTGAAGTATTTAGCTACGCCATAATTTTGAAAGGGTTATACTGCCATTTTTTTATCGCCAGAGTCGGAGATTTGTCGGTAGCGCTTTACTACTATCTTACTTGATGTTAAGTGACGATGCGGTCGATGATATAGCTAGCGCGCTTACTCAAAGAGATACCTAAAAATTCAAAATTACATTTACCAGTTACAAATTAAATACAATACCCAACTCTATCTAATGTGCATACACACACAGATTCATCAAGATTCACTTACGACACGCACCTTATCAGCTAACTCTTTCTCAAGTCTTCGTATCTTCATTTTGAGCTCTCTGTTCTCTATCTCGAGGAAGCTGATATCGGTGCTGCAGTACTTGTTGTCCTTGGTTGGGATCATGGAGTCTTTGTAGCCACGAGAAGAGTCTTTCGTTGAATCTGGCCCTGGAAAGGCAGGGGGAAATGTGTAAGACGAGCATCACGTTTGTCCTGTTATGTTATAAAATATACGTTTATTTCTCTCAAAAAGTTGTTAAATTAGGTAAAATTAATGTCTACTTGTACAATATATGTATATATACATACATACATACAATCACGCCTTTTTCCCGTTGTGGTAGGCAGAGACTACTTCTTTCCACATGCTACGATCCTGACATACCTCCTTCGCTTCTTCCACTTTCATGAGCATCTTCATACATGCTCGCCGGTTATAGGTACTTTTGACTTGGCCTTTTTTTAAAACGTCTCCGATCTGGTCGTGATACGTTCGCCTAGGTCGGCCTCTACCAACTGGCCCATTCACACACGTCTCATAAATCTGTTTCGTCAATCTTTCTTCATCCATCCTCTCTAGATGTCCAAACCATCTAAGCATCCCTTTCTCTATCTTTGTCACTACATCTTCTACCACACCACAACATTCCCTTATCACGCTGTTCTCCAACTTATCCATCAGAGTCACTCCGATCATACTTCTCAAACTTCTCATTTCTACATCATTAATTTTACTTTCATGTTTCTTCTGCCATACCCAGCATTCACTACCATACATGAGTGTGGGAACCAACACTCCCCTATGTACAGCCAGTCGTGCTTTTTTAGACACGTTCTGACTTCTCATAAAGTTATGTAGTGCCTTACTCACTTGGTTTCCAGCCAAAACTCTTATAAATATCAATAAAATATATACATATATAGGATTATTGGTAATTCGACGTATTCCCGGCAGGAGCAGATAGGGGGGCTGAAATAAGACATATTTAAATCCCATAATATATGGCCGAAAGTTAATAGTTTACGATATATTTGAAAATTAGAAATTTAATTTTTGTGTTAATTTTGTTACTAGTTAGAATTTGGCATGTATGAAGGAGCTCCTGAGAGTAGAAAAAGCGGAAGACGTATGTCAGGATCGTAGCATCTGGAAAGAAGTAGTCTCTGCCTACCCCAACGGGAAAAAGGCGTGATTTTATGTATGTATGTAGCTAGAATTTAAAATATCAGTATTTTTCTAAAATTTCCTAATATCCAAACAGCTCGTAAACTATTTTTTTACTTTTAACTTTCGGCCATACACTGGGGGTCTAAATATGTAGCATTTTAGCCCCCCTATCTGCTCCTGCCTGGAATACGTCGAATTACCAATAACCTTGTATATGTAAAACATCCACTAACTAACCTGAATCAAGATCCGAATAGTACACCGTCTTCTCAGTCCTATCATGGCTCTTAGACCTCAACACCGACGGTCGCATCCTCCTATCAGCCTCCAGTTTCCTGACAGTGTCTTGTAACGCGTCATTCTTCGCCTTCAACTCGGACCTCTCACGTTGTAGTGTATGTAGCTCTCTTTCTAACTCGCTGTCGCAACTCTCCTTGCCGTCCCATGTTGTCATACGAAGTTGGGATTCTAAGCCTGACCTGTGGGTGGAAGTATGTGATAGTTTTGTGAAGGGATATAGTGAGTTTTGTTTTAAAATTTTTATGAATTTTTAATATTATTGATTTTATATACCAGCTGTAATTCACGTGAATTACAGCTGGTATATAAAATCAGTATCATCATTCAGTCGAATTTTTCAGTGATCATTTCGATCTCATCGCGTGACCTCACTCCCCAGACAGGAATAGCGACAGATTCGCTCGAAACCTAGGTTGAGCATTTCGAGTAAGGGTTTTTTTATATCAGAAAGACTAGCGTTTGACCACTATCTCACCTGTTGGTAAGTGATGATGCGGTCGAGGATGGTAGCACGCTAGGCCTCGAATGGGAACTGGCTCTCAATGATAACTGCCGGAACACATTAGATGTTTGGCGACAGATTTTCTAGGGTACGTAAATTACCCCCGGTAATATACAACAGGATAATGTGACGTTTTTGAGGTTTTACTTTCAGATAACACACAGCTGATGTAGAATTGAAATTATTGATAATTATTTTTTTTTTAAATGCTGTTTTGCTAAGCACTTCACTTGAGAATGGTTAGACAGACTTTGCTAATCTATATTGGTGAACATATGTAATAGTCGGAAAGTTTTAGGGGAAAACAATTGTGCAAACTGTTAGTGCTTTTTCTATGAGTCGGTTTTGAATATGGATAGAACAGCATCTGTCGGGTACCCGACAGATGCTGTTCTATCTATTATAATAGTAATTTTTTTGTGTTTATTTAAGTGCTTACACCCAGCAAAAAGATTTACGGTAATGCATATTAAGTTGACAATTGGTCTGACAAACTAGTAATAATGTCCTAGTCAACATTATTTAAATTTTATAGGCTTGTGTTTTACCACTACCTCGCTTGGTAACAAGCGATGTGGTCGAGGGTACTGAACACGCTAGGCCTGGTCTGACTCTCAAGAGCTGCAGTGCTGCCGGAACACCATAGGGTTTCAGCGGTAGATTAACTCCTTGATGGCGCTACGCTACTTTTTGGAAGCAATTCAGGCGGGACATTGAAATAATGCCAACAACCTACGAATAAATTATAAGTCAGGAAGTCTAATTCAGAACACATTCCACACAAAAAGTGCCTCCTTCAAACCAAAACGACGTAGATTCAAAATAAGAATCACTTCCGAAGTTACAAATAGACATGCTTGGTGATTGGTTTAAATTCCGAACGAAATCAGGGATTGGTTCACGCATGTGCTGCAATGTCTACTATGACAGTTGAGTCAATCAAGACTAATGTCCGACTAATGACGCACTGGACACGACTTTTAACCCCGCCTGCTTGGACACGACTTAAGGTAGGTAATTTTTTTAACGCGGTAACATTTCCTGACCTACTATTTATTCGTAGCCTACAACATGTGGATAATGGATTTACTCAGAACTTTCAACAAACTTTCGCAGACTAATGAAATCTATGAGACATTCGTAGGTTGTACGCGCTATATTAGTTAATTTCACAAGCATAAATTAGTATCGTGTCATCTAAAACATTTAACTATAATAATGTATTACAAAAAAGAACGTACAAAATTATGCAATCACTATCTCCAGTGTTGCCAGTCAATTTGGTTATTTAATGTTTAATCAGTTACCACAGACTCAGAACATTCAAAACCTTACTTAGGCCAACTTGCACAGACCAGAGTTAACACATATTTTCAACCGACTTCCAAAAAGAAGGAGGTTCTCAATTCGTCTGTAAGTTTTTTTTCTATGTTACGCGATTACTCCGTCAATTGTGAACCGATTCGAATTATTCTTTTTGTAATCGGTAGGGTACGTTTCCGAGGTGGTCCCATTGTAATTTCATCGTTATCTGATAATTATCTTCAGAGATATGACGATAAACGTCTCAAACTTGCTACTGAAATTGACTCGCGGGGCATTGAAGTCGGTTGTCTTAGTTTTTAAACTATCTTAATTATTATAATCCAGGATTAAGCAATACACAATAATGACACAAATCAACATAAAACGACAAAATACGATATGTCTACATAAATATATATAAAAGGATTGTCTTACCTAAAATATTGTCGCGAGAAATAGAGAAAACCATTGCAAATACTCATACATAATTCGATCGTAAGTATTGCATAACCCTGGGTTATAAAAAATATGATTACTCTGGTCTGTGCAAGGGGGCCTTACCTAACTTAAGTACATACTTTTTATTTAAATAATATGTTCTATTATATGGCCTTTCGTGTACTCTCACGGTTTTACTTCAGAACTTTAGAAGTGGCCGATAAAGAAAAACATGAACACAAAGTAAAAATAAGGCAATAAAAATCCCATACGTCCGTTGTTGTTCCTTGGATGGTATAAGCCTGAATAGTAAGAAATGTAAACAAAATGTTAAATATTTGTTTAAATTGTTCACCTAGATGGAAAGAAATTACCCTAATTATACAGATTTCATGATATTTCTTTTATTTTTTTTCTTTTATTTATAGCTATACTATAATACATTACTTTATGCTACATTCGACACATAGCGAAATGTTGTCAAATACCGTATTCAGAGTAATCGTAATAATATTTGTGTATCGTCAGTAAAAACCTAATGTCATAGTTTTTTTATGATATAATCAGCTGGAGGCGCTGGAAGTAATTGAGAGGAGAGCTAAGAGACTTATAAATGACGACGAACTTGTAGGGAAAAGGCTCCAGAGCCTAGACCATCGCCGCAAAGTCGCTAGTTTATCGGTTTTCTATCGGATACATTTCGGAGAGTGTGCCACCCAATTGCACGAGTTAGTACCGCCATCCCCTTTCTTCTATCGGACAACCAGACGTACCGATGTGCGCCACCGCTTCATGGTGGACGTTCCATCTACACGCACGAAGCGTTTTGCCTCGTCCTACATAATACGATCCGCCAAAGAATGGAATTCCTTGCCGGTGTCTGTGTTTCCCGATAGCTACAACCCGGGGGTCTTAAAATCGCGAATGAACAGGTATTTACTAGGTAAGCGTGCTACATCGTCGACCGCATCGTCACTTAACATCAGGTGAGATAGTGGTCAAACGCTTGCCTATACAGAATAAAAAAATAAAAAAAAATAAGGTAACAGGACAAGCACAACGCTCGCCTGATGGTAAGTGATGACGTCTACCTATTACAGATATAGGAGCATGTAATTTTGCACGTCACTGCACTGCGCCTGTTACCTAGAGACATAAAGGTGTTAAGTCTCACATGCCCTGTAATTTCACTGGACACTGCTTTTTTTGCTCTCTGTCAACATTCCGTCGTCACGTACCTTTGAACTTCAATATTGGCCAGTTGGTTGGTCAGTCTATGGACCTGGTCTTCTAAGGTAGCGTTGAGTCGCTTCAACTCTCCGAGAGCGCCCTTAGCGCTTTCTAACTTCTCAGTTAGGACGCGTCGCTCGTTCTCGCAATTTGCTGTAATTATAGACTGAGTTAATTCAAGTCAAAAGTCAAACCATTTATTCAGTATATGGGCAAATTAAAAATTTGCACTTACACACACTTAAGTGGATATAACATACGGAGGCGAGATGTGGACACTCACAGAACGACCTAGTACTAACTTAGGCCGGTATTATAAAACAATACTCAAACCCCAAGAGATAAATAGAAGCATTCAGAATACTTAATGACGAACTCAAAGACCGAAAATGCCGCAATGCTCACCCACTTTGACCTACGGTGCTGAAATATAGACGCTCACCAATGAAACTGTGCACAAGATGCGAGTCGCACAACGGGCTATGGAGCATGCCATTTAGGCATTACGTTAAACGAAGCATAATATAAACCCCTTAATAGAGGCTAAATTGTTACGCATTCGATGAAAGCGGGAAGGCAGGCGGCTGTGATTGGCCCGCCAGCGCGGGTACTCTCACTGACGGACCAATCACAGCTGAGGGCGAGCGCACGCTCTCCTTTTGACCCGCGTATTCCTAAACGGAGCTAAAATTACTTCTGCACATCTAAAGTTCAGACGTTTAGATCGGTGCCGGGCGTTATACCAGTCTTGGAAATCTCATGTATAGTTAATGTTAATGTATTTCATTATTTTCTCTATAGACTTTGATCTTGTGTCCTACAATACATAAGAAGTTTGTTCCACTTTCAACATAGAGTACTTACAGCAATTCTTCTGCAAATGTCTCAGCTTTTCAAGCGCATTTTGTTCGTTGTTCTTCGCTTCAGCAAGTTGTCGGGTCACTTTGCCTACTTCTGAGCGCAACTCGCTTTCAGCGCTGGCCGCTTTTTGCAGCGAAGTTGACAGTTGTTCGACCGTGCCCTTGAGAGATGTGCAGCGGTCTTCCAGTTGTGCTATTGTACGGGTGTAGCCTTCGCAGCGCTCTTGTAGTTTCTAGAATAGAGAGATGTTTTACCACTATCTTACATGTTGGTAAGTGATGATGCGGTTGATGATGGTAAGCCAGCTGGGCCTAGCCCTGGCTTGTTAGCCGGTTCCTCCACTACTGACTCTCTTGTGCATCACTTGAATTGAAATAAGACCGAAAAGTGCAGAAAGGCACTTGTCAGCATTATTTAGCGTTTTAATTAACAAGCGAGGATTATAAGCGTACGCACTCTATTCATAGACGCCCCCGCCCGTGCCAACAGCACGATACGCGGCGCTTCATAGTCGTACTTTCTCGCTTACTCACACTAAAACTTCCATTGTCGGTCTCTGGCCAACTGCCGATCGAGCGGCACTTTTGACCAATTATTACCCTTTTATTATGTTTCTTTGAAGTGTTTCACACTTTATATTTTTGTAAATTGTTAAACACAATCCAAAATTTCATCGTACCGACGGGACTTGAACCCGCAACCTCCGGAATAACATGTTCCAGTGCTTTGCCAATTAAGCAACGGTGCGAAGTATCGTTACGACGAAATTAGTGGATTGCATTTGTTAACCCAATTATGCATTGGTGGCGCCATCTATGACTACTTATTACGTAAGTTAATCATTCGGAAGAATACATTACAGTTTTCAAATCCGACGAGAGATGTTGCACTGCGTAAATCAAATATTATGTTTCTTTGAAGTGTTTCACACTTTATATTTTTGTAAATTGTTAAACACAATCCAAAATTTCATCGTACCGACGGGACTTGAACCCGCAACCTCCGGAATAACATGTTCCGGTGCTTTGCCAATTAAGCATCCGGAGGTTGCGGGTTCAAGTCCCGTCGGTACGATGAAATTTTGGATTGTGTTTAACAATATTACCCTTTTGTTGGGATAGTCAATTTAAGTGTTTCTTGTTAGTTCTATCTACTTAGATGTGTTCAGTAACGGTGACTGGACTGAATTTTTTAAATTAAAATTTAGTGGTGTATATTTGTAACATGAATGTTTGAGCGATGGTACGAATTTGTGGCAATGATTTATGGCCGGTTTCTGAGTATATTTATTGAGAGTTTATCTACGCAATGACGCTGTCATTGAGTATATCAATAAATGTACCTCAGAAACCAGTTATTGTAGCGCTGGATAACAATCCATACGGAGTTTTGGCGGGAACATGGAAAAGTGCCGGTGAATGTGTGCGAGTGTAGGGAAACAGCACAATGTTGAAAAACATGCTATTTGCGTTCTCACCTAAATTCCACCGAAAATCTTCAGTAAACACCACATCTTTACTGAAGGTATGACTTACACTAGACTTTTACTTGACAACTGACCTGAAATGTGACTTTGACCCATCTCTATGACTAACATTCATAAAAACTTGAAAAATTTCAATACTTGACACTGGCTCAATACACTAATCGTGTGGAGCCATAAAGAAACAAAAAAAAAAAAAAAAAAAAAAACAATCCATACTAATGCATAATATTACAAAAACGTTTGTAACTATGTCACTCTGTCTGTTTGTTACCTAATCACGCCTAAACGGACGATCCGATCTTACTGAAATTAGGCAAGCAAATACTTTATAGCATGAGGATGAACATAGGCTACTAAATTCTTGGTGTACGTGAACGAAGTCGCGGGTGTCAGCTAGTATTAGTATAAAGCGTGAAGATAGTGGTATCACTTAAGTGGAGTCCAGGATTTATCTACTACATATGTGTGTGTAAGTGTATGTTTGTTATCCTTTCACATGAGAATGGCTAAACCGATTTAGTACACAATCACTCACAAGTAGTTTTGAAAGCGGATGAAACCGCGTGTTCTCTCTCTTCTTCTAGCACCCATATCTATGTTATTACCTTCAGTGCTTGGTCTCGATCCCTCGCTCCCACTGCTGCCCTCTGTACGTCGCCCTCGAGCTGAGCTCGACGGACGTCCAGTCTTGCGGCACGACCTATACAAATATTTATCAATTTAGAAAAAATAAGATCGTTTAAAAAACTAAATTAACCGAGTTAAAACGCCGCGCTATTAACTTTTAGTACCAAGTTTGGGGTGTTTATCTCCATATATCCTTATATAGCTTTTTCCCTTAAGAGGTTGCGAAATTTTTTGCCAATGTCCACTAAAATTGCGCTTGCCCAATCCTTGTTACTCCCAATACTTGACTATGCCGACGTCTCATACCTCGACTTAACCGAAGAACAGCTGAATAAACTAGAACGATTACAGAATTTCTGTATAAGATTTATTTATGGCCACCGTAAGTTTGACCACATTTCAGAATTTCGTAGTAAGCTGAAATGGTTACCGATTCGTTTGCGCCGGAATGCACACATCCTCTTCCTCCTTTATTCTATACTTTTTAACCGACTTCAAAAAAAGGAGGAGGTTTCTCAATTCGACCGTATATATTTATTTATTTATTTTTTTTTTTTTTTGTATGTTTGTTCGCGGATAACTTCGTCGTTTATGAACCGATTTCGATTATTCTTTTTTTGTTCGAAAGGAGATATCCCAAGTGTGGTACCATGGTAATTTTATCGAGGTATGATAAGTATCTCCAGAGATATTGAGATAAACATCTCAAAATTGGTACTGAAAATGAATAGCGCGGCATTGAAGTCGGTTGTTTTTTAGTTTTTAAACGATATTATTATCCCTTCTACTCCTTATTACCTGAAAGAAAGTTTTGAGTTCCTACATCAGTCACATTCTCTATCCCTACGATCTTCCGACACTCTTATCCTGAAAATTCCCTCCCATACTTCTGAGTACTACGGCAAGTCCTTTACCGTCCAAGCTGCACGACTATGGAATGCACTTCCCTTAGATATACGCCAAGCTAAATCCCTCGCTAGCTTTAAAAATATGGTTAAAAATCATTATCTATCACATTTGTAGCACTTTTCCGTTGACTTATGTATATGCATGTATGTATATATTTATATATTGTGTATGTGTGTATAATGGTATGTATGTGTATTTGTATGTATGGAATATGGATATTTGTGTACGTATGTTTGTATTTTGTATTGGTATGTAGTAGTATTTAGATGTATCTATATATTATTATGATGATTACATGAGTTTTGATTATTTTATTTATTCATTTATTAGCACTATAGTTAGTATTATGTTACGCATTGTACCACCAGCAACTCCTTCTAAAAATTCTGTCCATCCAAAAGTTGTCTGGCAGAGATCGCTTTAAGCGATAAGACCGCCCATTGTATTACCTATAGTAATTTAAGTAGGTTAATTTGCTGTCTGTTGTTTTTTTGAAATGGTGTGCAATAAAGAATTTTTCTATTCTATATCTGTAGACACTTATCAGATCTCGATGAAATAACTATGGTACCAGTTACTACCCTTGAGATATCTCCTTTCCAACAAAATAAAATCATCAAAATCGGTTCATAAACGACAAGGTTATCCGCGAACAAACAAAAACACGGTCGAATTGAGAAACATTCTTTTTTTGAAGTCGGTTAATATACAATATTTCTTAGATCTGCAGGGTTATTCACAATCATTCGAAAGCATATTCGGATCTGGAAACTGCCTTTACTTCGACTTGGATCGAAAAAACCGGCCAAGTCGAGTTGGACTCGCACACCGAGACTTCCGTACCAACATTGCTTAGAATTAAGCTAGACCTCTAAGTTGTATGAGCGCTCATATAACTTAGAGGACTATGTTAATTGGAGAAATTATGTGTGAAAAAAGTTGAAAATGAAAGAGTGTCCCTGCACTCTTTCATTTTCAACTTTTTTTTATTTTTCGGAATTTTCTCTTTATTTGTGCTGTGAGACCTTACTTCTTGCCAAATTTCATGATTCTAGGCCAACGGGAAGTACCCTATAGGTTTTCGACCCAAAACCTATAGGGTACTTCCGGTTGACCTAGAATTGTCAATTTTAATTAAAAGCAACGTCTTACAGCACCAGTAAAGGAAAAATTCAAAAAAATTTAGAAAGTTGAAGATTAAGGTAAAGTTAGGTACTTTAAGTTTTCGCGAAAATTTAAATTTACCCATATATTTTTATCGTGGTAACTCAGGACTTTGATTTTTATACACCTAATAGGGACTATAGACTTCAGTATCTGGTATAAATTTCAACTTGCTAGGTCCACCCGTTCCTGAGAAAATCGGTGGTCTGGTGACACAAGGACAGACAGACAGACGGACAATAAAGTGATCTTATAAGGGTTCCTTTTTTACCTTTTCAGGTACGGCACCCTAAAAATCAATGATTCTAATTGGAAAGGTTTCAGCGACAAAGTACGAGCACGGATTTTTCAATATTTAAAGTTGAAAATGAAGATTCCGAATTCGAAAAGGTTTTCGAAAGATTTAGAATCAGAGGGCTGAACTAAATGATATTTCGAATAAAAACCTTTCAAACACCCTTCACTGGTTTATTTTGATGAATTACTTTACTCTTTTTTACTTTTTACCCATTCTTGGCACAGTTTGCTACAATCCTTGACCGCATCATCATTTACCAACAGGTGGGATGGTGGTCAAACGCTAGCCTATATTATATTAAAAAAAAACTCTCTTCTGGACGATTTCAGCCATGGTAACCTTGCTTCGGTTAAAGTCTGTTAAATGATTTCTATTGAATTGATGTCTATTGAAAGATGACTTGAAGAAAGATTGTATACCTTCGGCAGCGGCTAAAGCTTCCCGCAACTGTCCGACCTCTTGAACTCTCTCCGCTAGCTGCAAGCGTAAACTTTCCGCTTTGTTCTGAAACATTCAAAGAAATAAGATGCATAACGAAGACAGAGTATATTAAAATAGACCTGGCATTAAAATAACAATAATAATATGAGAAGGATTAAACTATACAATCACTAGTATGAGAGAGCGAGATGGACAACAATTTTTTATCATTCTCTGCATATGCGATTTTATTGTTTGGAGCCAGTTCTGACTGCCAGCTCTAGTGCGCCCATTGGCTTTCATCCGCTGTCATGTATAACCCGACCAAATTACGTTGTTGATCTTATCTTACAGCTGGCATATGTATCACGTGTTCATCATTTTAGTAGGGTTATATCTCTATAGCTATTTCATTCGCATACGCCAATGTCTTGTCTATTTAATATTTCGTCTACGATGCATAAGAATCGAATAAATTAGGGCTTTCATTGGTATATTTTAGATCAGTTAATGTACTAAACCGAATCAAAATAAAACCGTGGTGATCTCATGTAAACGAGGTAATTAAATACAGGTGCTAATGTTCACCGAAATAAGAACGCTAATTAATGGCACGTAAGTCATACTTTTTTCACACATCAAGCGTGTGAGTAGAACACAATACCTCACTCTGTATCTTCTCTTCTGAGACAGAACTGAGAGCCGCCTCGATGCTGGTGATCTTGTCTCGCAGATTGCTGATCTCCACAGTCTTCGACTGTACCGACTCATTCTGGAAAAAAAACACGAAGCACTATTTAGTAAAAAGACTATTTATTACTTTTGACGTTATAGATTTGTAACGAAGCCGAAGAAGATGGTGGCATCTAAATTGAACCGGTAGACCACATTGAAGAGGTAGTTTTGGTCTGTTCTGGTATTTAAGAGGAGGTCGATAATTGGACTAAATTCAGTTGTCCAGCGGAGGGGCCCGGACGAAAGCACAAGTGTTCTCGAAGTCCCGGTGGTAGAGTGCAGCTAGGAATACCATAGGATTTTAGTCGGTTGGATTCCGTTGGACATAACCGATTCCATCGTGCAGCGCCTTAATGCCATAATCAATTTCTAGGCAGGCACAAACCCATCCTAGACAGCATATTCACACATAATATTATTATTTAAAACGGTTGTACACTTACGGATTTTGTCATCGGAATTGCTCCAGACAGTTTCACACATATTTAATGTCCTTCTTCTGGGAGTAACACCGCAAGCTCCTCGCACAACGAGTTTCAGCACGTAACTCTATCTCTCAATCATGTAATATGCTATAGTTACAGACCTGCTACCTAATATTAAACTCGACTGCGAACACCGGCCCCAATGCGACCGACCTTGAACGGAGTTTGTCCCTTTCTTTTGTATAGAAAACTTATATATATAGGATACAATGTTCTCTCTTTATAATATTAGTATAGATAGATAGAAGATTAAGTAGGATTAAAAAGTGAATCATCATATTTTCCATTTTACGTCTAAAGAAAATAAATTATCTCCACATTTAAACGTTCTCTCATCAACCTTTCACTGTAACACTTCAAAATAGATGAGTAAGGGCGTCATAAATAAACGATATTGTTATGAACATCTTGCGTGTGGTATGTTACTACATAAATCAGCTGGAATCACCTCTACAGATAGTGTAGATATTTAGTGTTATTGGCACCATAATACATTGAAAAGTCATCCATCGTTTATAGTATAGAACATATATAGCACTAGCTTGTTAGACAAGGACACACTCCCACCCGGGTGACTTTCAATTAGGCCGTTTTGTTCTACAAAGCAATTACAACCTTATTGTTAAGGCATACGGATTAAATTAACTTGTCAAAACATCTGCAGTGCACCATCTATTTTATATTACGTCTATGGATATAGCAAAGCTGTCAAGAGCTTGTATGTCAGTCATAAAAAAAGGTTAGCACATACCAGAGCATTGAGCTGCGCATCCTTCTGTCCACATGCAGCTTGCAGCTTAGATTTCTCCTCCTGCATGGAGCGCAGGTTGTTGCTGACTGATTGCAGCTTGTCTTGTCCCTTGCCTTGTTGTTCGCTCGCGTCCTTCAGCTGTTTCTTTAGCATGTTCACTTGGGATTGGTAGTCGTCCTGAAAACAAGAATTAAAACTAGAAACAAAAACAAATCAACAAGAAATTTAATGTAACTTTGGCTTGAGTGTTTCTTAGAGTTTCTCGGTGTTTCTTCTCTGATGGGAGTATTTCCGAAACACCGGTAGATTCAACAGCCATTCAGTTTTCCCCTTTTGGCCGTAGATCTTCTAGGATCAGATTTTTATTTGATCGATATTATGCAGCTGACAGACGGACAATCAGTTCTATTGGGATCATGATATGTACTGTGATCGGTATGGTTCTTTTAAAGTTGTGTTTCACTATTTCACATTTTTTTTATTTGTCTGAAGTACTGAAGCATAGAGGTACGTTATGGTTGGCAACCCTACTTTGATATTTTTTTGTCAGTTTGACGTCAACGATTGGATGAAAGCTGAATGGCTCATTACTTTTGTTTGTTTTTTAATTCATTCATTTTTTTTAATTTAAGCGTTAAATTATGCTTTTGCTATGTTTACTTGATACATAATCAATTGATTAAGATTTATTTTATGATTTTGACGTGTTTATGTGCGTATATTAAATACTCCTTACATACTGAATAAATGCTTTGATTTTATTTCTTTTTATTTACATTGACGTGCAATATAAAGTATTTTTCTTTGCGAGTTTTACCTTTTCTCTTTCTATCTGGCACACATCGTGCATAAGATTGCGCATGCCTTTCTTGATAAGTTCAGGATCCACGTCGATGATTTCGTTTCTATCTTCAGAGTGGTCACGTCCTCCTATAATAAAATATAATAACTTTTAAGTAAGGGTGGGTATAATATATTGGATAATATTAGCCGAGGATCGTGCTGTGGCGTGCAATTGGTGTATACTTAGGTAGGTATAAGGTATATTGTTAATATTCCATTTTACCTACATTTGTCTGCGCTGCATTTAACATAACTATTTGTTATAATATGTATTATTACTTGAGTAGTCAATAAACGGACATCATCATGTAAAGTTGTGTGGTTTGATTGAACTCCCGCTAGCTAGTCTCCCGGCTTCCCTTGGCCAACCAGCCACCTTACATGGCGACCTTACACAGCAATGATGATGAAGGGTATAAATATTTGAAAGAAGAATATTAATTTTAATACAATCATATACTACAATTTTAGAAAATTAGGGGCGTCGAAATCTTTTCTTGCGTTAAAAAAAACATTAAAGTAAGAGTTTGTATGTTTTTTTTTTTTACCCATTTGTATGAAGAAATATGACAAATAACAGAAATATGACAAATACGTAGTTATCCTTCTCTGCCCCCTGATTCTCAATCATTTGAAAACCTATTCGGATTTGTAAGCTTCATTTACAATATTGTATATTGATAAATCGAATCAAGCTAAGAACACTCTCGATCAATACACCTAACAAACAAAAAAAAAACATCAAAATCGGTGCATCCGTTAGGGCGCTACGATGCCACAGAAAGACACACACATATCAGATACACACGTCAAACTCGGGGTTAATAAGATCATTTAAAAAACTAAAAGAACCGACTTCAATTGCCGCGCTATTAATTTTCAATACCAAGTGTGAGATGTTATCTCCATATCTCTGGAGATACTAATGAGACCTCGATGAAATTACCATGGCACCACCCTTGGGATATCTCATTTCCAATAAAAAAAATATTCAAAATCCGTTCATAAACGACGAAGTGATCCGCGAATAAACATAATACATATATATATATACGGTCGAATTGAGTAACCTCCTTTTTGGAAGTCGGTTAAATATATCAACCTTCATGGGCGTGAGCTGTCAAATATATCATATTATATTAAAGAATGTATAGTATGTGCAATGTGCGACCCACATAGCTAGTATTTTTTTTAAATGTTACTTTTGTTACTCACTCCCTCTATGCGGGCTATATCTCCTGGCAGGACTCGCGAGGCGCCGTCTAGCGGCCGCGTGCACGCTTCCATCGGGTTGCACGCCGCACACGCGACGTAACGCATGCGCTATCGATGACAACTTGGCTTCCGCATCGCGTTTACCGCTCTCGCATTGTGTGAGGGTTGCTTCGAGAGCGCGGCATCGACCTTCGCTGCCTCCTAGACGAGTCTGAGAAGATCAGGACCTTTTTATATGTGTGAACGACTTAGAGAGTTCAATGTTCTATAGTGTGTCATAAGGCAGAATACAATACGTCAGTGCAATTTGATCGAAACGTCAAGAAAAATAATAAAGCGATAACATTTAAGTTTTTTTTAACATAGAACTGGGCAGCACTTGACCACTATCTCACCTGATGATGCGGTCGATGATGGAGCGCGCTTACCCAAAAGATACCTATTCACTCGTTTTATTTTCTGGTGGGGCCCATTCAACAACATACATACAAATATTAAAACAATACATATTTTAATTGTGTGTGTAGTCTTTAGGAAACTGTTTCGACTTTTATTGCGAAATAAAATATGTTATTATACCAAGTTGCATTGATCGTGGTCACGAGACGACTGATCAATGCAACTTGTTCGAAACGTCGAGTTAAAAAAAAAATAAAAAAAAAATAAAAAAAAAAAATATTAAAAAAATAAAAAAATTAATGTTTTAAGCGCGATAAGTCCCGTATTTTAATTTTAATAACTATGTATTAAAATTGCGAAAGTTTAAAGTTTACAATTATTACAAATGATATTATAAATTATAGCAACATTTGTGACATTCTAAGATTTATTTTAACAAATACATGTTGGGATTACCTTCAATTCTTGTATTTGCTGCGTAGCATCAGCGAGGCATACTTCCAGGTTGTGTTTCAATTCTTCCAAACGACGCTCCTTGGAGCGGCAGTCTTCAAGACGCAACACCAGTTCCTGATAGAACACCCGATACGTAATGAAACATTTTATTAGGTTTCTTAACTGTTTGAGTTGTGAGGCGGGAAGGGACCGGGCGTCATTGAATCTGCTCTTTTCAAGCCTCGATGAGGCTTGGTCACTTCCCGCTTCAAACCTCATACCGCCAAAGAGACCTACTATAAATCTATGTAAACCACATGACAAGTCTCATCTTTAGTGGCACGTATTCTACGAATAAATAATAAGTCAGAAAGTCTAATTCAGAACTAATTCCACACAAAAAGTGGTCCTCCTTCAAACCAATACGACGTAAATTCAAAATAAGAATCACTTTCAAAGTTACTAATGATTGGCTTGGAGATAGATTTAAATTCGGAACGAAAGCAGAGATTGGTTCGCGCATGTGCTGCAATGTGTTATGACAGTTGAATCAAACAAGACAAAAGTCCGACTAATGACGCGCTGGACACGACTTTTAAACCCGCCTGCTTGGACACGACTTTTGTTGGGTCATTTTTTTTAACGCAGTTACATTTCCTGACTTATTATTTATTCGTAGCACGAATTATACTATATTTTGACGCTGTTGTAAACACCATGTTCACACATGAGTAACTGTCAATTGCGGGTAAAAGGATTGTTTACGAACAAACGAAGCGGTGTACCCGCTTTCGCATTGTTTTCGTAGGCTCGGCGCCCCTACTCCTTGTTTCTACTGAAACTCGATCGATTATTTTTGCTCTGGTATTTATGTGATTTACAAAGTAAAGTACATGAGCTTTGGTGGGAATGTGGAAAAGTGTGTGTGATCTCATTGTATTTTTTCCTAAAACTTGTGTTCTTCCGCGAGTTAATGTGTAATAAATGTGGATTATTAACCATTAAGTGCCGGTGAATGTGTGCGAGTGTAGGGAAACAGCACAATGTTGAAAAACATGCTATTTGCGTTCTCACCAAAATTCCACTGAAAATCTTCAGTAAACACCACAAAGGTATGACTTAGACTAGACTTTTACTTGAAAACTGACCTGAAATGTGACTTTGACCTATCTCTACGACTAAAATTCATAAAAGCTTGAAGAATTTCAATACTTGACACTGGCTAAATACACTAATCGTGTGGAGCCATAATAAAACTTTAAAAAAAGTAAAGTACATCACGATGGGATACCTGATCTCTAGCTCGACAAGCTTCTTCCAGCTCAGCGCTGCGTTGTCGACTAGCATTGAGGTCTGCTCTAGTAGCGGCTAGCATAGCTTCTAGCTCTGCACCGTGACGTCGAGCCGCGGCCGCATCGCCGGCGCATCGCTCTCGCTCTTCACTCTCATTTTGTAATCTGAAATCGGAAGCAAAAAGGGAAAAGGCAAAATAATTCTCACAGCGATATGGATGTGTGTCATTTAGACTACACCGGTAGAGTCGGTAGGCCAACTCCGAAATGATACATCCGAATGTTCGGGCCCGACCGAATTTGCCGATTGCCTACTACGAACAAGGTTTGGACATTTTTGACATTAAATGACAATTAAAAAAATTGTCAAATTATACATTATAGGTCGGGCTTTTATCGTTTTATGCAAGGAGAATGGATTTTAGGTAGAAGGAGAGCGATCTTTCTAACAAAGCTTGTCTAAAAAAAGTTCTGAAAATCTGTCGCAGAGTAGTACTCAGACCCGCCGGTTCAATGCCTGTGTCGCTAGTGAAGTATATCGATGGCAGAAAGCGTAAATGTCGTATCTGAAAATTTGAAATTTGAAAAAACAATTTTTCAGTGAACAGTAGACAACCTAAAAACAAATCAATGATGTATCATTAAATTTTTTCATCATATAAAGACTAGACAGACTATTCGACACGGCTTTTTTTTCTGTACAACAATATAGTAAAAAATCCATTCAGGCAAATTTTGAGATACGACATTTCCGCTTTCTGCCGTCGATATATTACACTAGCGACAGGCATTGAAACGGCGGGCCTAAGCACTACTCTGCGATAGATTTTCAGAACTTTTTTGACGTCAGTTTCTTATCCTTCTGTCTTTATCCGTGGTTTTATGGTTAACGATGCAACAAATGTCAATTTATTTCGGTCTGAATGAATGATAAGCTCAACCGACCCACCGAACCGAATGTGTTTCGTAGTAGGAAACGCCCGATAATTTCGACCGATACTTCGGATTACAACTTCGGAGTAGGCTTCCTTGACGGGACATAGAACAAAAATTAAAAGAGTAAGTAACTGATTTTTAACACTTTACTTTAATCGGAACGTTATATTAAGCTAATGTATAGAGTAGATTTATTAAGATAAAGCATAGGGAAGGGAAAAGGACAGATATATAGAAGAACAGAAACCGAGTGCGTTTGTAGGAGTGAGGGAGGTAGGGAGGGAGAGAGAGAGGGAGATAAATTGAGAGAGAGCGGGATGAGAGTAACGAGGATCGTGCCAGTGGCGTGCGATCGGAGAGGCCTATTTCCAACAGAACAAAAAAAGATTTTTTTTCTAAATCGGTTAATAAATTATGGAGTTCTGCAGATCGAGCTCAGTGGCGGCCCATAGCTGAGGCCTATGTCCAACAGTGGACGAATACTGGCTGTTAAAGATGATGATGAGGTAAGTCACAAAAAAATACAAATTAATTGAACACCTTCTTTTTTTTAAAGTTGGTTGAAAATTATAGTAACTTCTTTTATATCTGCTAGGCTAGACGGTAGTAAATAAAATGTATTTTACCTGGACTGCAGTTCCTTAATATCATGGTTGGCCTGTTCCAGCGCCGCCCGTTCCCGTTTGAGTTGGTTCTCAGTTTGCTTCAGTTCCCGCGTGACATGTTCCCCGCCCGTCTCACACTCCTTCAACATCGTCTGCACCCGGGACAGTTCTAGCTCCAGAGATGTGCGGTTTTCTTCCAATCCTGGAACGAATATCTCATCGTTATACAGAAAAATCTCACTAATCCGGCACTATTAAAAACCAGAGGGTGCCTTTTACAATACTATGCTCTTGAATTGCTATTTTATAGAGCCTTTTTTTATATTGTATAGGCTAGCGTTTGACCACAATCTCACCTGTTGGTAAGTGATGATGCGGTCGAAGATGGTAAGTACGCTAGGCCTAGAATGGGAACTGGCTCTCAAGGATAGCTGCCGGAACACATTAGATGTTTTGGTGACAGATTTTTTAACTTGAGGGTGGTAGCTGGCCAGGCGGACACTAGATAGTTTCCTACCACCATGCGAGGGTTGTTGGTTTCTTAACGATGTTTTCCTTCACCGGAGGGCCACTGTGAGAGAGCACATATTGAGGAGTTATCGAGAAAACTGAGCTCCGCCGCTTATGCTGTGAGAAAAATCAGGGAACTCTCAAACTTAAAGACTGCCAGAATAGTATATTTTAGTTATTTCCACTCTATAATGACATATGGGATTCTTCTATGGGGAAATGCAGCGGATGCAAATTCAATCTTTATTCTCCAAAAAAGGGCAATTCGCTTTCTTTATGGCCTTAGCGTCCGAGAGTCCCTGCGGAATCTATTTAGTGATATCGGTGTCCTGACTATGCCTTGTCAGTACATCCTGGCAAATATCGTGTATATCAGAAAAAATGTCGACAAATACCAAAAACATAGCGACACTCATTCTTATAACACCAGGAACAAAGATAAACTCGTACTTCCGTCTACTAGGTTGTCAAAAGTAAGCAAATCATTTGCAATTAACTGTGTTCGCTTCTATAAGATCCTCCCTGAATGGTTGACTCAGCTGAAGGATAAACAATTTAAATCCACAGTGAAACGTATGCTGACCTATAAGGCTTACTATTCAGTCCAAGAATTTGTAGATGACAAAAAGACATGGCAGGACACGGATCCTACAGGAATACTCAATAATTTCTTTAGATAAAATTGTACATTCTGATATTTTGTTATTATTTATTTTTAAACCTTGACATTAATGAAACAATATTGACATCGACCAATGTTTTATTGAATATTTCTATTTGTCTTTTTTCTAATTTTTAATTTAACTTAATATTTGTATTTTATTTTCTGGTGACTTTCAAATTTTGCACATGGTAATACTCAAATTGACATAATATTTTTCTATCTAGCATAATACTATAAGTAAGTGACAATAAGTATCTGTCTGTGGTATGTAATGAATGAAATAGTGGTTTTGACATTTTGTTTATTTGTATGGATTAATTTAATTGTTCTAAGGACTAACTCACAACTGATTAACTTTTAATCTATGAATTTATGGTAATGTATTTTAATTATTGTATTTATAATGTGTAATGAAAAAGACTGACGTTCATAAGTGTACAGTGTACCCACATGAAGTAAATATATGAATTATTATGAATTATTATTAGAAGCTCACATAAATTTTTCGATAGAAAAATCCATTGGTGCACGGCGGGATTTGAACTCGGTACCACGGCATCAAAGCCAACCGTTCTCCCTATATCGCCACCGGACCCTCAGCCTTTTATCTATTCTCTTTTCTCATAGAGGGGGATGAAAAGCAGAGTGTAAAACTCGGCTGTATTACATACATAAGGCTGTATACATTATGTAAAATATTTTTTTCTCTCGGCCGACGTACTTTAAATCCCTCGCTACGCTCCGGATTCTACTTAAGAATCCTTCGCTTCGCTCTAGATTCAAACTAGCGGGCTCGTAGAAACGTACAGTATTGCACCCTTGTTATACAATCTACTAATATAATAAAATATAATATAATAATATAAGTCTGGATTACCTGCTATCTTATGGTAAGCCTCATCCCTGGCCCGCGCGGCGTCACGTCGCTCCGCCTCTATCCGCTTCACATGGTCGCGGAGCTCTCGGCAGCTGCTATTGTACTTGTCACGTTCGGCGACGCAGTTTGTCAGTTGACGACGGACGTCGGTCAGCTCTTTGCGGAGACTGTCGGATTCATTCTCCACTGGAAAAATATGGAGTGGTTTTTTATGACACCACGATGCAAGTCAAACTATTCTTTATGTGTAGCTATGGAACATAGCTAGTAGCTATTAGCTACTATGACAGCAGTTGACATTACACATTAGCATGTATACAAATATGGCTGCGGAAGCTTCCACCAATGACAGCTAAACCTAAGTGTCATACATGGGATAGATTGACAAAAAAATTTGAGGCGATGTGATTAAAGTTTCTATATAAATAAACAATTTAGTTCATCTTATCTTATACAGCAATAGCCCAATAGCTAAGGCGTCGGTCTGGCGATCAAGAGTTCGTGAATTCTATCACCCCACACACACGACACAAGCATGTTTAATTTAGTTGGATACATACAATGAGAAATATTTTTTTTCTATTGAAGTTGGTTGTTGAAGTATTGCATACTTATCAACCGACTTCCAAAAATATAATATCGTTTAAAAACTAAAAAAGAACCGACTTCAATGTTCATTTTCAGTACCAATTTTGAGATGTTTATCTCAATATCTCTGGAGATACTTCGCAGACCTCGATAAAATTACCATGGTACCACACTTGGGATATCTCCTTTCGAACAAAAAAAGAATAATCAAAATCGGTGCATAAATGACGAAGTTATCCCCGAACAAACATAAAAATAAAAAAAATATATATATATATATACGGTCGAATTGAGAAACCTCCTTTTTTGAAGTCGGTTAAAAAGAGGTTTTTAAATCGTCTGTATGTTTTTTTAGGGTTCCGTAGCCGAATGGCAGAAAACGGAACCCTTATAGATTCGTCATGTCTGTCTGTCTGTCTGTCTGTTCGTCTGTATGTCACAGCCATTTTATTCCGAAACTGTTAGGACTACAGAATTGAAACTTGGTAGGTAGATGTATTCTGTGAACCACTTTCCGATTTTTATACAAAAATCCCATACATGGAACTGAAACAAAAAAAAATGTTTCTTCAAACCTATACGTGTGGGGTCTATGGATAGGTCTTTAAAAATGACATTGAGGTTCCTAAAATCATTTTTTCTCAAAGTCAATCATTTGAAAGATAGGCGCGTCTAAAGTGGTAAAATGTGTGTCCCCCCCCCCCCCCCCTCCTTTCAAGTATGGGAGTGAGAAATCTGACAAATATATGCTGTAGGTATCAATAAAAACTAACAACGAAAATTGGTTTGAACGAGATACAGTCAGCAGTTTTAGAGATATGGCGACCGCAAAGATAACTTTGTTTGTTATATAAACACTATGAAAAACAAAGTTAATTCTGTAGTTGCGAAAAATCATAGTTATGGAATACTTAACTGTGTTACGGAACCCTACGAGTGCGAGTCCGACTTGCGCTTGGCCAGTTTATTTGTGTGTGTATGTCACGCGATTACTCCGTCAATTCTGAACCGATTCGAATGATTATTTTTGTAATCGGTAGAGTACGTTTCCGAGGTGGTCCCATTGTAATTTCATCGAGATCTGATAAGTATCTCCAGAGATATGACGATAAACGTCTCAAACTTGCTACTGAAATTGACTCGCTGGGCATTGAAGTCGGTTGTTTTAGTTTTAAACATTTCTTGTTTACTGTGCTTAGCTCTAAATCAGCGATAGCTAACGAACTACCAAACTTTTTGTTTTCTTTTTTTACATCTGCCAGAGAAGCGTTTGACCTTTTCTCGCCTAAGATAAGCGAAGATATGATCGAGGATGGTGAAAAGGGTAAGCCTAAATTGGTCTGGTCTCTCAAGGGCTATGTGCTGCCAGAACACTCTAAGGTTATTTTCTCTTTGACGGTGGTAAGTTATTTTTAGTAGCATGTTAAGCAGAACATTGATTTAATGCTCCTACGAACTGTGGACGAACACCCACTAATTGTCATAGAAAAATCTTTTAGTGCACGACTAAGAATTGAACGAGCAACTTCACGGCTAGAAGTCAATCTAACTATCTATTAGTCAATGGGCCGGCCGAAAACTTTACGGCTTGCTTTTTTTTTGTATTGCTTTTTCTTTGCATTTTAGCTCTGAAAACTGCATACGTTCTGAATGAAGGTGGCTAGTCAATGAAGCCCAAACGTTAGTTACTAGATACACTTAAAAACTATTATTGAACACAACTGGCTCCATACAAAAGAAAACAAAACTGCACTTACATTCCTTCAACTTTCTCATGGTTTCCTGCAGCTGTGCATACGCATTGTCATACTTGTCCTCAGCCAATGAGAGGTGAGCTCGTATCTCCGTACATTCACGTATCACAGACTCTTTTTCTAAGTGCAGCTCTTTGATGCGGTTCTCTAGACGGGAACAGTCGTCTTCTGCCGCGGCTCTGGAAAGTTCCGAAGGTTTTTTAGCATCTATTCAAAAATAAAGACTACAATTGTGAGCTTTATATTGTGTCGCATAAAGTACAGTTTTGAGTGCAAAGTGAGTAAGTAAGAGTGTCAATTATATTCTTTAAATATTCCAAAAAAATACCTGTACATCTGCATCGGTAGCACAAGCCTCACTGACATCTTTCTATCAAAATAAAGTCTAAATATCATTACATTAAGTTATAAACTTATTTGGCAGCCAGTTTAATGGTTAACAAAGCATCTGTCCTAATCAACGAGGGCTTCAGTCTCGTGCATAAAAATTAACCTTCATAAATAAGTATCTAAGGTATAAGCTTAACCTAACTATTTGATTATTTAGTCTCGCTGGAAAGGATTCAAATGCGACCCATATCACAACCATACTAAGATATAAAATTGCTTGGACTCATCAAGCCTGTTCATCACAGCATCTACTTTATATTTACTAACCTAACACCTTTTAGAAAAATACACCTTATTCTTACTACATTTAAGTACATAATTACCTGGCATATTCAGGCCTGGTCGTACTGCCACGAACCTGAGCTTATTTCTACCAAAATAACTCTTATTACAAGAATACTAAGGTACAAACTTACTTGGCTTCTTCAAGCCTGGTCTTCATAGCAGCCAGTTCATCCTTCAGCTGGTTGTTGAACCCTCTGTCCTGGTCAGCGCGAGCCTGGGCCTCTCTGCGACAACGCTCGTGTTTGTTCATCTCACAATCCAGGGAACGTTTCATGTCTTCCATTCGTTCTAGAAGCGCTTGTTGCTCTTGATGCGCTGGGGGAGGAATTGATTGTGAAGTTATCTGTTTTTACTTTAGTACTTAAATCAATACATTTACTATTGCGCTCCGCACTCAAGATCCTCAGAAAGCTTCCGGAAACTTCCAGAAAAAGCCAAAAAATACACAAATCACTATTCGATATCCCATTTATTAATATGTATAAAGTTTTAATATACTTAACCATAAGCAAAGCTTAAGAGCAAGCGAACAGTTTATTTTCTCGGTCGCACTCGCTCGCTTCGCTCGTCTTCATCTACGACTCGACTATCGCTATTTAGAGAAAACTGCTTTGGTTCAGCTTTTGTTCTAGGACTTGACAGGGTTGTTCCTAAATAAGAAATAAACTTACCCATCAGTAAAGCCTGTTGTTTATCATTCTCAGCCCTCAACATCGCCTCGTCGTGTTGCAGTATAAGTTGATCCCGCGCCGAGAGCAGTTTCTTCTCTCGGTCGCGAGCGCTCGCTTCGCTCGACTCCTTTTCGCTCGTTAGAACTGCTATGGTTTGACTGAGTTTTTGTTCCAGGGTTTGACGCAGTTGTTCCTGAATAATGGAAAAGCTATCTTATGATGATGTTTCTTTTGATTTTGGTCACAGTTACTAGTATTTCTAGGTAGGTACTAAGGTATTAACGTTAGGTACATTAAGTACCTACTACAATTTCACAATAAGAAAGAACGATGAACGATTTAAGTATTGCCGCTTAAATCATTCATCGAGCTTAGTTCTTCCAATGGCTAGGCCGTCGGTCTGGCGATCGAGAGGTAATGAGTTCCATCTCCAACCATAGCACTATTGACATGAACCCACTCCAGACACAAGCATATTTAGCTTAGTTGGAGGGGGTTAATAAGACTACTAGTAATGTGCAACACACATTGCTAGTAAGCTTTGTAAAAATAAAATATATGTTTTCGACAGGTTTGGCGAGAACTTTAAGAAAAACAAAACTCAATATGATATCAAAAACAAATAACACACTGACAGACCTTTTCCTCCTTTAACTTAGTAATATTATCAGCTGTATTGCGGTTCATATTTGATATGATCTGTTGATACTCCGCCTCTTTCTTCCCGGATTGTTGTGACATAGAGTTACGTGTGTCTCGCAGTTTCTTCTCGCTGTTCTCTAGGTCTTTGGTTAGCCGGGCTATTTGACCTGAGGGAGAGTGTTTTCACATTAGAACTCCTTGGCTTTGTCTTTTAAAAAAGATTACATATGTAATGTGGGACACCTTCCAGCTCGGTGGAGCAATGGTGTTATATGCAAGCTGGCTTGGAATTGTTGGCAAAGATATGCAGATCGAACTCAGTGGAGTACCATTAAAGAAGGTAAGGCACTTCAACAGTATTAAAGTAAAAGTTACAACTAGTTTCTTTAGAAACCATCAAAGGCTTTAATTATTGTCTATTATCAACAAACCTGTATCATCCTGATACAGGTGACAACAGCACTAATAATTTAATGTAAAAAAAGAATTAAACTTAATAGAGTATCGGTGATTTGATTAGTTCGAAACATATACCACCATTTTACTTTTTTTTATGATATAAGGTTCACCGGACTCTTTGTCATTCAAACAAAAAAACATTCCTATTTCACGGCTGAACGAATTAGAAAATTGTCAATCCATAAACGTCTATCCATAACGCGCTCTGATTGGCTTATCGCCAATAAAGCGTCCAAATAACGTAATCTGATTGGCTAGCGTTGATATTTTTGAGTGACAAATCATTCTTACTAAGCCAATCGTTCGAATCGGCTCGATACTAGAAATTCACTGCCCGCTAAACTAGTAATTTCTAACTGTAGTTAGCCATGTTCTACGATACCTTTATAAGCTTCCTGCTGCAGCTTAGAATCGTGCAATTGATGCTCAAGTTTGGTCTTCTTATTCTCAGTATCTTCGAGCATGTTGGCCGTGTCGAATAGAACAGCTTCCAAGGCATCCTTCTCTGATCGGACGCTTGCTAGCTGCTCTTGAACGTGGTGTTTCTCTTTTTCTAGAGAGTCTATTAAGATCTGTTGGGTAAGTTTAGTTAGTTAAGGATTAGTGATATAATTAAGATAGTTTAAAAATAAAATTTAAAAAAAAACTAATTCTATGTTTCGAGTCAGTTTCAGTAGCAAGTGGGAGACGTGTATCGTCATATCTCTGGAGATGATTATCAGACCTTGATAAAAATTAAATGGCACCATATTGGAGATTAATACTACAAATAAAAAACAGAATCATTCAAATCGGTTAACAATTGGCGGGCAAACAAACATACATAAAAATAACTTATGAATTGAGAACCTCCTCCTTTTTTTAATCGGTTAAAAATACTGTTAGTGATGAAGAAGAAAGAAAGAAAGAACAATCATTTAGTCAGCATATTCAAATAAAAAATGCTTAAAGTTAAATAATACAGTTAAATATTATGAAGTGCTGAAACAGGCCTGTCTCAGCACAAATGTCACGACTTCCAGGATCATCGACCCTGGAAATACTGGACGCTGATATTTTGAAAGGCCTGAAACGGGTGTTGGACTATCGCAGAAAAATAAATATATAAATAAATAAGATATAAGAACTTAAATAAAATAAAATAAAAAATTGATAAAATAAGATATTTAAAATATATATATCATAGGATATTATATAAATATATAAAAGAAAATAGGATACTTAAAACGTAATAAAAAAATATATATTTTGTAAAATACATAAATATTTTTCACATGACAATAGTTTATTAAATTTATTTAAACATTACATATCGATAAATTAATAATATGACATAAAATCGATAAAAAGGTGCAAAGGAATGGAATACATTTACCTACACGATGTACCTACAACTTAATTATTACTACTTAAAATTACGACGAAGACTGTTGTTACGGGAAGTGTGAGCGAGATACAAGTAAAAGCCGGCGTGTATAAAATTGACTTCACGGCAATGTTCTGCTTTGTAAGATCCCATTAGGGTGTAGCGTTGACTGACACACAGAATCATTCAAAACCATAAGTTATGACATGACTGATTGTTGATGATGCAGCAAATCCAAAGTATGTAAATATCAGTCAGTCACCGTCAGTCACCGCATTACACGATCAGTTATCCATCAGTCACAGCCGTGACTGTGAGCAAACTAACAGAAAAACCTATCGTGTAATAGACGCCTTAAGACAATCGACGGCCGTATACAACAATGGATTGAACAAGTCATACAACAATGGATTGAAATGAGAAACAAACAAGAGCACCAGTTTTGGCCAACCAGCGCGTTCGCCAACTCGGCCAACCCGCGTAAAAGTTTAAAGTTCACGTTAAATAATTTACCACTTTTTAGGGTTCCGTACCTCAAAAGGTAAAGGAACCCTTATAAGATCACTTTCTTGTCCGTCTGTCTGTCTGTCTGTCTGTCCGTCTGTCTGTCGGTCTGTCTGTCCGTGTGTCACCACCAATTTTCTCAGGAACGGGTGGACCTAGTATGTTGTAATTTATACCAGATACTGAGGTCTATATTATTAAGTGTGTAAAAATCAAGGTCCTGAGCCAGCACGATAAAAAGATATGGGCAAATTTAGAGTTTTGCGAAAACTTGTAAGTACCAAAATTTACCTTAATTTTCAACTTTTTTTATTTTTCAGAATTTTTCATTTGCTTGTGTTGTAAGATCTTGCTTACGACCAAAATTGACAATTCTAGGTCGACCGGAAGTACCCTAAAGGTTTTGGGTCGAAAACCTATAAGGTATTGCCCGTTGACCTAGAATCATAAAATTTGGCAAGAAGCAAGGTCTTATAGCACAAATAAAGGAAACATTCCAAAAAATAAAAAAAGTTGAAAATTAAAGGGTGTCCCCATACATACATAGTTTCAGCCAATTAAGATAGGCCTCTGATTTATATAAGCGCTCATAAAATTTAGAGGTCTAGCTTAATTGGTATCTACCAACGTTGGTACGGAAGCCTCGGTGGGCGAGTCCAACTCGACTTTGCCGGTTTTTTTTTTATTTACGCCTAAGCAAACGTTTGGCTACTATCTCACCTGATTTTAAATAAAGACGCAGCCGAAGATGTATCATGCTACCTACTCACTCTCGATTTGAACGTTCGCAGGTTATGTTTTAGAGGAAAGACAGTCGATGGCAGATAATTCCATTTATTGGCTGTTTTGATGATATAACGTTTCTTGTGGACTTTTCATATGTTTTGGTGAATAGTTTCGAAGAGTTAAGAATAAGAAGAATATGCATAAAATTATTTATTGTAACTTCCAATGTTGCATAAACAAAATATTTTAAAAGGATGGAAGGCTCGCGTGGAGACCAATATCCTGCGTTGTCAAGTATTTGACCTTACCTGTTTATCCTCTCCGTCTTTGACATGGTCTTCGAGAGCGCGGTTGAGTCTGCCGATGGTCTCGTTAGCCTGCTCCAGTCGTTGTTGTAGACGTATTATCTCTTCGTTCAGGGTGTCCTTCTTACGTACCATTGCAGTTAGTTGGGAACTTAGCTCGCCGCGCTCTCTGTTGGATACAGTAGTTTTTTGAAGTTTTATTTCTTTTGGCGCGTGTGTTAACACTAAAACAACCGACTTCCATGCCCCGCGAGTCAACTTTAGTAGTAAGTTTGAGACGTTTATCGCCATACCCCTAGAGATACTTACAAGATCTCGATGTAATTACAATGGGACCACCTTGGAAAGATACCCTACCGATTAAAAAAGTATCATTCGAATTGGTTCACAATTGACGGAGTAATCGCGTAACATACGTACAATAAAAAATGTAAAAGACATACAGACGAATTGAGAACCTCTTTTTTGGATGTCAGTTGAAAATAACTTTATTTACTACACAAAATGATACACAATTCATTGATTTAATCTGTCGGCTTAAGGCTGCGCCGCGCGGCGCAAGCCGTGAGATAAACAGTTGAACTTTATTAACTACTATACAATAAGATACTCAGTTCATTGCGATAATTCGGCTTCGCCACGCGCCTTGCTGCGTCGAGCTGCACCGCGCTGCCCTAAGCATCGTCACGTCGCGTCTTGTCGCGGTGTGAAGGGACCGTGTCTCAAATGTTCATTCCGTTTACAAACAAAGAGTTGTGGTGTGATGGAATCTTTAGCTTTTTTTGTTTTGTTACGCCAAAGAAGTATTACTTCTTCCGTGCGGACATAAGTACACACACGTTTTTTTTTAAAATATGTGAATGGAGTTGTGTGCGATCGTACAGGCTGGCTTTTGACTACCATCTCACATGTTGGTAAGTGATGATGCGGTCGAGGATGGTAGTTAGCACGCTGGGCCTAGAATGGGAACTGGCTCTCAAGGATAACTGCCGGAACACATTAGATGTTTGGCGACATATTTTTTAACTAGAGGGTGGTAACTGGCCAGGCAGACATTTGATAGTGTCCTGCCACAATGCGGGGTTGGGGGTTTCTTAACGATGTTTACCTTCACCGGAGGGCCACTGTGAAAAGCACACATACATTTTTCGACAGAAAAAAATATTGGTACACGGCGGGGATTTAAATTCGGTACCTCTGGCGTACCTCTGGCAAAGCCAATCATTATCCCACTACAACATTGAGCCCAAAAAAAAAAAAAAAATATAAAAAAAAGAAATCGAGATGAACACCTTAAACTACTGAACATTACTAGTGCTCTTCTCTTCATAATCCACTCACCTCAAAACCTGACGTAACTCCAACTCAACTTTCTCTCTATCAGATTCCAAAAACTTGATCTTCTCACAGAGCGAAGCTTTGTCCGCCTCAAGCTCCATCCGAATTTGTTCAGCCGCGAGCAACTCTTTCCTCAGCGAGTTTAGATCTCCTTGCTGCTCTGATGATTGATTCGAGAGGCTCGATTTTTCTTCTTCCATCTAAAGTGAAAATCGTTTTTTTGTATGGAAATAAAACTAAGTTTTACTGTTGGATAGAAACTCTGTGGGGCAACTTCAATGAGACAATAATGAGAATATACATTCTAATCACTTAAAAGCGCCTATAGCCCGATGACTAAGGCGTCGGCTTGGCGATAGAGAGATGTGGATTTGATCCCCACGTAGATGGAGTAAGGGCCACTAGCACAGACCAGAGTTCACACCAGACCAGAGACCACAAAACAACATCAATCTACAAAATACGATATGTCTACATATATATTAATAAAAAGAATTGGCTTATCTAAAATATTACAGCGCGAAATAGAGAATAACATTGCAATTACTCACAAATAATTCGATCGTAGATATTGCACAACCCTGGATTATAAAAATATAACATAATAGAACATAATAATGTGTTAACTCTGGTCTGTGCAAGTTCGCCTAAGAGGTTTTTTGTTAAAGCTTACTTGCAATGTGGGTTGCACATTATTAGTATTCTTGTTAACCCCTCCAACTAAGCTAAATATGTGTCTGGAGTGGGTTCACGTCAATAGTACAATGGGTGAGGATCGAACTCAGACCGAGAGACCTCTCGATCGCCAGGCCGACGCCTTAGCTATCTGGCTATTGCCGCTTACTTGAAGAAATAACAAGATCAGTAGTGTGCTATTACAGAATAAAAAAGATTGTAATAACAAGAAATAGTAATGATAAAACAAAACAACGGTGTTTCTCTGCGGGATTGAATACAGAACAAGATAATTCGCCAGAGAACTAAAGTGATCGACATAGCTCAACGGATTAGCAAGCTGAAGTGGCAGTGGGCTGGTCATATCTGCCGCAGGACTGATAACCGTTGGGGTGCAGGTCGGAACACCTCCTCGTGGTGTACCCTGGGTATCGGCCGACAACTTTTCCCAGTTGGATTAAGTTAATTTATTATTAATTCTTCTCCTGGGTTAAGTTGTCGACCGATAGCGAAGTTTCGACGTGAGGGGCTCCTCCGCGTGTCCCTCTGATATTTAGCAAAGGGCACAGCGTGACGGGGCAGGGCGGGCTCGGTGGTGGGAGCCGCCTGGTGGTGGGTCTGAGCAGAATGCTCGGACTAAGTGGCGGGGCCGGTAAGGGCCGCATGAGAGCTGCTCGCATGCTTTGTCATGCGAGCCAGGCGGTGGACGGTGTGCGAGTAGGGGTAGTTGCCCTTCGCACACCTGTCATTTGAGGGACAGAGGGTGTGGTGAGTTTGAGGAGAAGACGAGCCACACTCCTCTAAGGCTGTGGGTCCGACATGCTCGGGCCGAGTGGTGGGGCCAGCGACGGCTGAAGAGTGGGGTCTCGCATGCCACTGGCACTGGCATGCGAGTCGAACAGCGGACGGTGTGCGAGTAGGGGTATTTGCTCTTCGCACACATGTCATCAGAGGGACGGAGGATGCGAGGCCAGGTGCCACACTCCTCTTTCATTGTGGGGTAACTGTTGGAGGGTCGGGGGACTCTCCAACGGCTTGCACTCCCTCATGACAGTTGAGGGTTGACCTTGGTGAGCAGGGTCAGCCCTCCGCAGCGGCAGAGGCCCATTTGGGTCTGCCACCGGGGCAAGTTGGTGAATGCTAGCGCAACCCCATCTTGCCCCACCACGGTGGATGACGGCTCACCCCAGGTTTTTAGTGCGGTATCCTGCCCTTCAGGCAGTGAGTCCCACATAACTATTCGCTCCCCCGGGCGAGTGGTATCCATAAAGGATTTTCCTGGGTCAAAAAAAAAAAAAGGACTGATAACCGTTGGGGTAGACTTGTCCTAAAGTGGAGACCGCGAATCGGCAAACGTAGCGTAGGACGTCCTGTGACCAGTTGGAGCGATGACATATTACACAAAGCGGTGGGCAGTGACTGGAAAAGAAGAGCCGAAGATCGGGCTCAGTGGCGCATCTTAGGAGAGGCCTACGTCCAGCAGTGGACTGACACAGGCTGATGACTTCTGTAGTGGTAGGACTTCTGCTAGTCCACCTGGGGCGGTACCACCACTTAGCCAATTAATTTTCAGCCGTGAAATCGGAATGTTTTTCGGTTGAAATGGTAAGGTGTCCAGTGAAATTACAGGGCATCTGAGACTCGACATCTGTATGTCTCAAGGTAACAGGCGCAGTGCAGTGACATGCAATATTCTGGCGGTTCAGACTTTTGCATGCCGCTGTATCTGTTATAGGTAGACGTCATCGCTTACCATCAGGCGAGCGTCATGCTTGTCCAACAGGACAAAAGATAACAATCTTTTACCATAAAAAAAAATATTATGATGATGATGAAAACAAAACAAGAGTATGTAATGTAGTGCAATTAATTAAAACTTACTTGTTTCAATTCTTCTTGCAATTTCTTCTTCTCACTGTCGAGGTTTCTCAGGTTGCCCTCCAACTTTTCCACCAAGTCTTGGAGATCACTTCTTTCTATCAGCGTTCTCTCGAGCTCGATTTCAAGTTCACCTACAAATATATTAATTAAACAATTCATGGTAGACTCGCTGATAATGTAGCTTTCCATTAGTGAAAGAATTTTAAAAATCGGTCCAATAGTTTTTGAGTTAAATCGAAACAAACAAAAAATCAAATATTTACTCTTTATAATATTAGTTTAGATATAAGCATCTAGATGGCGCTAGAGTAGGTTGAATAGCTCTTCTTGTAAATATTGCCTAAAAGTATGAGATCCTGCATCGCGCAAACGATATTTTCCGCGATGATGGAACCCTGGACGCACTTGCTACGTCATCAAACATCTTACAATTTGAATTCATTATAAAATGTTTTCTCATTCTCAAATTCGTTCACGTACACCAAGAATTGTATCACTGTAAAGCTCTGAAAATCAACATTTGTGTGATCTGAGTTATGTTATATTTACAAAAAGTGGCCTATGTTCATCCTCATGCTATAAAGTAAGTCCTTATTAAATTTAGTAAGATCGTCGGATCGTCCGTTTAGGCGTGCTTAGGTAACAAACAGACAGAGTGACGGAGTTACAAACGTTTTTATAATATTAGTCTGGATCTGTCTGTCTGGATAGTCGCAGATCTGCGAAAGGGCAAATGGATGAGAAGGAAATCATAGTATGCATGTGAACTCTTAAACCTTAAATTTCGATAAGAAAGGCACAGAGACATATGATAAATGTTTTTTTTTTCATATCGCCTAGCGTTTGAAAACTATCTCATCTGTCGGTAAGTGATGTTGCAGTCGAGGACGGTAGCAAGCTAGGCCTAGAATGGAAACTGGCTCTCACGGATAGTCGCAAAAACATTCCTTTTTTTTTAAACTTTTTAAATGTCTTTATTAAATATCGCGGAACACATTAAATGTTTGCCAGGCGGACATTGGATAGAGTCCTACCACCATGCGGCGATGAGGATATCTTAGCGATGTTTTCCCTACACCGGAGGGACATTGTGAAAAACGTACGTAAATTTATCGATATAAAAATCCATTGGTGCACAGCGGTTATTCAACTCTGTACTTCTGGTGTCAAAGCCGACCATTCTCTTGACTACATCACTGGGCCCTCAGCCTTAACATCATAAGATTGTAGCACACCTCCGCCGCGAAACCATAACAGCGGAACCGCAGTAATTTCGCCATGTCTTGTCAGTTGTAGGAGAAGCGTAACATTAGCAAAACTACCTTTCTAACGCATAGATTTGACTATAATATCTCTTTCCCCGCGCGGTTCTTTTCCGACACCACACATTTCCGCCATTGTCTGCGCCTGTTGATCGAGATTAAACGCCCAGACATTTATATGTTATATACATATATATATTATATATATGGAATGACATTTATGTTTCCGCAACAAAAATGTAATTCCCATACATTTTGAACTTGCGTTAGCGTGTATGGATACAGGAAATTGGATTTTGTCTAGGGGCCCAGTTTCGCTACAGTTCCGTAGTTCAAACTACAACTTGATCGCGGTGGAATTCTGCCAGCGGTTTCGCTACTGGTGTTTCGCAGCGGAGGTGTGTTACGGAAATATAGTTTACTAGCAGCCCACCCCGGCTTCGCACGGGTAGAACATATATGCCTATAAAATTTGCATCAGTTTGTTGCATCGAATATAAAATATGAACATATTTAACAACCATCGTCATATTTCATCCAATTTACACAAAACCTTAACGAATTATGCACCTAAACCTTCCTCATAAACACTCTGGCTATTGGTGAAAACCGCATGATAATCCGTTCAGTAGCTATTGAGATTATTGCGAACAGACAGACAGACGCAGTGATGAACTTTGTTTTATAATACTTACGTATTGATATTGGACGGCCCTTTGGCGTAAAGGATAGTTACCCTGATTCTGAACCGACGGTCGTTGGTTCTAATCCTAGCTATATACCTACCAATGAAAGTTTTATGTGCATTCATGAATCATGAGTTTTCGTATAGTGGTAGTGGAATCATTAAATCTACCAAAAAGTAGCTTACCACCAAGGAGTACATCTGCCGCCGTAACCTCACGGCGTTCCCCGACGCAAAATGTAGGGGTAATATACGTTTAACGTGTGTATCTGTGTGTCTGTCTGTAGCATCTTAGCACCTAACCGGATGAACCGATTTTGTTTTTAATATTGATAGTTTTTTTTTGTTTGATAGATGTCTTCATCGAGAGTTTTCTTAGCTTTGATTCATGAAAATTCGTTCAATCGTTATAAAATTATGAGCTTTTTTCTAGTTAATTGCGCTATGAAATCAACTTTCATAGGTCTGATCAATTCGAAAATCTTCTTCTTCAACGATATTGTAAGAACATGGAAGCCTTCTGGACTCTACAGAATACTCAAATCCTCACCAACTTACAGCTCAGATTTTAAATGTCGTGTTTAGAGTCATTGGAAAAAGCTACTATACATAGATCAGTCGGGGTGGTTTAAAATATTATAATATATTATTATATATATAGATGAATATTACTTTATACAATAGATCATATTATTATACTATATTGACTTCAAATTGATTGTGATTGGTGGGGATCTACAGCATAGCTAAGCTTATAATAATATTTTCGTAGTAACTATGACCTAATCTGTGGTTTCACTGCAAATATTTTATTAATTTTGCGATGCGTGTTTGTGAAATTCGTGATATCTTCTAGAGTTTTCATTTGAATTATATACTGTAAAGGACAATTTTAATCTATAATATGTGGCCAAGCTAATTAACGTAATTATTTGGATAAGGATTAATACTATATACTTGAAAATAGCCTTGGAAGTTATGTAATATTTTTTAACAAAAATTTTAAGATTAAAATGGTTACTGTGAGTCAACCTTAAGAGATAGACATATGCTGTCGCGGACTTTTTTGTAGGTCTTATTAAGTTGTACAACTCTTGCATAGAAAATATTCTTCTATCTATTTTCAATTAAGCAGCTTTCGTAAGAAACGTGTTTTTTCGACCGTTTATTTGCCGACTTAGGTTGCAAATTAGGTCTCCACGAATGTACCTTTGATTTAAACGGGATAATATATAGCCTATTTTCATTCCGAAAGTCCATTCTATGTATTAGTGAAAGAATTTTTTAAATCGGTTCAGTAGTTTTTGAGCTTACTCATTACAAACATACAAAAATACAAATGTTTTCTCTTTATAATATTAGTATAGATATACCTAGCAGAGGGATCAACAGGCTAAGGATGTTTATAGAATTAAAAACGGAAATTTAACGTGACTTACACGATGTCGATATAGCGATCGACATATGTTAGGCTAAGGATGATGATAACAATATCAACTTACTCCTATGTTTCTCCATCTGCGATATGATAGCGTCGGTCTCAAGTTTCTGCTGGTCCAACAAGTCCCGCGCGAGCGCAGTCTTGTTCAGCTCCTCTCGAACAGAGACCAGCTCCGAACGGAGACGAGACGAGCGCTCCTCTTCGTTCCTGATCACCATAATAATATAATATATAGCCCTTTATTCCGAACTGACAAATGTTGTATTATATTTGTACTGCTACAGAATTTCCCTCAGTTCGGTGTGTCTTTTGACAAAGGCCTCCTCCAACTGCTTTCACTGTGCTTTATCTGATCTCTATGTCTGATCATGTTTACTCAACTGTTATTTTCAGCACATCAGCTCACAAAATGCATTTACGAAGTCTGTACACATTGTTCGAAAGTTAAAAATTACGCAACATACAACGGAGTGTGCGGTCATTTAGTAGGTATTTAAAGAAGAGTACCTATTTTACCGCACGCTCCGTTGTATGGTGAGAGGATTTTCATGCGGTTTTCGGGTGAAAACCGCATGTTGATAGGTTATATGATAATATTATGTTGATAACTCTGTTGATAGGTATCGACAGTACTGATTCCTGGCAAACACAGAGGAATTTCAATTCGTTAAGTTTTAGTGTAAATTGGTTGAAATATGCCATTGATTTTTGAAGATATTAATTCATACTCGACGCAAAAAGCTTACGCAAAAAATGTAGACATATATGGTCTACCCGTGCGAACCCGAAACGGGTCACCAGTAATATAAAAAACATAGTAATGATTAGATTACCTGAGCACAGATTCCCTGTTTGAAGCCTCACGGTGTAGTTGGTCGATCTCTCCGTTCAAGTTATGTTTCTCTATCTCCAAAGCTTCAATAGCTTTCTCTAGACGACAGTTGATCTTCTGCAGCTTCTCATAGTCTGATGTTAAGGACTCCACCTATAATATCAAACAGAAAAATTTAATATTATGTTTCTTTGAAGTGTTTCACACTTTATATTTTTGTAAATTTTGGATTGTGTTTAACAATTTAGAAAAATTTAAGTTTTTAACCCAATTTAAAAAAAGGAGGAGGTCCTCAATTCGTCTGTATGTTTTATTTATTTTTTTGTATGTATGTTACGCGATTACTCCGTCAATTGTGAACCGATTCGAATGATTATTTTTTTAATCAGTAGGGTATATTTTTGAGTTGCTCCCATTGTAATTTCATCGAGATCTAATAAATATCCATCCATCCATCCATCCAGAGATATGACGATAATCGTCTCAAACTTGCTACTGAAACTGACTCGCGCGGCATAGAACTCGGTTATTTTAGTTTTTTAATTATCTTAATTATAGTATTTGTTGTTAAATCCCCCACAGTAATACATACTTTGTGAAAATTTCAAATATGTACCTATTACAGTTAATGAGATACAGCCCTGTAAAGTGCAGGCGGACGGACGGACGGACAGCGAAGTCTCAGTAAAAGGGTTCCTTTGGTACCCTTTGTGTTCGGAACCCTAAAAAGTATGCATGCAAAATTCTGGCAGTCCAGAATTTTGCATGCCGCTGTATCTGTTATTACAGATACAGCGGCATGCAAAATTTCTAGTCTACCTATTGGTAGACGTCATCGCTTACTATCAGGCGAGCGTCGTGATTGTCCTGTTACTCTATATCATAAAAAAAAGGAATGTAAAAAAAATAGACGCAAAAAAAAAAAATGTAGTCGACATTTTTTTTTGTAAAGTAAGTTAAATACTGACCATGGCATTGATCTCGACTCTGTTCCGTTCTAGATTGTTCTTGTCCATCCGCAGAGTTTCCACAGTCTTCTGCATGGACTCCTTCTCTTGCACCAGCTGGTTAATGTCTGTGTTGGCTTGGTCCAGTTTACCTTACACAATGAATACACATGTTAATAATACCTTTTTATCATTAACGGCCAGTATTCGTCCACTATTGGACATAGGCCTCTCCTATGGCACGCCACTGAGCTCGATCTTCAGCTGTTTGTTTCCAACCGACTTAATACCTTTCAGATTTACTAAATCCAATATACTTAGGGCCGATTTTTCAATCCTCAGAACAAACGGCCAGATAGTTACCAATGCAATATATTTATCTGCCCATATGAACACCCGTATAAGACTTTCCATTTTTCAATGTGCTTTCATCAGTCAGTTAGATATCTGTAGTCTTTTTGTAACTATCTTCACGCCAATAGTGTGGGAAAGAGATAATCTTACGCAGTGCTATAGATGTTAGAGCGAGAGCGACGATATACAACCATTTGAAATGTTGACTCGAGGAGATTCGAAATTTGATTTTTAATTCGGCCAATCACTTTTTTTTTGTTTTTGTTTTATTATGGCTTCGCACAGTTAGTGTATTTAGCCAGTTTCTGGCCAATTGCGTAGAACCTTGACAAAATAAAATAAAAGTAATGACAAACTCAAGAATTGACGTCAAAACTTGTCACAAACTTAATTTATACCACAGAATAGTCGGTTATCTGAGGCACAAAGAGCCAGATAAATTAACTCCTCTGCAGGGCTAGCATGGCCTTATCCCCGGGGGAAAGACAAAATTATTTCCCTGATTTTCGCCACTGACAGGAGATCAACATAACAATTAAAACGCTTGGTGAAGTATAACCCCGAGTTTTGATTTTGTTTCGTATTAAAAAGTAAAAAAAAAGAATTGATTAAAAGTCAGCGGGCGTTTAAAATTGTCGAAAAACTTTACTTATAATTTGCCTTCTCCACCAAACAAAACCGGTAGAGGAACAAAAAAGGTGGAAAGACAAAATATTCCCCTTGCCATGCTAGCCCTGCAGGTAAGGAATTTATTCCCTGGAATACCTCCAGCTGTCTATTGAAAAATGCGAAAATATGCTATCAATGGTATAAACCCTATATATTCGTGTAACTGAGTAAAAAAAATCGGCCCTTAGAATAATTATTGTTGATATGATCTATTTAATGTTATTTGACGTGTGTAAGTGCAGATTTTAATTTGCGCATATACTGAGTAAATTATTTGACTTTTATCTGAGTTTTACTCCGTTTTGCAAAAATTCGACTAAAGATGTTTAGCGACAGATTTCCTAAATTGATGGTGGTAGCTGGCCAGATGGACACTGTCTACTGACACTGTCTGACTAAAGTGTACTACCATCATGCAGGGGTAATAACAAGATTGCTACAAGCTAGCCCAACACTTGTATCCTGCCAGACTAAGCCGGGGGTTAATTAGCGATGTATTTCCATGGCCGGATGGTAACTTTATCCTTGGTACGAGTTTTCATACCAAACTCGATTTCATATAACGAACAAATTTTGTATGAAGAACAGTACAGCGTCTCTAGTGGTTACTACACTTCACTAAATTTAGACCAATCAGGGAGCCAGAATAAGTCGAAAACTATGTGAGATCTGTCAAAAGCGTTTACGCTAAAAACTCGTACTAAGGGTACTTGGTATTGGCAAAGCACCGGAACATGTTATTCCGGAGGTTGCGGGTTCAAGTCCCGTCGGTACGATGAAATTTTGGATTGTGTTTAACAATTTACTAAGGGTACTGGCAACATTTTAAAGTACTTACAAGTCAAATCCTGAACTCGACTCTCCAATGAAGCGACATTAGTATCAGCCATTTCTGCATGCTTTCGGCAGTTCATTAGTTGCTCGCGAGTGTTTTGTAGCTTTACCTTTAATACAAACATTGGAATAACTTCTTCTTAGCCTCAACGTGGATCATTATAATAGAAATTATATTGCATTATGGTGGATATACCGATTTAATGTGGAAAAAGTAGTCTCTACCTACCCCAACGGGAAAAAGGCGTGATTGTATGTATGTATACCGATTTATGGTGGATATACCATTTACCCGAAAGAATCGATTTGCTTCTTCGTTTGTCATACGAACCGCCAAGGAATGGAATGCCCTGCCTGAGTCTGTGTTTCCGGTAAAGTACAATATGGGGGTCTTCAAATCTCGAGTAAATAGGTATCTTCTGGGTAAGCACGCTCCATCATCGATCGCATCATCACTTAACATCAGATGAGATAGTGATCAAGCGCTACCCAGTTCGGTGTAAAAAAAAGATAGCTGGAATTCTTTTAATTTAATGTATGAACTTGAATATTCTTAATATTGTTTTCGGGATTTTTACCATGTTTTTCTTTTGATTTGAGTTTCCGATATTTCGGTGCTGTTAAATATCCCGAAAACAATATTAATAATAATATCAGTGACCATGAAAACTTAAAAACTTATATTGAATATTTTTGTCATTTTTTTCAACGAGGAAAATAATTTATTCTAAAATTATAAAAAAACATAACGAAATTTAGAAAAGATGCGAAGGAAGTAAGCACTACACTTAAACGGCAATGGACAGTACATATGTGAGAGAGAAACAATAAATGGACTAAAATAATAAAGAGTGGTATCCAAGGGATGCCAAAAGAAATAAAGTACGACAAATAAAACGCTGGGTAGATGACATTAAAAAAGTTGCTGGTCCAGAATGGATCAGGTTAGAGAGAGAAAGTAAGACATGGAACTCTTCAGAGGAGGCCTTTGTACAAGGACAAGCTGTTAGTCTCAAAGAGCCCCGATCTTCAACAGAAAATGGAAAATAGGTTTAATAGGTAGCATACAATATCTTAACTTTATTTAAACAACTTAAAAATAATTACCTAATGACAACATCAAAATTATATAAACTACAATAATAATATCAGCATTATGGTTGATTTATATCTGTTTTTTTTTGCTTATATTATTTTATTTTTATTTATTAAGTTTTTATTCATCATACCAAATCTATATATACTTACTTGCAGTTCATGAATTTGTATCTGGTACTTATGCAAGGCGGCTTGTACGGCTGATATGGTGCTCTCAGCGAATGCTGTCGCGTTGGCAGTTGATGACACGCCGCGCTTCGGGGAACGAGACATACTAGAACATACAGTTTTAATAATCAACGCGATTACATTATCTTAAGGTGAAACTTTTATTACATCACCTCAGATTTTTGAAGTCGTAAACTTCTTTAGGCGCGTTGAGCACTTTTTGGGTGAACGAAAATCATGGAAATCGCGTCATTGTCACCGTAAGTATACTGTGTAAATATGTGTACTTTATGGGTGATAAAAAAGCTTGAAACTCGCGTAATCGTCACCGCATGCTTCCCATGAGGTATACAGTATATGTACAGTGTAACTCGACGATACAGTTCACAAGTTACTTAGTTTTCACTTCTATCGGCAGTTTTCAAAAACTGCCTTTCAGTTTCGTCCATCTATCGCATGTCGCATTACAGCATTTACAGCCGATGCTTTAGCTTGATTGGTGGATATGATGCATGACATTTAGGTCTAGCTGTGATTGGCGGACGCTTCCGCAGACATATTTGTTCATACTGTCATGTCAACTGCTGTCATAGTAGCTAGCTACCGTAGTTTATACATATAAACAAAAAGTTTCACTTGCATCGAAGTTTCACAAAACCCATATTATATTGATGTTCTGCCTGGCTACTTAAAAGTAGCTTACCGCCATCAAGGAGAAATTCTTCCGCCATAACTAGCCTATAAGATATTAATAAAATAAGCGTTGTGCCTGTGTATAAAAAAAAAAGTAAAAGTAAAAAATGTTTATTGGAAAAAAATGGCATTAATACAATAAATAAATAATCACCTGGTACTTAAACTAGGCTCTAGACCCGTATGATAAGCACCAGGCCTCTTCCGTCTGTTTGATTCTGTTTTGCCAGAAATTACAATATAGTGTATTGTTACATGCATTTTGATATATCTATTCACATTATATTACGATTAATATAAGTAATATATTTACATTTGTATATAATAATTTTATTTAATTGTGATCTGAATTTGTAATCAGAGTAAATTAACTAAATTAACTAAATTATAACTTATAAATTACTAGGTATATTATTTGTGGTGTGTGTGAGTGTGTGTGTGTGTGTGTGTGTGGGTGTGTAGGTTTTTGTGTGTGTGTGAGTGTGTGCGTATATGTGCTTTTATTTGATCCGTTGTAGGATGGATTCAGTAGCGGTGTAGTCTTTGTCTATTAAGAGTCTGAAGATTTTTTGTTTCGTTTCGTATGAATTTAAAGAGTAGAAATGTATTGTGTTGTTAATTTTGTTAATTTTAATTTTTTGTATAATATGCGAATAAATGCGAGAGACACTGGATAGTGTCCTACCACCATGCCGCAGCATAAAATAATGAAGTCATCACCTAAATAAATAAATAAATAAATTCTTTATTTTCTCCAATATACAATGTTGCCAATACAAATGATTCTTAACTAAAGTGAGACTGATGCCTGTGGTAGGTTTTACAGAAAAACCTGTATTACAGTACACCAGGACTCCCCGCTTATAATAATTCTAGTGTTTGGCATTATTTAAATAATACGTTTTTTTTTAAAAGGAAAAAAGTAATGATAATAATAAACAATATAACCAGTATTTTACATTTATGAACAAAATTGTAATAAAAATTAAAATAAATGATTTTTTAATGAATAGAAGTAACTCATTTAAGCTGACTTAAATGGAGTTCTATCATAATATTAATCGTAATAACTTATTATTATAAATTTATAATTAAAATTCCAATTAAGCGTTGTGCTTAACCATCGCATATACATGTGTTATGTGTGTGTGAGTGTGTGTGTGTGTGTGTGTGTGTGTGTGTGTGTGTGTGTGTGTGTGTGTGTGTGTGTGTGTGTGTGTGTGTCGTGTATTTGTGTGTTTGAATGAGAGATTGCAGGTGTACATGAGTTTGTCTGAAAGCGAGAAAAAGAGAGATACTAAAGAGAGTTTTGAGCCAGTATCAGTTTACAGTTTCAATACAGCCAAAAGGTTTTCTGTGCGTTCGTAGTTGTAAGACAACAACAGTTTCGTTAGGCTTTTTTTGACGTTATGAGTATTTAAATCTCTAAGGTTTAAATCTTTACTAAGATTGTTGTAGATGTAACCACTCAGAAAACATGAAAACTTTTTAATAAAAGAAGTGTTGCATATAGGAATTTTGAAGCCTTTATCTTTTCGACGTTTGTTCTTAAGTGTACATTTGACTAGACATACCTCTTTGTGTTTCCTGAGGATTGCTCTAAAAATAAAAAGTTGCCGAACAGTTAGAACCTCGCATTTTTTTAATAGACTTTCCGTGGAGTATCTGTATGGTAAAAACTTCATTACCTTTAGGACAGCTCGCTGGGCCCTCTCAAGGGGTAGTAAATGAGACTTTGCACTACCTCCCCAGCTATCGACACAGTACAGTAACACAGACTGACACAGGGCGTAATACACTGATACCTGTCAGCGAGATGCATATGCGCTGGCGTGAGATCAGTCTCGGAGTCGTGTATCAAGGCGCGCGCCACTTCTTCCAACGCCGCGCGCATCACGTTCGTCTCCGAGCACAGAGTTTCTGCACTTTCACAACGCTCCTCCTGAGAATTAAAACAGAGTTGAGGTATATTTTGACAGTATTCATATGCATTATATCGAGCTTAGGACTTAGTACCTGGATGACTGAGCTTTGTTCGTTTTTTTTTGTAAATCGTATTATTTGCAATTTTTTGACTCCCAATAATAGTTTTTCAGACAAAAGAAGGAAATTGAAAAAAATAATAATCTAATCTGAACTCGAACCGGGGTCCTCTGGTCTCCGGACCGGCCGTTTTCCCGAGCTATCATAACCTTGTAAAAGGTGGCAAAATTTACTTTCGTATTCTAATGATATTGTAGCAGTTTTTCATTGCCTGAAAACACGGATAAAACGACGTTTTCTAAAAAGGTAAACTAGCTAGATCGATTTATCGCCCCTGAAACCCCCTACATACTAAATTTCATGAAAATCGTTGGAGCCGTTTCCGAGATTCAGATTATATATACATATTATACAAGAATATACATATTAAATACAAGAATTGCTCGTTTAAAGATATTAGATAGATTTGAGCATATCTGAACAGTTTATAAATTGATTGTGCTTTGACTCGGTGAGTAAGTGAATTTCATGATAACATAAAACACTAGTGCAAAATTGCACGCTTCAAAACTTAGCAGTGAAGAATTAGAATATTTGTACTATTAGTTTTGACAGTCACATGTCATTTGATTATTAAATGTATCGTGAGGATTACACATAATGTTATTATTAAGAACGGTTGTACACTCACGGGTTTTTTTAGCGAGGAGCTTGCGGTAGACGTGGCTCCCAGAAGAAGGACACCAAACGTGTCCGAAACTGGTCGGAGCAATTCCGATAAAAAAACCCGTGAGTGTACAACCGTTCTTAATAATAACATTAAGTGACATGTCAGTCAGAAGCCTTGCATCAAATTTCAAAAGCCACCTACCGAATGTAGACGAACTACAGTTAATTTTACCATTTGTTGTTGTTGTTGTTTGTTGTTGCAAGCGCCATGATCACGGATGAACTGTAGATTGCGGGTCGAAGTAATGTTTACGAGCAAACGAAACGGACTACCTTCTTTCGTTCTCGTTTTGGGCGCTCGGCAACACTACCACTGGTTTTAGCTGGACTTCTACTTATAGTGTCAGTTACCATGAAGCTAAAATCTCATAGGATATTTGTAAATTAAAATACTAACCAATCCTTGCAGTTCAGACAGAAGCCGCTGTATACGTGCGTCTCGCTCTCTCAGCTCGGCGACGGCGGAGTCGCGCTGTGACGTCATATCGCGAAGATCAACGCGCATGCTCTCCACCGTGATGTTTGGTTGGCCGGAGAACTGACCGTCCGGCTGAGGAGATTGAGGTATTTTTTAATCTTTAGAGTTGCTATATATTAATTAAATACATAAAAGTCAATTACCCTTGACTGAAATTAAGACTGTAAAATTTTAATCTTTTCTTTACATAGACCGATTATATATCCATAGACTGTTCACACTGTTCAGTCACATTTCATGGGCACAGGCTTTACTGTGATACGCAGGTATGCTAATCTAGGAGGAGAGCCACCTATTCAAGACGAAGGCCTCTTATTAGGTTTAAACCTACATAGTTGGAACATTTTCAGAGAAAAATACGAGACTACACCGATCAGTCAGCATCTTAAAAACGATTAGACTACATCGTCGATCACATTGTCACTTAACATCAGGTGATATAGAGATCATACGCTTGCCTATCTATCTGATATAAAAAAAATTATAACATACACACATACAATCACACCTTTTCCCGTTGGCCTGACATACCTCTTTCGCTTCTTCCACATTCATGAGCGCCTTCATACATGCTCGCCGGTTATAGGTACTTTTGACTTGGCCTTTCCTTTAAACTTCTCCGATCTGGTCGTGATACGTTCGCCTAGGTTGGTCTCTACCGGCTGGCCCTTTCACACTCATCTCATAAATCAGTTTCGTCAATCTTTCTACGTCCATCCTCTCTAGATGTCAAAACCATCTAAGCATCCTCTTCTCTATCTTTGTCACTACATCCTCTTCTCTATCTTTGTCACTACCCTATATACAGCCGTCATTCTTTTTTACACACATTCTGTTTTCTCATTAAGTTATGAAGTACCCCACTTACTTGGTTTTCTGCCTGCTTACATAAAAAAAATTAAGTATAATATTTAGGTTGTTACTTACCCTGGGTCCACTGCAAGGGCCACCACACTGCCCAGCAAATCCTGGAGCGCAGGGTGGTCCTCCACCGCCTTGGCTTCCAAAGCCACCGCTTTGACCTCCAAAGCCACCACTTTGACCTCCAAAGCCACCACCTTGACCTCCAAAGCCACCACCTTGACCTCCAAAGCCACCAGTTTGACCTCCAAAGCCACCACCTTGCCCGAAGCCAGCCTGGCCGCCCACGCCTGATTGAGCTAAGGAATTGATGGAGAATCCACTAAGAGTTCCCACTAACTCCCTGGCAGACGACTCCAGTTCATTCTTGAGCTTGTACATGTCGCGCTCAGTGTTGGTCTGGAGTTCAGAGAAGAAACGCTTCACGCCGACAACTTCACGCCACAGGCTGAGGAGACGGTTGTGCTCGGAAGAGTAATAATCATTAAAGGCCTGTAGACAAATTGGTGGGAATTATTTGTATGATTTTTTTTATTATATAAGGTAACAGGACAAGCACTACTCTCGCCTGATGGTAAGCAATGACAATCTACCTATTACAGATACAGGAGTATGCAAAATTCTGGACTGCCATTTCAACCAAAAAATATCCCTATTTCACAGCTGAAAATTAATTGGCAAAGTGGTAGTAACGCACAAGTGGACTATCGGAAGTCCTACAACTACAATGGTCACTGGTATAGGGCGAGTTTCAACAGTCCCTGATAGAGTTTTTGAATACCTATTACCTAATAGGTAATCAAGAACTCTATCAGGATAAGTTTATATGCCAAATAAATTAAACTAACTGTAAAAGTTTTGGAGCATAGTATAGATAGACTTATATAATATCAGTAAAAACCCTGCACTCTCTGGCAAGGTGGGTTGACAATATTATTTAAGTTTGTTAACTAAATAATGGGATGAAATAGATAAGTAGAGTAAACTTAGATAATGATGATATAAATTCACAACTTACCTGTTCTTCGTCCTTCCATTCGTCTTCCTTAACATTCATCTCATCCCGCAGCGCCTCCCAGTCGTTGGTGAGCTTCTGCAGGTCGTTGGTTAGAGCCTCGTTCAGATGGTGTGACTCCTCCAGCTGATCTCGGAGCATGTTGTTCTGGGTGACCAGCTTCTCACATCTGTCATATAATTTATATAGTTTAGAATACCAGCATCGACACCAATATTATAAATGGGAAGGTTTGTATATTTGTTGCCTCTTCATTGTTAAATGGTTTGACCAATTTGGCTGAAATTTTAAATAAGGATGGATAGTCAGTACAGGGGATAACAGGAAATAGAATAATGTGTTCCGGCAGCTATCCTTGAGAGCCAGTTCCCATTCTAGGCCTAGCGTGCTTACCATCTTCGACCGCATCATCATTTACCAACAGGTGAGATAGTGGTCAAACACTAGCCTATAAGATATTAAAATTAAAATAAAACTTTTTGATACAGGTGAAGCCGTCCGTAGCTAGTAGTAATATAATTCACAAACAACAATTACTAGGTTACTACCCATTGGAAGTGTTGTGTCGGTAACCGAGAGTTGAGCTCTAACCTAAGGAGCTGGGATGGCTTGGGTAATTGCTGCTCCACCCTGGCTGATATTAGAACCTAGAACTGCAAGCCGTTGGGTTTGCATTATAGACCAAAAAACGACTAAGCTCAGCTGAGTGTCATTTGCTTCATCATCATTAAACATGCTCTGCACTGAAATTGTTATGCCAGCAACACCAGGTCAACCTTCCCATCATACTGAAGCTGGGATAGCTTAACTAGTTACTGATAAGGGGAAATGCACAATCACACCATTGCACCCACCAAAGTAAAATAAAACCAATCAAAGAAGTTCAAAGAAACCAGCAATTACTTGCGCTTCTCCTCATCAAGGCGGCGCAGAGCGGTCTCCAGGTCGTTGATCCTCTCATCGTGCCTCGAGTCAGAGCTGGAAGTGGACGGCAGAGCGGCCGGCGATGGGAGAGCGATGATAGACTTCGAGCAAGGACGCTCGCGGTACGAATCGCTGCGAGGCGTTGTCTCCAGCATTTGGTGCTCCAGCTCCGAGCATCGCTGCTTGTATTGGAGCACCTAGCGGGGGAATATTATTGGTAATACAGATCATTATAATAGTTTTCATTTAATTTCTTGAATCTCAAATTTAAACCAAAACAAACAAACAATAACGCCGAATTCGGCTACCGGTACCGGCTGATTTTGACATTTTTTTCGACGTTTGACAGATGTCTGTGAATGACATACCTAGTGATGCGTGACGACTGAGTATACATCCATGCGGTATACGATGACTGTCGAGACTATATCGATAGTAATGTCCCATGAATCGTATAGATAATATAAAAATATAACAATACTGCAGGGACGGCTTTGTGGTGAGCGTACGGTGAGTGGTGACAAAGCGTATCCTATCCTGTAAGGGTTAAATGTGACCTACAAGTTATCGCAAGAGCTAAGACTTAGGCTTTTCTGATTTTGATAAAACATGTTAATGAAACCGCATCCAAATCGGTTCACTCGTTTAAGAGCTATGGTGCCACAGACAGACACATACACACACACATTGTGGTCAAACGAATAACACCCCTTTTTGCGTCGGAGGTCAAAAAGGTGCGGAGAAATCGAGTATCATACGCTCATTAAAAACAGAGGAATTGAAAACCTACTTCTTTTTTAAAGTTGGTAGTTATGTATACAAATATAAACATTATCAGCCAATAATAATAATTGTTTACGTTTAATATAAAACGACACATACAAAATGCGCATTAATTTTGATAATGATGTATAAATTACACTAAGCGGTAATAATATTAATAAACAATTGACAGAGTATAACCTTGTGTGAAACATACGACATAGACATACAAGATCAAGCCTCAAATTAATAAAAGTTTCAATATGGTAAACACAAAAAGATGTATTGATTTTTTCGAATCGATTAACAATTTATCTGGTGTTCGAATAGAACACTCTTGCTATCGTCCATCTCTAGCATAATTTTGACAATCCATGTTTCGTTCAAAAACAAAAGATGAACAGATTAATTATTATTATATATATTATAAACTTTTATTTTAATTTACAGGTTTTATTAGATAAAATAATTTACCTTCGATTGAAGCCTAGACACCAACGCGGCCTGGCCTTGCTGCGCTCGACGGTAGGCATCCAAGCGACGACGATGATCAGCCGCCTCGCCCGCCAGCCTCGCGCGGAGCTCCTCATTCTGCCGCCGCAGGTCACCGCCAACACTGCCCACCGGAGAGTCCATCTCGGGTGGACTATCCAGGGACTTCTAAAAAACACGCTGCACATTATTGTTATATCCTCCACCATAATATCATCGCTTACAAAGGGTAGCCTTATTTTATTTTACACGACTACTGCGAAGCAAAAAGGAGGGTTATGTTATGTTTTGCTCACTACACTTGCTTAGTGACTACTATGTCACCTGATGTTAAGGGACGATGTGGTGCCTATTAACTTATTAGATAATAATTTTTAAAAATATATTTTTTGTCTATGTATATATTTTTACATAATTTATTTATGCTTGCATCCAACAAATTAATATTATTTTGAACGAGTTTGTTAGGTGGATGATTCTAGGCATACCCACCACCACCATAGTGGCAGCCCATTTTGACCTATGAAATGTAAGATTGAATGGGTGATGTTATATTAAAATAGCCAATTTGTCGACATCTAGAGATGCCTTCAATTTGGCCCGTTTATATTTTTACCTCCTTTTTGAGTCGTTGGTGTGGAAGCGTGCTGGTAGCCCGCCTGCCGATAGGAGCGCGGGCGCTCCGTGGTGTAGTCAAACAATCTCGCGGTGGCAACTGCCGGACAAAATAACACTAAGTAGTAGAGTCTGTGCAAAAAGAGAACCGTCGTGGCGTTACGATGAACTAACATGGTAAGGTACAACACAAAGGTACCTAAGGAAAGAAGATACATACCTACTTAGTAGTACCGGATAATGATAAGAGTACCTACTAAGTATCACACAGTTTTAGTCGTACTGACATGACAATACTCAATACTCAATCATTTATTACTTCATATGTACATCGCATTATACAGATGTTAGGTATAGGTATAAAAGGCAACATATGACCCTGATAGGGTATCGCAACAGGACTTAGCCAGCGGACCGATTTCTTAATATTTAAAAAAGAAATGTACATACATCCATTTTAATAATGATGACAATGACAGAGCATTGTTATCAACGCAACATAACGGTAAATTAGAACACGGGACCTCAATTTCTACGAAGGTTCTCTTTTTGTACAGACTCTAAGTACAATATCTTTACAAAGTCTTTGTACTGTACTATTATTTATTCTGTGCCCATACAACCTACCTATTTATTTCTAGAGAAACGTAGTTCTATCCTCCCGTTTCCAAAAAGTGTGCCAATTGATAGACGTTCCCACATCTGCCACTAAGTAAAAAAATGGATTGCCCTGAGCGAAATCGTAGTTGATACCCGACTACGGTGAAGCAAAAAGAAGGGTTATAATTTTGACCAGTATTTATATTTGTATCTATGTATCTTCATATGTTCCCTCAGATTCTCTCGTTACTTCTAAACTCTCATAATTTTACAAATGAGTTATCGTTGGATTCGTCTTGATTTGATTGTCCGCTGGGTATGGGCTATGTAACATCACCTTAAATGGAATATGGGCGCCCTCTAGAGAACTAGTCGTGAACTAAACAATTGTTAGGTATCAAACAGCGACATTATTAGCACATTTCAGAAATTTATGTTTTGTTTATTGTTACTCGTGGCTTTGCTTGCTTGCTTGCTTGCTTGCCCCAGCATATGATATCTAAGCGATGATGTAGTTATCACAAAAATTGTGGCACACAAAATTCTGCATTGCTAGCTATATCTGCGGCTGTGTAAGTAACACGCCCTTCAATTTGAAGCAACAAACAAACCCTAGGTGATTTCACGATTGAATAGATGGCGCAGCGAGCCGGTCGTAACTGCGAACTGTCCTAGGCGGACTAGCTGCAGAAGTCCTGCATCGATAAAAGGTGCATAGGTAATGTAATAGCTACCACCCGGAAGTTAGAAAATCTATCGCCAAATATCTGCCATAATGCACGGTAATATTAATTATATGACCTTGCATATTGTTCCGGCTGCTATCCTTGAGAGAGCCATTCTAGCGTGCTTACTGTTTATACCATCTTCTACCATTATCACTTACCAACGGGTAAGATAGTGGTCAAACGCTAGCTATATAAGATATAAAATAATAATAATAAGAATGAAAAAATACAATGACCTTAAAAGAAACCCTCTTCTTGACTTTCCCATTTTTCATTTCCACGTACAAATGCCGGGCCGACTTGTACTCGTAAGACATTTTTCACAAATTCAAAGTTAGAAGGCACTACCAGCGAAGCACAAACACGAAAAACAAGGAAGTTAAAAGGGAAAAAACGAAAAAGGCTACGCTCTAAGTCGAAGCAGAAATGAAAATGCGGTTACACTGCAGAAATAGGCCTGGGGTGCAAGGAGTTATCAGGCTTAGGAATCTAATTGCTACTACCTAGGCACAAAGGTGAATAAACCTGCCCCATTTCAGCACCGAACATCGAGCATTACCGTATAGACTTGCAGAGACATTTGATTATTTCGAAATAAATTCCGTTAATATCCGTCTATCCTTAACGCGTTCTGATTGGCTAGCTGCTGAGAAAGCACGCTTTGATTGGTTGATCTCTGAGAAAGCGTACAAATAACATCACCTGATTGGCTAGCGCTGGTTTTTATGAGTGCAAAATCATTAACTGGTTGCGGAATCGGGCGCACAACCAATAAAACTCGTTTAAAAAAGTTTATTGTTCGATGGCACTGAACATATCGGTGCAGTTGTGGTGAGAAGCAAGCAATTAACGTGTTAGTGAGGGTTTACTATGTTCCCCAGGGGATGTGCGATTGAACCCTAGTTACGGAAGTCATCTATAAATAGGATCCGTAATCGTGATTGAAGGTTTCCGTAACGTGTGCTTACATTGTTAACACCCCGTATCTAGATACTAGGTGGAAAAGGGAAGGTGTACCTACCTATACCTTGTTTTTAGAGTAGGTTAACTGCTTGGATATGAGTAGCTAGGCACCATTGCCTTTATTTATAACCGACTTTACAAAAAAGGAGGAGGTTCTCAATTCGTGTTTTTTTTAAATTATTTATTTTTATTACAGGAACTCCGTAAAATCTTAACCGATTTGAATAAATATTTTTTTGTTTGAGAGATTATGCCTCCCATTCAAATTTTATCGAGATCTGATAATCCGGGAAATATGGAGATAAACAATATAAACAAATTTGTATACCTTGATGACATGATTATGACTACTGGATACTTTCACTATCGCGGCATGTAAAGTCGGTTTTTTTGTTTTGTACGATCATACATTATTATTTATTATACAATAAACCTACGCAAACTACGCAGGTCCTTCATCAATCATCATCATCATCATCGTCACATTCATTATACTGGCTATCCCTGTGCTGAATTTCAGCAAAATCGGTCGAGCCATTTGACTATGAAGTAGTCTCAAACAAACGAATATACAAACAGTATTTCGCATTTATAGTATTGGTGTTGAATCAGCATTACCTACGTAGAATCTTAGAAATTCTTTTCATAATCCCTTTTTATTTAAGGAGGTATTAAATAACAGCGTAATATATCAAACTATTCAAAGAATCACTCGATAATTCTTATCATAAAACCTAACTGTGTCATACCTTATTGAGGTATTATCACGTCGCAGTATTTTATAGTAAGCTTAGTAGATAAAAACTCAAACGGGTCAATAACCTCACCACCTCGCTTCTAATGTATGGAAATTGCTTTGAACTAGACCCTAGCTCTATTACCTAACCTTGTCCTAAAGTAAACAAAGCATTATCTACCTTAATATAATGCTTACAAGCACTATTTTGGTGGGAGTGTTGCCGAAACTTACTCGTAACTATAGTAAAAAAGTTTGAAATCTTACCTACGTCCAAGAATAGGAATTACATGATTCACTTTTGTTTTCACTTGCGATGATTTTATTGTTTGGATAGTGATGTGGTTACCTAGCAACGCAATCAGAAAGGTGTTTTGTTACATCTATACCGATTGTGCACCGCACGTAATGTACTAACTTAAGTATAGCACAATCAAATAAGTTTAGGTATCTCACTTTAGTTACGTGTTACGTTGAGTTTAAGACAATGTTCTTCGTATTTATTTGCATTTACAATCTCCATTACACGAACACGACTATCCTAAATAGATTCCAACCTTGATTTAATAATATCATTAACGCTTACTGTAAAATTACTAGCAAAAATCACTGAATTTCATACATCATAAAAAACTGGTTTCGCAAGTGTCCCCTATTATTCCATCATGTCACCAACACCCATTTTCCACGTGTGTTTCACTACAAAGGTGTAGGGGCACTAAAGCCGACTAATATTTTTATTTAAGGGTGCCTTGTGAATAACTGTCGCGGTTGAGTGACCACCCTCTTATTTACATTCATTATGCAGATAACGATATCAATCGACAATTATATTTTTTAATCGATATTTAGTGATACCAAAACTGTTTCAATGTTGTAACTTTTTGAATCCTTTTGTTTACAACGTATTATCGTTTAAAAACTTAATCAAGACATTACGCACAGACAAAACTCTTCGACTTCGGATGTAGATAGGTACTTATAGGTACGCTGCTTCACAACTTGTGTAACTCGCAGAACCAGTTTGCCGACAGCGATACGCATCGTCACAAGTCGCCCGTGCTCGAACGCATCCACGTAAACTACCCCTCTTAACATTTTTAACTGAGGAAAAAATAACGGAGGAGGTTATTATCATACACTTACATCTTACATACCTACATAAAAATACTAAAATTACACATTTAAACAAATTATAATTGGTTTTTATACAATTTATTTGTAAAGTAGTTTAAGCTTTATTTTGTAAAATTGCTTTATATGTATCTGAATATGTATAAATAAGACGTAAGTGGCGCGGTCCTGAATGTGAGTGCCAGCACAAACTTATGGTTTATTGGCACAACGTAAAAATATGTATATAATATTAAGTACTTAAATAAATAAAAAAAAAAAAAAACAAACAAATAAAGTATTCCGTAAAAAGATCTTTATTAGGGCCGACAAGCCACTATCTCGGATGCTATCGAACTTGTTTGTTTTGTTATCATAATGTAGGTACTTCAAGTAATTATGATATTGTTAGAAAAAGCAATTATCGGTAGATATATTCACCGGGATTACATTCTAATTTATTGTAGTACTTATATGTATATTTTATAGATTATTAAACTTGTATTGCACGTGGACATTATTACCTAGTAAAGTATTGTGATTCTTGAAATCTAAATTTTAACACGTAAAAAAATAATATAATAGAATAGAATAACTCTTTATTGAACACCATTCAGAAAACATTTAAAAACTTAAGTAAACATTCACAAATAAGTGTTACAAAAGGCGGTCTTATCGCTGAGAGCGATCTCTTCCAGACAACCTTTGGGTAATGAGGATTTGTTTAATGAACATGGCGGGGTAAATATGGTGTTAAATACCTTAACTAAAATAAATAAGCAAATACATAAACACTACACTGCAGATACATATAATACATAAATAATATATTTATCAATAAACAATACATATACTATATAAATAAATATAACAAGGAGAGAGAACAAAAAATCAGTAGGTAGCAATTTAATCTTACGAGAGATAGTGAGCTTAGACACGTTCTTTGAATGTAGTAATGGTCTGGCAACGTCTTACTTCAACTGGTAGCGCATTCCAGAGCCTTACAGCTTGTACTGCGAACGATTTATCGTAGAACGAGCTATGATGACTAGGCATCAACAATGTATGAGTCTCTAAAGACCGTAAAGAGAGAGAATTCGAAGTGTGTAGGAATTGGAAGAGGTCTTTAAGGTAGGGAGGAGAAGTAGGATTAAACAAAATATTAAACAGGAGGGTAAGGATATGAGCATTGCGGCGAAGGCGGATGGGTAGCCATTTTAGCTTTGAACGGAATTCGGAGACGTGGTCATATTTGCGTAGGCCAAATAGGAACCTAATCGCAAAATTTTGGAGTCGTTCGAGCTTGTTTAGCTGTTCCTCAGTGATGTCCAGATAGGCGGCGTCGGCGTTATCAAGAATAGGAAGAAGAAGAGACTGTGCAAGCGCAGCTTTAGTGGCAGTAGGCAAGAAATTTCGTAATCTTCGCAGTGCACCCGCGGCTGCAAACATTTTGTTACTGACAGCAGTCAACTGAGGACCCCAAGACATGTGCTGATCGAATAATACTCCCAGGTTCTTGACAGTTTCACTGTAAGGGATGGTCACCCCATTAAAAACGACATGCGGTAGAATGCTTCGATTGGTTTTTGACACAGTTCTAGAACTGCCCACTATAAGGACTTGCGTTTTATCCGGGTTAATTTTCAGACCATGGGATTCGCTCCACTCAGATATACAGCGTAAGTCGGCATTTACACGTTCTACAGCAGTTGCTATTTGATTCAGGGGCGCGTGACAGTAAATTTGTAGATCGTCTGCATAGAGGTGGTAGGAAGAAGAGATATGTTGAGATATGGAGTTAATAAAAATGACAAATAGGAGAGGAGATAAAACACCGCCCTGCGGTACGCCGACAGTCGCGTCGCACCATGAAGAGAGAATCTCTTCAACGCGGACGCGCTGACGACGACCAGACAGGTAACTATGAAACCAGTCAATCACCGATGGAGATATGTTAATAGAGCGAAGAATTGCAAGAAGAATGTCGAAGTCAACGGTATTGAAGGCGTTGCTAAAATCGAGTAGCGTCAGCACAGTTAACTGCCCATTTTCCATAGCTAAACGGATATCATCAGTAATTTTGACGAGTGCAGTGACTGTGCTGTGACCTGGACGGAAGCCGGATTGAAAAGGATTGAGGAGTTGATTAGAGACAAGAAAGGAATGTAGTTGATGATGGATGAGGCGTTCAAGTACTTTAGAGAGGAAGGGGAGAATGGATATCGGACGGTATTCAGAAAAGGTCTTTGGGTTAGGTTTTTTTAGGTAGGGGTATAATTTGAGCTTCTTTCCATATTGAAGGAAAGGTGCTACTGGATATGGAAAAATTAAGGATATGGCAAAGGGTAGGGAGGATGACATCGATCAAAGGGATTAGCATGTTCCTACTAATACCGTCAAATCCGACTGCGTTAGAAGATATGGCAAGAATACTCTTCTTAACATCACAAGCGGTAAATTCACTAAAGAAAAATTGCGGGTGGTCAGGAGTCAGAAGAGTAGAAAGATGATGCAAAGTTGCAGTTTTATTGCAGTTTTATTGAGTTTTATTGATATTTTAATAATATGATTTAAAAACATTTATGAAAGCAAGCTTTGTGTAAAAACCCTCGTCGCCAACTTTAAATGGAAAAACAAGTACTGTAATAAAACATATTTATAATTATAGGTTGGACCTTTAATCCTGTTGGTCCTGAAATACATCCTTCTCATATAAAAAACACTAATTTACATCGACGGACAATTTAGCGGTAAAAGAGGTACCTAACATAAAATAAATAAACAGAATAATTGAGAACCTCCTCCTTTTTGAAATTCGGATAAAAAGCTTTTATTTTGGATGGAGTATGTAGTATGTACCTACCATAATAAAATTGAACCTTTCAGAAGTTCTCTCAACCGCCAATGTAAAATATCATCATGACAGTGGTCGTACAGTAATAAACAAATAAATAAAATAATTTATTTATTTCACTAAAATGTTCTTGTGTTCTAGCTTACATAATTGGATGTTTTAACAATGGTCTACACTACGTTTAACAATAAATCTTTGCAAAAGACTGGTGCCCGAGATAGGTAACCGAAAACCTGTAAGTACGAGTACGTACAACTTAGTAAAGGTCACCAGTGCCTTCCCACGGATCTTTATGTAGATATGAAATGAAATGAAATGAAATGAGATGAAATGAGATGAGATGAGATGAGATGAGATGAGATGAGATGAGATGAGATGAGATGAGATGAGATGAGATGAGATGAGATGAGATGAGATGAGATGAAATGAAATGAAATTTATTGGTATATAAGTAGATATATACATAAAGTAGGTTACATTGGGCCCGAAACTCGGCTGTGCCTGTATTTTGGGAGCCCGGATACATTTGCATGCTAGATATTTTGATATCATACAATTTACATCTCGTTATAGTTCAATTATAATAGTTGATTAGACTTTTCCATTTTCTATAGATTCTACTTTATGTATATATGTACCTATATATTATATTTTCAGTGATTAGAATTCGACCACTAGGTGTTTATTATCATCTAAGCCAAAGCTAAGCATAATATAAGTTGTAAATAACCAGTGACGCGTGTTGTCAAGTCGGAAGGTCAACGACCGATATCGACACGATTATAGTAGAGTACATCTGTAATCAGTACAATAATATAAAATTCCTGCCTATGACGTCACAAGAATTAGTTGCTGTTTTTATAACAAGTTGACAACACATTAAATACGTAGATACCTACTATAGGTTTATTGGAACGTTGTGATGTTTTAAAACACTCTTACCTCTACATACTCTCATTTCAGATTAATCTCTATCAAACGTAGTAGAGTGCGTAGAGTTTTGGCAGGAAACCAAGTGAGTGGAGCACTGCATAAACTTATTACTACATAACAAAAAGCACGACTTGCTGTACATAGTAGAGTACAATATTAGTTCCCACGCTCATGTACAACGAAACAAAAATTATAGTCACGATAAAATATATACGGCTATAGAGGAAGAGAAAGACCGAAGAAAGTTTGGATGGACTGTTTTTTTTTATTCGTTATAGGCTAGCGTTTGACCACTATCTCATCTGTTGGTGAGTGTGATGTGAAGTGATGATGCGGTCGAAGATGGTAAGCACGCTAGGCCTAGAATGGGAACTGGCTCTCAAGGATAGCTGCCGGAACACATTAGATGTTTGGTGACAGATTTTCTAACTTGAGGGTGGTAGCTGGCCAGGCGGATACTAGATAGTGTCCTACCACCATGCGGGGGTTGTTGGTTTTTCTTAACGATGTTTTCCTTCACCGAAGGGCCACTGTGAGAAGCGCACATAAATTTTCGATAGAAAAATCCATTGGTGCACGGCGGTTTGAACTCGCTACCACGGCATCAAAGCCGACCGTTCTCCCGATTACGCCACCGGGCCCTTGTGTAATAGAAAATATGGATGTAAAAGGAGTGGATGCGGAAATGACTGCGGAAAGACCCAAATGGAAGATAATGACATGTTGCACCGACCCCACTTAAGTTGGATAAGGGTAGGAAGATGATGATAACGATAAACAATATAATAATGATAGTTTAAAAACTAAAACAACCGACTTCCATGCCCCGCGAGTCAATTTCAGTAATCGCGTAACATACAAACAAAAAATAACCGGCCAAGTGCGTGCGCAACCCTACACGTAGGGTAGGTAGGGTTCCGTAGTAGTCTGTTATTCAATGCAAGTGTTTACCCGTTATAAACAAGCAACTAGGTACTCCGTCTTTGTCACTTTAAAGGATTTATTCTAAGGATTTTGTATTTGGTACAAAATTATCTAACACCCAAGTTCAACGACTATTACTGCTAAACTAATAAAGTTATCTCAACCGCTATAATTTTCCTTTAAAGTTCATGAAATGCGCTATTATCAAGAATTTTTCCAGATTTTCAAGCCAGCTGTTTAGCTTTTCGAGGGGGGGGGACGCCCTACTGGAACAAAAATTTGCACTTTAAAGTTTAATATTTCGTAAATGGAGCATTCAATCGAAAAATGGTATTAGCAACCCTTAAGTCATTTTAAAAGACTTATTCAACGACACCCCAAACTATGGGGTAGATGATGAAAAAAAAAAATCATCCCCACTTCTCAAATAGGGGAGCTACCCTAAAAAAAAAAATTTTTTACAATTTTATTTCAGCGCTTTGTCGGCGTAATATATATACATACCTACACAAAATTACAGCTTTCTCGTATTAACGGTCTCTTAGCAAAACCTCGGACAGACAGACAGACGGACATGACGAAACTATAAGGGTTCCTTGTCAGGACTACGGAACCCGAAAAAACATGCAGACGAATTGAGAACCTCCTTATTTTTGGAAGTCGGTTGAAAATGTTTACAAATTGATTTCCTGTCAATGGAAAACAGAGTGAAAGAAAGAATTTTAGCTTCTGGTATCCTCAGGAAAAATATGTCCTCTTTCCATGCTGGCGTAAACAGGTGTAAAGTAATAAATCTTATCAGATATGAATCTGTCGTCATAAATCAAAATTCAAACACAACTTCATTGCAAAAGTCTTCATACATTCACTTCATGAGTGTAAATTTGGAGCAGTTTATTCCATAAAATTTGTATGATATACATATTTTTATCTTCAAGGTTTTTATTTTAATACAATGATGACTGTTCACTGTTGATTAAACTGCATTGTAAATATTTGCTATATTAAGAGCTTTATCAATTTAACCTCGAAACAAAAGTTGTACTTATACATTCACTGTAGCAAATATATTTTATCGGCATTTAAGTACCACATGCTTTATTTATAAACTACTAGCTGTGCCCTGCGGCTGTGTTTGTATCCTAAATGTCATCAAATCTGTTCAGCCGATTATGTGTGACTAGGGAACAAACCTACAAATACCCGAGTGTACGAGTCCGACTCGCACTTGGCCAGTTATTAACTTTATTCTGTTTTTAGTATTATTAGTTGTAGCTTATACATACTTGTGAACATTTCAAGTGTCTTCCTATTTAATTACGGTTTAGAATATACAGCCCTCTGACAGACGGACGGATGGACAAATGGACGGACAGCAAAATCTCAGTAATAGGGTTCCGTAGATGGAAAATTAAAAAGATCTGACATTAAAATAACAATAATAATATGCGAAGGATAAAACTATACAATCGCTAGTATGAGAGAGCGAGACGGACAAGATTTTTTTTATCGTTCTCGCGTATACGATTTTATTGTTTGCCACCAGCTCTGCCTCCAGCTCTAGCGGCGCCCATTGGCTTGCACCCTGTGTCATGTATAACCCGACCAAATTACATTGTTCATTTCATCTTATAGCTGGCATATGTATCACTTTCATCATTTTAGTCGGGTTATATCACTATAGCTATTTCATCGTATACGCTAATGTGTTCTCCATTTAATTTTCCCTCCACGTAGGGTTCCGTTGATACCCTTTGAGCATGGAACCCTAAAAAGAAGAAGAAGCTTAAAGAAGATCTAGAAAGAAAATGTATCAAGCAGTCGCTCTTGACTAAAAACCGGACTCAATGGGAGAAGCTAGTAGTAAAATTTTCATAAAACTTACTTATGCCACTTGGACATACCAAGTCGCTATTCTATTGAACCACCGCAACGTAGGTAACAATTAATAATTACAATAGACCCTGGAGTTAACAAATCGTAGGTACTCGTATATATCGACTAAGCTGTAGTGCAATGGATGGGGATCGAACTCACGACCTGTTGAGCGCCAGGCCGACGTCTTAGCCATTGAGCTATTGTAATAATATCACAGAATAAATAATAGTACAAGTGAAGGCATAATGTAATATGACAGGTACAAGTATAGAACGTATGCTTGTAACATAAGGGTTATGCAGCCCCAGTTTAAGCCGAAGTTTGACTCATACGTTACTTGCATCGCATGTCAACTTTATCATTTGATTGATATATTGTACTGTTTGAGAAACTTAATGGAAGCAAATGCCATATATCACGGCAAATTTACCTGTGTTTCATGGGGTATAAATATATTAGTGATACTTTTTAATTCAACTCGATACTTTGACTTTGTTTTGTGTGCTTAAAGACTATTCTCTTTAAGCACCTAGGTTTATACCTAGGTGGCGGACAAATGCTGCCCAGCCCAGCTCAATTCTTCTCTGGATTTCCTTCTCGAAGTTATGTTTGCCTAGTTGGAGCGTCTTCCTTAAGTAAACATACTGCGTGACAACTTTGAATTCGAGCTATCTGTACGCTTAGAACTTAACGGTTTTTAATGTGGTTTTCATCAATAGATAGAGTGATTCGAGGAAGGTGCGCGGGGTGCAGGCAGTTTATGTATAGTAACTAGTACTATTTATAAACTGCCAAAAGTGGACAATTATTTTCCTTTCATTTCTATTCTGATTTAAGAGTAAGTTTGAATTATTTCTCACTTGAAAGTTGAAACACCGTAACTGTAGGTTATGGCGGCAGATTTTCTCCTTGATGGTGGTAAGTACTACTTTTTGGTAGCTAGTCAGGCAGTCAGTCAGGCGTAACACTGATATAATACTCTTACCACCGGCTTGAACTATTCATTATTCTGTGTAATTTCTTGAATACTGAAGTACTGCAGATTCTAAAGTACTATACTCAGTTATAGACAGAAGTCATCGCTTACCATAGGCTGCTTTTGCTTATCCTGCTTCGAGCATTTACCAATGGAGATGTTAACGCAAGGCGTAAATGCTCGAAGTTATCCTGTTACTTTGAAATAATCATAAAACCTCCAAAGGGTTGTTATTGTGATTTAGCATATTCTTCAAGCAGTTATCTGCAGAAACTTCAAGATTGTGACGCAAGTATCGCCTGGGAGTACCATCGGACCAATCACTCGGTCATTGACTTGGTAATCTTATCTCAGCTAATGTTATTAATATTCAAATTCAAAATAATGTATCTATCAGTGAAATGTATATTTTAAACTAAAGTAAGTACTTCAGTAGTTATGGAATTAAAAATATTTGATACTAGCTGTACCCGCGACTTCGTTCGCGATTCCTACAAAAACTTAACAAAACCTTAACGTTAGTACTAACATAATTTAATTTTAAACTACACTTAATTTTTATTCGTCTCATTAAGGTTCAAATCAATTCCTTTCATTATGATTAGGCCAAGAGAAGTTATATCTGCTACGCTGTAATTTTTTTAATGTAACAATTCATGTCTTAATTTAAATAATCCACATTAGTGTGTAGTAACTGGGCAATGCAATAGTGCCCATATATTGATGGTTAGCCATCAATATATGGGCACTATTGCATTTCCCAGTTTGGTAGATAGGGTTACAATTTTAATGACAATGTATTTTAAATGGAATACTTAACCAATGTTTAATTGCATATACTATTACATAATATATTGTCTAACGAAAATTTGGCAAATATTGTACTTTGGTATGTAGATACAACGTCGTTATAATGTATCAAGCCGCACAAAAATCCAGCCTCATAGAGAAGCGCTCGTCCAAAGTTTGATCTCTTACATTTAAAGATATACCTATAACGACAACTAACCGCCTTGATATTCTTGGCATCTCATTAAGCATCAACTCTTAATTTTACTTTTATATTACTACATAATATAAAACAAAGTCCCCTGCCACGTCTGTCTGTCAGTTTGAGATAAACTACAGAATTTGCGGTTTTCACCAATAGATAGAGTGATTCGTGAGGAAGGTTTATGTGTATAATTCGTTTAGGTTTTATGATATTTTATGATTAGATTAATTCATATTCGACGCCACAAAGTGATGCAAACAGATACAGGCATATATGCTCTACCCAGGCATATGTGCGAAGCAGGGCGGGCCGCTAGTTGAATTTAAAGTTTAGTCAGCCACTTGGCGTTTTGATTAAAGTTAGACAATATTTCACTAACACCTTAACACTAACATTTTAAATGACACTTTCTATGAATTGGAATGTATCCGATGTAATTTGAGTACGGAGAGTACTCATAGATACATTTTTGACCATCTTCATAATAAAAGTTAATACACTCATTTTTTGTAAATTATTATTATGATGATTTTTTAACACGAAATTGTAAGTTACTTTCTTGTTTGTCTGTCGGTCATTCCAGGTGTAATGTGACGACTTAAATTTCAAAATCTTTCCAATTAGTTAACCAGCTGAAAGTTTCAGGGAAGCTAAAATATCGATGAAAATGCATTCTATAGAGTGGTTCTAGATCAATTTTAACCGACATTTATTGCTTTGTCTGAAGCAAGTTTTAAGTTTTTCAGGTATTTATCGAAAGAGAGTGAACTTAAACAATAGAAAGTCTTAACTGGCTAAGTGCAAGTCGGACTCGCACTCGTAGGGTTCCGTAACATAAGCGTGTTTATGAAAAACAAATTTATATTTGCGGTTCGGAAAATGTGCTTGCTATATCTCAAAAACTACTGACTTCAAACCAATTTTCGGTTAAAGTTTTATTGAGATCTACAGGATATATTTTTTTTAATTTTTCACTTTTGACACACACATTTTACCATTTTAGAAGTGTAAAACTTTCAAACGAATGACTTTGAAAAAAAAATGTTAAAAAACCTCAATGTCATTTTCAACGACCTATCCAAAAACATACCGCACGTAAAGGTTTGATTACAACATTTTTTTAGTTTCTGTTCCCATGAGAACCCCCCCCCCCCCCTTAATCTTTTTTTTTTTGTATAAAACTCTAAAAGCTGTTCACAGAATACGTCTACCTACCGAAACTTTTAAGGCTACACATTTAAGTTTTAAATTACTGGCATAGACTGGCATAGCAATTCATCATCTACATCTCATGTTTCAAATGGAAACCTTCTTCGGTTATCTTACTTAGCTTCGCTTAGCTCTCATACATAGTTGGCTTTGAGTAACTCAAAGACTTGGGCGCTAGTTTCGTTTCGCTCATATTCCAATAATGAGGCCTGTGTTTAATCCATCATCGGCAGAAGAACGATCGAGTGTCGTTTGCCGAACTCAGCTGGGGTTGAAGTTTCTACATTGATAGCGATGCCTCTTGTCATCGCAAACGTCTGCTAGAATGAGATGCAGCTAGACAGTTGTTATCTGCATCTCATGCTTTTATTCGATTGATGGCTGGTTCGTCCGAGTCACAACTCAAACCACCTTTTGCCACACGTAGTAGGAGCATTATATCGATGTTCCGCCTGACTTGTTGACATAAAATAGCTTTTTACCATCAAGAAGAACATCTGCCGGCGTATCCTTACGGTGTCCAGCAACAAAAAGCCCTTGGTATTCAGGATCATTTTAGGCCTAGCGGATTCACTATCTTCGATGACATCATCGCTTAGCACCAGGCGAGATAGTAGTCAAACGCTAAGCCTATCAACAGGGTTATTCTCAATCATTCAAAATAAAAATTCGAATTCGGAAGCTGCCTTTATCGACTTCGACTTGGATCTTTGCAATTCACAATGCTCCGATCGGTTAATTTTGATATTTCAATTAGAAAAATCAGTTATTTATTGGAAAGGTTTCCGCGCAAAACAGCTTGGTAATCAAAAAGAATAAAATTAAAAATGATGCTTCCGAATCCGAATATGTTTTCGAATGATTGAGAATAAGCGCAAAATAATTAACAAATAAATACAAAACAATACATTTTCGACAAAATTTCTCACGTGTTGAGATTCGAACCTACAGCCTTTGCTTCCGAAAGCAATCTCTGTTCCACCTGATCCAATCATTTATATATGCAGTCTGGCGAATTTAAGAACAACCATGTAAATCTGCACGTATAATTACGGAGCCAGGAACGATTCCCGTATCCCGTTTTTTTTTGTTTTTTTTTTTGACCTGAAATCTTTGTTATACATATACATTTGATCAAAGTATCATTTGAGAAGTGTTTACCTAATAGATTGCATAACATTTACATAATAATATCGTTTAAAAACTAAAAAACAACCGACTTCAATGCCGCGCTATTCATTTTCAGTACCAATTTTGAGATGTTTATCTCAATATCTCTGGAGATACTTATCATATCTCGATAAAATTACCATGGTACCACACTTGGGATATCTCCTTTCGAACAAAAAAAGAATAATCGAAATCGACGACAATTAACGACGAAGTTATCCGCGAACAAACATAAAAAAAAAAAAAATATATATATATACGGTCGAATTGAGAAACCTCCTCCTTTTTTTGAAGTCGGTTAAAATATCCTGTTTTTCCCGTGTCCCACCAAAACCTTTATGTGTTTCAGGATAACCAATATTCTAAAAGTTATTCCATAGTATAAGCTATGCTCACTTTAAGTTTCATTAAAATCCGTCCAGTAGTTTCGGCGTGATGATTTTTCAAACGGACATACATACAGACAAAAATTTTAAAAATTATATTTTCGCCATCTATAGCGTTCATAATGCTTCCCCTAATTTAAATTTCAGAAAAATATTCAATGTACAGTTTTCGCTTAGTTACTGTTTTATTATAGTATATAGATTAGTTATTTACGTTTTAGTGTTATGTACCTAACTGTAATGTTATATGTAAGGTAATACATTAATTGTTTGTATTATGTGATATCACAATTACTATACAAATGTGCAAACCTTTCTACATGTTTTATTTTATTTAATTTCATATAGGCAAGCGTCTGATCACTATCTCACCTGATATTCAGTTACTACGATCGATGGGGGTGACATGAGCATTATATCGATATTCCGCCGAATATGATTTGCTGTAGTTTACTGATATCAAGGAGATAATCTGAAGCCATAACCTTATTCCGGCAGCACCCTTATTTCTCATCTTCTCTACTCTTTGCTTTGGTGATTGCATGGTGGATATATCGTTGTTTTACTAAATTTTTAATTGTTTGTACGGAACGTGAATAACTTTATTCATGTTCATCACCTCTGTACGTAACGCACCATGCGCGATGAAAAACGACAACGGATATGGTCGACGTAGATCCTACAGTGTATTTATTACTACTTGTCCAAAAGAAACATAGTTGAGTTGGTAACAACATTTGTGCCTAGGTACTTTTAACGAAGTTTTAACGAAATTTTATACGAGCATTTTAAAGGAAACTATGACAGACAACCAAACTTCTCAGATATTCCACCATAATCTTAGCGTGCGTGTTCGTGGTTATGAACCGTTAAGTTATTACAAGTTACAGTGGAATTACATCAGCATGGCTCAAAGTCAAGCGAATCTACGAGTATATTAGCCGAAGTTATATTGAAATTATACAGCCTTAGTTCCAGGGAATGTTTGTTTGGACCCGCGGGCGCATTGTGCGTGTCTATTTCGCAGGGAAACGACTGAACTGGGTCACAATAAACGTTTACGATCGAAATGATAATCTGGTAAATAATGATACGGCGATGGTACGACTCCGCCGTGTTTTGATGGATAGTGGAGGCACAATGTAACTAGACCGCTGGTACTTACCCACTGGCTGGTAAATTTTATAATATAATACTTAAACTCGAAATTTACCTCCGACTGATCTATGTATAATCTGTTAATAGGCTCATTAGAATGGTCTCACATTCTAATGAGCCCAAAACTCAACATCTCTGGTGTGAGTTGGTGAGGAGTTTCAGAGTATTCGGTAGATTCCAGGAGATGGCCCAGCATTAGGTCAATGCTTCCATATTCTTGCAATATCGTTGAAGTAAGAGGATACCGAATATCGAATTTAACAAACCTATTAAAGTTGATTTCATATTGTCATCAACTAGAAAAAAAACGCATATGTTTAAAACGGCTGAACAGATTTTTATGAATCAAAGCTAAGAACACTGTCGATGAAGCCACCTATCAAACAAATAAAAAGTAAATCAAAATTTGGTTCATCCGTTCGAGCGCTAGGATGCCACAGACACAGATACACACGTCAAACTTATGATACCCCTTCTTCTTGCGTCGGGGGTTAAAAACCATAGAGAAAGTATATAATAAGTATAGAGAACATTACCGTATTTTTTTAAAGTATTATTTAAAGTATTATTTATTCATATCTCAGTGTTTACAGCAAGATTATAACTAAGTTAATATTATCTTATGTAAGCATTAACTTAACAAGAATTTTACATCTCAAAGTGTGAGCATCTGAACCCCGTACTAGTTAAAAACTGTGTTACAGGGTCAGAGCCTTCCCTTATTGTTGACATAATTTGCATTGTTGATATTTTATGAATAATTGATTGAACTATGACGTATACGTATGCGAATGAAATAGCTATAGAGATATAACTAAAACTAACTAAAAATAGCTGGCATATGTATCACATATGGTCGGGTTATACATGACAGCGGGTGAGAGCCAATGGGTGCACTAGAACTTGTATCCAAACATTGCTGGATACAGTTTAATCGCATTCGCAGGTAAAAGATAAAAAATTGTTGTTCATCTCGCTCTCTCATACTAGTGATTGTATAGTTTTATCCTTCTCATATTATTATTATTATTATTTAAATGCCACATTCGCTTTAATTAAGGAAATTTATGACTTAATGTCGATAGTGACGTTATTTGTCTTTCAAGTAAGACGCCGCGCCGTGCACTACATTCATATTCTTCATCTTACCACTCTCAGAGACAGACTTGCGTGGTCTACAGCTCATACATCCACTACTGACAGAAGTCACAAATTCAAAAGGTATACCTACTAGACTTGTGAAAATTATCAGTGCTATCAGTAAATTAGAGCTGCTCAAGTAATTTGGCATTTGGCTCGGCATCCAACAGGCAACCTCTTGTGTTCGCTTCATTTTGCGTGGCGTGCAACTTTTCCTCATTAGTGTCAAACTGCCAAAGTTTAGTTCGACAACGAATTACCGGTTATTACGAACCGGATCATTGTTAACGTTATTAATGGAATTTTAGTTGGTTGATTTATAATTTTAGTGGTTTTTAATTAATTTGATGCTTTTTCATTTATATGTTTATTGGTAAAAACTATGACAACAGGGCTAGCCACTTAGCGTATACGAAACGCGGTGGTATTAGTTTTAGTAACACACTTACCTATTGTATAGTTAAAATGATATAGCTGCGCCTCGGTGTTTCAGCTGAATTTCAGGAAAAAAAATCAAATAACGAGAAATCATCACACGAACTCAAGATCTATCATGATATCATCAAGTTCGGTACAAACGGTTCGGTTCGGATTACTGACAAGAGAGACTGCCTCCTCGCAGTCTTTAACAAACTTCCAGATAAGAGCATTTCGTATTACCTACCGTAACTTTTTCTAATAAGTTTTTACGATATTAATACTTAATTCCCTTTGCACATTTATTTGCAACAGTATTATTTTCAAATTTAGTCTTCAGAAGACATAAACGTAGATAAAGACATGTAAGATCTAAATCCGGCTTACAATCCACCAAAATCCTTTACATAAAACTGCCATGAATAAAAATCGTTCATTAAATCCACATTTCCGCGGTTCGTGACGTTCTTGCATGTCGCATCCCGACTCGCGAACTTCCCGCCCATAAATAACGTTTTATGTCACGTGTCAAAGCCGCCATCTTGGTTTACCGGTAAAATCCGGCAAGGATAAGTTTACGGGCGGCCGTGTCCCAACACTAGCCCCTTACGCGTTACGGCCTTGACATAGAGTTTACAATGTGGCGTAACTTTTTTTCGGGTTGGCAAAAATTTACAGACGTGTTTATAAAAATGGGAGGCTCGTCTTTATATCGATTGTGCCAACTGGTGCTTACCGCCGATCTTGATTCGTCGACTATCGGTAGGTATCGAGTAGGTTACTTGGACGGCTATATCGAGTCACTATGAAACGAGTTGTATCTTTGTTTCGTTGAATAGATAATCGCGAGTCAGTGCTATCTAAGCGTGGATCTAGGTGACTAGAGTTTAGTAGTTAATAAAAGACAACTTACTAAGCGCGAATTTCGTGAATATGAAACTTGATAGCTATTTACTTGGTAACCCAGCCACTGATTATACGGGGTTATCTTATAGTTCTACTATGTTATTTACATAACATATAAGGTTATGACCACACTTTTAAATTGCAATTTCTCCTAAACAGTAGAAGTCAGAGTTTTAAAATAAAAAAAGTTTAATAGCAAATTTTACTAACGTACTTTGAAACTACAGATTGTTATAAAGTAGTAAAGCTTTTAACTTATATATTTAAAAAAATTATATATTTTCCCCCGTTCTTCTTGAACGGGGGAAAATACTTCTTAACTTCGCCTCCGAAACCTCTTTTTCAGTACGCCGAACCTGCTCGGCAAGATATTTTTTGTATTAATACAACACTACGTACTAATTAGTGCGTAGTATTACTTAGTGTACCTATTTCTACAATGCTTTTCTATAAAAGATTACTTTACTTGTTGAAATTACAAAACGCTGGTACATCTTTGCGTGATTTCTACAGTAGTGAAATAATCTTTATGTCATCGAAGAGATGCAGACAGCTCTATATCTGCATCTCTTTCATCATCCGCAAAACCATCGTATAAAGAAACTACCGGGCCTGACATTACCGTCATAGTTTCGGCATTGTCCATAAAAATAAAGTCAACATTCACAATTCATTATTGATGAAGCGATGTTCACGTCGCGATCTCACCGCGTGACCTCACTCCCGAGGAAGAGCGACTGACTCGCTCGAAACCTAGGTCGAGAAAATTCGACTAAAGGTACGTGAATTACAGCCGGTATATAACAATAATAATGTTACAAATTCACGATAATTTTAAAATTAAAATTCACAATTCAGCAAGTTTTATGTGTTGCAAAAGTTGCGATAATAGTAATATTTATTTGCTGCAGCAATTTTACGTGTCCTACGCCGTAGTTATACTACGACGAGCGTAGCACCGTGGTTTTGCTACGCGGAAGTATGTTTCGTGCAGGTAGATATTTCTTTGTTTGACATTCATACGACTTTCTTGTTTTGAACCGAGGTATTGATTTGTAAATGTATTCTTATATTTCCCAACTACGTATGTTATGATTATGAATATGGTATGTATATATGTTCATCGCCTCTCATAACTTCTTATCATAACTCCTTATCATAATTTGACAAATGAGATATCGTTAAGCGTCTACAATGTTCGCAACACATAGCCTATGTGAGATTTGAATATGGCGCCTTCTAGAGGACATAAACTCATGAACAACATTGTTTTTTGTTAATTTAATCGTTTTGGGTATCAAAAGTAAGGGTTTAATTAGCACATTTCAAATAAATAATCAATTACATACCGTAGCTGAGCTTTTGCTTGGGGCTTTGCTTGCATGCACCCGATAAGTTAGAATATTTTCTAAAATTGGAGAGTGACTTTTCAGTAGTCAGGTTTTAGTTTCTAACTTCTCGTACTTTTTATACTTGTTCCGTGCTAATATTGTGGTGAGGATACATTGATATTATTTATATTAAACTCTTTTTTTTTAAACAAGTTTATTGTAAAACTTTATCATGTGTAATGAACAATTTTAACACACATACTAGCCCAAATTCGTCCGTCCTACTATTTGCCATTACGGAGTTTCAGTCCCAACAGCCCGGCTCCATCATCAGGTCAGCAACATGGTACCATTATATATTTTTTAAATATCTGATAGACCTTTGACAAGTATCTCGCCTGGTGGTAAGCGATGATGTGGTCGAAGATGGTGAAGACGCTAGAACGCTGAATAATCTGACTTTCAAGAGCTGTGTGCTGCCGGAACACTGTAAGGTTATGGCGACAGATTTTCCCCTTGATGTTGATAAGCTACTTTTTGGTGGCAAGTCAGGTTTAGCTTCCAATATTTGAGATTTGAGTTAAATAAAAGCCTGTAAAAAAGGTAAATTAACATGTTGCATTTATTTTCATCTTGTGTTATGAATATTATTGACTGCTTGAATACTACGGCGCCAATCTCTATTTTTTTTTGTACATAACAGCCTATTCCGATTGTGGTATCGCTCGACTATCAGGTAAGTGGTTACACGACTCATGACATGCGACACGACACGTCGCCACGCAGTAGGACCATGTGCGCTCTGACCTCGCGTCGCACTGACCTATGATAAGCAGTCCACCGTGTGATAACTCGCTGGAATTTTTACTGTGATTGATAAATTCATTATGAAGTTGTTGTTACCTTGCTGTTACTGACCCAGCTTTGTAACTAGGTTCGAATGATATCTTATCATCATCATCCTCCTACTCTTATCCCAACTACGTAGGCAGGTTGTAATATTTTTAGGATTTCGAACCCCAAAAGGAAAAAATGGATTATAGGATCACTTCGTGGTCCGTCTGTCAATCTGTCCATCTTTCCGTCTGTCCGTCTGTCGAGACCAATTTTCTCAGGATCGTGTAGAGGTATCAAGTTGATATTTACATCAAATATTCGACTCTACGGTCTCTTTTAGTTGTGAAAAAATATAATGAATAGATATGACCGTTTATGACGCATATTTTGAGATTTCACAAGGTAATCCAAACCTATAATATGGTACTTCCCGTTAACCTAGAATCATGAAACTTTGCAACAAGCAAGACCTTACAGCACATGTAAAGGAAAAAATCTGAAAACCGTAAAATTATAGGTTCGTACTTCTACTGCACAGTCCCACCGCACTTTCTTCGGCCTTTCTCTCTCTTTATAAACAACTATTGATATGTTGATCATAAAATTTCAAAAAAGTCTCATCACATTATAATGGCCCTTAGTGAAACGAGGTGACATAAAAATGTCACCTACTGATAGAATCGATACCGATAGACATCGGTGGAAACAGGGGTAGAAGTCTCTACATTGATAGCGATGCGTCTTGTCATCGCAAACGTCTGCTAGAATGAGATGCAGCTAGACAGTTGTTATCTGCATCTCTTTTCTTATCGACGATTATCGGTCAAAATTCATCGCTATGCATGTAGAGACTTCCATCCCAGGAGTCTGGTGTGGACACCTATTTTTGTACCCACAATTAATTTTGCACCATCTAAGTAAAGAATTAAATAAACATAGTTTTAATTGTACTCTTATTTTATTGGCTCGGTAAGCTGTAGAAATCAAGATTCTGTCTTTGCAAAGCTTATAAACTGTGCAATAAGATCAAACAGAAATTATACCCTCTCAAACAACAAACAATTTTTCAAAGCGTAAGATAATATCGGAGTTCAAGTTTTTGATAGGTTTTTTGTTTTTAACTCTCAAATCTTCTTTTTTAATAAATTTAAAAAATATATATTATGATCAAAATTAATAAAATTATAGAATCTGTTTACAAAATTTCACGATAATCGGTTGAGAACTGTAGAAGAGAACAGACATCCGGATATACAAAAGAATTTTTGGCCAAGCTGAAGTAGAGACCTTTGCTTCGCTCGTTAAATTTTACATAGACTTTTTATCCCTTACAAATCGGAAACCAATGACAGATAAGTTATTATAGTAGGAACGGTGTCTAATAGGGCTTTGAAAGAATCGTCCAAACACGTGCACATAGCGTGGTCTATTAAGAAGTCGGCTGATTTCCGATGCAGATACTGACATGGAAAAAACTCGTGTGCTATTTTGCAGTTTGATAAGAAAGTGGAGTTTTCCACAAACGCTTTAAGGCTGAGAAGAAAAGATGCATATTAAAAACTAGTGGTTTTGTGAGCTATAGAGCTCGCTGGTCTGTCTTTGTAAAGCTTATTAAAACTAACAAAACCGACTTCAAATCCCGCGCTAGTCATTTTCAGTACCAAGTTTGAGGTGTTTATCTCCTAATCTCTGGCGATACTTATTGCATATCGATAAATTTTGCGATGAGACCAAACGGGAAATAAACCCTCTCAAACAAAAAAATAAATTAAATTCGGTTAATAAATGATGGAGTTCAGACTTTTTACGTTTTAACCCTCATATCTCCACCATTTTGAAAAAAAAAACAAAAACTGAATCAACAAAAAAAAATCTATAAAATTATCAAACCTGTTCACTCGTTTTGAAAAATGCGACCTGTAGAGGAGAACAAACAAACATACGAAAACATTTTTGGCTAAGCTGAATCGGAGGCCTTCCTTCACCTCGGTCAATGAAATAAGTAATTTGTTTTTAAAACTAACGCAAATGAAATATTATGGTAAAAACTATCTTTTAAGCCTTAGAAAATCACCAAAATTGACCTTGGGTTCTAGATCACAAGAGTGTTTTTCCATGTGACCACACCAGAAAGCACCAGGCCTTAAACACCACGCGAGGGTCTCGTGATCAAACTCAAACTAATTGCAACTAATAAGGTATCAAACTAATTGCGACTAATTAGGGACCATACCGGCTACCTTATCGCCTGTTTGTTTGTACAGTAATTACTTTTACGATGTTTGTGTCTAGACTAGATCACGGAGCTATATCACAGAAATAATAGATAGTACAGAAGTAGAGCTGATGTATGTACTTCATTTTTAAAACCTGACACAAAAATCGGGGAGTTATAGGTTTATGTATCTGTATATCAGTGTATATTTGTGTCTGTTTGTGGCATCGTGGCGCCCAAATGAATGAACCGATTTAGATTTAGTTTTTTTTATTTGGTAGATGTTTTCATCGATCGTGTTCTTAGCTTTGTTTCAAGAAAATCCGTTTAGCCGTTTAAAGATTTTTAAGCTTTGTTCTAGTTCATGAGGCTATGAAATCAACTTTAATAGGTCTGATCAATTCTAAATTCGGTATCCTGTTACTTCAATAATATTACAAGAAATTGGTTATGGTAGCATTAAGCTGATGCTGGGGCAACTTTTGGAATCTGCAGAATACTCCACTCTTCACCAACTTACAGCAGAGATGCTGCCTTTGGGCTCATTGGAATGGTCTCAATGAACTGATTATAATAGATCAGTTGGGGATGGATTTAAATGTTTAATTTAACTATTATTATTTTAACGCATATTTACATGATACATTTCTAGGGTCTTTTAAATTTGCGGGCTTGATAAATTAAAATAGAACCTTGGCTTTAACACAAAACGAATTACAGGGAATGCTTTAATTGTCTTTTTAACGAGAATAATCAAGATTGCTTGAAATAAATAAGCTTTAAAACAGGTTACCGCAAGAACTATTACACGGCATTTAAAATCAGTCCTCTTTAAAGTTTTAATAGTACTCAAAAGTTAAAAGTCAAAGCATTTATTCAGTATATAGGCAAATTAAAAATTTGCACTTACTTACTACTTACATCATATCAATGATCACATCCATAATAATTAGATTTAGACGCATTATTATTCTAAATATAACAGAAACATAACTTATTGCTTTGACGGATGAGGCCGAAACATATGTCGATCGCTATATCGACATCGCGTAAGTCACGTTAAATTCCCGTTTTTAAATCTATAAGTTATTGCTTTGAATTTACAAAAAAACAAACAAAAGTATTGAGCCATTCAGCTTGACGTCGAACGTCACACTCGAAACAAATGTTTAATTCCCCTGATTAATGTAGGGTTGCCCACCGTACTATTACGTGCACCCCCAACCCAATGCATGTTTAATTACTTCAGACAATTTTTATCTAAACAATTGTGAAATAATGAAACACAATAAATAAATAAAACGCAAACTAATCGCAGTACAAATCATATTCCGAATGGAACTGATTGTCCTACATACATATGCCTACCTAGCTACATATTGTACTACAAGGTTTATTAAATTTCAAAGATTCCTTGTCATTATCAAAACTCTAATAAGGACTAGCTACGATATAGTTACATACCGAATCGGCCGAATCGAACATTACTTAGATACTAAACAAGTAAAGAAAAGTATATATATAACTATGTATGTACATATTCACAAACAAGGTCTACAAAACCACAGATAAGTATAACAGTTACTAAGTACTACAAACTTATATAACTGTGGAAATACAGTAAAGATTAAAAACTGAACATTGTACCGCGTTCAAAAGGGCAAAGCACCCGTGGAACTATAAGTCAAACTGTGATATCTAAAAACATCCGCTGATTAATGCTATGAAAGGAAATTCAGTTCATTGCATCGCTATTTAGATTTAATATGAGCAATTAGTTGCTACCCGCGTCTTCGCCCGCTAGCTTTTATTTATCTGGCCATCTTATATGTCCGATTTGGGTCAAATCTTGGAAGATGTATTAGAACTACTTTCTGGCGTCCGATTGGACTCAAATTTCGCATATTTGCATTATTTGCGTATCTTAGGTGACAATGCAATAATATGATGTGGACGAAGATTTAGAACATGCTTGGCCTAGAATACTCTGAATCTCAAGGTGTTCCTCCAGCACACATGCTGGAGGAACACCGTAAGGCAGATTTTCTCCTTGGTGTTGGTTAGCTAAGTTTTGATAGCAAGTCAGGCGGAACATCCATATAATATGCTCGTCCCACCTGTGAGAAAAGCGATTATACAAAAAAATGTTTTTGAAAGAATTCCGAAATAAAATGTTCCCATTTAAATTTTGTAAAGAACTGATAAACATCTTTAGAGATATGGAGATAACACCTCAAACCTGGTACTGAAAATGACTGGCGCAGCATTTGAAGTCAGTTTTTGAGTTATTTAAACTAATATTCTTGTTTAATTGAATTTTGAACAGATACAATTAAATCTACGACTCATTATATCATGCATCTAGATATAGCTATCTGTTTGTGACTACCACATTATCTGTGGGATAGGTCACGAAAATATGTTTTCAGAGCGCTGTACTGGAATTGCGAAAAAAAAATACCTAACGATATTTAGTAAACATTACTATCAATAAATTCCCTAATAATCGCGAGTGAACAGGTATCTTCTAGGTAAGCGTGCTACATCATCGATCGCATCGTCACTTCAGGTGAGATAGTGGTCAAACGCTTACCTATTCAGTATAAAAAAATCAAATGGCTCCATTTGAAAAAAAATTCGCTTTATATCCGGCTGCAGCCGTGGCCCGTACAAAGACATATCACCAATCGGTTCGCCAAGTACCGCCATGATGCCACCCAGCTCGGAAGAAGGGTTCGAACTAAATGAATTAAGAAATTTTCGATTGTTCGCCTTATCTCGCTACTATATTGTGATCCTAGATGTTTCGATATCCAGATGATCCTGATATTCCTGATGCTTGCACAATTTCATGTTTACTTAACATCAAGTGATGAGATAGATTTATGTGCTTATCCGCCAGATATAAACTAAACTGTATGAACTTATGTATGTTATGTATGTTAACTTACTTATGTATGAACTGTATGAAACACTAGAAGTTTTATTTTTCCTTCGATACCGCTGATAAAACCGCGGGGCCAAGCCAAATAAATTATTGTTTTTCTGTTTTTGTTTGCTCCTCAATCACGCACAAACATATTGTTTATTTAAATAGTGTTACCTGGATTAACTCATAGGATAGTTTTACGGGAGAAGCTGCGGGGTACAGCTAAGATTATAACAATCACTATAGTAATAAATGCACAATAACATAATAATAATGGTGTACCTATGTCAGATCATACTCGTATATACTAAAATCGTACCGATTTTCTAAATCTGAAATTAGTACATCGGTACTTCACCACGAAATAGTTAAGTATGTAGGTACCTACGAAAGTAGTAACGCTTTGTATAAAGCATCTTATCTATGTTGTTGATACGATATATATTATGTGTTATTAATCACTGTTTATTTAAAATAACACTTTATTTATAAATCATCGAGATATCACGGAGTCACCACGGCCGGACAAAGTCCGACGGGCCTATCTTGTTCGAGGAAATGGAACTTTTTTGGTTGATTGTTCTGTTTTGACTGAAAGATATTTTGGACTGTCTGCCATTAAGCTAACGGGACAAGCAATAATAAACAATTAACTACATCGTCAATCACATTATCACTTAACATCAGGTGAGATTTAAGTTAATGGTCAAACGCTTCCTGACAACATTGCTACACGATCAAAAGCGATGAAGTCTACCTATTAGATTATACTATGGCTAAAATTTTACATCTTTGGCTTTCCTCTAAGCAAACTTGAGGCCCAGGTCAGAGAATTGTCGATATTAACGCCAGAGGTATCGGGTTCGGCGGTACGCCGTGCACTAATAGATTTTTTTGTCGAAAAATGTATGTGCGCATTTCACAGTGGCCCTCCGGTAAAGGAAAAACATCGTTCAGAAACCTTCAGCATTGTAGTAGATGTTTAATTTAAACACAGTTTAATGCGTTCAGGTAGCTATCCTTGAGAGTCAGTTCCCATTCTAGGCCTAGGTACTAACATTCTCGAGTTGGTTTTTTAGTTTTTAAACTATATTATTTTATTGAAACTACTTACTTATCCTATTAAATTGATTTAATAATCATCAGCGTGTTTTCGACAGCTAGACATAAACCTCTCAGAGCAAGGTTTGTGGTGTACCATGGGCAGTCAGCTATTCCAAGAAACTTTTATTTGCATAAGACACCTTATGGATGTCGTCGCTCCAATTAGGTGGAGGTTACACTACGCTTACCGAGTCATGGTCTCCATTTCTATGCGAAGTGGATGGCAATAAAACCCAAAGAGAAACATATTGAGTTTTGCCGCTCTTTATAAGGATATCATAGCATACAAAATGACGACTCAAAATGAGCTGTAGGAATGAAGGCAATCTTCGCCATAGCAGCTAATGCTATGCTATCACGAGAACGGCTGCGAAACGCGCAATGTTAGCCCGCGAACTTTACCCACTGATAATAATTGTTACGTTTTGGGTAATTCTAGAGGAAGGATAAGACTTCAAACTTTAGGTTTGAAATGTTGGGAGCTTACCTTAGCTCAGCTCACATTGAAGGTTTCTAAGATACCTAACTGCTTAGAGGAAAGACGTCACGGACTCTCCAAACTAGCGCCAATAGCCGGATGGCTTAGGTGTCGGACTGACGATCGAGGGGTCGTGAGTTCGATCCCCACCCATTTCACTATTGACGTGAACACACTCCAGACACAAGCATAGCTTAGTTAGAGGGGTTAGCAAGACTACCAGTAATGTGCAACCCACATTGCTAGAAAGCTTTTATAAAAAAAAACTCAAAGTAATGGCTCGTTTACTCTGTCTAGTAAAGCGACCACAGGAAGTGACCAAAATTGTGTTTAAATCAAAATAGCTTATTTAATAATATTTTTGTTATTGTTGATACTGTACTATATAAACGATAACGGATTCGTGCTTATCTGAAAATCCAAGATGGCAATGACATGATTTGCTGGACAGACAATATTTCTCCAGTCTACGTAACGAGTTTTTTAAGCTTCTTAGGCTATGTTTGACCACTATCTCGCTTTGTGGTAAGTGATGATGAGGTCAAGGATGGTAAACACGCTAGGCCTAGAATGGTCTGACTCTCAAGGACTGTGTTGCTGGAACACTTAGGTTTTGGCGGCAATTTTTCTTTTTAATGGTGGTGGAAACTTTTCAAGCAGGATATTCTTAAGTAGCAAGTAAGGCGGAACATTGAAATAATGCTCCTCATATCATCGGAGCTGGCTATTCGAGCCGCGACTGAATCCTACTTACCAGTTCCATTTGTCAACCGTTTAGTACCTCCCAGGAATGACGTTTTTAGGGTTCCGTACCTCAAAAGGTAAAAAAGGAACCCTTATAAGATCACTTTCTTGTCCGTCTGTCCGTCTGTCTGTCCGTGTGTCACCACCGATTTTCTCAGGAACGGGTGGACCTAGCAAGTTGAAATTTACACCCGATACTGAGGGTTATAGTCCCTATTAGGTGTATAAAAATCAAGGTTCTGAGTGAACACAATTAAAAGATATGGGTAAATTTAGATTTTCGCAAAAACTTGTAAGTACCAAAATTTACTTTAATTTTCAACTTTTATTTTTCGGATTTTTTCCTTTACTTGTGACCTTGCTTTTAACCAAAATTGACAATTCTAGGTCAACCGGAAGTACCTATAGGTTTTGGGTCGAAAACCTTGGGTACTTCCCGTTGACCTAGAATCATGAAATTTGGCAAGAAGCAAGGTCTTACGGTACAAATAAAGGAAAATTAAAAAAAAAAGCAGTTGAAAATTAAAGGTAAAATTGTCCCCATCCCCAGACCTCTGAGTTATATGAGCGGTAACTTGGTAACAATCAACGATGGTACGAAAGCTTCGGTGGGCGAGTCTAACTTGACTTGGCCGGTTTTATATTTATGATATATGGTGACAGGACAAGCACGACGCTCGCCTTATAGTAAGCGACCTATTACAAATACAGTGCAATGTAATGTGCATGCAAAATTCTGCACTGCCAGAATTTTGCATGTCACGGCACTGCGCCTGTTACCTTGAGACATAAAGACAAGACATGAAGGCCTAAAGGTACGACCACAGCGCGGCGTCCTGCGTGCGCAGTCTAGTCGGCGATTAGATAGTGCAGTAGTATTTGTACCGACTGCTTCACACCATACGCGATCTACGGCGATCAGAAATCAATAGAAATTCAGATCGCGAACGCGCACTCGGACGCAGGTGTGCTCGGTGCGGTGTGGTCGTATCTTTAAGGAAGTTTAAGCCTTCAGACGAGTGTGAGAGACCAACAAGTATCTAACCTTGAGTTACCTAACGTGAGAATCTATGCAAAGACAATATGAGCCTCTAGAAGTCCACTTCTCTGCATGAGCAACATAAACTAGCACTCAAGGCTAGAGTGAAAGCTACCATTTACATTGTTTTCAATAGCTAGTGAGTTATTTTGTTTAAGACAACTCCCCGCATTTGCAAACCGTGTATCGCGTGGGGCATTACAAATATACGAGACATCTACGAGGATCAAAAATGTGGATCACACAAAGACTTGTCCCGTGTGGGAATCGAACCTGCGACCTTCGGTTTATTGGACAGGCTCACTGAACACTAGATGAAATGGTATAGAGTCGTGACAAAAGCTTGCCCTTAACTGATGTCTATTAAATCTCGACTTCTCAGAATCCATATAATGAAATAATAACGAAGAGAGGTTGAATTCAAATTAGTTCCCCATACGAGTATTAATTGATTATCTAATCCGAGTAATCTAGTCCAAGAGGGCGATAAGATGATTTGGATCGAGGCCGGCTGATACTAATGTCTGGATAACGTATAGATACGTTGTTATGTGTTTATAATTGTTGATAAACATTGCTATTTACGTTACTGAGCTAACATGGAGGCGAAATTTGAACCAAGTTCTTCTATTTTCATTGCGTACTAGTTTTTATTTAACTTATCTTAAAGGTCCAAATTTGTAAATCAGTTTTCAACCAGTGGTGCTTTGATTGAGCGGAATTCAAACAGATGAACATACATACATACCAGTCAAAATCATGACCCTAATGTTGTTTACCCGAGTAAATCAATTTATCAAAGGTGACATAACGTTTAAAATGCAGAATTGTTGATGGGTTCGTAATAGCATTGCTACTTATTTCGTGAAAGAAGGAGAAATCTATACATGCTAGCTATAAAATAATGATATGCGTTTCAGCATCTTAAAATCATAATTTTCTTTCATTACTCACGTCGGCGACACAATATACCCCACGGTTTTATGCACATTGACGCTATTAAAGACAATTTCAAGGTTCTAGCAACATAATATTTTCTCTCTGACAAACACCTTTCTCTTGAAGGTCTTGCTAACATTTCTAATTCATATCAGAAGTACTTTGTCAAAACAACCTATAATATCTACCTATAACAAAATATAATATCTCCACCCTTTCTGCTACGTGTTCTTAAGGAACAGGAAGGCATCGTCCAAAATCGATTTACTGAAAGAACAGAGATCCGAATATGCGATTAGATCACGATGGCATGACTGTAGGTTATTCACTTATTCCTGAACAAAACGCAAGATTTATGTTCATCGCATACACCGAATTCGATAGACTGAATAAATACTCCATAAAATTACCAATTGAAGTTTTAAAAGCGATTTTTACGTTCGCTTTGGACTATAAGCAATCTTGTCACAATTATATTGCTCGAAAAGAAATAAAGTTAATAAATAAAATGTCAAAATCGTCTGCGCCGTTCATTATGTTTTTTATGGTATTCTTCGGATAAGTCTAGGTTTTCTATGGATTTTTTTATATCCAAGTTAGTCCGTTATGTACTTAAGTAGCTACTTTCCATTGCAAATATTTCACGATTGTGCTTAGGGTAAGTACTATACATTTGACTACCATTTAACAACGCGAAAGTGTCGATTTTTAGGGTTCCGTACCCAAAGGGTAAAACGGGACCCTATTACTAAGACTCCGCGGTCCGTCTGTCTGTCTGTCTGTCTGTCTGTCCGTCTGTCACCAGGCTGTATCTCAGGAACCGTGATAGTTAGACATTTGAAATTTTCAAAGATGATGTATTTCTGTTGCCGCTATAACAACAAAGACTAAAAACAGAATAAAGTTAAAAATAATAGGGGGTCCCCATACAAGATACGCGTTTTTTCGGCATTTCAATATAACGCCATCTATGAAAGCTTAGGTAAACGTCCATAGATGGCTTTATATTGAAATTCGGATCCCTAACACCTTTGTTAGACGTTTTATACGACGTAAAATGTTTATTAATTATTATTTTTGCTGGCGAAAAATGATAGTGGTATTTTTTGCTCGATCTTATAAAATACTGTACAGTGTGGTACGGAACCCTACGAGTGCGAGTCCGACTTGCACTTGGCCAGTTTATTTTACTCTAACTCGGCTTGCCTACAGATCGTAAGTTTGTCTATTGAGTAACTATTAAAAAGTGATGTGAATGTGACTGTGCGGCATTTTACCACTTTTGTATAACATACTGACAAACATAAGTTATTAGAAGACAAGGTGTGAAGTGTGGAGATGAATGCAGCTTCTTATTGTAATAGGAGTTTTATCAGAATTGGTCCACGAATAAGAGTTTTACATAGAGTTGTGTATATGACACTTTCATTTAGCAAATCATTTAGACAATTGATTTGAATGTTTACATTTTTTACATGCTCCTATTTAACTTGCCGTATGCATTTTTGTGTAGGTCAAATCGGCCATTGAGCTGATCTGATGATGGAGTCGGGCTGTGGGATCTGGAACTCCGTAATGAATAATGCTAGGACCACAGAAATATAAGTGTATGTAATATAAAAGCTTATCTACTAATCGAAGCATATGGAGCTCTGAATTTCACTCTAGAGAAAACCCTGTGTTGTGAGATTAAGTCTCTTGCTGTAGTGATCATAAATAGATAGATTAGATTACAGGAGACACTCATTATATAAAAACAGTGAAAAGACATGGTTATATTGTCATAAAAATAAAAAGGTAGTGATTTTCTTATCGCAATAAAATAAATCATAATATTTTTATTCTCATTCAGTATACATTACGTTCATGATAAAATTTAAAATAACCTAGGATATGAAATAATTTATCGATGCAGTGCAGTTGCGTGTGAAAGCGGATCGGGAGCTTCCCTACCTAATAGTAATGCTAAATTGAATTTAGCTGAAGCAATGTGCTTTCTCAGACGATTCTTGGTAAAGTAAGGTGCCATCCCATATAGGTCATATGCCATCCCTTATATATATTTCTGAACTCTGTACATAATCATCATAATCATTAACAGCCAGTATTCATCCACTGTTGGACATAGGCCTCTCCTATGGTACGCCAGTGAGCTCTTTTTAGCTCCTTGTTTCACACCGCTGCCAGCCAGCTTGCGTACGTCATCGCTCTACCTAGCTGGAGGGCGTCCTACGCTTCGTTTACCGAGCCGTGGTTTCCACTCTAGAACACGTCTAACCCAACGGTTATCGGTTCTGCGACAGATGTGAGCAGCCCACTGCCACTTCAGCTTGCTTATCCTTTAAGCTATGTCAATAACTTTGGTTATACTTTTATTTTTGGTTAACTTTGCATATTATAAATATACATAAGTCGTAAGTTTTTTTGCCTATTTTAATTATGTGTTGCCTAGCGAAATGGTCCACTAGACCAATTATTTAAAACAGCTTTACTGTTTTTTGCATTGCGTCGCGTGAGGGACGCGCGGTATGTCTGACTCCTGTCAAAAAGGACAACAAATATGTCCGAAACGTGTAGGAGTAATTTCGATGTTTCACGATAAATTACAAAAACATACTATCATATTTCACTGACTAAATTCCAAATAGCAAGTACTAAAAAATATGGCATTTAAAATCTGGTCAAAATTAAGATAGTAACGGTTAGAATTCATGGAATCCACGATGTGCCAAAATAGTAAAATATTTGAAAAGACCTAAATTGTTTGCAAGTCAGGCTTAATATTTTAAATACTTGCACTTGGATCCACGCGGGACTTTTAAACTTTGTCAGTTTTATACTCTAGGTAATGTTGTAATTAAATTATTATATACGATCTGGCTTTACAACAGTACAACATATTTACTACAAAGTTCAGGTGGAACGGATATGGGATAGCTTCAATCAGTCCAACGACTCAATTAGGTTATTCCCGGTAGTTATAACTTTAAAGTTAAACTTACCGGCATGTCTTCGGTAAAAGTCCCGCGTATTCCGCCCTCCGCGCCCGCCGCCCTACTGCCGCGAGAAGCTAACCTCCACTGTGCCAGCTCACCACCTGACTCCATCCGAGCGATCCTCGCGTGACTGACATCTTCAACTACAGCCACACCAATACCAACCCTATTTATATCGGACCTATTGACTACATCAGCTCGATTAGCATCTTTATGATTTACAGTCGTATTTGACGAGTCTTCGACATCGTCTTCGATAGTTTCAATACCTGTCACCGCTCCAGAAAAATCTACTTTCTGTTTATCTACACCACGGCTTATATTACTTTGATTCGAACAGCGAAATTTTTCCTTCAGTGAATTGATAAGCGCCTTCCTGGCCTTTTCATATTTCATTCTGGCTTGTTCTTCCTTCCATTTTATTAGCACTATATCTTTGGGATCTTTTGTTTGATTTAGTTTGTATGTTACTTCTTTTGGCTTAAATGCGGTTGTGTTCGTTGATTTGTCTTTGAACTTAGGTTCGGTTTGGATATTTTGAGATTGAAGGTCGCTTCCGTATAGGTTCCACCATTTGACACCGGTTTCGTCTATAGGTGCTCTAGATCTTGCTTGGTGGAGAGACTTATCACTCATATTTACTTTTTTTGTAAATAATCTAGATACATATAGACATGCAACTGTAAGATTATTTATGCTTCGATGATATTCTAACAATTAAGATACTCTTCATATCTAATTAAACTATCTTAAAAAACGACTCTAACATATTTTTGATTAAAAAAATTATACGACTACATCGTAGAAAGGTCTAAGTACTACTGGAATTCACCAAAATTTCGTAAATGTTTGCAAGTCATTGCCTTTTCACTAGAAAATTGTAAAACGAGCTACAAAGCTATTGTAGTTAGTACAAAAGGTGTGGTTCGCATTTAGGTCAGTATGTAAGGTAGTATTGAATGTAATGTGCGAGTCATTTTAGTCTTTACCACACAATAAATCTATTTGTGGTATAAACTAAATGAAGTGCGTCCCTATCACTCGGAAGTAGAGAAACACTAGATTAATATATGAAAAGTATATTGTCTTTTAACTTAATAAGTAGGTACAAATCACCTAACTAATATTCGTCTAGCTAATCGCCTAGCTACCGTGCCCTGCGGGTGACGACTGAGGTACTTCACTCTCGCCTTACATTGCAATCCTCTGCTGTCAGCAGATTACAATGTAAGTGTGATATTGTGTCGCTACATCAACCACCCCCTTTTGAAAAAACAAAAAAAATTACAAATATAAAAATCAAAATGCATTCGCAAAATCCAAGGTAAAAACTTCGCTCTAACAACTGAGCCAAAGCGTAATGGCTCGCGGCGACCTGCTGACAACGCGGTAATGCGATCGTCGGCCGAGCCGTGTCGCCATGAGCACTCCGTTACCTGGAATTTTGCATCCTGCCGATAACACTAACATAAAACAAAGTAACGAGAATTATGATTGTTATAAATAATAACTTAAGGCACGGTAGTACATAAAATTAATGTATACAATCCGTTTAACTTAATTAAGAATTGCAAACTCAGTTGTACAAGAAACTTAGTTGTATAAGAATAACTTAATAACGCGTAGATACATCGCGCATCGCCTAGACATAGATTTGGAGATGTTAAGGTTGAACATAAACCTAATTTAATTTACACCAACTGATAAATCAATACTACGTAGGCACATCGCGGATAACACACTCTATAAACCACACATGTTACGCGTACTGAGTAGCAACAGGCGCGGGGTTAGCAACCGCTGCTGGTGCTGCTACCGGCTGTAGCACCTGCACGTGGGTAAGGGCGGGCACCGGCCCGGTAGTTTCCTCCCGGAGCCAAGTCCTGATGCGGCTACGGAACTGCCGCCGGATGCACTCTCGAACCTTACGGATCATAGCGCACCCCACGATGAACAGCAGTATCCCGATGACAATCATCGTCATCAAGCTCTGCCGCGACATGTGTGCTTCTACTTCAGTGGGATTCTGAGCTATGACTATCTGCTCCTCCTTGGACTGGTTAAATCCCATGTCGAATAAAATATAATGTAACATATAACGTATGTGCTACTATGAGTAACTACTACCTAGTGCGTCTCCAAAAATAATGTCTATAGGTAAAAGTTATCATAACCTAGATTAAGATTTCAACATCGCTAGCATAGTTTATTAAACTTTGATCAGGAAAAGAAAAAAATTTGATTGCTGATCAAATACAACACACATATGTAGAACGCTAGGTTTACATTATTATCGCTAATTACATGCATGCAAACGTTTACAATTTACAAAATAACCATTACATTGAAAACATATAATATCTGCTTATGTAAAATACATTTGAAATAAAGTCCTTATGTACTAAAACTTTATTTTATTTTAATATACGCTTAGTTCAATTTTACTTATGTGAATAGGTAAGTAAATACAACTACAAATATTATGATAATGTATGTAGGTAAACATTATCGCCATAGCAAACACAAGTACTATACATAGTTAGAGTTTAAATCGTACCGGTGTACGTATAATTCTACCGCTCCGGGTTTGCCTGCATGCAGTAGAGTCACTGGATGTGGCCCGGGTGTGGTTATCTGTAACATCACTTCTATATACTTGGGGAGCGTCGTCGGATTGGACCGTGTGCTCAGTATTCAGTAGATATGCAGGTTTCAGACGGTCAATAGAAACATTAAGTCGCCTATTAGGTAATTGTACCTTATACACCTTATCATTTCTACTGAGAACGCGATAGGGTCCGTCATACGGTGTCTGTAAAGGTTTACGGACGGCATCGTTCCTAATAAAAACATATTCACAGGACTTTAGATCCGGGTGGATGAATAAAGTTCTAGAGTCTCGTTGTCTGGCTGGAACAGGCCTCACCCTACGTATCCTAGCACGTAGTTCATCAACTAAGGTATACGGATCTGATGGTTCAGATCTCTGTTTCCTCCCGGAGCCAAGTCCTGATGCGGCTACGGAACTGCCGCCGGATGCACTCTCGAACCTTACGGATCATAGCGCACCCCACGATGAACAGCAGTATCCCGATGACAATCATCGTCATCAAGCTCTGCCGCGACATGTGTGCTTCTACTTCAGTGGGATTCTGAGCTATGACTATCTGCTCCTCCTTGGACTGGTTAAATCCCATGTCGAATAAAATATAATGTAACATATAACGTATGTGCTACTATGAGTAACTACTACCTAGTGCGTCTCCAAAAATAATGTCTATAGGTAAAAGTTATCATAACCTAGATTAAGATTTCAACATCGCTAGCATAGTTTATTAAACTTTGATCAGGAAAAGAAAAAAATTGCAATCCTCTGCTGTCAGCAGATTACAATGTAAGTGTGATATTGTGTCGCTACAAGTCAATAAATAATGTATCCTGATGATAAATTACTGTAAATTTGTTTTATCAATATTTTTAGAAACCAAATGACCAAACCTACCTTTTTAATGAAATCATTGACCGCTTTCCAATATATATAGGTTTAAAAAATCTTCACCCGCCACATGATTTACCCACAAAAAAAATTACGTTTTGTATTTTATCGTGGGCAACCCCATGACACGCAGCTTAGGTATTACGTATTATAATTAACTAAATCTTACGCAATCCAGTCACAACCTGACTTGTAGCATACAGAGTAACTCAGGGGTTACGTTAGATAACAGAATATACAATTCGAAATCCGGATTGCTTATCAAAGGACTTTGATCGTTGATAACTTGAGTACTTTACTTTAGATACCATAGTTCCTATAGTTGACATGCTGTAAGTTAGTGAGGAGTATTGTGAGATTCCAAGAGATGCCCTAGCACCAGGTCAATGCTACCATGTTCTTACAATATCATTAAAGGAGGATACTAAATTTAGAATTGATCAGACCTATTAGAGTTGATCTTATAGCGTCATCATCTAAAAAAACTCATATTCTTAAAACGGCTTGACTTTCATGAATCAACGCTAAGAACGCTCTCTATTAAGACACCTATCAAAGAAAACAACTAAATCAAAATCGGTTCATACGTTGAGGCGCTACGACTCACAGATACAGACGTCAAGCTTATAACAAACCACTTCTTTTTGCGTCGGGGTTAGAAATTATAAACTCCAAATTCCATTCGATAGTTTTCGTATAAAATTAAATTAACTTGTAGTTTTATTCCATTTTATCGTAATATTTTATTTTCCGCTCGTCTTCCTTTCAGAGATATGTTTAATTAAGCATTCATAAAGTTATACCTCCGATGTCTAGACATGCAACGAACTAATTAACCTATCGCAATTATTACGTGGGATGAGATAATGAGCTGCTTGTACAGTCAGAAAACTTTCTTATAAATCTTTATTGTAATTTATTTTTCATTTTTTTTTCAAGTTTAATTAAACTCAGTAAGAACTACTGCATTACATATATAGTAACAAAAAATCTAATCTAGCCTACTACGACCGCGAGTGGGAATCGGGCCTAAAGTACTGGTAATAATAATTAGAATATTTTAAAAACTAAAACAACGGACGCGGGTCAATTTCAGTACCAATATTTTGACGTTCCTCGTCATATCTCTGGAGATACTTACCAAATCTCGATGAAATTACAATGGGACCACTTCGGAAACGTATCCTACCGATTAAAAAAAGAATCATTCAAATTGGTTCACAATTGACGGAGTAATCGCGTAACATAGACACAAAAAAAAGAAAAAAACGTACAGACAAATTGAGAACTTCCTTTTTTTTTTAAAGTCGGTTGAAAATGTAACATAACACCACAGAATAAATAATAGATAATACTCAAATTCAAAATGTAAAGTCAGACTTATCTGAGTATATTATGTTCAATGAGGCCATTCCAATGAGGCAATACTCAACAATGACAATATCCGTTTAGCCGTTTTAAGATTATGAGCTATTTTCTAGGTTATGACGCTATTAAATCAACTTTCATAGGTCCAATCAATTCGAAATTCGGTGTCCTCTAACAACAACTACTTCTTACAAGGTAGCATTGACCTGATGCCAGGACATCTCCTGGAATCTGCAGAATACTCAAGTTCTCACCAACTTTAACGATCTCGGATATTAATGAATCAAAGCTAAGAACACTCTCGATCAAGACACCTATCAAACATAAAAATTAAATAAAAATCGGATTATCCTTTTGGGCGCTACGATGCCACAGACAGACACACACATACATACATACACACGTCAAACTTATAACACCCCTTCTTTTTGTGTCGGGGGTTAAAAAATAAACATAAAAACATTGTACCTAATTTAGGTAAGAACAAAGTTAACAGTAATTTATATTCTTGGAATATGTATGGGGTCATCACCTCATTTTGATAGATAAACAACCGATTATGATGCACCCGAATGTTGAAGTTATCTTTACAAAATAGAATGCAGCCAGCAGTATACAAATATCGACTTAAATGGAAGACTTGTAAGGTTTGAATTTATTTAAATAAGGCAATTACGTAACAGGTAGTTGATTTTCGGATTAAATAGAGTCTCAATAATACGTTTTGTATTCCGTAGGTGTCAGAATCGCTTACGGGTTTGCAAGGTTTTGATGCAGGCAATCAATACCAATATTATAATTTAAGATCGTTTAAAAAAACTAAAAGAACCGACTTCAAACATTGCGCTAGTCAATTTCAATACCAAGTTCGAGGTGTTTATCTCCATATCTCCGGAGATACAGAACATATACTCGTATCAATGAAATTTAAATGGGACCACCTGGGAGAAGTACCTTAATACCTTTTCAATCAAAAAAGTCTGGCGTCTTCGAGTAATTGGTGAACATACATTAAAAAATCCGACAAATTGAGAACCTCCTCCTTTTTTGTGTAGTCGGTTAATAAATGCGTTAATAGTGATAAAATTCTTGCTGTACGTGATCGAAGTCGCAGGGTATCAGCCAGTATCATATTAATTAAAACTAAATGACATTATCATATTACCTTATTTCTTAATAATATTATAAATGCGAAAGTAACACTGTCTGTCTGTCCCGCTTTCACGCAAAACGCCTGAACCGATTTAAATTAAATTTGGTACACGGGTAGTCTAGAGAAAGGACATACGCTACTGTAAGGCTACTTTTTAATAGGAAAAGAGGGTTGTAAGGGGTTGAAAGGGGGGATGAAAAGTTGTATGGAAGTATCGTCATTTTTAAAGCTAGAAGCTTGAAACTTATTTTTTAGGCCGTTGTTTCGATATAAACAAGTAACAAAATTAAAATTTTAAATAAACACCCACGACAATATCCTTTAGAAAATTAACGTCATAACATCTATCTAAGAACCACCACTGATTAATTACGAACCGTTTAAAGACAAAATCGAACTAGTTTTGGAGATAAATGGCAACATGGCATTCATTTTTTAATCGGTATGGTACGTTTTCCAGGTTGTCCCATTGTAATTTCATTAAGATATGATAAGTATCTCCAGAGATATGATGATAAACGTCTCAAACTTACTACTGAAACTGACTCGCGGGGCATGGAAGTCGGTTGTTTTAGTTTTTAAACTATCTTAATTATTTTATGTATAACTATAGCTACATCATCGACCGTATCATCACTTAACGTCAGGTGATATAGAGGTAAAGCACCAACCATATTCAGAAAAAATAAAATTTGTAATCTGGCGGAAGGCATTGATGAACCCACTTTACAGGTTATTATAATATAGTTACGCTATCAAGTTTTTAGAAAACAGTTTTACAAGGGTTATATTTTTAGAAAACAGTTTTACAAGGATTATATTTTAGAAAACAGTTTTACAAGGATTATATTTTAGAAAACAGTTTTACAAGGATTATATTTTTAGAAAACAGTTTTACAAGGATTATATTTTAGAAAACAGGTTTACAAGGATTATATTTTTAGAAAACAGTTTTACAAGGGTTATATTTTTCTACTTCAGGTACTTACTTAACCCTAAAATACAGATGCATGCTCTATCGTCGTGGTATTAAACGTATCTCGAAGTGATTTTTACCGTGACCTTTTAATATCATTAAGTAAATTTTACTTAATTAACGCTAATTTGATACCCACTTTTGATGTAAATGTAAGTCCGAACTGTGCACGACTTACTTTCGTGATATTACTTGAAAAATTACTTGATTAAATGACCACTACCTCGCTGAGTGGTAAGCGATGATGTGGTCAAAGATAATGAACACGCTAGGCCTAGAATATTCTGACTCTCAAGAGCTGTGTGCTGCCGGATCACCGTAAGGTTATAGCGGCAGCTGTCTTCCTTAATGGTGGGAAGCTTCTTTTTGGTAGGATTAATGGTATGGACACACCGCGGCGTCCTGCGATCTGCGGGCGCGATCTCAGTACATTTCAATTGTTTTCTGATCGCGTTTGGTGTGAACCAGTCGGTACAAAACATCATTTCATCATCATTATCAGCCAATTTCTGTCCACTGCTGGACATGGCACGCCACTGAGCTCGATCTTCAGCCATTCGTTTCCACGGTACAAATACTACTGCGCTATCTGATCGCCGCCTAGATCGCGCTCGCAGGACGCCGCGGTGTGTCCGCACCTTAAGTCAGGCGGAACATCGATATAACATGCCTCCTACCACCTGCGGATGAACATGCTAGGATCCGTGCTAGGATTTGAACCGGTAGCCTCTCGCTTATAAGACAAGCCAGTCTACCCATTACGCAAACGGGGCTGTCATCTGTATAAGTAGGTACATTAAGTTATATGATCCTTAGGTAGTGAGGTAGGAAGATTTAAACACTGGACCAGAGACGTCTCGATGAAGTATGAAATCACGTTCAGATCTTCTGTGGTAAGTGGTCTTTTTTTTGGAGGCAGTTAGGCGGAACATCGGTATAATGTGCTCCAACCAACTGTGTGTGTTATTAATATCGATAATGCAACTGCAGTTATAAACAATTTTTAAAAACGGGTATTTTGTGCTAAATAAGTTCTCTTAAATGGTATGATGTACCAAAGATAAAAGTTTATGTATTGACCACATCGTTACTTAAAATCAGATAAGATATTGCTCAAACTTAAAATAATGGCTTACCGAATAGGGATTAATGTGTCCCGACTGTTAAAGTCTCTATATTCCATATAACAATGTATAATTTATTTTATGAGTGTATCGACCGAGAAAGAATTTAAATGGTAAAGTTTTTTGATATATTATTTTTAAAACTTCACTTTGTGCGCAGTCGGGTTTTTTGATTTTTTAATTTAATGTTTTATTATTTTACACTTTTTAGTTAAGTAAAGGACGGCAAATTCCGTAATCTTCTCATTTCATTTAGAGAGTTGCTGTCATGTGGATTATTGAGTAGTTTCCGGGGATCTAAACTACTTATTACTAGTCCATCTAAAGATCTAACCCGGCTCAATGCTACATAGGCTTGACCTTTCGCAAAAATGCGTGAACTTAAGTCGACCACAGCTGTGTCCAAGGTACTACCTTGGAAAAAAAGAACAAAAAACCGAAATGTGAAATATGTAGATAGGGTATTGCTGTTTAAGCTTACTTACTTTATAGTTGTACTATTAAACGACTATACCAAAAGAAAGAGGTTGTTTGTTACCTCAGAACTCCATCAATTCTTCACCGATTTGGAAAATTCTTTTTTTGTTTGAGTTAATATGATTTTCGTTTGGTCTCATTGTAATTTTATTGAGATCTGATTCGTGATCTTCATTCAGAGATTAGCACCGCAAACTTGTTACTGAAAGTGACTAACGCGGCATGTAACAACAAACAAACAAAACAAAAAACGTGTTTATTACGATACGATACGATACGAAATTAATTCACCTCGACGCAGCTAGATGGCAGCACAGGAAAAATTAGCACGCGCAAGCGTTTCATTTCTTGAATTTGTGGGCCTCGGTCGATTTGTTTACTTAGTTAGGGCATAATAGCACACATGTAGTGTACAGTATTGAATAATATATCCATAATGCTAGTACTTAAAGAGCTTTAATTAGTTAGAATCAGAAGAAAGTTAGTCGTATACTCGGTCATCCAGATATTTAATTATATTAATTACCTTTGTTTGTGTTAATACTTGCTTATTAAATACTTAGTTGGTGTTACTAACACCAACTAAGTATGTGTTAGAAGTTCGTGGCGTTCGGACTTTGGAAATTCGGAACCCTCCGTGTGCGGGACAAAAGTCTGACTCGCACTTGGCCAGTTTTGTTGAATATTTTGGAATGTCACCTCGCGCAAGCGCCCTGCGCTCCGCTTACTTTAATTTTCGACCAGGTCACGTGACCTGACGCGAGCTTAACATTTTTACCTATCCCAAGAAAATTGCACAACGCCGCTACTAAGAAGTTTTCATTTCAAACCCATGTTTTGCATCTTGAGTATAATAAAACAGAATTACACGTGTAAAGATTGATTCAGTGCATGTAGGTGAACTACTTCAAGTTTCGTAGCACCACGTGGGCTACGACGTAGCACATGGTGCGTTAGATGATAAAGTTACGTAACGAACGATACATCACATGCCTGGGTGTAGCCACAGAATATTAGAAGTAAAACTACACAGAAAGAAACTACATTATGTCCTGTGACTGTAACGCACTATAGCAAATGTGTTGGTCGGACACCCTTTGCCATAGTTTTACTTTTTACTTTTCTAATTTATTCAAGGAACATTGTTCCATTAACAAAAATTTGGCCTAAATATGCTGCAGCCTTCAAACACGTGATAGAAACATCCCTCGTACTCTGACGATAAATTACATATTAACTAAAAAGAGCCAATATTATAAGAATGCCGGTAATTTCCAGTGTTTATTTGTGTACCATACGGCAAGTAGGTCGCTCCGTCTGCTCCCGCCGTACTTTGCCCGTCTGAGGCAATGCACCCGTCGGAATATTACCGTCTTTACTCGTACCTTGATACCTACCTATCATACGGGGACAATCCTGAGGCCTAAAGATTCTGGAAAATTCTTGACTTGCTCTACGTATACATATTTAAAATGTCATTGCCGCACAAATGTATCATTATATTATTTATTCAATGTTACACATAAATATAGTCATAAATATCTTTATCTTTATCTTTTATCTTTAACAAGCTATGCCCCGCGACTTCGCCCGCGTTAAGATTAAATTAAATTTATTAAAACTTTTCTTTCTCAGGAACTTCTCCTTCAGGAGAACTTCTCCTGACAATAACAAACCCAACAAAAAAATAAGTAGTGAAATCGGTTCAGCCGTTCACGCGTGATGTTGTGACCAAGGGAAATAGGGATTCATTTTTATATATTACTAGTTGTTCCCAGCAGCTTTGCCTGCGTGTAGGCAGACAGAAACATTCTTTGGCTCATGCACAACTAATTTGCTAAATCATCACATGATTAAATGCATAGTTTACGATCCTATAAAGAACATACAGACAAACATTCATTTTTATATAAGAGAAGATATATAGATATTTTTATACATAGATAGATTTACCGTAAAATATAGTATTGATATAAATGATTTTATTTCTTTTTTTAAGCCAGATTTGGAAGACATCTTGGGATAATTGGCGATTGGTCTTAAGTCACTAGTTTAGTTTAGTGCCTCGTCACATTGACAGCTTCCTGGAATTTGCTGGTACATGATTGAACCGGGAATACTGATGTATGTTTTTTTTTTATGGTTGAAAACAAGTTGATGGGACCTGATGGTGGTCACCGTCGGCTACAAACACTTGCAACACTAGAGGTCAATTTCAAATACATGCGGTGCCGACCTGTCAAGATTCTTTTAATGCCCTTTTTGAAGGACTTCATGTATATAGCTCTGCGGAAAAACAGCAGACTTCCGCGGAGCTTGTTCCGCATTTTACAAGTGTAAGAGAGAAATGACTTCTTGAATCGAGATGTTTGCAAAGTCCAAGTCTCGATAGTTTGTAGATTAGCGTGTTATCTATGGCGAGAGACGCGATGGTAAAACGGAACGCCGGGATTAAATTGAATGATTCTTCAGGATATTCCCCGTTATAAACGCGGTAAAAGATACAAAGAGACCCAAAATCTCTACGCGTGCTCAGAGGTTCGATGTTGGAGGTATACCTATACAATAAATACCTTAAACGATAGCCTTCACAACCATCCCACGCGCGTCCTATCAGTACCTATGTTTAATCATCAAAAACTGCGTATGAAGTAATGTCCAAGGCTACATGCGCAGACGCATGGCAGACAATACTGTTATCACACAGATATTATTACTTGTTGTCATCGTTGATCCGTGTCTTGTTTGGTTAACTCTGTTGAATTTCTATAAATTTTATGTTTAAAAAGTACCTATGTTTATAAATTAAAAAGCAATGGGTTGTACAACCTTTTTTCGTAACAAAGAAAAAGTGCTAAATCATTATGCATGGTGGAAATGGAATATGACGATATGGTCTTTCAAATAACATATTTTTTGTACGTATTTACGATGCTCCGCCTGATTTGATACTAAAAAGTAGCTTACCGCCATAAAGGAGAAAAGCTGCTTCCATAACCTTACGGTGATCCGGCAACACATTGCTCTTGAGTCTAGAGTGTCAGAGTATTCTAGGCATTCAACCACCATCTTAGGTCACATAATTGGTTACAACCAGGCAAGATAGTGGTTAAACGCCATTCTTTGATATATAAAAAAGAAAAAGAGGAAGATAAACTGTGCCTTACCGAATTTTCTATAGGTACCTCTCTAAAAACGATGGTCAGGCGACCATCGTGATGAACTCTCACAGCGCTAAGGACTTCATTAGCCCAACAAACTTAAACGACGACTTTCTTGCCCATAGATTTTAAAGTATCTATTTCCTCTTTTCGTCTACAAAATAAAAATCTAAATGACCAACGGAAGGATATCAAACCATGCTACATCAGTCATCACGCTATACAAATAGGAGGATCTATCGCTTACTGTAGATACATTAAATAAACAACAGATACGTAGTACAGACATATGTACTGAGGATATGTTATTGAGAACAACATTAAAGTGGAACATCGTATGATCGTACAAATACCAATACCAACTGACGCCACGCAATCTGGTTCTAGAAACCCGTGCACCGAGATCCACGAGTTTACCTAGTCTATTTTGTTTTATATTACTCATATTAACTGGTAATTAATTAAATATTACATATTCTACTGATGGTCCCATTAATCAAGCCCGGATGTTTCCACAGCGATTGTGATGAGCAGAGTAAACCAAAAATGTGATCTTGGATATCATTTGTGCTGTCTCGGCCATGGACCGGATAAGTCTTCGAAATATGCCGATTAAAATTTTCATGTAATCAGTTTTCGTAGCAATATTTGCATACTTAAATATAGGTAATTTAGAAAGGTACAATAGAATTTAGATTTTGGTTTACAAAGAAATTAGTATATATTTGTGTTGACCGCAGAACAGATAGACTAGCGAAATTGTAGGACGTACAGCACGTATACGAAAGTACCGACATTCTTATAAATAAGTTAAGTGCCATGGCTTACCCTATCTATCATTAGATTTCCCAAGCCGCCAAAATACCTCTTACATGACTATAGCAATGCAAAGATTTATCTGACACAAAATCCGTTATAGGTAGTTATGCACGCACCTGGCAGAATCATAACAACTGTTTCTTAAGAAACTGCTAACGTGTCATAACACTCCTCGGATCACATTGCGTGGGATGATGCCCGGTAGAGATAAGGTTGTTATGATGTTAATAGCAATAAGTTTGATTCATTCGTTTAGAGCATCCTCTTTTGTTCAGACGTATCTTATAAATGTTTAATTAAATCATTTTAAATTTAAAAAGTGTTTTTAAAAAGTGCTTTTGCGCTCCCCGCAACTTGACTGGCGCAGCCGGTAGGATTGTCACGTTAGCTGCGCCGTCTTTCGCGAAAAAACTTCGTAATAAGTTATTAGTTGTGAGCATCGAAAACGCGATTCTAAAAGTGCGTGCTTACAATCCGCGACTGTTCGGCGCGTGTGGCGATCCTCGAACAAAACAAATCTGTCAAGATTAACAAGGAGCATGTTCCAGATTGGCTGGTGAGTGAACTTTTTGCCATCCTCTCTTATCCTTTTTGTGTTATATATTGAATTGAACATCTTCTATTATAACGTGATCTGGTTTACCTCAAATAGGTTTTGTTATTTTTAAGTTAGAATTTATATAAATTGTGCAAAATGGCAACTCCACCTCCAGAGGGAATAACCCTGAAGGTTATTCCAAACGAGATGCTTAAACTTATCCCAATATTTGGTGGGGATAAGCGTCATTTAAATTTATTTTTAAGAAAGTGTGAATATGTTATAAACAGCTACCGCGGGAGTCATGATCAAAATGTATACGTTATGGCCTCCATAACGAGTAGGTTAGTAGATGAGGCAGCAGCTCTAGTTAGTGAAAGAGCTGATATAGAGACATGGACAACATTTAAAGAATTAATGATACAGCATTTTGGTGATCCTAGAAGCGAAGAGTGTATCGCTATACAATTAGAAAGCTTAAAAATGAAGCAAGGGGAAAGTTATATAGACTTGTGCAATCGTATTCAATCCATCAGAGCAGTATTGATATCAAAAGTGAACCAATTGACAGACGAAGATATGAAACAAGCTAAAGTTACAATTTATAATAATACATCACTTAATGTATTCCTATATAATTTACCCGAAAACCTTATTCGAATTGTCAGGCTAAAGTCACCACAAACTTTAGAAAAGGCGTTAGAGTATGTCCTTGAGGAAGTTAACTTTTATGAGCAGTATAATATGAGAAATAAAATAAATAGACAGCAAATTTTAGGAACACCGCAACCATTTAAATTCGGCATTTCTAATGTACAGCCAAGTACGCCCAACATGCCTAACATGGCCAACATGTCTAGCATGGCTAACATGCCTCGCATGCCTATGCAGCCTAGTGGCTTTAAACCAATGTTACCAATGCAAATGCCGCCGCGGTTTAATTTCGGCATCCCTAATAATCAGATGAAATTACCCCAAATTAACCCTCAACCACAATTTGGTTACAAATATAATGCTCCTCAACAACAATTTGGATATAAACCACAATTAGCCCAGCAGTCATCAGGCATGCAACAGAGATTTATGCCACCGGGTCAGTTCAATGCGAGACCCCATCAACAATTTGGGTATCGCCCACAATTTGGCCAAGGTCAGTTCGGGTACCGACCTCCTCAGCAAAATAACAAAGTCATTGACAGTGACGTGTCTATGCGTACTGCACCACCGTTGAAACCACAGGGACAGCCACAACCTCAAGGGTTTCGACTCAATGAATTAGAATTAGGGGAAACAGGTTTTTATGAAAATGGTGAGAATGCGTACGGGTATGATGGTCAGGAATGCTGGCAACAGGATGAAAGAATGTATTACGTAGATGATTCACAGCAGGAGATGTACATGAATGAGCATGAAAGCGATAGCGTAAATGAGACGGATGAAAGTACACCTGAAAATGTCCAAAATTTTCACATCCAGGCCTCAATGAAAAGCGGGAAATAGTACATTTAAATTGCGATGTAAAACTTAAGCTTCCTTATGTATACATACCGGAAATAGACTCAAAACTTATGATTGACACAGGTAGCACCAGGTCATTCATAAGCTCTCGCAAAGCTCGCGAATATTTCGAGCCTTATACAATTTGTGAACCGTTCACAGTTATTAGCAAACATGCATCAAGCACACATGACAAAGTGGTCCAAATTCCACTAATGCCATCTTTTAATAGCTATGAGTGTCACAAATTTTATGTTTATGATGTGGACGAAAAATACGATGGATTAATCGGTAATGACCTTTTAATGCAATTGGAAGCCGTTATAGACCTGAAAAATTCAAAATTAATTACAAAGGCTACAACTCTTCCAATAGTAAATGATGGTAATTTCGAGATAGAATTAGACTCAAGAATGGAACAACGTGTTAAGCTACCAACGGATCAATTTTCCGGAGCAGCTATTATCACCTTTACGAAATTCTGTGAGGGTGTTAGGATGCCATCAGCCATCGTTAACTGTGAGAATGGATATGCGACTACCATTATACAAAATACATTAGAACAACCAATGACTTTGACTATTACAGCACCTTTCAAGGTTACAAAGTATTTAGACAATGCTAAAAGCATAAACTGTACTGATGTAGAGATGAGAGATTTAGAAGTGGACATAATACTTGACGAAAATCTGACTAGACTGAGACTTGATCACATGAATGAGGAGGAGAAAGAAAGTATAAGTAAATTGTGCAAAGAATACAAGGACATATTTTATAGTGACCAATTACCTTTGACATTCACTAACAATGTGAAACACAGTATCAGGACTAAAAACGAGGACCCAATATATGTAAGACCATACAGACAGCCCCCAGTACAAGCCGAAGAAATAAAAAACCAGGTAGAGAAACTTTTAAAAAACAAAGTGATTAGGGAATCCTACTCACCCTGGAATGCACCAGTTCATCTTGTACCTAAGAAGATGGACGCATCAGGTGAGGTCAAATATCGCATGGTCATAGATTACAGACGATTGAACGACATAACTGTAGACGACAAATACCCATTACCAAACATAACAGACTTATTTGACAAATTAGGCAAAAGTAAATACTTTACGACGCTAGATCTCGCTAATGGTTACCACCAAATTGAAATTGAAGAGAGGGACCGACATAAGACAGCATTTAGCGCGAACGGACACTATGAGTTTCTGAGAATGCCATTTGGGCTAAAAACCGCCCCAGCGACATTTCAGAGAACAATGGACAATGTTCTTAGGGGATTACAAGGACACCACTGTCTTGTTTATATGGATGACATAATAATTTACAGCCCCAGCTTACAAGACCACATTCATGACTTACGAGCTGTATTTGACCGACTTAGGGAGACGAACCTTAAAGTACAACTCGATAAGTCCGAGTTTGTGCGAAAAGAGGTACTATACTTGGGACATACGATTACCGATAAAGGACTTAAACCTAATGACGCAAAAATCAAAGCTGTTCTAGACTATCCCCTACCTAAAACAACAACCGAGATAAAAAGCTTTTTAGGACTAATAGGCTACTACCGACGATTTATTAAAGACTTTGCAAAAATTACGCAACCATTGACAGTTTGCTTGAAAAAACGTAATAAAATTGTGATCGACCAAAACTACATAGACGCATTTGAACGCTGCAAGGAACTTCTGACAAATTCACCCCTTCTACAATATCCTGACCAGACTAAACCATATATTTTGACAACTGACGCTTCAAATGTAGCCTTGGGTGCGGTATTATCCCAAGGTACTATAGGCAACGACAAACCAGTCGCTTACGCAAGTAGAACGCTGAGTGACACTGAAATGCGCTACAGTACTATAGAGCGCGAATTACTGGCTATTATATGGGCAGTAAAACATTTTAGACCCTACCTGTATGGAAATACATTCACCATTTTTACAGACCACCGACCATTAGCATGGTTGTATTCTCTCAAAGAGCCTAACAGCAAGTTAACTCGCTGGAGGCTCCGTTTACAGGAATATGACTTCAAAATAGTTTACAAAAATGGGAAGCAAAATACAAATGCAGACGCATTGTCACGCATAAAATTAAACGCCTTAAGTGACACTGACGACATTTCTATGCAGGTAAACTTAGATGAAAACGAGAGAAAGAAATTACAGGACCACTTAAAGGAAATAGACGATAGGATAGAGATTCTAGCAAAACGAAAAGACAGCGAGGAAACTATAACCATATCCGATAGCTCAGAAACTATTACTATCAGTGACGAATCTGAAGTAGACAAACAATATCCCGTTCCATCAATAGGCAGTAGCACTGAAACAGCCCACTCAGCCATAGAACTAGAAAATAAAGGAATCCCGATTCTACACGAGGCGATTGACACTAAACCTAATCAAATTATGGTATTTACGTGGTTCAAAAATAACATGCAGGTTAAAGACATCTCAACAGATAAACAAAAAATACTTGAGGTACATTTGCCCCTAAACAAAGAAGAACTAATTAAAGAATTTTTAAAAAAATATATTAAACCTAAAATTAAATACTTCATATACTTTGAAAACGAAAATCATAGGAAGGAATTTAACCGAGTAATCATTTCACTGTTCAAGGAAGGTATGGTAGAGTTTTATGAATGTACGCTTAGGGTCGTAAATGTAGAGAATGAAGAGGAACAAAAGGCTGTAACAATCAAACATCATGAAGGAAAAACGTGTCATCGGGGAATTAAAGAAACTGTAATGAGAATTAAAAGAAACTATTATTGGCCTAATATGCAAGAGTCAGTATCAGCAATAATAAATGGATGTGAAGCATGTAGGAAATTAAAATATGACAGAAAACCATTAAAGCCAACAGTACAATTAACTCAAACTCAGGATGCTCCCTTCCAGGAAATCTTTATCGATACTTTTAGTATAGAAAGCCGACAATACTTAACCATCGTAGACGCTTTTAGCAAATTGGCACAAGCTATTGAGATAAACAATAAGTCAACTGCGGAAGTGATTCGCGCGTTAATTAAATACTTCTCAATTTATGGTATACCAAAAAAGATCAGTAGCGACCCAGGATCAGAGTTCAATAACGAACTTATGAGGGAAATGGCTTTAATGTACAAAATTGATTTGCACATATGCACTACAAATAATCCCAACTCTACAGGCATTGTAGAGCGTTTTCATTCAACCCTTATTGAAATATATCGTCTAGCTAAATATGACCAAAAATGTACAGACGCGGCCTCAATCATGACTTACAGCATAATGGCGTACAATAATACGATACATACAACAACTGGTCTGACTCCGTTTGAAATCGTTTTTGGGCACACAGATTCCAGTAAAGCATTTGATGGTGAATTTGAAAAAAGTTACACACAACAACTACTTAAAGATCATGCTAAACGCACAAAATATCTTTATAATTACATATCTGATAAGATGCTTGAAGCAAAAGAGAAAATCAGAGAAAAGCAAATAGGTGAGAATGTAGAATTTAGGGAAGGTGACGTAGTATTTACTAAAGATATTAACAAGAGAAGTAGTAAGGACAAAGCTAGGTATAAAAAGGCAACTGTAACAGGAAAGGTAGAGAGAAACGTTTTACCGGTAGAAATAGGAAAACGACAGACAAAAGTAGCAATAAAGAATGTTAAACGTCCTCCACAGGTGGTGCGTGGTCGTAATGGCCCTTCTTCCCCAGAGCCAGGGCCTTCATCTTCAAAAACTTAAACAGAACCCAGGAATGCTACCAGTTAAAGAAGGGCAAGCTTATAGGCAAGAAGATAAATGGATTATTGTTAAAAGATTTGATTTAAATGAGTTAGGAAATGAATTAACTTTAAATACGAATAAATATATGGAATTCATTAAATTAGTCAATTCAAATAAAACATTTATAAACGAGTTTGTTAATATTAAAAATCAAGCAGAGCATTTGAATAATGCAACAATTTCTAAATTCTGGCAATTGGTTCCTTCACGTAGGATGAAACGAGGTCTTATTAACCCTCTTGGTTCACTCATTAAAATAATTTCCGGAAATCTGGATAACGATGATGCTATTCGTTACGACAAAGACATATCTATGCTTAGTAATAAGGATATAGTTCTGCAAAGGAAAATGACTCTTGTAACAAAAGTACTAGATAATTTTGTAAACAGTACAGGAACTTTAAATGACAATATTTTAATAATAGATAAGAGATTAAAGGCAATTGAGAATATTATAAATGAAACGTCAACTAAGGAAAATACTTATTTATATCTGACTCATGTTTTAAACATGTTTAACACTTTTATGAATACATTTAGAACAATTTATGATATATTAAATGAAATCGAAACTGCATTAGCATTCACCAAGGTCTCTGTACTACACCAGACAATTGTTAACTCTACGGAGTTGTTGTATTTACTTAAATCAATAGAACAGACTCACAATTTATTATATGATGTAAATGAAAGTAATCTACTAAAATTTGAGCGTATAATTAAGGTAAAAGCATATGTGAAGGAAAGCCAGATAACGTTTATTCTAGAAGTACCGCTAACTGATAAAATAATTTTTGATTATTATAAATTATACTCATTACCCTTTTATAATGGATCAATCAACAAAACTATTGTTGTTTTTCCCGATTTCCCTTACCTTTTGGCAAAAAGCTCAAAATACTTACCTGTAACAAAGCCATGCGAGAGAATAGACAATGAAAAATTCCTTTGTGCAGAAGACAATGTCGTACAGTTTCAAACACTAACGTGTGCTGAGCAGCTTCTAGAGTACCAGAACCCTACCAAATGTGTACAGTATATCGTCGAAGTAGAAGATGTTAAAGTCCAACGGATAGGTTTGGATAGTTGGATAATTTTTACACGAAAACCAACAGAAATGGCAGAGAAATGTGAAAATGAGAACACCAAAGAGACTCTCCAAGGAACCTACATTATTACCACAAAAGAAAAATGCGTTATATTCATAAAGAATTTAAAGCTGGTACATCAACGAACATTTGCCGAAAATCTGCAGTATAAAATAATGCCAATTATTGCATTACCAGACTTGAAACCCAGAAACCCCAAATCATTAACATCCGTGAATATCAAGAATATGAACCTGGAGGAGATGCGACACTTATCGTATATTTTGAAATTGAAGAAAAGTGATGTGTTTAGTGAAGGGCATTATAGTGAAAGTGGAAAAGTGAAAATTGACACTAAAAGCGTTAGTTTAGCAACTGTTTTATTGTATGTGTTTCTAATTTTTATTTCTATTTTTCTTGTAATGTATTATTTTATATATAAATTTAAGCGAAATCATCGAAACCCGATCCAAATTTCCACGGTTTCAGATAATTTCGCACTTGATGAGGGAGGAGTTATGCACGCACCTGGCAGAATCATAACAACTGTTTCTTAAGAAACTGCTAACGTGTCATAACACTCCTCGGATCACATTGCGTGGGATGATGCCCGGTAGAGATAAGGTTGTTATGATGTTAATAGCAATAAGTTTGATTCATTCGTTTAGAGCATCCTCTTTTGTTCAGACGTATCTTATAAATGTTTAATTAAATCATTTTAAATTTAAAAAGTGTTTTTAAAAAGTGCTTTTGCGCTCCCCGCAACTTGACTAGGTAGACGACATTGCTTATGCAAACGATGTTGTTTCCTACTGCCTACCTCTTCACATCTCTCAAAAGACTTTGTACCGCGTAAGTTTAAGATAAGTAACTATATAACCTCTACGTTTCCCTGCAAAGATCCCCGCAACATATTGATCATCGATATCAGTAAACATAAGAGACTTCGACCCGACACGCGCAACCCGAGTGATCGGCTTGACCCTCAATATTATACCGAACACACCTACCGCTTGATTATTTTTATCGTTTTGTTTTTTACTGGATGAATATTATTAAATACTTGCGTATCTTAAATACCTTACTTAGTAACCGTGTGTGAAGGTTTTCATAGATTTATTTTTTGCTTAAGGAAAACCTGGAAACAGCATCATCTTTCGGCATCAGGTAAATACAGGAGATATTGATCAAGTGCTTGTCTGTCCTCAATAAGAAAATGAGCTATAAGAATATAGCCTCTATAACCCATTTTCTCATTACCTTTCACACATCCATAGAAAAGGAAGTACATAGTAGGAAGTACATAGAAGTACATAATTCTCCTGTGCTATGGATATTCAACCGACTTCTTTTTCTTTTCTTCGTCTGTATATTTTTTTTGTATGTATGTTACGCGAAGTCAGTTGATTTGCACCAAATACCACCTCCCAGCCAACCTCACCTGCCCGTAGTGCATTGTGCTTAACAACAAACAAGGCTCTGGCGACCGACAAATGGCAGTATAACCATTTCAAATAATGGCGTAGCTAAATACTTCAGGCCGGTGACGGGCAGCAGCGTCACCGGTGCGAGGAGCTACGTCCTGCGATCGCCTACCCGCCTGCCCAGCGTGACGATTAGGGCATATCCCTCCCAATGAGACGAAGATCGGGCTCAGTGGCGTATCATGGGAGACGTCCAGCAGTGGACTGACACAGGCTGATTATGATGATGATGACTTAGGGCCAGTTTCAGCGCTGCCTGATAAGCCTATTAGGAACTGCCAGATTGACAACTTTTGTATGGCGTCATATGTCAGATAAATATCTATCTGAAACTTTATCCGCAACTGGTGAAACTAACCCTCAATCTTTTTGATGTATGTATTTTTTTAAAGTATACCTACATCCAAGAAGCTTATTTAACGGTCCACCTCTATAAAATGAGTGTCAACTTTAAGTTGCTACATAGTACTAACACGTCTTGTTGGTGCAGGTCTACACAGAGTAAGGATGTTGCGTAGCGAAGCGAAGTGTAATCCTAGATCTGTAGGTGGGTTCTGCTCTTATCAATCGTAGCAGATAGGCTAGGTAATATAGTATAGTCGCATTAGTCACTATATTGTATCAGATTGTAGCCTATCAGTGTAATTCACGGCACGATTGCTCTGCCTACACTCACACACTTTAAATACATACAGCCTACAGTGTCACATCAGTTAATCACAAAGAAAATAACAACAAGACAATAGGTACCTAGTTAGTTACCTATCTATTGACTTGAGCGCTTCTTTATGGTAGTGTCCACGTGTAACAAATACTATCTAAATATGCCGCGCGTAATTGCTAAACCAATATGGATTATTATGTATCGACGATATTATGATTTGATTTTCTACTGTTGCCATGTCGCAGTATTGTTTAGCACGATGGTCATTGAGCTTATCTAATCCTACAAGTAATGCTTTGGTGGTTCTAAATTGGTAACCATGATATGCTTCGGTCGTGGCTTAAACCACTGAAGATATGAGTACGCCAACCGCATTGAAAAATAATGATAACTAAGATTAAAAAAAAACGACTTCCATGCTACGCGAGTCAGTTACAGTAGCAAGTTTGAAACTGATCAGGTCTTGATCACATTTTAATGGGACCACCGTTGAGAAGAACCCTATTTATGAAAAAAAGAATTATTCAAATCGGTTTACAACTGGCGGAGTTATCTGGTAACAAACATACAAAAAAAAACATACAGACAAATTGAGAAACTCCTCCTTTTTGGAAGTCGGAAAAATATTTCACATCAATCTCATCTCATCTTCACGAAGATAAATTTAATATTAATAATTGACTGGGTCTTGGATATTTGTATTGTGTGATACATTGCACAGAAGGCTCTATTACGACTTCTGTGCATCTTTTTTCCATGTCCAAGCACACGGGCACGAGTAAATAAACGTCAGTATAGCCATAGGAGATACAATATAACAACGTGTGAAAACTAATGAACACATGAGGCGAAAGTTCAAAATAATAAACGTGATTAGTTTCGCAATGTGAAAACATATTTCTGATTTCTCTATGGAAACAGTTCACTAGATAAGTAGTACCTACGTTTTATCAAACAGATAGGTAGGCAGTTACTTACCTACCTACATTATGCTGCTGTGAGTTCACTGCCACGTTTTTTTTTCCTTACGATTAGGTAACAGATTAATTTAGTATCTAGATAAAAAAACACAGATGATAACTTTTGTGTGTTCGAAGTGCGTAAAGCGTAAATGTCCGTTAGGATAACCCTGTGATATGCTTTCCTTTATAAGTGATAACCCTGTGTTATGCTTTCCCAACTACAAACGCACCTACTTACGAAATAAATAAGTCGAAATTAGGAGAAATTAAATATCTGCGAGCGTGACGATATCATAATCACAATTATAGTAGTTTATGAAGGCTGCTTTCAGCTTTGACCAACAGAATAGCAACAGGCTGTGAACAGTTCGTACAAAGCTCCGGAGCTAACTAAACCAACTAACATGTACCGTTACGATGAAGGGTTTTTAATGTATACCTAGGTTCCCTATAACACCTAGGCAGTCTTGACATTTTTATGAGTTGAAATCAAACCAACCCCCTTACTGAACAATTTTTAAAGTCCCACCGACTGCCACTAGCAGCAGTTGGCACAATATTAATACTTTGTCCTAACGGCCCCAACTGGTGCCCGTTTTAGTGGGGGTCGTCGGGAGTGTAGATATAGATAGATAGAGTACAGATTTTGTGTCGTAAACTACGTAAGGGTAACCACCCTTAACACCCAAAATCTATAAAACACACACAAACAACAAATAGTCTTTCTACCACAGATCTAGGATTTCACTTATAACGTAGTGAAATCCTAGATCTAAACTTTCTACGCTAAAGAGACCACGGCTACGGCCGGAGAGCATTACCTCGCTATCTTCAGTGTCTTAGAATAAGAAAAACAATGTCGTACTTCGTAGTAAGTCTTTGAATATACATTGAAATAGGTTGTGACAAAAGCATTGTTCTATACTGTTGGTAGACTTGAATGTTGCCTACGGAGTCATCATGTTGCAGGTTGTGGTTACATCAGGAAGTTTCACTCATGATCACAACTTCTGAACGCAGCAGCCTTCTGTGGCTCTGTTTGTCATATAACCCGATAGGACTGGTATACAATATACATGCTACTGCACTTGAAGATAACACTATCACGTCCGGGTCACCGACGGCCAGATGTCACACTTCTCCAAGCATCTCCTCCACTCAAAACAATTTGTTTCTCTATACATTACGAACGTAGGTTGGACCTTTTGTTGGCTAGATTGTTCGATAAGTGTTTCTTGAATGGTGGGCGTCTCGTCTCGTCTATTGCATCTAGTCTAGCTTAATTTAATGTAGCCCTATTCTATCTATAGCACAGAATAAATAATAATACAAGCCTATAGTGAGTTGTAGTTATAGGCAACGTCACTTGTTTACAAACCTGTTTGTAATTAATAATATGAATTTAGTTAGGTAGGTTGCTAAAATACAAGGGTATTTTAGCGACCTCATGAGAACTTTTTGAATGAATGATTTATTTTAGGAGATATAATAATTATAACAAGGGATCTGCAATAAAATCTAAATATAGCAAAGGGATCTGTGGTTATAATAGTTAGTAATTTACGTACCTATATATATGTCTTAAACTTAAATTAAGATTACCTTAGATAACCTATTTTAGCAGTTTCAGGTAAGAAAAAGACATTTTTCGGTAAAAATTTTGGAACTCGTTTTATTTCTTATTTAATACACTTACGAGTATGTGTACTCGTAACAACTAACGTAACAATATTTGGTATATTCTCTTAAAATATCTACTTAGTAGTTACATATTTATTGTCACATCCTCGGAACCACTTGTGCTACTCAAGCGAGCCGAGGGAACAACGATGAGCATTATATGAGAGCGCGGCAGACACACCGCGGGATCCCACTCACGCACTATTCAGGTACTGAGTGTCTATAAATTATTCCTAACTAGAGGGAGCGGCGTTCAGAGCGGCATGTTCGGCGGAGTCTTGCAGGGCTCCGGCGACGGCAGTCGGCGGCCGTCGGGCGCGCGCGACTGGTAGTACGCGCAGTAAGGCAGCGGGTCCCAGAACGCGAACAGCGCTTCCCGGGTGTCCAGCACCGTGTCAAGCAGCTTGCCTACCGTCGCCGTGTGTCCGCACTTCGACGTCGAGTTCTGACACAGGTACGGCAAGGAGACTCCCACACGAGCTCCGATCGCTACTAATTTGTTTCCCGGACCGTTTGCATTTTCATCTCTCACCAGCCGGAAGGACACGTGCCCGGTCATCGGCCTCGCGGGCGCCAGGAACGATATAAAACGCTTCACCCACTCGTGAGCTTCGTCATCTTTCTGCGGCACTAGCCCCTTCCTGGCGGAGTCCACGCGGCATGTGACGTTGTTAACGGCACGCGACTCCTTCAGAGTTGTGCAAGTCACGATTCTCTCTCCCTTCGGCTCTCTGATGATCACCCAGGGCTTCTCGGCGCTGATCTCGCGGGGAAACCTGAACTGATTCTTATCTTCAGGCATAACAAATCTGAGGCGGTCGCGAGCGCCGCGCGCCCCGGCGCTCGCTATGAAGTGCTTGCCTTCCTTCGAGGCTCCACTGTCGTACCACACTCGAACGTCTTCGTCGTTGACGACCACCCAGAACTGGGGCGTGGCGAGTCCCGCGGCGCGACAGATGCGCATCAGCTCCAACGGGTCGTCCAACGTGACGACATCGCGCGCGCAAGGCACGAAGCACTGACATCCTATCAGTTCCAAATGCGGCTTCGCGAGAGCGTCGTAATACGCAGGTGTGGTCGAACTCACTGGCACATAAAACACAACCGATTCTCTTTCGACGATCTCTCTCAACGCCCGCGCGTACGCGAGAGGATCGGCCGGATTCGGCCGAGGCACCGTGTAAAATCTGTGCACTGCTGCGGAATACTTCAGCAACGCGAACTGTTCTTCGGTTTCGAAAGCCACCACACGGGCGCCGGCCGAGTGGAAATTCCTCGCCAAATGTAAAGCTTGCACCGAACTTCCTCCGCTAATGAGCACTGTCCGAGGTTGCGTCGCGTTCGTCGAGCGGATGATGCGGCCGATCGCTTTGAGAACTCCGAGCGGACACTGTATGCACTTCCAGAATATGAAGAGCGAGGCGGCGATCCACAGCGTCGGCAGGACGACGAGTATCTGTTTCCAGGCGGGATGAGAGACGACGCCGAGGAGGGCGAACAGCGGCCGGAGCAGCTGGCGGGGTCCCCAGGTGAGGATCTGTACGAGGCGCGGCAGCGGCGGCGGCCGTTCAGGGCACACGGCTCGTTCTTCGGGGATCAGCGAGAATGTGGAGGAGAACGAGCGTCGTAGGGCCGTGAAGGGCGGCTGGTGCGAGCATCGCTTGGCGCGGGGAGAGAACACGAGCTCGGTGTTGGAGCGCGCGAGGCGGGCAAACTCGGGCGCGCAGGCCGGCATGGCGCTAGCACGGGCAGTGGACGGGTCGCGAGCGAGGAGTGACGCGCGCGCACTCGTTCGCCGCATATAAACCGCCTCGTTATCGGGCGCCGCCCGCGCGCCGCGCCGGCCTCATCTTTGTACCCAATTAACACTTACCTATTTTAAAAGTAAACAAACAAGATGGGAAGTTGTAATCCTACGTGATATAAGGCGAAGAAAAACATTTCGGAATTCACAATCACGCTCAATAAGTAGGTAACCACCATATATAAGAATAAGTAAGTACTATAGTAATACCTGACATACCCTACGAATATTTTATAAGTCTAAGGGCCAGTTTCACGGGTTCCTGATAGCGCTAATATGAAGAAATCTGACAGATTTTTGACAGCTTTTATATGGCGCCATGTGTCATAACTATCTAACGCATTATCAGGAACAGGTGAAACTGGCCCTTATACTTATAATACTTATAATTTATTCCTAGGATATACCTCATTTATTTTTGCTAACAAATTTAACTACCTTTATATGCTTATTAATTGTAAAGAAAACTAAAAAGTAGTCTTTATGAGTGAAACATATTTTTATTAATTTTTAATAATCTATTCATACAATTATAATAACGATAAAGAAAATAGGTATCTACAACAACTTACCTAGAATATGTTTAAAGACTAGCTCCATAAACTATCACATATCATAGAAAGTCTACTCATGTCTTAGACATAAAAACATGTCCTAGTATAATAATGTACAGAACTTAATTTTAAATGCATTGCGTCTTGCTTTGCTCTTGGTAGGAATTTAGTTAGGTATAAATTAGGAACTAAGAAGTACATTGTTATACCTATACAATCCATTTTTTTTTAAATTTAGAAACTAAGAAGTTAATGATCAAAATAGTTTAAAAATGCACATTATAAAATGTAATGAGTAAATTGCCAGAGCACGCCAAGGAAGAGAAGTAAAGATTCAAAGAACGCGCGCTCAACTGGCGCGAATTACCTTACATTTTGTATTGAAACGTTTTGTAGCGGGAAGATGCCTGCGCCGCGGCTTCACCTTACGCCGTTTCTGTATAATTCGCGCCAAACTCACACAGACAACGCTCGTGGACACGAAATCTCGGAACATATCAGATCCAGTATTTAATTATACAAGGTACAATAAGATGTCAATGCGAGCTTGAGTCTTACGTAGTATTGTATTCTCTTTGAGCGCGAGTGCAACCCGTTGCAGACACGCGTTACAAGATTTTTTTCGTGTAAAAATGGAGAAACGAAAAACGTCATTGTAACCTTTTTAATACGCTTTTATTATCTTCAGACCTATGTATGTTTGTATGTTAGTATGTAACGGAATCTTTGAACATGATTTTAACCCCCTTCAAAACGTCGGATTAACTCGAAATTTGGCATACTTATTAAGGACCGATGACAATAAATAAATTAAAAAAATAATAATAATAATCGACTAAAAAATGAAAAATAAATAATAGTTTAAAAAAACTAAAAAAATACGCTTTTATAGAAAATCCAACTAAAAAATAGAAAATAAATTTTAATAAATTTGAATTAAAAATAGTGTAAGAAAAAATGATTTTATTGTAAAAAAAAAGCGTGGGGTGCTTTTCAGGATATTATCAAAATAACCCTTCTAGTCATATCTGTTCATAAAATATTTGGAACTATTGATACCATGCACCCCACGCTTTTTTTTTACAATAAAATCATTTTTTCTTACACTATTTTTAATTCAAATTTATTAAAATTTATTTTCTATTTTTTAGTTGGATTTTCTATAAAAGCGTATTTTTTTAGTTTTTTTTTAAACTATTATTTATTAAAAATACTTTGAATGGTGAATCATCGTTATATAGTACCAGAAGTTTAAAGTCGTGCGCGCTTTGCGATTTTTATTTGTCAATCTGTGTTATTTGTCAAACAACAATATACCTACTAGAGTCCGCGCACTGCGAAAACTTCAGCTTTACTTCTGTGCTCTCTTTTTTTGTGATATTGTTTATTTATCGACGTTTAAACCGGGGGTAGGCAATATTTTCAACAAACAAGGATATCATTTAAATAGTTCTTCGTATTATATTTTAGCAGTTACATTTTGAGGTAGATATATGCAACCTTATTATTTTGAAATTGATTTTTCTTCGAAAGAGTTTCAGTAGTCATATTTTGCATGACGATAGCTGAGGCATATACATAGGTACTACAAAAACATAATTGGTATTTGGTATTAATATACTAATGCCCGTTTAGACTAAACGTAGGAATCGCCAAGATTTTAAAATAACTCAATTAAACATCGATGTAGGTACCTATATGTACTACTGTACCTCGATGCAGTTAAAGCAACATCGGGAATCAAAATCTCAAAATATATCTTGCAGATAGGGTAATGCTCCTATTTTTATTTGTATTTTGAGATTTTGGTAGCCGGATTTGTTTATTTTGTGATATTTCGTTAAGCTAAGGTGTTTCTTAAGTTTAGTGCACACTGGCATTAGTCAGCTTTTACTCCTAATGACTCCCATAGAACTATTTATTGGTATCGACAATGCATTTTATATACGACAACGTATTTTAATTGTTGATATCTTAGTTAGTGTATATAAATCTTACATTTACTTAAAAATTGCTCATAGATAATATGAAACATTCACAATGTCTTTGGCAACTACTTATATAAATAGAAATTATAATCCAAATCAGTCAGATATCTTCCTGATAATTTGTGATTCTTTAAGTTGTTATAAATAAAAAATAATATTAGCTATGTTTTCTATAACTTACTTAACCGAATTTTGTAATAGAAAGACAATCATAACATATTTCATAAGCATTAGATATTGCCTGCAGACCGGCGATTTACCTTACAAATCTAAATTAAGATTATTGTATATCAAAGGCTGCTTTCAAGAAATGCTATTTAAATTACAATTTAATCATTTAAAAAAATGTTGCAAACATCTGATCAACAATAAAAAAAAATTAATTAATCAAAGCATTTTTAAAGATCTCTCCGCACGTCTGGTTGAAACCACACGGGACCAAAAGAGCTGGCATTTATTTGGCTCAAGACTATCATCAAGACATCGCCATTCAACGGGGGAATACAGCCAGCATTTTGGGAAATTCACCTACTGGTAGTGGTTTGGTAGACTAAATTTTAGTTACTTATTATGTTTTTGTTTATTTATGTGTTTATAGTTAGGTAGTTTTAAAGTTATAATAATGTATATGTTTTAAATTCATTTTAATTGTCATCAAAATAAGCAACCAAAATGATATTAAACATATTGGATTCATGACATGCATATAGATAATTAATACTTGATTTACGGATCTTGGAAGACACAACAACACGATAACATGTTTAGAATAAACATATACGTAACTGATACATTATATAAATCGTTGACTATTAATTAATTAATGGATAAATAATTTTAATAACTCATGCTCATTTTAAACTTTAAGACGCTTAGACCCATTTTCACCAGTTCCCGATAAAGTTCCAGATAGTTATCAGACATGTTACGCTGTATAAACGTTTTTCTGTTATTTAATAGCTTACAAGTAATGTGGGTTGCACATTACTAGTAGTCATCTAACCGGGCTTCAACTAAGCTAAATATGATTGTGTCTGGAGTGGGTTCACGTCAATAGTGCTATGTATAGTATGGGAATTGAACTCATGACCTCTCGATCGCCAGGCCGACGCCTTAGCCATTGGGCAATTGCCGCTAGTTGTCTAAAATCTGTCAAATAAGGTTCTAATATCAAGCACTTCGAGCATTTACCAATGGAGATGTTATCTTTGTAATCCACAAACATTATTTTCTGCCGATGCTTACGAGGGACGAGGTAAACACGCATTGCACACACACAAATCACTCACTTTAGCGATCCCGCACACTAGCTTGAAACACGCACACAGTATTAAAAATACAACGTAGTTACGTACGCTCATATGGCCAAAAATGGCTATATGGCCAGCAGAGGGGTACGCCTTGCGTTAACATCTCCATTGGTAAATGCTCGAAGATCAAGCACCACTAAATGATGCATAGAACTATAGAAGGTAGAGACAACCATCCATACTTAGAACAGCTAGGCTATTCTGTAAGCTATCTCGTCAGCGGAATCCGCGGTGAGATTTTATTACGAAATTAAACCGTATTACGAACGTGATACGATTGAATTTCATGGTACGAAATTCGAATCTCACCGCGGATTACGCTGTCGAGATAGCTTACAGAATAGCCTAGCAGGATATTTACGTGACATTGTCGATATTGTGATCAACGTTAAAAACATAAAAATTAACAGCTAGGGTCTGTGCAAAAAAAATCTGTCGTGGCTTTACGATGAACTGACATTTAAAGGTAAGGAAGGAAGGTACATACCTACCTATTACCACCCGATATTGATAAGAGTAGGTACCTACCAAGGTATCAAACATTTTTAGTCGTATTGGCAATGACAGAGCAATGTTGTCAACGCAACTAGAACAGTAAATAAGAACCATCAGCACGCACGCCCTCAATTTCTATGACATTTTTCTTTTTGCACAGACTCTAGTATAATAAAATTACAAAGTTTGATATCATATGTTCGTAGTTGTAATATAGTAGTTAACGAAACTGTTGCATAATGAGGGGTATTAAAACACGAGTTTGTGTTTCAATAGTATCACACAAGTGTTTTATAAATAAAATGAGATAAAGTAAAGAGTCTAGAACACCTTTCAACTTTACTGGCCAGATTGAAATTACCGAATAGGGAGTACAGCTCTATGTCGATAATTGTCGTCAGTAGAGCTATGTAATGGTTGTCAATAAATTAAATTGTGTAAAAGGCTTTTTTGGTTCCCTATTGTTTCGCATAACATTTTTTGTCATAGTATACTTTAGCATAACGTTGTTTCTCCTAATATATTTAAGCATACATTAATGTGGCATAAAGTAATCAGGCATATTTTTCTTAACATAATTACTGTTAGCATAAGCATTTGTGGCATAATATTCTAAGGAATAATAATAAACGCATAACTATAATTCGGCATAATTTTTTGTCATATTATTATAGCATAACTAGAAGTGTCCCGCGGCTTCGCCCGCGTTAAAACCTTCTTTTATTTACTTAGACTTTTCTTTTGTAAAAACGATTCTATCATTAAACACATCAAATAAGAATTAGCCAAATCGATTCACCTATTTCATGTTATCGTGTGACTAAGGCTATTCTGGATTCATATTTATAAAACCCTATAAACCTAAATTTACAGACTTTGTTACCTACCCCATTTCGAAAAATCCTACAACACGTACTTTATCCCATCTTGTTTCGCCATACAAACTTTGAATCCCCGTTCCGTATCCGGGAGGAATTTTCAGAAAAACATTTCTGAGCGGATACCTATGTCATAATAACTATCTGCATTCTGAATTTCAGTGCAATCCGAAACAATATTGATTTTTAGACTTTGTTACCCCAGTTTATCCTGTTAGGGTGAAATTTTGAAAAAGTCTGAAACTCATATTTACTTATTTATTTACAGAAGTACTTGTGTGAAATGTCGAATAAAACGACTATCCAAACTTTGAACCCCCGCTTCATCCCCTTAAAGAGTGTATTTTGAAAAATTCTTTCTTAGCGGATACCTAAGTCAAAATAACTATCTGCATGCCAAATTTCAGAGCAATCCGATACAATATTGATTTTCACACTTTGTTACCCCATTTCACCCTCTTAGGGGGGGAATTTCAAAGAAACCTGCAACACATATTTGCTTATTTTTTTACTGAAGCACTTATGTAAAGTTTCGGATAGAAAAGACTATCTCATCTTGTTTTTCCATACATACTTTGAACCCCCGTTTCATCCCCTTCAGGGGTGAATTTTGGAAAATCCTTTCTCAGAGGGAATTATCGTCGTAATAACTATCTGCATGCCAAATTTCAGCTCAATCCGAAACAATATTGATTTTCACACTTTGTTACCCCATTTCACCCTCTTAGGGGTGGAATTTCGAAAAAACCTAAAACACGTGTTTACTTATTTATGTCCTGAAGCACTTGTGTGAAGTTTCGAATAGAAAAGACTATCTAATAATGTTTCTCCATAGCAACTTTGAACCCCCGTTTCATCCCCTTCAGGGGTGAAATTTGAAAAATCCTTTTTCAAAGGTAACTAACGTTGTAATAATTATCTGCTTGCCAAATTTAGCGCAATCCGAAAAAATATTGATTTTCACACTTTGTTACTCCATTTCACCCTCTTAGGGGTGGAATTTCAAAAAAACCTGAAACACGTATTTACTTATTTTTGTACTGAAGCACTTGTGTGAAGTTTCGGATAGAAAAGAATATCTAATCTTGTTTCTCCATACAAACTTTAAACCCCCATTTCATCCCCTTAAGGGGTGAATTTTGAAAAATCCTTTCTTAGTACACCCCTACGTACTAAGACAAATATACCCTCCAAATTCCAAGTCTCTACGACCAGCAGTTTAGGCTGTGCGTTGTCTGTCAGTGAGTCAGTCAGTCAGTATGTCAGGACAAAGATTCTTATAGTATTAGATTAGAAAATAGTACTATTTTAAATTTTTATCTCTTCACGACTAATCTAGCTAGTAGACCGTTTTTTTTAAATATTGCTCTGTATACCTAATATAATAGAATAAGACATATAATATTTGTTAACGCAGACGAAGTTACGAGGCTCAGCTTGTAGATTTACGAAAAAGTATCATAAAATTAATAAAAAGTTTGTTGGATTTGTTAAGCACGTCCATATGCGCATAATAAGTGTAAATATTGTCTTGTAACTACCTAACCAAGTTACAAACATAATCATGAGCTGATATCTAATCAAATGTAGAACCAAAACCGTGAGATAAATGCACTTCGAAAAAAGGTAAGTGATGTTAATTTAATGTTTGTCAAATAACTTTCAGTTTTAAATAACAATAATTGCGGCGTAGGGGTGGCCCGAGGGCCACCCCCGCCGAACTTGAACCTACTGTCCCAGCCTAGTACCAAACATTTTGTTGGTATCAATAACTTTATATTACCTACTTTATTTAATAAATTTAATTTGGCTACGGACTTGAAGTTCATATATTAATAAATATTGATTTAAAACTTAGAACCACGAACTTTTGTTTTTGAGCCAAACAACTCTTAACTAAACATGACATACTTAACTAAACATGTCTTACCTTAATTCTGATTTTGGAAGTGTTAAATTATTTTTATTATGTACTTTTATAATACTATAGTCGTATCTTTAGAAATTAATAAATGTGTAATTAAGTAAGCTTTGTTTACTTTAATTGGAATAATTCAGCATAAAATATGTGTATACATTCAATTATGACTTCATTTATTATGTCTAAAACTATTAGGCCCATAAAAATTATGCCCTAAACTTTATGCGAATCAAAATTAGGCCGAAACAATATAGCCTACTTGAAAGTTATGCTTGTTTATACAATATTTTAAAAGAAATTATGCGATAGTACTATTATGCCATTTGAAATTATGCGTAACCCGTTATGCCTAAGTTAATTAGGAATAAAAAATTATGCGAAACAAAGGGATCCCGGCTTTTTTAACAGACTTCAAAAAAAGGAGGAGGTTTCTCAATTCGACCGTATATATATTTTTTTATGTTTGTTTGCGGATAACTTCGTCGTTTATAAACCGATTTTGATTATTCTTTTTTTTATTGGAAAAGAGATATCCCAAGTATGGTACCATGGTAATTTCATCGAGGTCTAATGAGATATCCTAAGTGTGGTCCATGGTAATTTCATCGAGGTCTAATAAGTATCTCCAGAGATATGGAGATAAACACCTCAAAATTAGTACTGAAAACCAATAGTGTGGCATTTGAAGTCGGTTGTTTTAGTTTTTTAAACGATCTTATTTTCATTTAGGCTAACATCTGACCAGGGGGCTGATCATGAAAATCATTGAATGAACAAAATACGGGGACGCAGCTATGTAGGCTGTATAGCTCCGTCCCCATCATTTAGTTCATTTCGTTCATTCAATGGTTTTTGTGATACGGGGGTAGTATGTCAAATGAGATCGAAGATGGCAGCACACTAGGTCTAGAATGGGAACTGGCTCTCAAGGGCAGAGACTACTTTGCATGGCTTGTCTTTTTATAATTATTTACAAAAGTGTGGAGTTCATTGAGATATATTAGCCTAACTTTTTCATAATTATATTGTCAATTTTCAGAATTCATATTGAATATAAGGCACTGCGCGCACATGTTTGCGATGCGTTTATTTTACCGCACGGTAGAATAAACTCTATACAACAAAGCGTTAGTTTACCGCAAGTGCGCGCGGGTTATTCCACAAATCCCCATTGACATTCCCCATCAATGGGGATTAGTGAACTTTTTTTCCACAAATCCCCATTGCCGTCCCATAGCGCTCTTAATAGGGATTAGTGGAAAAATTATTCCTCTTATCCCCATTGATGAGGATCGTCAATGGGGAATTTTCAATGACAATCCATACTTCACTAAATATGCGTGCGGTAGAATAAATGCACCGCAAACGCAGTGCGCGCGGGCACTTATATTTCTAAAAGACGAGGCATTGCACCAAAGAATCTCATCACACAAAGACTCTAATGACTTTGTTATTAAAAAAACAAGTACAATGACAACACACACAATACACAAGTGACTCATAAAACAATGGAAGAAGAACAAGACAATGTTAATACCACAACTATATAACCTTAGTGACATTTCGAAACATTTTCTACATGTAATTGTAAACATCTACAGGTACACACAACTTCAAATATTTGTTAAAGTATTAACAATGTGCTATACCCTGATTTCTAGTTAAAAAATCGTACATTCACAAACTTATTGACAAGGAGACCAACTGACAGTCTTGCAGATTTTGAAGCAATATTAAAAATCTAAAACAACCGACTTCCATGCCTTTCTAGTCAATTTCAGTAGCAAGTTGATACGTTTATCGTCACATCTTTAGAGATACTTATTAGATCTCGATGAAATTATAATGGGACCACCCCGGAAACGTACCCTACCGATTAAAAAAAGAATCATTCTCGAATCGGTTCACAATTGACGGAGTAATCGCTTAACATACATACAAAAAAAAAAGAAACATACAGACGAATTGAGAACCTCCTTCTTTTTGGAAGTCGGTTGAAAATAGAGGTGGATTACTTGTGTCAACAATTCACAACTGGTTTGAATAAACAATGCGTTTGTGAGCATTGTCAGATGTCAATGTTGTTTTCGAATATGGGGGTAATTATTACAAAATACTAATTTGAGGTAATTTAATTTGAGTATAAGAGTATAATATTGAGGTAAGGTAATTTGAGGCAATCCAGCAGGGCCAGCATGGCAAGGGGACTATTTTGTCTTTCCACCTATCCCTGTTTTGTTTGGGTGGAGAAGGCAAATTATAAGTAAGTTTTTCGACAATTATAAACACCCGCTTTTAATCAATTCTTTTTTTAAACTTTTTAATACGAAACAAAATCAAAAGTCGGAGTTAAACTTCACGAAGCGTTTAAATTGTTGTGTTGATATCCTGTCAGTGGCGAAAAACAGGGAAAAAATTGTCTTTCCCCAGGGATAAGGCTATGCTAGCCCTGCTGGGGGGACGTCCTGCACTGACAACCTGCTTGGGGTGTATTGTACTTTTCCCCCTGACAGCGATCTAACGAAGCCATCCCAGCTCCTTTATGAAGCAAAGTAGTCCTGGGGTTGCTGGCATAACGTTCCCAATGAAGGTATCAACACCAACATTATAAATGTGAAAGTTAGTTTGTATATTTGTTTGGGACTTCTTCATTGTCAAACGTTTTGACCAATTTAGCTGAAATTTTGCACAGGGACAGCCTGTACTATTTACCGCAGTTACTTTTTAACGCATTCAATATTACTTTAAGCTTTGCAATACTTCTCAGCTGGTTTGATATTCGATTGGAGTACCAGAAATTGGGCAATAGCTAATTTGACATTTAAATAATGATTCCATAAACAATACACTATTTGAATGATATAACAAGATTTTACACACCATCGCTTACTTATATAAAATCTGTAAATATGCATTCTCCAAACTTTACATCACTATTACAAGCAGTCTAAAGACTTTTACTGTTTTACTAAAAATGAGCAATGCAACAATTTATTTCAAGATCATTTATTTGTCTATAAAACTTTGCTTTCTTGTTAACAGATTTACATGTTTTTTCAACCAGTAAAGTTATGATAATGCATATTTGCAATATTTTAAATACCAATCCATAATGTTGATTGTGACATATTTCTTTCAATTTTCATAATATAATACATGTACATATAAATTATGCTAATATCTAAAGAGCAAACGGCAAGTCCGTCTCCTTCAAATCTATTGAGCCATTCTTACACACTATATGTAACTCATTCTGAGGTTCTTTCTCAAATCTAAATCTTTTTGGATGGGAGTCATCCATAAACCTTCCCAATTTCATTATCCTCGAGTCAACAGAAATCTTTTCAGCGATCAAATTGGTTGCTGGCAAATTTTTTAATATGTCAGGAATAAGTAACTCCACTTTTCCTTTCTCATGTATAAAGATACTGCTCTTTTCTGTGAGCTGTGATGCGTGCATGTACACCTCTCCACTTTTCAGCGAAGCCTGCAGGTTTCCTGAGAACCCCGTGATGTGCAAGTTGCCCTGTTTAATAACATCGATCAACACAGATCTGTGCAAATGGTCCAGACGAATGTTCCCCATGAGCGTAGTGAAGTGTGATTTGTCACTGTAACAAGACTTTACACTGATATGCCCCGCATGGGTGTTCACAGCAAATGAAGTAGCCATTATGTTATTACAACTGATACTGGAGTTCAAGCCGGTCTTTAATTCAATGTTAGAGGCTTGGAGCCTTCCCTCTGTACACACCTCACCTTCAGCACTATCCACCTTGATCAGCTGTGCCTTCAGATCGGCGATATTGACGCGTCCTTTCTGCGTTTTCACTATAAATTCAGGGCCCTCCAAATTTGACAAATTAACAGATGCATTTTCTGTTGTCGTTACTTGAACGTTCAGATGGTACGGAACCTGTATGAGGCAGACGTCGTTCCTGTCCGACAAGGTGTTCTTATTGCAGAGCTCGAGGCGTTTAGAAGTCTGTTTAACTTGAAAATCGCTCGCATCCTTGCCCTGACTGTACAGGGTCATGGTGAGCCTGTTGTGCGCTTTCAGGTCGTTCACGTCGATCGGCTGCACCTTTACATGAATGGGGCTCTCGATGAAGATGCTGGTATTGTTTTCTAACGTCTTCTCGACTGTCCGGACCACGTTAAGTTTCTTCAGGTCGGGCAAGTTGCTGAAATCGGCCACAGTTAACCTCAAAATTTTCAGGCACTTATGTAAGACCTTTGGACGTACTAGGTAAAACATTTTCAATGTATTTATCACGTTAACTATCCCTATAATATTAATAAATACGTAATTTAATTAAATTTAATCCCATTCTATTTCTTTTTGACAACAGGATTTCATTCACACCACCTGACTTTGACATACGATTTGACAGTTCTTTTTATGAAATTAGCAATTATTTGGCAGAATTTTGACAACAAGCAACAGAAGCCATAAGCCACATAGAAACGAACTAATGGGATAGGATTCAGATAAAATTGCAATTATTCTAAAATTATTTATAGCTTGATTTTTATTAAAAATGTATACTGGTATATACTATATAATAATAAATTAGTGTTTTAAGGAACAGAATAAACCTATAAGTTATACGTTTTCGTTATTATTAACATTATAAAATGTTTCAGAAACGTAGTACAATTCTGCATAAAATTTAATAGACAGAAAATTGAATAGGCAAGACATTAGCGTATGCGAATGAAATAGCTATAGAAATATAACTCGACTAAAATGATGAACACGTGACACATATGCTAGCTATAAGATAAAGTGACCAACGTAATTGGCTGGGATCATACATGACAGCGGGTGAAAGCCAATGGGTGCAGTAGAACTGGGACCTAGAGCTGGCTCCAAACAATAAAATCGCAGATGCAGAGAATGATAAAAAAACATTTTAGATTATGAAGCCCGGTGATTAATAACCAATAAAAATATAGGTTTAAAGAAGATAACACAATTTAATAGAAAAATATACAGCTTAGTAGTTTTTCTATATCAAGTTAAGTGACATACGACAGACATCGTAATTCACAAAGAATATATTTGAAATTCGGAATACAATATAACAAACAGAAAAGAGTTTACTACTGACTTGGCAGGTCTTCTAATTCTAATTCTAATTGGTAATGGGGGCGATAAGACCTGCACTGACGTCCCGCTTGGGGTGTATTGTGCATTTCCCCCTGCCAGCATTCACCCAAGCCATCCCAGCTCCTTTACGAAGCGGAGCACGGCTTTAGGTTGCTGGCATAACGCTTCCAATGGTGATGGTGATGTTGTATCGGTTAGTAAAGATGATGCTGTCAAATGTATGTGTGTATGCCTGCTTGTTTGTGAACTTGGATATAGTGATAGTGCTAAAGCAGATGGTGATGATGATGATGATTGTAAATGTTGTTGCTGCTGCGACTGGTACTCTGCATCCGGTTCACGCTCATGCAACCCAGCTGTGGTTCTTATTTCGTTTAAGACGGGACAATGTATTATCACATGTTTCACGGTTTCATCTTCTGACATGCATCCTCGACAAAGAGGACTGTCTGTGGCTCCAATTTTGTAGTTTATAGATGATAGTTAAGGTTACAGTGTCCCGTGATGACGCCTACTATTAGGCGAAGGTCCGGCCTTTGGAATTGTAGCAAATTGTTTAGGGTTCCGTAGTCCTGACAAGGAACCTTTATAGTTTCGTCATGTCCGTCTGTCTGTCTGTCCGAGGTTTTGCTAAGAGACCGTTAATACTAGAAAGCTGTAATTTTGTGGGGGTATGTAAATAAATGACTCCGACAAAGTGCTGAAATAAAATTAAAAACATTTTTTTTTAGGGTAGCTCCTCTACATGAGAAGTGGGGTTGAATTTTTTTTCCGTCATCTACCACATCGTGTGGGGTATCGTTGAATAGGTATTTTAAAATGACTTAAGGGTTGCTCATACCATTTTTCGATAGAATGCTCCATTTACGAAATATTAAACTGTAAAGTGCAAATTTTTGTTCCAGTAGGGCGTCCCCCCCCCCCCCCCTCTAAAAGCTAAAATGCTGGCTTGAAAAATCTGGAAAAATTCGTGAAAATAGCGCATTTCATGAACTTTAAAGAAAAATTATAGCGGTTAAGATAACTTTATTAGTTTAGCAGTAATAGTCGTTGAACTTGGGTGTTGGATAATTTTGTACCATATACAAAATCCTTAGAAAAAATCCTTTAAAGTGACAAAGACGGAGTACCTTGTTGCTTGTTTATAATGCGTAAAGACTTGCATTGAATAACAGGCTACTACGGAACCCTACACTGCGCGTGGCCTAACACGCACTTGGCCGGTTATTTTAGGGTTCCGTACACAAAGGGTAAAACGGGACCCTATTACTAAGACTCTGCTCTCCGTCTGTCTGTCTGTCTGTCTGTCTGTCTGTCACCAGGTTGTATCTCATGAACAGTGATAGTTAGACAGTTGAAATTCACAGATGATGTATTTCTGTTGCCGCTATGACAACAAATACTAAAAACCGAATAAAGTTAAAAATAACAGAGGGTCCCCATATAAGAAACGTGGTTTTTTCAGCATTTTTCGCCATCTATGAACGCTTAGTTAGGTAAACGTCCCATAGATGGCGTTATATTGAAATGTCGATCCCTATCACCTTTGTTAGACGTTAGATGGCGTTATATTATTATTTTTTGCTGGCGAAAAATGACAGTGGTATTTTTTGCTCAATCTTATAAAATACTGGAGTGTGGTACGGAACCCTACTAGTGCGAGTCCGACTTGCACTTGGCCAGTTTATTTTATATTAAATGACGAATCTGCCCGACGCTGGCAAAAAAATTTGCCATCATATTATTGAATCATGGCATAAAAATAAACTTATTTACCTTATCATTCAAACGTTTACAAATTTCCTAGCAAATAAATGCATAATAAAAGTGTTATAGGTACTTTAAATAGAAACAGAAAATTGAAAAAAATCTATTTATATTTCAAAATTCATAAAGATCCTTGTCATCTGCCACTTTTTGGAATCGTCAGCTTAATCTGCCAGAGTTAAAATTTAGGTCTCAAATCTGCCTAAATGGCAGAAATCTGCCACAAATGTGGCAGATTTCCAAACCAGACATTCAATGACCAAATGGTCACACTGATATCAGGCGTCATTTGGATGACAGATGTAAATTCTTTGGATTTCCAACAGATGGCGTTAGTAACCAAACATTATGTTCGCAGCGAAGTTATTTCTTTGATCTTTTATCGGATGGCGTTAGTAGTACAATAATATTCCATCCTAGAAATAAAATTGTTATTCTTCATTTTTTTAATGGTATGAAAATGATTTTTTTTTACTGATAACACGTCTACATGCGAATTTAAATTACTATGTTAAAGCACAAATCAATAGTTTTTCAGTAAAGTGCACCACAAGAGTGCTCAGGTTGTGGGATAGTGTTAGGGCTCGCTTCGCTCGCCCTAATTATTATTTTCATGCCAGGTCCATTTAATACTCCGTCCACGTTTTGCAGCTACATTTACGACTGCGCAAATAATTCTGCTGAATCCAAATCGACTATTATAAAAAAACCGACTTCTCCACAGAATGCGGGGTTCATTCATTCGATATGTTGAAGGTTGTACAACAAAACGGCCCGAGCGTGAAGATGATTAAAGGGAGTGTGTCCTTGTCTAACAACCTGCCAGTGCTATATATGTATGTACTATATACATGTACTATATTATATGTATATTATATTGTAATTAACAGAAAGAGACAATCTATGTGAAAATGTTGATCTCGTCGCGTTCGGGCCGGTTGTGCAGTTGTGTTTTTTTTATAGTAAAAAGTCTATGCAAGACGTTGATGTTCGAGCTTCGAGCTGTCAGTCCGTCACATGTCATTTCATTTCAGCTGTCAAAAAATAATCAATCAGTCGTCGGTCTATGTCTAAGTCTATGGTCGGTATGGGTGCCAGATTAGGCGAATTATCGCCATTTGGGCTACCTTGAGGGGTCAAATGGCGACCAAAAAATCCAATCGGCTACCAGTAGTAATTTAGGCTACCTAGGACAAAAAGGACGGGTGATTTAGGCTACTTCAGGTTTACCCCAAATTTTCTTGATAGTTGTATTAAAAATATGCGAAATAAACGGTAATCTCTTTTGATTGAGATACAAGTTTAATTTCATTGTACCTATTTGATATACATTTTAACTTGATATCTCTACGCTTTCCTAATAAAAAGGATCTTGGCAGACGGACGACAAAGTGATCATATAAGGGTTCAATTTTTCCGTTTGGGGTATGGAGCTCTAAAAATAATTTATCTTGCTTTACGTTGGTATTTTCTTACGTGTCTACTTTATTTGGGCTAAATATAGGCTACTTAGCTTAAAATGTTAGGCGAATGCGAAGGATTTTTTTGGACAAGAAACCTACTACTTGTCCAAAAAAAAAAACATATTAGGCGATTTACACATTTTAGGCTACTCGGTAGGTATTTAGGTAAAATTAGGCGAATTAAGTTAGCTGATATCTGGCAACCCTTAGGTCGAAGATCCTGAAAAGAAAATAAAGTCGTCGCCTCGTGATATTATATTCTATCTATTGTAATGTATTGTGAATTTCCATTTCGTGTTTCTGTAATAAGTTAATCTGGAAAAGAAGAATTGATTGTTAAAGATCCAATATAGGTGGCCTTCGTATATGTGAAGGTTCTATTAGTTTTAAGTTTCAAACAAATGGTGCGTACAAAGCTCAAAATGAATTCCGACTTAAAAGAAGCATTTTCGAAAATAAAACCAATATGTGATGTTCTAATGGTTTGTCCTTCCCTGGAGAGCCTCTCAGCGTATTCAGCAAGAGTCAACGAGCTAAAGAAGGAGGTGATTCAAGAGCTACAGCAGTATTTGTTGTATCCGTTAGTATCGCGCATCAAATGCAATGAGATTCGGTAAGTAAACTGTTGCAGTAGTGTTTAGTATGTTTTTGTCTGCTACTGTGTTATTAGATTACTTTTATATGAAGGTATAAGTATAATGCTGGAAAGTATAAGAGAAGTATATTTTGGCAAAAAGCCACTACATAAATCCTATAATAATAAGCATCCCTTTCATACAGCCATCCCTATTACACAGCCCTTTAATCGAATTAGCCATAGATGACCCAACGAACAACACAACAAAACTTCAGGATTGCATTTTGAATAATTATGCATCCTACCATATAAAAAACATAAATTGTTAAAACCAGTTTACACCAGTGCTATGCTATGTAGATCAATGGTCAAACGCTTGCTTATCTACTATATCTAAATAAAAAAACAAATATGGTGGATATCAAACTCATCCATAGCATCGTAGCATATTCATTGATAGTCTCTGATTGAAAGACACATTAGTTTAGTAATATAGAACAAGTTTGGATCAAGTGTTGATGTCATTTTATCATAGAATGAGACCATTTGATTGCTTAAATAGGGAATATGCATGAAGCTCAGATTTAATGGAAATAATTTTTTTTCGATTTTTTGTTGTCCTGGAGTTATATGTAAAACCTTTTTTATTATTTAATTCCATTTTATTTGCTTAAAATAATAAATTAAAAATGCAATTTAAGCGAGGGAAATTTAAGTTTCTAAAACAGATCACCATTGGTCGAATCGAAAGTTGACGTCATTATGCACTACTCCACGTGATAGAAACATTGAGCGCGGGAACATAAAAATAAATGTATGGTGTGGTCTTATTGTATTTATTTCAAAATATTGTGTTTGCCGCGTATTATTGTGCAAAAATGTATATTACTAACCATTTAATATAGGTAAAAATGAGTACGAGATTAGAGAAACTGTATAATTTAATAAAAACATGCCATTGGCTAAATACAATAATCGCGTGGAGTCTTAGTTAAAGAAAAAAAAACTAGTTTGCTTCAAGCGGCGTGTGTTTGACGTAAGTGTGTGACGTCACAATGCATTACCAAAGAGCCTGGGAAATCTTAGGGGGACTATTACTGCTCGCGTCCGTAGGGTTTAGCCCTCGATGTCCTACACGTGTCCCCTGGGTGGCGCCAAAAGAGCAGTACTTTTCAGGTGGTAGGCTTAGGCCGCTGCGTGTTACCACCCACCAGACAAAGCCACGCCGCCAAGCGGTCGCTTTACGGCATGAATGTTTGGTGAAGCCATTATGGGGAACGGGTCGGAAACAGTTGCGTTGCTTACTATAGCTAGTCGTGATACATTGAAGGTCAATTTACCTGGCAGCCAATCTTGGAGAGCAGCGGGATCCGAGGCACGGTTCTCCGCTGGCCGACCGCAGATAGTTGGGGGCCCAAGTAGTGAGCCAGCCACTCATGAAAGGCTGCCCCGCCATCTCGCGAAAAATCCCGGAGGTGCGCCATCGTGCCGGTTGGCGACCGGACGAGAGGACATGGACACCTCTGGGGGGGCTCGGGCGTCCCCGCGGTCTCCAGGATTGGTTCCCAATAGGTGAAAAGACCTAATATGTATCACGGGTTGGTAATTAGCGCCTCGTTTCCACTTCCGTTTCCCTTACCTAACTTCACTCCCCACAAAATGAAAGGCAGAAACAGAATAAAGGTTAAACAGCGGAAGCACGTCCTCTCCCTTCAAGTGCACCTCTCAAACATTCGAGGCTTGCACTCCAATATCTTCTCGGTCCACCACCACCTTGAGACCGAAAAACCGCATATTCTGTTCCTCACGGAGACGCAGATCAAATGTCCAGCTGACGCGGCGTACCTTGCCTACCCAGGCTATGTTCTAGAGCATAACTTTAGGGCGAGGGCGGGAGTTTGTATGTATGCCCGCGATGACATTTGCTATCGGCGTCTCCGCAACCTTGAAGACCCTCAACTTTCCGTCATGTGGATTTTGGTGGACACTGGCATAGAGAAAATTCTTTATGCTAGTGTCTACCGTTCGCACAGCGGAGACGAGGAGACAAACAGGCTCACAAACCACCTCAGTGAGGCGGCTGATGTGGCCCAACAGAGGTATCCTTCTGCTCAATTAGTGCTTCTGGGGGATTTCAACGCCCATCATCAAGACTGGCTATACCCATACCAGAGCACAGACCACGCTGGTCGAGAGATGCGAAGGCTTGCTTTAACGCTAGACCTCACTCAGTTGGTCCAGGGTGCAACAAGGATACCGGACGTTGATGGCCATACAGCCAATTGCTTGGACCTTCTGCTGACAACAGAACCAGACCGCTACTCGGTGTCGGTTTCATCACCCTTAGGTAGCTCCGACCACTGTCTGGTGAAGTCTGTATCCGTCTACTCCCCGCCCGATCCCAGCCAAAAAGGCACCCGGCGGGTGTGGCGATACAGGTCAGCAGATTGGGATGAGATGCGTTGTTTTTTCGCGTCTTATCCTTGGCGGCAGGTATGTTTTTCTTCGAGCGATCCCTCAGCTTGCGCGGATACTGTGACAGAAGTGTTACGTCAGGGTATGGAGTATTTCATACCATTTTCTGACGTTCCGGTGTCAAGCAAAGCTCGTCCATGGTTTAATGCCAAATGTAGAGATGCAGAAGCATCAAAACATGAAGCTTACTTAGCCTGGGCTGATGCTCGAACCCGCAAGACTAGAGATGTACGCGAAAAGAAGAAAGCCTTTAACTTAGCCGCCAAGTCCTGCAAAAAGGCTCTCAAGAAGGCTCGCTTCGATCACATACGCCGAACAGGGAACAAACTTGCTTCTTACCCCTCGGGTAGCAAAGCGTTCTGGTCCCTGGCGAAGTCGATCGAAGAGAACTTCTGCCGTCCCTCACTGCCTCCACTACTGAAACCCGATGGATCACTAGCACACTCGGCTGAAGAGAAAGCGAATTTATTTGTTACTCTGTTTGCGGAGTCTTCACGTTTAGATGCTGGCAATGCTGTACCTTCTAGTCTGCCGACTTGCGGGACGTTTATGTCGGAAATCCGCATTCGTCAGACTGAAGTACGCAAAGCGTTGCGCAATCTAGACGTGAACAAAGCTAGTGGTCCAGACGGTATACCAGCTGTAGTCTTGAGGACGTGTGCGCCTGAGTTGGCTCCTATTTTGACACGCCTCTTTCGCTTGTCTATGACGACTGGTCAAGTGCCTAAGTCCTGGAAGCAAGCAAACGTGCAACCCGTGCCGAAAAAGGGTAGTCGTGCAGACCCTGTCAATTACAGGCCTATCTCAGTCACTTCCATACTCTGTAAGACTATGGAACGTGTACTGAACCACAGGCTCCTGGCATACCTAGAAGTGAACGATCTCCTCAGTGACCGACAATACGGGTTTCGCCGAAACCGGTCTACTGGGGATCTTCTAGCGTATGCCACGCACATCTGGAGCGAAGCCATCGAGAACCATGGCGAGGTGCTGGCCGTCTCTCTTGACATCTCGAAGGCTTTCGACAGGGTTTGGCACGATAGCCTTATTAGCAAGCTTCCTTCATACGGCCTGCCCACTGGTTTATGTGTTTGGATAGCAGATTTCTTAAGGGATCGGTCGATTCGAGTGGTCATCGATGGCTGTTCTTCCGACCAATTGGCCATAAATGCCGGAGTCCCTCAAGGATCAGTACTCTCTGCAACACTTTTTCTGCTGCATATTAATGACCTGCTTAAACCCGGTATCTTTGGGTACGCAGATGACAGCACTGTTGTAGAGAGTTATACATCCAACGCACGAACCAGTGCATTACAAATCCGGTCTCATAGAGAAGCGATGGTCGAACGCTTGAACTTTTCTTTGAAGGCAGTCTCTGATTGGGGCGATGCCAATCTGGTCAAGTTCAATGCTGCGAAAACCCAGGCGTGTCTTTTCTCCGCTAAACGGAGCCCATTTCTACTGGCTCCTACTTTCCGGGATGTGTCCGTTCCGATAAGTAACAATCTCGAGCTTCTTGGCATCTCTTTGACACCAACTCTCAATTTCGGCTCTTATATTGAGTCTAGAGCCCAGCTAGCCTCAAAAAAGCTTGGCATTTTGGCTAAGGTGAGACGGTACTTCACACCGGGACAGTTGCTTAATCTTTACCAAGCACAAGTCCGGTCGTGTATGGAGTACTGTTCTCACCTTTGGGATGGTTCTGCTAAATACCAGCTGGAGACACTGGAAGCTATTGAGAGGAGAGCCAAAAAACTCATCAGCGATGACCTATTAGTAAGCAAGAGACTCCAGAGTCTCGCGCATCGCCGCAAAGTCGCTTGTTTATCGGTTTTCTATCGGATACATTTCGGAGAGTGTGCAATGGAACTGCATGATTTGATTCCACCATCCCCATTTTATAATCGGACATCCAGAGACACTAAAAGGCGCCACCGATTTATGGTGGATATACCATCTACCCGAACGAAGCGATTTGCATCTTCGTTCATCATACGAACCGCTAAGGAATGGAATACCCTGCCTGAGTCCGTGTTTCCGATTAAGTACAATATGGGGGTCTTCAAATCGCGAGTGAATAGGTATCTTCTGGGTAAGCACGCTACATCATCGATCGCATCATCACTTAACATCAGGTGAGATAGTGATCAAGTGCTACCCAGTTCGGTATAAAAAAAAAAAAAAAAAAAAAAAAAATGATGGCGTTTAAACTGCTCAAATTTATTTGTATATTTAAATGTATATTTAAAAAATAATTAGACTAATTCCAGCAGTATTTTATTTTTTTATTATGTTATATGGATGTAATGAGTGAAATAAAAATATTTAAAAAAAACATGCATATTCCCTATTGCACCTAGCTTACCAATGAAATAGCTTCATTCTTTGCTATTTATCGTAGTCTCTGTGAAGGATCGAATTTGAAATAAAGTCATCCGTCAGAGAACCAAAATTATCGACATAGCTCCAAAAGATTAGCAAGCTGAAGTGACAGTGGACTGGTTTCATCTGTCGTAGAACCGTTAACTGTTGGTGACTGATAACCGTTGGGGTAGATGTGTTTTAGAGTGGAGACCACAGCTCGGTTAATGTAGTGTAGAGCACCATTCAGCTAGATGTAGCGTTGATATATGCAAGCTGGCTGGCAGCGGTTGGAAACAAAGAGCTGAAAATCAAGCTCAGTGGCGTGCCATAGGTGAGGCCTATGTCCAGCAGTGGACAGAGATAGGCTGATGATTTCGATTCTTTGCTAAGAGTGTCACAGCCATATTTATAAAAATTTTCACGAATGCATAATGGACACAAGTAATGTCAATAATACGCAACACCGATCTGCGCTCAAGAACCGGCATAGCTGACGTTGGTGACAAGACTGCCAGGCTGAAATGGAAATGGTACTGGGTCATACTTGTGAATGCATCACGACAGATGGGCCAAAATTGTGACGCAGTGGATGCCTGAAGACTGCCGTCGATGTAGAGGAAGGTCCAAAAAGCGGTGCGAGACGATTTGGATTGTTTTCACAATGACTGGCCACACACAGCATTAGATAGAGATAGGTGGAAGAAAATGGGGGAGACCTTTGCCCAGCAGTGGGATCAAATAGGTTAGTTTTTGTAAGTTAGTTGTTAGTTGTGAATACGGGAGTTTATCTCTGCCTGAGTGACATTCTTTGTTTAAACTTTATTTCAGGCATAAGGTAGAAATGCACATAAAGCTATTAGATGCAGTCTGCACAGTGCTAGAAAAGGTCACAGTAAACAGCTATGAGATGTTTATGAAATTAGAAACAGGATTACTTGGCATCATCTTTGATTCTACAAAACCAGGCATGGGTTAGTATCTACTCTATATTATAAAAACTAAAACAACCGACTTTCATGCCGACCGAGTCTGTTTCTGTAGCAAGTTTGAGACATTTATCATCACATGTCTGGAGGTAATTATCTGATCTCGATGAAATTACAATGTGGCCACCCTGGAATAACATATAGGATCCTTTTTATCCTGATATTCTCACGGGATGGCTACGTGAGTAAAATCGCAATGTATCAAAACAAAAAGTTCTGAGTCATGGATTAGACCATGTGATTTTTTTGTATATCTGATAGGCTAGCGTTTTGACCACTATTTCGCCTGGTAGTAAGCGATGATGTGATCGAAGATGGTGAATACACAAACTAAACTTCAAGCTCCATGGCATCATCATCGTGGTTAAGTCCAGTCTTTGATGGTTACACACAGGCTGACATCATGAAAAAGATTTCATCATCATTATCATCATTACTACCAGCCTTTTTCCCACCTTCTGCTGGGTACCGTACTATAACTTTTAGGGTTCCGTACCTTAAAAGGAAAAAAGGAACCCTTATAGGATCACTTTGTTGTCCGTCTGTCAAGACCCTTTATCTCCGGAATGCATAGAGGTATCAAGTTGAAACATATACTATAGTCCGGCAATCTCGTGCGCGACCTTCCTGCGGCGTGACAGACGGTTGCGGGGAGGAGGTAGCGGTAGTAACTGTTATATAATCTGTGACACGGCTACACACGCTTCCCTTCCCAGCTACACCACCCGCAACCCGCTGATATCTTGGGTACCTCGTCCCCGCCACCATCTGACACACCGCGAGACGGTCGCGCACGAGATTGCCGGACTATAAATACTTAAATGTTTTATTTTGTTTTTGTCTATAAAAGTGATGTAGCTTTAATCTAAACTGCACCTTTAATGTCTTACTGAACCTTAAGACCTACTGAAATAGTTATAAATCAACATGATTGTAATCAGTTTCAGATGCATCGGAGGACGTGAAACATAGCACAGTGAGGTGCTTGACGGTGCTGATGCTGAACATCCCCCGAGAGTTCAGAGAGAAGCTGCTCACCAACCATGTGCCCATGCTGGCACAGGCTGTGTTTGTGTGCGTGCACATTGCTAAGATGGAGAGGCTACGTGTATTGAGGTATGCAGTTTTATGCTGAGGCTGAGAATGCTTCCTTAAATCCATTGCTAATCATAAATATCAACATATTTATGATTAGCAATGGCAGCTATTTTAATTAATCAATCATTTCAACCAACTTCCAATAATTAAGAAAGTTTAAAAACTAAAACAACCGACTTCTAGCCTGGCAAATCTGTTTCATTACCAAGTTTGAAACGATTATCGTCATATCTCTGGAGATACTTATCAGATCTCTATGAAATTACAATGGGACCACCTTGACAGTGTACCTTACCGATTAAAAAAAGAATCATTCGAATCGGTTCACAATTGACGGAGTAATCGCGTAACATACATACAAAAAGTTATAATTATAAAAAACCATACAGACGAATTGAGAACCTTCTCCTTTTTGGAAATCGGTTGAAAAAGAGAAGGATCTCAATTCGTCTGTTTTTTAAATATTGAATGCACTGCCAAGAACTGGAATTCTTTGCCTGAGTCTGTGTTTCTCGATAACTACCACCTGGGGGTCTTCAAGTCGCGAGTGAATAGATTTTGAACCGATTTGAATGTTATGTTTCTTTGAAGTGTTTCACACTTTATATTTTAGTAAATTGTTAAACAAAATCCAAAATTTCATCGTACCGACGGGACATGAACCCGCAACCTCCGGAATAACATGTTCCGGTGCTTTGCCAATTAAGCACGGTGCGAAGTATCGTTACGACGAAATTAGTGGATTGCATTTGTTAACCCAATTATGCATTGGTGGCGCCATCTATGACTACTTATTACGTAAGTTAATCATTCGGAAGAAATCATTACAGTTTTCAAATCCGACGAGAGATGTTGCACTGCGTAAATCAAATATTATGTTTCTTTGAAGTGTTTCACACTTTATATTTTTGTAAATTGTTAAACAGAATCCAAAATTTCATCGTATCGACGGGACAATTTGAATGCATATTTTTTTCGTAGGTAGGGTTCATCTCCAAGGTAGTCCCGTTTTAAATTTATCAAGTTCTGATAAGTAAGTGTCTAAAGAAATATGGCGATAAACGTTTCAAATTTGCTACTGAAACTGACTCACGCGGCAAGGATGTCGGTTTTTAAAGGCTCTTAATTATTCTTTAAACTTATTAAGGGGAAACTGTTATTTTGATCTATAAAACCTATTTGGTACTATTGGTTTAATTCAGTTTCGAAAGTATCTCGTCTTCATATTCTCGCATTTATATTTGACTGTATCTCAATATTGTTTCTGTGTGATTGTTTGATATGTTTTGAGGGCAGTACCAGTCAGTCATTGCATGGTGGTAGGACACTATCCAGTATCCGCCTGGCCAGCCACCACCCTCAAGTTAGAAAATCTGTCACCAAACATCTAATATGTTCCGACAGTTATCCTTGAGAGTCAGTTCCTATTCTAGGCCTAGCGTGCTACCCACTTCCCAACAGGTGAGATAGTGGTCAAACGCTAGCCTATCTAATATATAAAATTCTCGTGTCACAGTTTTCGTTGCCATACTCCTCCGAAACGGCTTGACCAATTTTGATGAAATTTTTTGTGCTTATCCGGTATCTATGAGAATCGGCCAAAATCTATTTTTCATCCCCCTAAATGTTAGGGGTAGTCCACCCCTAAATTTTTTATTTTATTTTTTAGACAACATTTTTAATTTCTGTTTTTTTATGATACAACATACAAAAATACATACAATCCTCAATTTTCACCCTTCTACGATCAACCCTTATTTTTTAATAGCCATTTATTTATATGGCAAAACAACGTTTGCCGGGTCAGCTAGTATTATATATAAAAAAAGTAATTTTATTATTTGTAGGCTGTCATCAATACACTGTATAATGGCACATACCATGACACATCCAGAGCTGACAGTCGACTACCACATTACAGACAAGGGTATAGAGGCATTAGCGGTGGAACAAATGTTATCTAGCATACTGCCCGGTGTGTTGGCAGCTTTGCAGGACGTTTGTACGTGTACCAATAATCCTACACACAGTGTTGTGGCGGTAAGTACTAATCTCATTGAAAACAAATAAAAATAAAACCAAGTTTTGAAGTGAAATGAAACTTTTTAAACGCACTGGGGTAAAATTTGACGGAAGTAACGTAGCGTCACGGTCCGAATCGACGGAAGTGACATAAGATAGATAGATAGATATACTCTTTATTGAACACCAAGAAACTTAGTACTAAAACATTTTTGTTAAAAATAGTGTCAATGGGCGGTCTTATCGCTCAAAGCGATCTCTTCCAGACAACCATGCAAGGAGAGGTTTAAAATAGAACATAATGGATGGCGGTGGTCATAAAACTATTTAGTAAAAATACATAAATATACCTACAATAAATACTATTTATATACTACATAATACAGTACAATAATATACATTATATATATATATATATATATATATAAATATATATATATAATTACAAGCAATATATTTACATAAGTACATGCATATTATCAGTGATATAAGATAAACAACTAGCAGCAGATTACTCGGAGAGATAGTGTTCTTTTACGTGACTTTTAAAAGCGTCCAGAGTTTGTATACGTCTAATTTCTATGGGCAAAGAGTTCCATAGACAGACTGCGTTAACAGTAAAAGAATGACCATAGAAATTCGTATTGTACGAGGGAATTTTTAACCTTAAGTTCTCTGATGACCTAAGTGTACGTAGGGGATGGGATAGGTAAAGGTATTCGAAGCGTTCATGAAGGTAGCGCGGAGAAGCAGGATTGAAAAGGATAGAGTAAAGGAGTGATAGTATATGGGCATCCCGGCGACGGCGAATAGAGAGCCACTTGAGCTTAGAGCGGTATTCGGAAACATGATCGTATTTTCGTAAGCCGAAAATAAATCGTATGCAAATATTTTGGAGTCGCTCAAGTTTATTTAATTGCTCTTGGGTCAGTTCGAGATAGCAGACGTCAGCGTACTCTAATATAGGTAACAAGAGAGTCTGTGCAAGTGCAATTTTAGTGGTAGTGGGTAAGAAGTTACGCAGCCTACGTAAGGAGCCTGCAGAAGCAAATAATTTGCGACTAGTTTCAGCTAATTGGGGGTCCCATGATAAAGTCCGATCGATAAAAATTCCCAAATTTTTCACTGTGTCACTAAGAGGTATAGTTATACCTTCTAATTCGACACGAGGTAATTTGCCCCATTCTACTAGGCTGATGTATCGAGCTATGTAAGTATGTAGATATGTAAGCGTCATGTTATACTTTATTTTTATAAACGCCCTCTATTGAAGAACGGCGTTACTACGAAGTCGTATCCGCTATCATTCGGGCATTCGTCCCGCTAAGTTCAACAGATGGAGTTGTACGAAAAAAATATTAGTGATGTTAAGAATTAAATTGAATGAACTTGGTAGTTTTACTTCTAAGGCGTAACTTTCTTCGCAACCCCTTTTCTTTAGTTTTTTTTTTGTCATATAGTTAAGCGTTTAACCGACATGTCACCTGATGTTAAGTGAAGATGTAGAAGTAGCACGCTTGCCTAGAAGGTTTAACTGGATAACAAGTTTTTTCAAAGGTTCTTAGATCGTAGTATCGTAGCTCTAATTTTTGCACTATTGAGTGCTAACGAACATAATATACCCTTGTCTTTATTGTTCCTTCAACTTGTCACTCAATACTGCAAAAATATAAATTTATAGTACAACTAAAATCTTCCCAAAAATTAGGTTGAAGGCTGTTAATTCTATTTATCTAATATAATATGTTAATTGCATAAGTGTGTACTGTGAACGCGCCAGATTTAGTTAACCAACCTGTACGTCACTTCTGTTAATTCGGGCCGTGACGCTACGTCACATCTGTAAAATTTTAGCCCAGTGCGTTTAAAGAAGGTTCATTTCAATAAAACTAATAGAAACGTCATGATGTTTGCAGGCTGCCATAGAAGCGATCCACCGAATCCTGTGCATCACAATGCACGATAAATACCTCACCAAGAAGCCGGTGACTACGGCGGACTTTGTAAACATGCTCACTGAGAAAAAGGCTCAATGTGAGACAGAAGTAAGCAGCGACGGTAATTAGTTATTTTAGAACATCAATGTTGTACTATTTATTTTTAAATAGGTGACACAAAGCCAAAAGCAAATCTTACATTACTAGAAGTGGTATCTTCTTCTTATATACAAAACACAAAAATGTGTCTACCTGTGTCTGTTATAGACTTGAAAACCGTCCAACCGATGTGTGAACCAGTTTTATTAGAGAGTATAATCATTCTATCAATTCAATCAAAAGATCAATAAATGATTTGATTGATTGAGGGATAATAATGCTGAGCTGGTTTTAGACCACTAAAACAATGCATTAGGAAAACTTTTACTTTTTTTTTTTAAGTGAAAACTTCTTTAGCGGCGTTGTGAACTTTTTGAGATGGGTAAAAATTTTAAACTCGCGTCAGGACACGTGACACGTGAAAATTCGTAAGACGGAGGGAGAGTAGACCAAATGCACAACGCTAATGTTCAAGTTTTCACTTCTGCCGGTACTCCCGGAGTGCAACCCGTTATTTTTTTTAATTTTTAGCACCCACTGGGTATCCTCTAGTGCCATTTAATTTTCTTATACGACGATAATGACAGTCTCAATGTTTAGAGGTGAATTTCATCTACGTATCTATAACCAACATTGATTTTAAATATTTTAAAATATAAGGATTTGGTCAAGATAACATTTAACTGATAATGAATTACACTTATACATTCCTCATGAATCGAATTTATCGCGTATAGACAGACAGGCAGACGCAGCGGGAGACTTTTTAACCTACTTCACATCAAAGGAGGAGACTCTCAATTCGTCGAAACATTTTTTTATGTATGTTCACCGATTACTCGAAGACGCCTGAACCGATTTGAAAAAAAATTATTTTTCTGAAAGGGTATATACTTCACAAGTGGTACCATTTCATCGAGATATGTCCAGTATCTCCAGAGATATGCAGATAAACACCTCATACTAGGTACTGAAAATTAGTAGCGTGGCATTTGAAGTCGGTTCTTTTTTTACATAGAACTGGGTAGCACTTGACCACTATCTCACCTGATGTTAAGTGATAATGCAGTCCATGATTTCGGGTCGAGCGCGCTTACCCAAAAGATACTTATTCACTCACGATTTGAAGACCCCCGTATTGTATTTAGCCGGAAACACAGATTCAGGCAGGGCATTCCATTCCCTGGCGGTTCGTATGATGAACGAAGAAGCAAATTGCTTCGCTCAGCTAGATGGTATATACACCATAAATCAGTGGCACCTTTTAGTGTCTCTGAATGTCCGATAATAAAATGGGGAAGGTGGAATCAAATTATGCAGTTCCATAGCACACTCTCCAAAATGTAACTGATAGAAAACCGATAAACAGCGACTTTGCGGCGATGCGCGAGACTGGAGTCTCTTGCTTACTAGTAGGTCACCAATGAGCTTCTTGGCTCACCTCTCAATGACTTCCAATGTCTCCAGCTGGTATTTTTGCAGAACCATCCCATATGTGAGAACAGTACTCCATGCACGTTCAAATTTGTGCTTGGTAAAGATTGAGCAACTTTTTTGGTGTGAAGTTATTGTCTCACCTTAGCCAAAATGCCAAGCCATTTTGAGGCTATCTGGGCTCTGGACTTAATATAAGAGCCGAAATTTAGAGTTGCTGTTAATGAAATGCCAAGAAGCTCGAGGTTCAAGGTTCTTTAAATTTTTTTACTGATTTTAAATTATTTTTGTACTATGTAGTGATAATTACTATTTTCAGTTCAGCCGAGTCCAAAAGACGTGGAGAAGAGAAGCGAGCAATGGTTCATGATGGCCGGAGAGAAGTTAACTCTCATCACAAAGAGTTTGGTCTCCCTGAGGTTACATGAACACTTCAAAGTTAGGAAGGAATTGGCCATATTTTGCTATAGAATGCTCACGGAGTGTAGCTTGTAAGTACTATTCATTATAAACATACATATAATTCGTATAAACATACATTTTAAGGGTTCAGTCGGGCCTCCCTCACTCGCCCATAGCACATGAGTCAAAAAAAGTGTACAGAGACAAAGCTTCATACAACTGCGCTGTAATGATGGCGTAGACGCGCGTGTGTGCCTGAGCACTGTGTGCCGCCTGTCACGTACGGAGTGAAACCGGTTTATAGTGGCTCGGCTGGCGCTTTAACTCAGGGCTGTTGCTCGCGACACGTCGCGTTATATTATATTATTTTTCATCCCATCTATTCGAAAAGTGATGGTTTGTTCCTCGATAAGTGCGCGCAAAGTAGGTCATTTCTGCCCTAGGGTGTGAAAGTATTTTTTTTTAATTTTCGGCTTATGAATGTTCTTCTATAGTGCCAGGTCTAATTGGTTTCATGAAATTTCGTGACATATCATGACATTTTGTTACATTTCATGACATATTGTGACATATCATGACAGTTCGTGACATTTTATGAAATGTCGTAACATTTCGTTACTTTTTATAACATTTCATGACAGTTATGACATTTCGTGACGTTTCATTACATTTCGTGACATTTCATAACATTTATGAAATTTCATGACACTTATGACATTTCATGATATATGGAATATCATGACATTAAATGACATTTCGTGACATCTCATGATATTGATCGTTATCGACAATGATGAAGCTTGAAAAATAAAAATGAATGTCATGTTTACTTGAAAGAGGATTTTATTACGATGAAGATTTTTCTTGTTTTTTAGGGTTCCGTACCCAAAGGGTACCAACGGAACCCTATTACTGAGACTCCGCTGTCCGTCTGTCTGTCTGTGTATCTGTCTGTCTGTCACCAGGCTGTATCACATGAACCGTGATAGTTAGACAGTTGAAATTTTCACTGATGATGTATTTCTGTTTCCGCTATAACAACAAATACTAAAAACAGAATGAAGTTAAAAATAATAGAGGGTCCCCATACAAGAAACGTGTTTTTTCGGCATTTCACGCCATCTATGAACGCTTAGTTAGGTAAACGTCCCATAGATGGCGTTATATTGATATGTCGATCCCTAACACCTTTGTTAGACGTTAGATGGCTTTATAAGAAATAAAATGTTTATTAATTATTATTTTTTGCTGGCGAAAAATGATAGTGGTATTTTTTGCTCGATCTTATAAAATACTGTAGTGTGGTACGGAACCCTACTAGTGCAAGTCCGACTTGCACTTGGCCAGTTTATTTGTACCAACCCTACAAGAATAGGTAAACGTTTTTTCCGTTCCTTAGAAGGTTTGTCTCTGTTCCTTTTCTTTACTCATGTGCCCATAGCTACAGCCAGCGCTTTATACCTAAACTTTCGAGCACCGTCGGCGGTCCGGTTTGCCAGTCGGTTGTCACTGCTCACGCGCGCGCAACGTATATTATTATTCAAATGACGGGATAACTGCGCATTCGTATCCTATATTAAAAACTATTTATGTTTTTCATAGTCATTTAGCGGGTTTTCCAAAAAACAAGCATAATATTTTCAGTTTTATATGCTAACGATACTACAATGACAAGACGGCGTAAAATTCACTTTTTGACTTAAACTTTGACTCGTAGTTAGGGACTTTAGTGTTATTTTGTGAGGTAAATAAAAATAATTGTTAAACTTTTTTTTTATTTCATTGCGTCAACCCTTCACTGTATCGGGCGCGCGCCGCTACATCGCGCGCTGAACGAAGTAATAACAACGCTAGGTCGAGCGCCTTTAGACACATTTTTATTATTGTCTGACAGTAGGTTAAAATAAGCGTTGGTCATTTATTTTTGTAGGTGAGTGAAATATTTGTTACGTAGTAACTATTATATAGTCTGTGGTTCAGTGCTGTAGTGGGAGAATGGTCGGCTTTGTTGCCAGAGGTACCGAGTTAAATCCCCACGTGTACCAATGGATTTTGCAATCGAAGAATTTATGTGAGCTTTTTACAGTGGCCCTCTGGTGAAAGAAAGAAATCCCAAACCCCCGCATGGTGGTAGGACACTATCTAGTGTCCGCCTGGCCAGCTACCACCCTCAAGTTAGAAAATCTGTCGCCAAACATCTAATGTGTTCCGGCAGCTATCCTTGATAGCCAGTTCCCATTCTTAGCCTAGCGTGCTTACCATCTTCGACCGCATCAACACTTACCAACCGATTATTGTTCACGGATTTTAATGATTATTTTTCATAAGTAGAGTTTTTATTATTAACTGAATTCCACAAAGGAGGAGGTTCTCAATTCGTCTGTATTATTATGACGCCCTGTGACTGGAAAAGAATAGCTGAAGATCGGGCTCAGTGGCGTGTCTTGGGAGAGGCCTACGTCCAGCAGTGGACTGACACCGGCTGATTATAATGATGATGATGATGATTAAGATCTAGACTATACAGGATGTTACAAAACTACCCGTAAAGCCGAAAGGAGGTTAAATGGCTACTTATAACGAGTCCATTCACAATATTTAAGAACCGTAGTAACGCTGTATAACATATCCCAAAAAAATTAAAAAATATCATTATTTTCACTGATGTGCAAACCCTATTTCAGTAAAATTAAAGAGTAAACTACGCAGAATGTATCTACATTTCTACCTAATTCGCAGAACGACAAAAAATTTAAAAGACCCAACCTAACGAAACAACCTAAACGATCACTTACGATCCAACACGCTGTTCCATCTCGGCAACCGTTGGGCAATCGGAGAAATACACTCTGTCCTTCACATAACCCCACAAAAAGAAGTCCAAGGGTGTGAAGTCCGGAGAACGAGCAGGCCATAGCACCGGTCCCCCGCGGCCGATCCATCCAGTGAGAGGGGAAGGGGAGGTGGAAGTGAGAGGAGGGGGAGGGGGAAGGGAGGATTAGCGTGGCGTGATGCGGTGCGGTGTAAAGTCAAAAGTCAAAGCATTTATTCAGTATATGGGCAAATTAAAAAATTGCACTTGTTAATTGTTTATTTGCAACTTAGCACATTAAAAACAGAGTTTCAAAGGCTTATATTCTAAAACAAAGCTCTGAATCTCACACTAGAGAAAACTATGTGTTGTAAGATTCAGTCTCTTCCTGTAGTGATCATTGAGATGTGAAACAAAAAAAATAAAGAAAAAGACTAAATATCTTATACCGCAGACTAATATACTAGTCTGTGCTTATACCAATTAAAACCTAAACCTGTTGATTAGGAGCCTGTTCCCAGCACTAGACGACACGATGTAAATCTTTAGCAGACATCTGTTTATCAGAATATAAAATATAAATAAATAAAGGTCAATAGGGGGCACAGTAAACTCATGAAGACTGAATTGCAGATACCTGCTAAAGTCTCTGCCGTTCCATACTTAGGGACAGGCCCCACAGCGTTATCTATCTACTCGTAATACCATCTCTGTCTCCTCATAGCCCAAAGACATGAGCCAGGTGGTTATTTTGCTCTTACAGACGCATCGTGTTGAGTTTAAAAGTTTTAATTTTCTATCAAGAGATCTGTATAAGAATACTCCTTTGTAGGAAAATGCGCGCTGGGCAAATTGGGTATTTGTTTTGGGGAGCATCCAAATATTACGTCTTGTGGATAGTTTACACACATCAAATAACATTAAATAGATCATATTCAATAAAAAATATTATAGATATAACAGAAACATAACTTATAGCTCAATAACTTTTTTTTTTTTTTGTAAATTCAAATTTACAAAAAAAAAGTTATTGAGCCATTCAGTTTTCATCTAGACATCGAACGTCACACTTAAAACACATGTTTAATTCCCCTGATTAATGTAGGGTTGCCAATCGTACTATTACGTGCACCCACAACCCAGTGCATGTTTCAGTCCTTCAGACAAATTTTATCTAAAAAATGGTGAAATAATGAAACAAAAGCCATGGTGGCTACCCAAAGCCATGGTGGCTTTCCACGCGGATAAAGTCCCGGGCACAGCTAGTTAATTATATTTTTACGGGGTATTTTGTAACACGTTGTATACTACTAGATATATGGAGATAAACACCTCAAACTTTCCACTGAAAAATATTTCTATGAAGTCCATTAACTAACCCATATAAACGTTATTTCCAGGTCAATGTCAGACTCGATCCCACTATGTCTGGACGTGCTCATATCTCTAACCAAGGACCCGTATCCAGAAGTATCCAGTTATTGTTCGAGCGCAGTGCACACGTACTTCTCACAGGCGGCTGACTACACACGGCAGAAGACTATGGACAGTCTGTGTGATAACTTCATATCTCTATGTACTACGCTGCCTAGAGTGCTAAATAATATAGGTGAGTCTGTTCACATAGGTGAGGTTATACCATCTGGCACGGAGCTAGAGGCTCGAGCACAGATTATATAATAGTTACTACGTAACAGATATTTCACTTCCCTACAAAAACACAATACCAACGCTTATTTCAGACAATACAAGCAAAAATGAGTCTAAGGCGCTCGACCTAGCGTTGTTATTACTTCGTTCAGCGCGCGATGTACCGGCGCGCGCCCGATACAGTTAAGGGTTGACTCAATGAAATAAAAAAAAAGTTTACGAATTCTTTCTATTTACCTCACAAAATGACATCAAAATTCCTAACTTAGAATTGAATTTGAAGTCGAGACAGTAAATTTTACGCCGTTTTGTCATTTTAGTATCGTCTGCATACAAATATTATACATGTTTTTTGTCAAACCCGCAAAATGACTATGAGAAACTTAAATCGTTTCTAATATAGAATACGAATGTGCAGTTATCCCGTCATTTGAATAATAATACGTTGCGCGTGCGTGAGCAGTGACAACCGACTGGCAGATAGTACCGCCGGCGTTACTCGAAAGTTTAGGTATAAAGCGCAGTCGCTATGGGCGAGTGAGGGAGGCCTGGCTCGAGCCAAAATTGTTGCGCATCGATACTGCCACGTGAATGTCCGATTAGAAGTAGCAAATCGTCCACCAACGCGAACCAAGGTTCCAAGGTGGTCCTATTTAAATTTCATCGAGATATGTTCTTTTTCTCTGGAGATAAACACCTCAAATTGCTACTGAAATTGACTAGCGCAACATATATGTGTTCGCGGATAACTTCGTCGTTCATGAACCGATTTTGATGATTAGGTTTTTGTTGGAAAGGAGATATCCCAAGGGTTGTTGTCCAATCCCCATTGCAATATAATCGAGATCTGATAAGTATCTCCAGGGATGTGATGATAACGTCTCAAACTTGCTACTGAAACTGACTCGCGCGGCATGGAAGTCGTTTGTTTTCGTTTAAACTATCCTAATGTTTTGTGTCATTGGTGAATGAAACTATGGCAGCAATAACGGCAAACCAAAGAGCTATTAAAATTTTGGATTTGTGATACTGTAACGACCAATACTCTTATCCCTATAACTCAGTTGTAAGTTTTGATAATGATGCTAAACAATGATATAATATAAAATATTATGTTTCTTTAAGTGTTACACACTTTATAATTTTGTACATTATTAATGTTACGTGCGGGGTGGTATAAAAATGCCAATCCGATGAGATGAACGTTTATTTCCATTGAACACTAGGTTACACAATGTTCCACAGTAGTTGTCCAAATCGTCTTGCACAATGATCAAATGTCCGTTACACACACTGAGGTCGTCGGTAATTCACAATTCGTACTTCACTGTTTACAACACTAGTTCACTGATAACACTTTGCTACTTCACTAGGTCGCTATCCGCGCTTAGATGTTTTCACTGTCGCTTCCAAAGAATGACTGCCTAAAGCCGCGGTTTCAACGTCTTATATAGGACGAGAATATTTCTACAGAACATTCCAACATTGACTCGAAAACAAAAGACAAAAGACGTTCAAAACAGAGCAATAAAAATCACGAACAATACGCGGCTTTCCTTTGAACCTCTGATGTAAACAACTTTACCATACTTGCTAATTTGATCTCTAACGACTTAAGAATAAGGTTCAATCTTAACTACAAAACTAGGTACATTTACTAGGGTCGGAATTCCAGGAAGGTTACTTTTATGACGGTCGGGTAATTAGTCGGGTGTAATTAGTCTATATTTTTCCCCACGGTTATTTGTTCTCTAGAACGTTCTGGCGTAACATTACACACAATCCACATGCTACGATCCTGACATCTTAACCTCTTTCGCTTCTTCCACTTTCATGAGCGTCTTCATACATTCTCGCCGGCTATAGGTACTTTTGACTTGGTCTTTCTTTAAAACGTCTTCGATCTGGTCGTGATACGTTCGCCTAGGTCGGCCCCTACCGGCTGGCCCATTCACACTCGTCTTATAACTCTATTTCGTCAATCTTCCTTCATCCATCCTCTCTAGATGTCCAATCATCTAAGCATCCCTTTTTCACTACATCTTCTACCACACCACAACATTCCCTTATCACACTGTTCTCCACCTTATATAATGATATAATGTATTATAATAATAATAACACAAATGATATAATATATTATGTATCAACAGATGACGGCCGCAAGCTATCAGCATTGAGCCTCCTGCACGGGTACATAGAGGCGCTGTGCTCGGGTCGACCGCAGCGGCTCACAGCAGCACTCAGCGTCGCTCACAACATGCAACTGATGTGCGACGCGCTGGCGACCGCGGCGCAACATGACACGCATCTCGTGACGCTGACGCGACGGGTTCATACAGGTAGCTGTAATATCAATGTCATCACGCCTCGTCTCTCTGCCATGCTCCATGTTCAGACAAGCACGATTACATCATAAACCGCACCCGTAACCTCAAGTGAAATAGTGGTATATAATTTAAGATCGTTTAAAAAACTAAAAGAACCGACTTCAAACGTCGCGCTAGTCAAAGTAGCCAGTAGACGAAATAACTATTATATAATGTGTGCCAGCAGTTAGTAGTATGACGTCGAGATAAGTAAATGCGTCGCAATACAAATTTTGATATATTAAAAACGCTCGGCTCGGCCGCTTTAGATAAAATTTAAATGGGACCACCTGGGAAGGGTAACCTTTGAAACAAATAGAATATTTCCAAATCGGGTCAGGCATCTTCGAGTAATCGGTGAGCATACATAAAAAATTTAAAAAAAGGTTCCGACGAATTGAGAACGTCCTCCTTTTTTGTGAAGTCAGTTAAAAAAATAGGCTTGAGTGACCAAGCTGACGTTTGCAACTCCCAAATGATCTTTACCTAAAAACTTCTAGTTGCGATGTGGTTCTCGTACTCTCGCTCTTTCTCTCTCTCTCTCTCTCTCTCTCTCTCTCGTGTTTGTATACACGTTAGTCAAGCGCTAGCCACTATCTCACGTGATGCTAATATGCTTAGTGACGATGTGCGATAGTCTCTCTCTTTCTCTTTCTCGCCTATCGTCTAATGCCGAGTTCACCCCGGTCGATTTTTGTTGTTCAACTTCCTACAGATGTACTTTTCTTTCGATTCCAAGTACTTTTAGTATATCGATACTTTGGAATCGATACTGAGTAGGTACTCGTTAAAAGTACTCGTCTCGTTAATCAATTATTTGTCTCGGAAGAACATTAAGGCTGGCATTATTGAGCGATAATAAGGTTTAGAATTAAGCTATTTGATTGTCTAATCAAGCAAGAGCCCTATGTGCTGGAATGGGCCGATGGCAGGTGTATTATGAATGAACGAATATTGGCGTCATTAAGCGCCCACTACATTATCCATTTTGCAGAGCGCTAGATGAGCTAGCGGCTAAATTTGTATTGTGTAAAAGCAGTTAGACAGGTAGTAATCCAATTTAATGCGATCGCATGGAGTCTGCCGCACTAGCGCATCCCATACACTAGCTACCTCACCAAATTGCATGATGTAAAGCGGACTAGCGTGCAAAAAACTATGCTCGGTCAGTCAGTCGGCGTGCGCTCTGGAGCGTCTCGAACTCGACACCATTGCTAAGGCAATGACAACATTCTGGTGTTTTGATAGTGCCATATTCGTTTACCGCTCTTCGAAAGATGCGGTTTGGCCGACGATTACTACGCAAATGAAAGGAACTAGCTTCGCTAGTTAGTCTAGTGTAATGAGTAAGGTCTTTTCATATCGTACTGTAGCACTAATTCTAGCGCTCTGCAAATTGGATAATGTAATGGGCGCTTAACTGAAGTGTCATATTGTATTCCAGGCGTGTTAACCCCTCCCCCGCTGGGGTCCCCCTGGTCCCAGCTGTCGCACGTGAGCTCCCCGGCCAGCGTGTCCCAGCTGCAGCGCAGTGTGAGCGCGCTGGGCGGCGCCGAGTGCGCGGAGCTAGTGCTGGATGTGCTGCTAGACAGACTGCGGCTGAGGGCCGACCCCGCGCATCTCTATCTCCTCAACTGGATGATCGCAGGTCTGTATATACATTTCTCAGTGTGAGCGCGCTGGGCGGCGCCGAGTGATAGTGAAATCGCCGCCCAAAATCTCGAGACGTGGAAGATAGGGACAGAGGCCTTTGCCCCACAGTAGGCCAATGCAGGCTTGTTTATAAGATAGCAGGACAAGCACGACGCTCGCGTGATGGTAAGCGATGACGTCCACCTATTATAGATACAGCGGCATGCAAAGTTCTGAATAGCCAGAATTTTGCATGTCACTGCACTGCATCTGTTACCTTGAGACATAAAGATGTTAAGTCTCACATGCTCTGTAATTTCACGGGACACATTGCTATTCAAACCGAAAATATTTCCTATTTCACGACTGAATTAATTGGCAAAGTGGTGGCACCGCTCCAGGTGGACTAGGTGAAGTCCTACCACTACAAATAATAAGGCTTATAATAATAATAATATTTGATAGGGATGGCGGTTGATAGGAGTTGTGACAGTAAAAGTTAGGCTACTCACGAAATTACGATGCAATTTCGTATCAACCCGTTGATTCAATTTAAATTGTTTTGAGAAATTGCGCGGTGAAGAGGAAAGTTGATGTATACTTTCAACATGTGGAGGGTCAAGTCGACCGTCCAGCAATCGACGAGTTCAATCGACAGATTGAATGCGCGTTGAATGGTGCATATAGCAGTTGACTCAATTTGCTGTCATTTGCACTCCAGATGCGTTCTATATATATAGTGGTTCTGACTTCTGACACGTGCTTGCACATCTGCTAAACAATTTCAAATGAAATTGTAAAAAGGTTTCATTCTTGAGTACAGTACTGTCAATCTCGACTTCAACAAATTGAATCAATGGGTTGATATCGAAATTGCATCGTGAGTAGCCACTTTAACTCGGCTGAGGGTGCAGTCGTGAGAGTTTTTCAACATGTTTGTTTTGTTACTTGTTACAGCTCCAGAATCGACAGCAAGCATGGCAAGCCGCATGCTAGACGCGTACATATCTCACGAGATATGGTATCTTCCCATAGAGGTGGGGTCTACTGCGGTGCCACTCACCTCTGCGGACACATATGACGTCACAGTGTACAACCCCAGGGCGTGGCATACTGAATCAGTACCCGGTAAATATGTTTTACCTATTTTTTATCCCCCGACGCAAAAAGAAGAGGTGTTATAAGTTCACGTGTGTATCTGTGTAAGTGTGTGTCTGTCTGTGGAAACGTAGCGCCCTAACGGATGAACTGATATTGATTAAGTTTTTTGTTTGATAGGCGTTTAAATTAAGAGTGTTCTCAGCTTTGTTCGATTAATGAAAATCCGATCAGGCGTTTTAAGACTAAGCTTGTCGACGCTGTGATATCAACTTTTGTAGGTCTATCCTACTGTTACCTCACCAACTTATAGGGTACTTACGGTTGACCTAGAATTGTTAATTTTGGTTTAAAGCAAGGTCAAGTAATGGAAACATTCCGAAAAATAAAAAAAGTTGAAAATTAAGGTCAATTTAGGTACTTACAATTTTCGCGAAAATCTAAATTTGCCCATATCTTTTTATCGTGATGACTTGACTTTCATGCACCTAATAGGGACTATAGACTTCAGTATCTGGTATAAATTTCAACTTGCTAGGGCCCGTTCCTGAGAAAATAAGTGGTGACACACGGACTGACAGACGGACAAGAAAGTGATCTTATAAGGGTACCTTTTTTACCTTTTACCATACAGGTTTTCGACCCAAAACCTATAGGGTACTTCCGGTTGACCTAGAATTGTCAATTTTGGTTAAAAGCAAGGTCTCACAGCACAAGTAAAGGAAAAATTCCGAAAAATTAAAAAAGTTGAAAATGAAGGTATATTTTGGTACTAAGAAGTTTTCGCGAAAATCTAAATTTGCCCATATATTTTTATTGTGTTGACTCAAGACCTTGATTTTTTACACCCAATAGGGACTATAGACTTCATTATCAAGTAGGTATACATTTCAACTTGCTAGGTCCACCTGTTCCTGAGAAAATCAATGGTGACACACAGACAGACAGACGAACAAGAAAGTGATCTTATAAGGGTCCCTTTTTTTACCTTTTGAGGTACGGAACCCTAATAATAATAATACAGTCGAATTGAGAACCTCCTCCTTTTTTTAACTCTGTTAAAAAGAATTACTTTTTGGAAGTCGGTTGAAAGTACACAGTAATATCGTCCACAGATCTTTACGAAGGCACAGTATCGACCCGGTACACGGAGCTCAGCCTGCACCTCCCCCGCGCGCCTCCCCCCCGCGACCCGCGCCGCGCTGCCACCCCCGCGCAGGCCAGGCGGCACCTGGTGATGTCTTGTCTCACCACAGAGGGCGTGGGCGTGATCGCACGACGTCTCGGGGACGGCTACCAGCCGCATCTGCTGAAGACTCTGTGTCTTGTGCTGGAGAGAGTTGGTAAGTCTTGTTATACTACAGGGCTTCCCAAATTTATTTGTACTGTAACACCCGAGTGAGCCACGAGCTTTTGACATTTTTTTACGACGCCCCTCAAACCCCACCTCCTCTCCCACCAAAAATACCTTTTTAAAACGGGGCTCCAGTTTGGAAATTGCCACTCTTATTTATTTTTCTACGTCTATTTTTGACCAGTACTTGTTTTTTAATTTATGCTACTGCCTATTTCGCACAAGTACGAAGTCGCAAATGGTTATAGAACCTTTTATGCTACAGTCCTGATGGCACAATATTAATGAAAAACTGAGCTCCAACATTCAAACACGGCGCTCACTTGAGTCGGTCGCATCGACACACGACGCCCGTGGGACATCGTTGCACAGTTTTGGAAGCCCTATTATACTATATATTGTATTATAATTATACTATATGTATATTATATTTTATAGTAGTGGTAGGACTTCTGCTAGTCTGCCTAGGGCGATACCACCACTTTGCCAATTAATTTGCAGCCGTGAAATAGGAATGTTTTTCTTTTGAAATGGCAAGGTGTCCAGTGAAATTACAGGACATGTGAGACTCAACATCTTTATGTCTCAAGGTAACAAGCGCATTGCAGTGACATAAATATAAAAATATCTGGCAGTTCAATATTTTGCATACCGCTGTATCTGTAATAGGTAGACGTCATCGCTTGCCATCAGGCGAGAGGCGAGAGACCTTTTACCTTATATCATAAAAAAAACCATTTGTATTATTTTGTCTGATTGGGATTGGCGCAGTCTGAAGGATACTTGAAGACTCTATGTCTTGTTCTGAAGAGAGTTGGTAAGAGTCATGTTATAGTTTAGATATCATAGGTTTAGGTGTCAAAGCATCGTCCCACCAGACATTTTACGGTTTCTTCTTATTGTTTTATGCACACCGAACACAAGCGCGTGTAAACAGAAGAACGATATCGGTCATATTATTTTCGCGGCGTTAGTAGCGCGAGCGCCACTACTGTCATGCACTGACAGCTCGATTTAAGAAACGCCCGCGGCAAGACGGCGTGTGACAAATTTGAATTAGGACATTGTCATTGGACAGGATAAAAAACAAGGATTAGTATGTGTATGTAGCCGTAACAGTATTTGTATTCCAGGCAGTGAGTACGAGCTCCTCTACCTAGCTGGTCTGAAAACGCTACACGAGATCGCAGCCGCGTGCGGACACGAGTCAGTCGGCGACCTCATCTACTGTAACGCGGACTACTTTATATACCAGATCACTCTCAGGCTTAAAAAAGTATGTACTGAATTATTGACATTACCTTATTTGTGACACTAGACTATAACTAATATGTATGTTCGGGACTTTCCCGAACATTCCTTACATATTATATTATATTATGACTGGTGACTGACCTGCAATACTGGTTTTTACAAAACTTACAGCAGGCACCAGTCTCACACAAGGCACAGAATAATGAATTGTACAAGTACAGAAAATGCACTCCCTGCGAGAAAAATGCGAGATTCAACCTAGTTACAACGTCGGTATCGTTTCGTTCAAAATAAGCTACACACCTCGAATGCGACCTTGAATTTGCGTCACAGAATAAACTAATAGTAACTAGGAACCGCGTGTTGCGCACCGTAAACTGCACCGTAAGTCCGCGCTGCGAGGGTGTATCACTCAGTCAGCTCGCGGGCCGTCAGCTGTCTCTTACTGTAAGGTTGTGTGTTGTGAGAAAACAGATCGAATAGTAAACTACAAACACTACTGTCTGAACTTGTAGCCCGCGGGCTGTCGCGGAGGTACTAGCATTTTCATAGCAAACGCGCGGAGTGCGACAGGCCTGCACAAGCCAAAATTGTCTCAATGTTTTAATTTTGTTCTATAAATACTATATATGTTCTATAAGTTCTATAATATATTTGTAATTTTGTGAGAGAAATAAATTGATATTGTATTGTGTCGTAGTAAAAAGTAGCTTACCACTGTCAAGGAGAAAGTTTGCCGTCATAACCTGTTTCGGCAGCACACACCCTGTGAGAATCAGAGTATTCCAAGCGTAGCGTGATTACCAGCTTCGACCACATTATCGCTTACCAACAGGAGAGATAGTGGTCAAACGCTAGCCTATCTATATATATAAAACCCAAAGTCCTGACTGACTGATTGACTGACTGACTGACTGACTGAGATATCAACGCACAGCCCAAACCGCTGGTTCTAGACACATTAAATTTGGAGGGTGTGTTCTTTACGAGTATGAAGTGTAGGCATCCACTAAGAAAGGATTTTTCGAAATTCCACCCCTAAGTGGGTGAAATGGAGGGTTGAACTTTCTATGAAACTTTTTATTCTCTGGGTCAATTGTTTCAAAAATTGGTACACGTACTCTTTAAATAAAATAATGAGTTACGGCTATCACAATTTTTCAAAAATCATCCCCCACGCGTTTTTATGACTAACTGAATGACTGCTTGATATATCAACGCACTGCCTAAACCACTGGTCCTATAGACATAATATTTGGAGGGTGTGTTCTTTGTGAAGAGCAAATATCCATCAAGAAACAGTTTTTCGAAATTCCACCCCTTAGTGGGTGAAATGGAGGGTTGAACTTTCTATAAAACTTTTTATTCTCTGGGTCAATTGTTTCAAAAATTGGTACACGTACTCTTTAATTAAAATAGTGAGTAACGGGTATCACAGTTTTTCAAAAATCATCCCCCACGCTTTTTTTTGACTGACTTAATAACTGCCTGATATATCAACGCACTACCTTAACCACTGGTCTTAGAGACATGATATTTGGAGGGTGTGTTTTTTGTGAAGTGCAAGTATCCAACTAAGACATCGAAAATCGAAATTCTACCCCTAAGAGAGTATGATGTAAGGTTACATTTTATGTGATTTTTTTTTATTCTTTGGGTTCGGTCGAAAGATTTAGAGAGTAGATTATTTTGAAAATTGGTACATATCTCTTTAATTAAAATGTTGAGACACAATTTTCTGATATATCAACGTGCAGCCTAATCCGCTGGTCTTAGAGATCAACATCAATATTATAAATGGGAAAGTCAATTTGTTTATTTGTTTGTTTGTTTGGGACTTCTTCACAGTCAAACGGCTTGACTGATTTAGCTGAAATTTTGTATAAAGACAGTTCGTAGGGCAAAATAGGATATAGAATACTTTTTTTTGGCTGTCAAGTCTGTGTAACCACATTTTTTCTGCACCTCCAGGATGACTGGTAGAAAATGCTATTCTAGCATTAAGTCCTCCGTGTACAATTTTTGTGTGTGCAAAAGTATAAATAAATAAATAAATAAATAAATTTTTTTAGTTGAATTTTGTAAATATTGGGTCGCTTCTCGGATAAACGACTGGACCGATTCAACTGAAATATTGTATAAAGACGGTCAATAAGACAAAGAAGGACATAGGATACTCTTTTTTTGGCAGACGAGTTTAGGTGTCGACATTTTTTTTATTGGATTTTGTAAGCGTGTGGCTCTTATCGGCCAAATAGCTTCACTAATTTAGCTGAAATTTAGTATAAAGATAGTCAATAAGGCACAAAAGAACATAGTATACTCATTTTCTACAATCGAGTCTGGAGGTCCAGATTTTTTTAATTGAACTTTGAAAATGTGTGACATCTTATCAGCTAAACAGCTGAACCAATTCAGCTGAAACTTAGTGCAAAGATAGTCAATAGATAGAACATACAAGGACATAGGATATCTTTTATTTTGCATAAAAGTCTGGATATCAAGATTTTTTTATTGAATTTTGTAAATGTGTGACGTCATATTTGATAAACGGCTTAACCGATTCAGCTGATCATGTACAAAGATATTCAATAGAACATACAAGGACATTGGATACTTTTTTTCTGGCAGACAAGTCTGATGTCTAGATTTTTAAATTAAATTTTGTAAATGTGTGCCGTCTTATCAGATCAATGACTTGGCCGATTCAGCTGAAATTTTGTACAAAGATAGTCAGTAGAGCATAGTAGGACATAGGACACTTTTATTTTGGCAAACTAACCAATAACCATAATGATTAATGACTTTTACAATAGAGGATATCGAGTTCGACCTTGGAGTCCTCTCTAATGATTTAACTAAAGGTAATGTAGTCATAAAACTGTCAGGGTCATAAAAAGTCATAAAAAATTTCGCAACTATTCGCCTTATCTACTTTGTAGGAAACATTGCATACATTTTAGTGTTTTAACTGCTTCATGCATCAGAATGAGTCAAACATTTAAAGAGTACAACTTGATGTACCTAACCATACTGATTAATGACTACGAACAGAGGATATCTATATATATAGGAGTTTGACCTTAGAGTCATCTATAGTGACTTGATTGTTAGGTAATAAAATTGTAAGGGGCATAAAAAGTCATAAAAATGTCTACTTCTTAGCTTGGTATACTCACTACAATGATTAATGACTTTAATAATAGATAATATCGAGTTTTTCCTTGCAGTCCTCTATAGTGACTAAATTAAAGGTTATGAGGTCATAAAAATGTCGGGGTCATAAAAAGTCATAAAAATTTTCGCGCTTGCTGCGCTCGCGCATTCATTCTCCTTATCTACTTTGTAGGAAATATTTCATACATTTTTGTGTTTTAACCGACTGAGTCAAACATTAAAAGAGCACAACCTAACCTGGTATACCTTACCATACTGATTAATGACTTTAACAACAGAGGTTATCGAGTTTGATCTTAGAGTTATCTAAAGTGACTTGATTGTAAGGTAATATAATATACAACTGCAAGGGGCATAAAAAGTTATAAAAATGTCCACTTCTTAACTTTGTATACCTAACCATAATTAATAATTACTTTTACAATAGAAGATATTGAGTTCGGTCTTGGAGTCTTCTATAGTGACTTATTAAAATTTATGAGGCCATAAAACTGTTGGGGTCATAAAAAGTTGTAAAAAATTTTCGCCTCGCCTTATTTACTTTGTAGGACATATTTCATATTTATTTTTGGGTTTTAACAGCCACACACATCAGACTGAGTTAAATATTTAAACAGTACAGCTTGATCTACCTTACCATACTGATTATTGACTTTAGCAAAATAATACTTAATAGTCGTTAACAACAGAGTATATTGAGGTCGACGTTAGGGTCATCTATAGTGGCTAATTAGATCATAAAACTGTTAGAGTCATAAAAAGTCGTAAAAAATTAGACCACGCGAGCGAAGCCGCGGGCAGATGCTAGTATGATATAAAATAAACTGGCCAAGTGCGAGTCGGACTCGCACACGTAGAGTTGTAGCAATTGTAGCACACTAGCGCCTCTAGCGGAAAATTCGTACGCTGTAGCCGCCTATTGAACAACATAGTGCTCTTTATAATTAATTTTTGTATGTGTAATATTTTCGTAAATATATTTTTTTTATTCCAGGCGTGGGAGTGTCAGTCGGCGCTACAAATATTATCGGTGGTGTTGGAGTATTCAGACGCTTCGATACTCGACTTTCTGTACGATGTTGTACAAGATGTAAGTAAATCTATGTAAACTAATAGGTTGCGTCATGTTAAAAGAACGCTGTCGGTCAAACTGCGCATTATGCGGATGTATCGGTCTATTTGGTGCATAGACGTAATATAAATTGACTTCGCAAAACGGACCTGATGAGACCGACCTAGAACGGAGTTTGTCCCTTTCTTTTGTATGGACTACTTATGTATATACTATACATATAGTATAGAACATATATAGCACTAGCAGGTTGTTATAAAAGGACACACTCCCACCCGGGTGCCTTTCGATTGGGCCGTTTTGTTCTACAAAGCAATTACAACCTTATCATTAAAACATACGGATTAAATTGAATTTGTCAAAACATCTGCAGTGCACCATCTTCTTATATTACGTCTATGATTTGGTGGTATGAGGATGGCGCGTGGAGTGTGTCCTTGTCTAACAACCTGCTAGTGCTATATATGTTACATACATACAGTCACGCTCTTTCCCCGTTAGGGAAATTGTTTAAATATTAAATACTAGCTGTGCCCCGCGGCTTCGCCCGTTAAAAATTATCCTATAGCCTAATCCATAATACTGGCTATCCCTGTGCAAAATTTCATCTAAAACAGACCAGCCTTTTGACCATGAAGAAGTCTCAAACAAACAAATATACAAACTGACTTTCGCATTTATAATATTGTTGTTGATAACATGACGCTTACGTCATTTCCGCTGCCTCGGACCGTGACTCTGCGTCACTTCCGGCAAATGTTACCCGAGTGCGCGTAAAGAAGTTTCACATCAAATACGATCGTTTAAAAAACTAAAAATAACCGATTTCAGTGCCGCGCTATTAATTTTCAGTACCATTTTTGTGGTGTTTATCTCCATATCTCTGGAGAAACTTATCAGACCTCGATAAAATTACCATGGTACCACACTTGGGAAATCTCCTTTCCAACAGAAAAATAATATTATTTTTCTTTGAAGTGTCTTTATATTTAACAATTTAGAAAAATAATAATCAAAATCGGTCCATAAACGACGAAGTTAACCGCGAACAAACATAAAAAATAAAATATATATATATGCGGTCGCATTGAGAAACCTCCTCCAATTTTTGAAGTCGGTTAAATATAAAACATGTAACGTTGCAGGTGCTAGTACAAAGCTGCGACAAGTACTACGAGCGCGACCTGCCGGCCTACCTGCAGGCATTCCTCACGATGGTGGAGCGAGTGCGGCTCTGGTTCCCGCACACCGCCGCCTCCGACCACTCTCACTCTCCACACTTCGACCTGTTGGATCAAGTTAGGTGAGGACTGTTTACACTACTACTAAGTTTTTCAGGGTTCGAAAATATCCGATATTTATTATAAATATCAAAATATCGGATATTTATGAGATATATATCAATTTTGTATGAAAGCCATATTATTTTATTGTATTATTTATGAATAGTATTTTTGTTACATAAACATACTAAAATTATCAAAAAAAAAACTAGAATGTTTTATTTATTTAACTTTTGTACTTAAAATCAGACAAATTAAACCAAAAAATAAAATCTTCTCTTAGATAAGGCAAAATCAACTAAAAACATAAAATAGGAAGTAGAAATAGTAAATACATTAACAAATGCTAAAAATTACTTAATAATATAATGTTTTTTAACCATTTTTTTATTGCAATATATTATTAAAAAAATCATTTGATATATATCGTCGAAACCAGTTTGATATATATCTACTCGTATACTAATATTATAAAGAGAGAACATTTGTATTTTTGTATTTTTGTATGTTTGTAATGATTTGGCTCAAAAACTACTGAACCGATTTAAACAATTCTTTCACTAATACATAGAATGGACTTTCGGAATGAAAATAGGCTATATATTATCCCGCTTAAATCAAAGGTACATTCGTGGAGACCTAATTTGCAACCTAAGTCGGCCAAAAAACGGTCGAAAAAACACGTTTCTTACGATCGCTGCTCAATTGAAAATAGATAGAAGAATATTTTCTATGGAAGAGTTATACAACTTAATAAGACCTACAAAAAAGTCCGCGACAGCATGTGTCTATCTCTTAAGGTTGACTCACAGTAACCATTTTAATCTTAAAATTTTTGTTAAAAAATATTACATAACTTCCATGGCTATTTTCAAGTATATAGTATTAATCCTTATCCAAATAATTACGTTAATTAGCTTGGCCACAGATTATAGATTAAAATTGTCCCTTATAGTATATAATTCAAATGAAAACTCTAGAAGATATCACGAATATTTTATTAATTTTGCGATGCGTGTATGTGAAATACACGCATCGCAAAATTAATAAAATATTTGCAGTGAAACCACAGATTAGGTCATAGTTACTACGAAAATTGATAGGAATTTTCATGAATCAAAGCTAAGAACACTCGCGATGAAGACATCTATCAAACAAAAAAAAAAACTATCAATAATAAAAACAAAATCGGTTCATCCGGTTAGGTGCTAAGATGCTACAGACAGACACACAGATACACACGTTAAGCGTATATTACCTCTACTTTTTGCGCCGGGGAACGCCGTAAGGTTAAGGCGGCAGATGTTCTCCTTGGTGGTAAGCTACTTTTTGGTAGATTTAATGATCCCACTACAACTGTACGAAAACTCATGATTCATGAATGCACATAAAATTTTCATTGGTAGGTATATAGCTAGGATTAGAACCAACGACCGTCGGGTCAGAATCAGGGTGCTACTATCTTTTACGCCAAAGGGCCGTCCAATATCACTACGTAAGTATTATAAACCTAAGTCCATCACTGCGTCTGTCTGTCTGTTCGCAATAATCTCAATAGCTACTGAACGGATTATCATGCGGTTTTCACCAATAGCCAGAGTGTTTATGAGGAAGGTTTAGGTGCATAATTCGTTAAGGTTTTGTGTAAATTGGTTGAAATATGACGATGATTGTTAAATATGTTCATATTTTATATTCGATGCAACAAACTGATGCAAATTTTATAGGCATATTTGTTCTACCCGTGCGAAGCCGGGGCGGGCTGCTAGTCGGATATATATCCATTGATATATATCAAGATATATCCTCGAACCCTGAAGTTTTTGCACATATTGTATACTAGCAGCACCTGGCGGTTTTACCCGCGTAGTTCCAGTTCCCGTGAGAATATGGGGATAAAATATAGCCTATGTTACTCGCTGATAATTTAGCTATCCATTAGTGAAAATATTTTTGATATTGGTACAATACCGTTTTTGAGTTAAATCGGAACAAACAAAAACTAATATCTTTTCTCTTTATAATATTAGTTTGGGTATAAATGGAAACGTTACTGGCTCAGTGGCGTGTTTTGTGAGAGGCCTATGTCCAGCAGTGGATTGATACCGGCTGTTTTGATGATACGTTACTGACTGACTGACTGATCTATCAACACACATCTCAAACCACTAAACGAATTGCGCTCAAATTCAGCATGCAGACAGTTATTATGATGTAGGTATCCGCTAAGAAAGGATTTTCCAAAATTCACCCCCTAGTCGCGTTCCCCTAAGAGCGTTTGTCCACAGCAACGGCACCGAGAAGTCACCACCATATGCCGGCAATCGTTTTTCCGGTAATTCTGTTTCTTTTAGCTGTCATGCGCGGCTGATGCGTTTCCATAAAAATAAAACAAACAACCTCAGACGAAAAAACAATAACCGATCGAACGGCGCCGGGCGCCGGCAGTATGTGGACTAGATCAAACGTGTTTTGTATTGCGAGCCAATGCCGGCACATCGGGCCGTCAAAATCTTTGGCTGGTTTCTAGCGGTCGCGCCGATCTACTCGAAATATCGGCGGCCGGGATGACGTCGCCCGATGCCGGTCATGCTGTGGACAAGTTGCCATACTATACATATATACCGCTACTTCGGCGCCGGCATTTTGTTCCCGTTGCACAGTGTGTTTTAGAGACAATTTTTCAGACATCAGCTTTTTATTGTATAATCCGATGAACTTCATCATATAAAGAGTAAAACTCCTGAATGAAAAATATACTTATTTAGCGGGGAAAAAAATGTTGAACTTTCATCAATTTTTTTCCTTAAAATTAAAAAAAAAATCTTAGCACTAAAACTAACAACAATATATCTTAATGTTTTATGTAGTTTAAAAGTAACATAAGCAGCACTTTTCAGAACTTTAATGAATGTCGTAACTTGCTTAGAATCAGAGAAATTAATATATTTTGATTTCCCATGTTATATTTTTTACCGAAAAAATCCGCCGTTTTGCGAAGAGATATTTATATGAAAACTAGCTGACCCGGCAAACGTTGTTTTGCCATATAAATAAATGGCTATTAAAAAATAAGGGTTGATCGTAGAAGGGTGAAAATTGAGGAATGTATGTATTTTTGTATGTTGTATCATAAAAAAATAGAAATTAAAAATTTTGTCTAAAAAATAAAAAATAAAATTTAGGGGTGGACTACCCCTAACATTTAGGGGGATGAAAAATAGATGTTGGCCGATTCTCATAGATACCGGATAAGCACAAAAAAATTCATCAAAATCGGTCAAGCCGTTTCGGAGGAGTATGGCAACGAAAACTGTGACACGAGAATTGTATATATTAGATTAAGATATTTTACGGATCTATGCGCCACAAAAAAATCAGCTCCCAATCTTGTGGAGTTAAGATACTACAGCCATTTCAATTTATATCCGGAGATTTTGTCGATAGGGTTGTCACTCTTTCGGATAATGTAAGTATCCGGATTATATTTTGTTGTATTATAAAATGTATTCTAAAATAGGAGTAATTTTATTCCAATGATACGTTATATCATATGTTATATGGTATATCAGCTGTATGATGATAAGGTTGATAATAACGCTGTTGCATTTTTGGTGATTAGAAGAAGTTGGAAGTGCATAGACTAGTTTTTTAGGGTACCTTACCTCAAAAGGAAAAAGGAACACTTATTGAATAATTTTGCTGTCCGTCTGTCTGTCTGTTCGTTTGTCAAGACCATTTTTTCTTAGGAACGCGTAGAGATATCAAGTTGAAACATGTATCAAATACTCGACTCGACAGCTGAATGGTTCATTACTTTTTTTTTTTTTTTTAATTCAAAGCGTTAAATTCTGCTTTTGCTATGGTTACTTGATTAAGATCTATTAGATCTAGATTTTGACGTGTATTAATACTGCCTACATACTGAATAAATGCTTTGATTTGATTTGATATGATGAAAGTAACTCTGTCTGTCTCACTTTCATGCCAAAACCACTGAACTGATTTAAATCAAATTTGGTACACAGATAATCTATTAGGGAGAGGAGGAGGGAATGTGGAAGTGAGGGGAAGGGGGAGGGGGAGGGGAGAGGAGGGTAGGCTTAGTTAGGGGAAGGAGAGGGAAGGGGGAGGGGAGGTGGCGCTGGGGGAGGGGAGGAGGGTAGTGGAGAAGGGGATGTGGAAGTAAGGGGAAGGGAGAGGCGAGGGTAAGTGAGAGGAGAGGGGAAGGGGGGATTAGCGTGGTATGGTAGGGTGCGGTGTAGCTGGGATACGTATCTGTCTTATTAGTTAATGCTACCCAAAGACACTATTCCACGCGGACGAAGTCGCGGGCACAGCTAGTACATTACTAAAGTTAATATCTCGTTTGTATTCATTGTATTACGTTCATAAACGCCTAATTTTTTTTTTTGTAAAAGATTATTCGCAATATGGGTTGCACATTACTAGTATTCTTGTTAACCCCTCCAACTAAGCTAAATATGCTTGTGTCTGGAGTGGGTTCACGTCAATAGTGCAATGGGCGGGGTGGGGATCGAACTCTCTCTCGATCGCCAGTCCAGCCAGCACTATTGCTGATATCATCTATATGATAAAAAGTTTGGCGAGTTTTGCAAACAGATCGCTTTTAAATATGTCCAAAGTTATAGCTAGCATCCAATGACAGTGACGTTACACAAGATATTGGTGCACGGTGCTGACATTATTAACTCAACAACACTGCCCATTGGTATGCTCTCAGAGAAGGCTTCTGAATCTAGAAACAAATATTGGAGAAGTGATCGCGAGCGTCATTGCAGAAAAATGGATCGCATAAAAACAATGACAGACTTGTTTCACAGGGCTTTGGAATCGTCTGATCCTTTGATTTCAAATGCACGACTTCATGAAAGACAAAAAAAACAGCAGAAAATACCGCTTCCAGCAGCAGCAATAAAATTACTAAAGCCTGTGGTTAACCCAAACTCACATCAAGATCTTCGCACCGCCTACAACAATTAGTTGGAAAACTTTGATTCCAATGAAAGTTTAGTACTCTGCAATGAAGAAGAGTGATTCGGTAAGCTTTATCCAGATTATATATATGACGAGGGAAGATTGTTTTTACAAAGTGTGACGCCGGCAGTGCTGACGTCATCATGGTGACGATCACCCATAGTGGAATTATGAAAAAAAAGTCTTCTGTTCAAATATCAAGTAACTTTATGTGGGTACAACATAAATATTACAAGTAGACAGCAATGTTGGGAATTACGTACCGCTCGACGGTCCGGGCTCAAAATAATAATGAAGTGATTTTAAATTAAAAATATTTTTATAGTTACTAGTTTATTTAAGTTTTTATTTAGTAATAAATAATGAAGTAAGTCGACCATCCCTATTAAAACCATCTCAGACCCACCTCGTTTCTATCCGGAGTTCCGGACACAAAAAGTGACAATCCTAAAAAAACAAATTCTTATATAGGAATAAATCTGAAAACCATTAGTCGGTATGTAGTTTAATTACAAAAAAAATAACTGGCCAAGTGCAAGTCGGACTTGCACTCGTAGGGTTCCGTATTTTATAAAAATTAGCACAAAATACCACTATCATTTTTCGCCAGCAAAAAAATCACTTTGTTATACATATTGTTTATATGAATTACAAAGTTATATTTGCGGTTATGAAAATGTGCTGTATCTCAAAAACTACTGACTACATCCCATTCAAACCAATTTTCGTAGGAAGTATTGAGATCTACAGCATATATTTCTTCTAGATTTTTCACTCTCTTATTTTAAAAGTTAGAGGGGGATAGGGGGGGGGAGGCACAAATTTTACCACTTTAGAAGTGTCGTTCTTTCAAACGTTTTAACTTTAAGAAAAAATAGGTTTTGGCACCTCTATGTTATTTGTATCTATAGACACCGTATCTGCACCTATCTATAGAAACTGATCACGTATTGATTTGGATTGGGAGCCCCCCCTTTATATTTTATTATATTTATTTTTGTGTAAAGATCGTAAAGTGGTTCACAGAATACACACTAAGTTTCAACTGTATAGTCTTAATAATTTCGGAATAAAGTGGCTGTGACATACGGACGGACGGACAGACAGACATGACGAATATATAAGGGTTCCGTTTTTTACTATTTGGCTATGGAACTGTAAAAAAGTGAATTTACTATTACAACACTTATTATTTTTCAAACTTATTATTTGCGGTTGGTGCAATTCATTTTATATTGATCGAACTGCAAAGATAAGTTTGTCCTTTAACTTAGTTTAACAAGTTTGTACGGAAGCCTCGGTTCACGAGTCCAACTCGCACTTCAACGGTTATTTAAGTAAGAGCAACACTAAGTACAAGCAAATACATGATGAAAATTAATTACTGACTAACCTCGTCTCTATCCGAAATACCCGATACAAAAAGTGACAACCCTAACAAAAACTATGAATTGTTCATAGCTTCTTTACTCCACATGATTGGGATATGGTTTTTTGTGGCATATTATACTGTAACAGACCTACATTTTTATATAAATACTAGCTGACCCGGCAAACGTTGTTTTGCCATATAAATAATTTCGTAGTAATTTCTAGTGTAGACAAAAAATAGCTTACTTATTGTAAGTATGTATGGAGGAAAAATGATTAAATTACTAAAATGGCTATTAAAAAATAAGGGTTGATCGTAGAAGGGTGAAAATTGAGGATTGTATTGTTACGTGCGGGGTGGTATTAAAATGCCAATCCGATGAGATGAACGTTTATTTCCACTGATCACTAGGTTAGCACAATGTTCCACAGTAGTTGTCCAAATCGTCTTGCACAATTATCAAAAGTCCGTTAACACACACTGAGGTCGTTGGTAATCACAATCACTGATTTCACTGTTCACAGTTCACAACACTAGTTCACTGATAACACTTAACGATCACTTGGTCGCTATCCGCGCTTAGATAGTTACACTGTCGCTTCCAGAGAAAGACTGCCTCAAGCCGCGGTTTCAACGTCTTATATAGGACGAGAATATTTCTACAGAACTTTCCAGTATTGACTCGAAACAATAGACAAAAGACGTTCAAAACAAAGCAATAACAATCACAAACAAAAGGGGCGGCTTGCCTTTGAGCATCTGACGTAAACAACTTTACCATACATGCTAATTTGATCTCTAACTACTTATGAATAAGGTTCAATCTTAACTACAAAACTAGGTACATTGACTAGGGTCTGAATTCCCGGAAGGTTAACTTTTATGACGGTCGGGTCGGGTGTTTATAGCCCCTAATTAGTCTATTCTTTCCCACGGTATTTTTGTTCGAGAAGCTTGGCGAAACATCGCGACTCGACGACGCGATGTAACATTATCCCCTTCTTAGTTATGATCGTCCCGATCATCATTTGTTCCATGGTATCGTGTAAGTCGATCGATGTGTACTACCCTCGGCTTTCCTCTCTGGCCTCGTTTAATGCGGTAGGTAACGTCGTTTATCTTCGTGATAATCTGGTATGGTCCTTCCCAATGAGCCTGCAGCTTCGGACTTTTTCCTTTCCTTCGTAGTGGGTTGTGCAACCAGACGAGAGTTCCTTCTTCGAAACCCATCGTATTCGCTCTACGATCGTACCGGGTCTTCATTTTTTCACCGGTTTTTAAACTATTCTCTCGAACTATCCTGTGCACTTCGTCCAGCTGACTACGAAGATCACTGACATAGTCGGTTACAGGCTTCGGAGCATCTGGCGGGGAACCAGTGATGGCGTCGATAGGAAGTCTTAGTTCGTGTCCAAAATTCACATTTGCAGGAGTCATACCAGTGCTGTCATGGGTAGCGGAACGGTATGACAACAAGAACAGAGGTATGTACTGATCCCAGTCACGTTGATGTGCGTCCACGACTTTAGCCAGGTGATTCTCCAACGTCTGGTTAAACCTCTCAACCATTCCGTCTGACTGTGGATGAGCTGCCGTTGTCCGCGTCTTTCGGATCCCGAGGAGGGTGCACATTTCCTGAAATAGGGCAGACTCGAAGTTCCTTCCTTGATCGGAATGCAGTTCCATCGGTACACCAAATCGACAGATCACTTCTTGCACCAACTTATTTGCGACTGTCTTTGCTTCCTGGTTTGGTGTCGCGAAAACCTCAGGCCATTTACTGAAGTAATCTTGTACTACGATGATGTACTTGTTGCCTTCTTCAGTCTCGGGAAATGGCCCGGCAACATCCACGGCAATGCGCTCCCATGGTGCTCCAACGTTGTACAATTTTAGTTGTCCTTTACTTCTTGTCTTCGGTCCTTTTACTGATGCGCACGCGGTGCATTTCCTGCACCAATCCTCCACATCCTCGCGGCTGTGTACCCAGTAAAATCGTTGACGAACCTTCACAAGAGTTTTCTTGACTCCTAGATGTCCACCAGAAACTCCATCATGAATGTGTCGTAGTAGAGATGCCACTTTGCTCCGGGGAACAACGACCTGCATCGTAGTTTCTTTTCCATTGCTGCTTTCCCATTTTCGGTACAAGATTCCTTGTTCCACTGTCGCTTCCAGTTTACGGCTAGCTTCTTCCTGTTTACGGCTAGCTTCTTCTTGTGCCGCCTGTACAGCCTGTAGTGCAGCCTGTTGATCCTGGCGAGCTTCTTGTTGTGCTGCCTGTACTGCCTGTAGTGCGGCCTGTTGTTCCTCACGTACAGCTTGTAGTGCAGCCTTTTGTTCCTGGCGTGCAGCTTCTTGTCCAGCTAGGAGAGCGGCTAGCATGGCCTCCAGGCCTCCATCCGTAGTTAGACTCACCGGCGGTGCTGTAGGTGGCGCTGCCATGGTGGGTGCCATCGGTGTTGCTGCTGGCTCTTCCATTGTGGATGTTCCTGCTCCCGATGCTTCGAGCTCCTTCTGCCGGGTTGCATCCATCTCCGCCTGGCGCCTGGTGCGTGGAGTACGCGTATCTTCCCTCGGAGTGATTGGCATTCCGCTTCTGACACCAATTGTTACGTGCGGGGTGGTATTAAAATGCCAATCCGATGAGATGAACGTTTATTTCCACTGATCACTAGGTTAGCACAATGTTCCACAGTAGTTGTCCAAATCGTCTTGCACAATTATCAAAAGTCCGTTAACACACACTGAGGTCGTTGGTAATCACAATCACTGATTTCACTGTTCACAGTTCACAACACTAGTTCACTGATAACACTTAACGATCACTTGGTCGCTATCCGCGCTTAGATAGTTACACTGTCGCTTCCAGAGAAAGACTGCCTCAAGCCGCGGTTTCAACGTCTTATATAGGACGAGAATATTTCTACAGAACTTTCCAGTATTGACTCGAAACAATAGACAAAAGACGTTCAAAACAAAGCAATAACAATCACAAACAAAAGGGGCGGCTTTCCTTTGAGCATCTGACGTAAACAACTTTACCATACATGCTAATTTGATCTCTAACTACTTATGAATAAGGTTCAATCTTAACTACAAAACTAGGTACATTGACTAGGGTCTGAATTCCCGGAAGGTTAACTTTTATGACGGTCGGGTCGGGTGTTTATAGCCCCTAATTAGTCTATTCTTTCCCACGGTATTTTTGTTCGAGAAGCTTGGCGAAACATCGCGACTCGACGACGCGATGTAACAGTATGTATTTTTGTATGTTGAATCATAAAAAAATAGAAATTAAAAATTTTGTCTAAAAAATAAAATTAAAAATTTAGGGGTGGACTACCCCTAATTATTTACCTACCCCACTACCCCTACCCCATTTAGGGGGATGAAAAATAGATGTTGGCCGATTCTCATAGATACCGGATAAGCACAAAAATTTCATCAAAATCGGTCAATCCGTTTCGGAGGAGTATGGCAACGAAAACTGTGACACGAGAATTTTATATATTAGATCTCTTCCCAAAACGGCGGATTACATCAGAAAAAAAATAAAAACTAAATAAAATAAAAAAAAACTCTGTACATGCAAATTTTTCAGGCGGGAGTTTTACTCCAATGTTTTATATGATAAAGTCTATCGGATTGTACAATAAAAAGCCGATGTCCGAAAAATGGTCTCTATAACACATTGTGCGTTGACGTCCCGGTGCTGTTGCTGTGGACAAACGCTGTAAGGGTAAGAAACGGGGGTCCGAAGTTTGTATGGAGAAACAAGATTAGATATTCTTTTTTTTCGAAACTTCTAGTACTTCTGTAAATAATTAAGAAAATACATGTGTCAGGCTTTTTCAAATTCAACCCCTAATTAAACAAGCCTAATTTTTCTATGTGTAGAGAATATGTAAAAGACACACAAGAAGCAGAGAGGTTGCTAAGCGACGGTGAGTTCGAGAAATCATGCGGGAAGACTGTGGAGGAAATGTACCAGGAAGATATGAAACGTAAAGAGGAAGACGAACTGGACTATGATGATAAAGTTACAGGTCAGTACTAAATCATATGTGCCCTTAAGCAAAAAGTAAGTCACTATTTTTAACCGACTTCAAAAAAAGGAGGAGGTTTCTCAATTCGACCGTCAATATATATATATTTTTTTTGTGTTTGTTCGCGGATAACTTCATCGTTTATGAACCGATTTTAATTATTCTTTTTTTGTTGGAAAGGAGATATCCCAAGTGTGGTACCATGGTAATTTTATCGAGGTCTGATAACTATCTCCAGAGATATTGAGATAAACACCTAAAAATTGGTACTGAAAATGAATAGCGCGGCATTGAAGTCTGTTCTTTTTAATTGACTTCAAAAAAAGGAGGAGGTTTCTCAATTCGACCGTATATATATATATATATATTATGTTTGTTCGCGGATAACTTCGTCGTTTATGAACCGATTTTGATTATTCATTTTTTGTTCGAAAGGATATATCCCAAGTGTGGTACCATGGTAATTTTATCGAGGTCTGATAACTATCTCCAGAGATATTGAGATAAACATCTCAAAATTGGTACTGAAAATTAATGGCGTGGCATTGAAGTCGGTTCTTTTTTAGTTTTGAAACGATATTATTAAGGCAGTAGTCTGCTTTAGGAGCCGAAAAAAAAAGCGTTTTTTCAGCATTTTTTTTTAAAGGGAAGCAAATGATTGCGGTAAACGGAACTTTGAGACGATAGTATATTATATTCAAGCTTTAAAAAACAATTTTTATTATTACAATTTATTGAAATTTGCCAAAGTTGTAACGATTTTTCTGGGGCGCCTGGAGTGTGCACTCGTAAATCGGTGACGGTGATGGAGGTCGTGCGATGCATCTGAAACAGTGGAACCAAATTTTTTTTTAGTTTTTATAAGTTCCTTTTCTATATGAACTAAAAAAATACCGAAGAAATGCAGAAATTCCAAATTTTTTCGAAGTTTGAAAAAAAAATTCACTTTTTTGAAAAAAAAAAAAATCACTTTAAGTAGCAAAACAAGTAATTTAAATAGTACTTTTGTCCAACTTTTTTAGTTCAAATAGAAGATAATTCAATACTGAAGCTGTAGCACTTTGGTTGTTTTCGATCGGACATATATTGTTTTTACTATCGCCGGCACCGTTTTCCAAAACTTGTGAAAATGAAACTCGAGAAAACGGACTGTAAAGTTTTCGGTTTTCATTCGCACCTGCTCGGCGCTCGGCCACTAAAACTGATCTAGTTTAGAAAATATGTCGAATTTGCCTCTAAAATTTTGAACACATATTCTTGGATAGTTTTGGAATATTGAACCCGCAACCTCCGGAATGACATGTTCCGGTGCTTTGCCAATTAAGCTTAATTGGCAAAGCACCGGAACATGTCATTCCGGAGGTTGCGGGTTCAAGTCCCGTCAGTGCGATGAAATTTTGGATTGTGTTTAACAATTTACAAAAATATAAAGTGTGAAACACTTCAAAGAAACATAATATTTGATTTACGCAGTGCAACATCTCTCGTCGGATTTGAAAACTGTAATGATTTCTTCCGAATGATTAACTTACGTAATAAGTAGTCATAGATGGCGCCACCAATGCATAATTGGGTTAACAAAATGCAATCCACTAATTTCGTCGTAACGATACTTCGCACCGATGCTTAATTGGCAAAGCACCGGAACATGTCATTCCGGAGGTTGCGGGTTCAAGTCCCGTCAGTGCGATGAAATTTTGGATTGTGTTTAACAATTTACAAAAATATAAAGTGTGAAACACTTCAAAGAAACATAAAGTTTTGGAATAGATTTAAGACAAAAACGAAAATTCGATTTTTTGAAGCCTGTAAAGCAGTTTTTAAACAATATTATGTTACTTCTTCACGCAAATAGAACGGGACGGCTTTTAATGGACTTGTAGACTTTTTTGAGCCCCGTGGACATACAGGATAGATAGATGACTGGACTAAGGGCAATAAATTATTACTAATACTTCTATGCTAGAGGTTGTCGGTTCAAATCCTAGCACAGGAGTTCGTCCACAGCTGGTAGGAGCAAAAAGTCGATGTTGCGCGTGACTTGCTACCTAAATGAAGCTTAGACCACTTTTAATAAGGAGAAAAAACAGCAGCATACAGCCTTTGAGAGTCATACTATAATATTATAGGTAAAGATCTTGAATCAAGTCGCCTTCGTAGGAAGATAGGAATATTCGGGGGAGGTAGAGGGAGTCGAGATGAGTCCCCCCTTCTTGTTTTTCCCTGCCGAAGGCGCATTTTTTTAATAATGTATTTTAGTAAATATTACACGTACATATTTAAATACATATCTATCAAGTGTCCGCCTGGCCAGCTACCACCCTCAAGTTAGAAAACTGTCGCCAAACATCTAATGTGTTCCGGCAGCTATCCTTGAGAGCCAGTTCCCATTCTAGGCCTAGCGTGCTACTATCCTCGACCGTATCATCACTTACCGATAGGTGAGATAGTGGTCAAACGCTAGCCTATATAATATAGAGAAAAAAAATATTATATTTTGAGAGCCCCGTTGGAGCGAGAGTTTAAGGATAGATGGCTTGATCATCGGTGGGTCTTCTCACACCACTGGTGTGGGGATAGGGGGTCAGGGCATCGCCCTCTGCCCCTGGCATGTCTGCGCCTACTACTGCAGGCGCGTCTCTGTTCGGGGGGAATAGTGTATCCCCCCTATGTGCGGTCTTCTCGGGCGGAGCGGACCGGTAGCCGCTAGGTGTAGGGGCGACAGGGCCCTGCCAGGTGATTCCCCGTTCGGGGAGGCCCAGCGAACCCGTCAGCAAACCCTACAGCGGCCGCCGGTGGCGCCGCCCTTTCTTCTTCTTCTTCTTCTTCTTCTTCTTCTCCGGTGTCTCGTCCAAATTCCCTAAGGAAGGCCTTCGTTTTCCGTCTGCCGGGTAGGTCAGGTGGTCTCGAGTGCAGCGGCGCTATGTTGCGGATGTGGTCGTGCCCGGATACGTCCGCTCTCCGGTACATCGTTTTGGCAAGGTGGCGGATGAATTGCTCTATTGTTTCCATTTCTAAGTCTCTTCGGATTGTTGTGTTCCGGACGTATCGCGGGGCACAAACCAACCTCCTCAGGCACAAGTCCTCTTGCGACTGGAGCTTCTTTTTATTCGATTTGGACAGGAGTGGATACCACGCCGGACCAGCGTACGTGAGGCGGGATCTTATGTACGTTTTATATAACATGAGCTTGGTCCGGAGTGGTAGCTTTGAGCGCAGTAATGGCATCAATTTTGCTCTGGCGACTTTCCCCTTCCCCACGACTGCGTCCAGATGTTTCTGAAAGCACAGGCGCCTGTCGATTTTCACACCGAGGTATGTCACGAAGGGCGCCCATGGGATTTCTTGGCCTTTTAAGCTTAGCTGTTTCGGCAGATGGCTGCCTCCCGTGAGGATGGCCTGGGTCTTCCCCACGTTGACTGTCATCCTCCATTTCTCCAACCATTCCGGCAGGGCGTCCAAAGTTGGTTGAAGCTTCTCGGCGGCATGCGTGGCTTTGAAGGATGCGGCGAAATAAGCGGCGTCGTCTGCGTAAAGTGCCAGCTGCGCCTGCCCGACGACGGGGATGTCGTCGGTGTACCAGGCATAGCAGGCTGGCGACAGACAACTGCCTTGCGGGACTCCGGCTTCAATAGGCTTCTCTGATGATTCGGCATCTTCGACCGCGACCTTGAATCTCCTGTCCGTTAGAAAGGATGCCAGGATCCTGACGATTCTTTTGGGCATGGATGACGTCGACAGCTTGTGCAGCAGCCCCTCATGCCACACCCTGTCGAACGCCTTCTCCATGTCCAAGAAGACTGCTGCGACGAACTCCTTTTTGTTGTGGCAGGTGGTCATTTCATTTATGATTCTTACAACTTGGAGGGTGGTGGAGTGTTCTGGCCTGAAGCCGAACTGCTCTTTCCTGGGCGTCAAATGTGGGCCCATCATCTGTAGAAGTAGTCTTTCGAAGAGCTTTGACATCGTGTTTAGCAGCGTGATGGGCCGGTAGCTTTCAGGCTTCTTGATATCCTTGCCCGGCTTCGGCAGCATCACCACCCTTCCAGTTTTCCAGCTGGTTGGGAAATGACCACTGCGGAGGATGCCATTAAAAATCCTCGCCAGCGCTGCGACTGCCTTCGGTGGGAGGTTCTTAAGGGCTTCATTGGGAATTCTGTCTGGGCCTGGTGACTTTCTATTTTTCAATTTTTGTATGGCTGCCTTGACCTTTAAAGGACTGAGGAAGGGGATGTTCTCAATCTCTTCTTCTCCCTCCGGTGAGTGCAGGTATTCTTGGAGCTTCAATATGACTTCATTTGCGTGGTCCGGCCTTGTGGTCGGATTCGGCTTGAATTGCTTCTCAAGGCAGCTTGCAAAAATGTCGGCGCGATCTTTCGCCTCAAATTTGAGGTGACCGTCTTCGCCCACTAGCGGTCTTATCGGCTGTGCGGTGTTCGATAGCTGCTTGCACAGACGATGCACAGACGGTATGTGCTCGCCGATGGAGTCTATATGCTCCTCCCATCCTTGAGCGGCGTGTATTGTTAGGGCCTCCTTTACTCGTTCGACGAGAATGTTCAGCTCGGCTTTCCTTCTAGGGCAGCGGGTGTCCTGCCACTCTTTCCTCTTGTCTCTTTTCTCGCGTATAAGGTTCCTGATCCGCGCCGGGAGTGGGTCTAGCCTTCCTCTCGACGTGGTGGTGAGCGATGCTGTGTCTAGAGACAATTGGATGGTTTCGGTGATGCTGCCCACTGCCCTGTCGACGTCGTCTGCGTCGTTTATTGGCGCGCTTGTGGTGCGTTTCTCGGCCTCGTTCGAGAAGGTGTCCCAGCTTATCCTGGCTCTCTTGGCTGGTGGCGCGACTCGGCTCAGGGTTTCCTCCATCGTCATCAGCACCGGTCTGTGGTCCGAGGGCAGGTCTATTAGGGCTGTGAGCACTGGTGGTGTCACAAGCCCTTGGTAGACGGCCAGGTCGATGACGTCGCAGGACCCGTCTGCTGCGTGGTAGTGCGTTGGCTCCATTGGTGCGGTCACCTCGTAGTGGTGGTGCAGCGCGTCTTCGTAGAGAATCTTTCCATTTGGATTGGTACTGGAGGAGTTCCAGTGGGGGTGCTTGGCGTTAAAGTCACCGGCCACTATCGTTGGGGTTTCGTTCATCACAATTTTTCGCAGCTCGGTGGTGATGAGTCTTTCGCTCGGAGGCTTGTATAACGCGAAGAGCCTTCTTCTTTGGCCGGAGACATTTATCAGTATCCCCAGTGCCTGGAATGACTGGAACTCCTCTGGTGGAATCAGCTGGTGTACGACTCTGCGCTGCACCAATACCGCTAGGCCCCTGTAGGCGTATCCGTCACTTCTTTTTTCGTCTTTCCTATACGTAATGTAGTTTGGAATTTGAAAGGTTTCGTTTTCGTTCAACATTGTTTCGCTGACCAGCATGACATCTATGTTCTGCTCGCGGAGGAAGACGGTCAGCAACTTTTTCTTCCCCCCGAGCGATTGAGCGTTCCAATATACACATCTAATCTGCACCCCCATTATTCTTATTGAGTATGCGCATTAGACCCATCAGGGTTGCGGTTTCTGCGTCAGTGCCTGCCTGCACCGCTTCTAAAATTTGTTTTAGTACCCCGATGGTCTGCCCGAGGGAGTCTCTGCGGGCAGCGGGGGCGGGGGCGGGGGCGTTCGAGGCGTCTTTGTCTGCGCGCTGTTGTGCTGGCTTCTTTTTCGCTCGCCTTCTCGTCGGCTTTTTGCCGGTGGACTGTCCTGGCTGGTTCGCGGGGGCCATGAGTGACGTTGGCGCCGTCTCTTCAACTGTTGCTTGCACTACTGGAGCTACGCCTCTCCTCCCACTCTCAGGTAGGGTTTGGGCGAGGGTGCCGGCTTTCTTGTTTCTCGCCTCTTTCTTGAAAACTGGGCAGGACGCATAGTTCGCCGGGTGCGTCCCGCTGCAATTCGCGCAGGTCGCGGGTTCTTCGCGGGGGCGGGGGCATTCCCTGGCGAAGTGCTCCTCTCCGCATCGCACGCAGGCTTGGTCCCGGTGACAGTTATGGGAGCTGTGTCTGAATTTCTGACACCGGTGACATTGTGCCGGGCCTTTCTTTGCCCGCCAGGCTTCAATTTTCAGTCCGGGCATCAGAAGGAGTTCGTCGACTTCGTAGATGTCTGGGGTGAGGTTTGGTGTGCGCTTCAGTAACACGTAAAAGACGCATCCGGGGCGCCCCTGTCTTCCTCTGATGGCCTTAGCGTATTCCGGTGCGAAACCTTTCTCCTCTAGGGCTTGCATAAGCTCTTCAGTGTCTGTGTCCGCCGGTAAGCCGCGGATTGCAATTTTGAGGCTTCTGTCAGCCGGTAGTGAATATGAAAACCAGCTGAGTTTCTGTTCCTTCTCCAGATTTGTTAGATAGGACTGGATTAATCTATATTCGTTCTCATCTTGAGGATGGAAGCGAATACCTTGCCCGAAAGGGCGTCCGTTCGGTGGTCGTCCGAGTTTGTCGGCGATCCGCTTAAAGTGGCTCGTCCAGTTTTCCAATCTTTCCACTATAAGCGGTGGGTATTTCGGTTTCGGCGCAGCGGGTGCGTCAGTCCTTGCGCTAGTCATCGTAGCGGCGGCGGGGGCCGGCACGCGGGCTGCGGCTGGAGCGCGATCGGCGGGCGCGCGGACGGCGGCGGTAGCGGGCGCACGCGCTGCGGCGGTGGCGGCGGGCGCACGCGCTGCGGCGGCGGTCGCGGGCGCACGCGCAACGGCGGCATACGCGGCGGCGGCCGGCCGTGCGGTATCGCGGTCCATCGAGCCCACCGCGTCGCGAGTGCGGGCGACGGAGGGAGGGGCGCGGGTAGTGGCGGCGGCGGCCGTGACGTCACGCGGTGCCGCGCGGGCGGCGGTGGTCGCGGTGACGTCGCGCGGTGCCGCGCGGGCGGGCACAGGAACAGCGGTCGTGCGACTCGCTGTGCGAGGAGCGGCGACGTTCGCGGCGCGTGTCGTCTCGCTCTCGCGGCCGGTTCGCAGTGTTTCTGCGGTACCGGCCCTCTGCTTCCTCTGAGGCTTCGGAGCCTGGGTCAGCAGCGAGATCCCGGACGGTCCGGGTCTCGGGCTAGGCGATCTAGCCCTAGCACGCGTCGTCGGGGGGCTCAGCGATTGCGAGCGGGCGCGACGGCGTTTTCCCCCTTCTGCGCGGGGCGCGGGCGGCGGAGGCGGCGGGATATCGCGGCGCGGTTTCAACTCTGGGGCCGGCGGCAGAGTGATAATGCTTTTCTGCGCGAACAGCAAAGCAACTTGATCGTCGTTCGACAATTCGGTTCCCTCGATCTCCGCTTCCGCGAGGCGCAGGTACAGCGCCATCCAGCGAAGCATCCCATCCGAGAGGGCCCCGGCTTGCATAAGCCGGGCGAGTGTGAGCATATCACGCTCGTAAAGCCCTCTCGGTGAGAGTGCCTGCCAGAAGGCGGCCGGAATTGAGCCCTTCGGATGGTGGGAGGTCGGCGTCGTGTCAGCGACGGCCGGCGAGGTTACCTCGTGGCCCTGAGAAGGGCCGGACTCAACTCCGATGGTTACGTCGGTTACTTTTTCGGAAATGGTTACTACTTCCGTATTAGTGGCGTCAGTATCTGTAGCCGTGGCTACAGACCTGGGATGCGGTTGGCCCTGAAAAGGGCCTTTGGATAGTCCCGGCGGTGGCGGGTCCATGGCTTCGAAGGTTCTCAGACTTTGCTTCCGTGCGACGCAAAGAAGAGGTCGGTTACAGGGTGGTGTTGGTTACTACACCACCGGCATACCGACCTCTCCGGCAGTCCGTAGGCGCAGAAATTCCCCTCCGAAGCGCAGAGCTCCGGGCACCGTCGACACTATTTCACGTACAAAATATTGAAGACAAAGCGAAGGCGACTAGCAGTGGAGACGTCCGTACACGGCGAGCGCTGGCGGTCCGATGGCTTGATTTCTAAGCGAGAGGTCGCCGGTTCAAATCCTAGTAGTGGTTTTCGTCTACGGGTGGTTATAGCATATTATGGAGCAGCTTGCTTGCTACCAACAAGTAACTTACCACTATCAAGGAGAAAACGGCGGTGGTTTTGGCGGTGTGCTGCCGGAACGTCCTAAGGTTATGATGACATTACGACGTTCCGGCAGCACACAGCTCTTGAAAGTCAGAGTATTCTAGGTGTAGCGTGTACCATCTTCGACCACGCTTAACACCAAGCGAGATATTGGTCAAGCGCTAGCCTATAAGATATAGAAACAAAGGAAGTGCGTTGAAAGCTACGCGTTAGGCTCAGTTCACACCGCGACGCGACGCGACGAGACGCGACGTGACGCGCCGCAACGCGACGATGCATTTGAAGTTGCGCGGCGCAGCGAAACGCATGACGCCACCAAATTATCTCAATGTAATTTATATCTTATTGTGTAGTTAATAAAGTTCAATTGTTTATCACGCGGTTCAATTGTTTCTTCCCGCTGAGCGAGACGCCGCGCTGCGCAGCCTGAAGCCGCCGAACTAACTCAATTAAATGTGTATATTTTTGTATAGTAAATAAAGTTCTTTTTTGTAATACTCTCTTAATATGTGCGCGCCGCGTCGCGTCGCGTCACGGTGTGAGCCGACCCTTAGAAGTGAAACTCCCTCACATTGAAATATTGATAATTTAGATTTACGCTTACGTCACTTCCTTTGCATTTTTATCCCAGTGCGCCGAAAGAAGTTCACTTAAAAAACCTTGAAGCTATATCGCTAGAAAAGTCACTCAATGAATATCAATTCGTTTCCAGAAGAAAAACAACCACCACCCCAACACGTGACACTAACAATAACAATCCTAAAACGAAGCATTCACTTCATAACATCTCAACAAAGGGACATCGCTCTCCTCGCCCTACAAATATTAAACCAAGGTCTACCAGTGTTGGCTAACTATGAGGATGAACTGTTGCCGCTCGTACATCAGACTTGGTCGCCGTTGGTCGAACGGTTTCACAGTAAAGAGCCAATCGTGCTGAGAGCAGCGTTGGACTTGTTGGTCACATTGGCTGAGTTGGCTAAGGATTTTATACAGGCGAGGACTGTCAAGTAAGTAAAGTAAATGTATGTTATGCTGCGACCACAATACCGGACGGCTTATCGCAATAATTATGGCATTAAATGACTGCCCAAATTACCGCATGAAGTAGTGTAGTTACAGTAGAGTTCACCTAGATAAGACACTATCGTATGCCATATTGATTGACATTTTAAAATTATTGATGATGGTGCGAGGTAGATGACGTTTGGATTATGTACACTCTCGGACTTATAAACTGCATCAAAGTTTTGAATTAATTGAATGGTCCTTTCCGATTACATCAGTGTACAAATTTAAATTGAAACCTATATAGTATGGTTCGTTAACTTCATAACAGCGTAGTATCATAATATCCTTAAGTGTATTTTTGTATAATAATACTGAACTTTGATGCAGTTTATGAGTCCGTCCGTATTATAGCCGTAAACGGAAAACAAATAGACAAGAAATTAGCGTATGCGAATGAAATAGCTATAGAGATATAACCCGACTGAACTGCTGAACACGTGATACATATGCCAGCTGTAACATAAAATGAACAACGTAATTTGGTCGGGTCATACATGACAGCGGGTGAAATTCAATGGACGCACTAGAGCTGGGAGATTATTGTCCGTCTCGCTCTCATATACTAGTGATTGTATAGTTTTATCCTACTCATATTATTATTGTTATTTTAATGCCAGGTCCATTGAATACTCCGTCCACGATTATAATATTATGTGCGCGAGCAACAAAATACGAATGTCGCCTTTGACGTGATCAAGTCTTATAAATCGATGAACGCCGGCTACACGCACGAAAAAGTGTCACGTTTCCAATCAACTTTTTTTTTTCTGTTTGCAAATAAAGATTTGTATTGTTATATATATGATAGTTGTTGAATAATGTAGAATCGTGGGCCTAAACATCATGTAACATTTTCACAGAGAAGTTCTTCCCGAGCTGTACAAGTTCCTACAGAAGTCCTCAAAGGACAGTTACCTGAAAGACACGGGCTCCGCGTACAGAGCCAGTGTCTCGTACAGTCTACAGCGACGCGCGCTCGAAGCTCTGCCTACCCTGGCCGTAGCTCTCGGACTCGTGGATGAGAGGTTGTCGGCCGCTATGCTCTGTGTGCAGCCTTATCTCTCCAATAAACAGCCTAAACCTTTGCAGGTAAGGAATTGATTCGATGGTTTAACATTTTCGCGATTTAACAACAGTATAGTTTCATTACGTTTTCAATATAGTTTGTGCTTTAATACGGGACTTAAGACTTTATTGATCTTTAAATCTCTTGGACGGTACTTATCCCTCTGTGTTTACTATAAGCTATAAGTAACATAGGTATTTTAAGCTATTGCATAGCTTCTATCGCGGGCCTTGAGCGTGGAGACCGAATCCAGAAATTCCGTTACGAAAATAACCTAACACCCATAATTATTCCTTCTCTTTTATTTTATTTTATATTGATTTATGCGATAAAAACCCTCGAAAAATAAAAGTATAAATTCCCTTCGTTTATCATTGTGTTGATAAAGCTGATAGAAAGCCACGAAGATGTAGATGGCAGTGACGAAATTAGAAATAAGTATTATAAACGAATGTTGTTTTGTCAGAACTATTTTGTTACCTGTGGGTATTTAAGGATTTAAGGTCATCGGTTTTTCCGTCATCTTTAAGCAGTCTTATTTTCATATTTCTTGGTTATGTAGATTCATAGAAATGCCCAATGTGCATATATTCTCTACAGACGTGTCCTACTTATATGCTTATACTTAGACGATATTATAATTGTTTCGAAACCTAATAGTTAAGATAGTTAAAAAACTAAAACAACCGACTTCCACGCCCCGCGAGTAAATTTCAGTAGCAAGTTTGATAAATTTATCGTCATTTCTCTGGAGATACTTATCATATCTCGATGAAATTACAATGGGACCACCTCGGAAATGTACCTACCCTACCGATTAAAAAATTAATCATTCGAATCGGTTCACAATTGACGGAGTAATTGCGTAACATACATACAAACTTTTTTTTAAACATTCGGACGAATTGAGAATTTCTTTCTTTTTCGAAGTCGGTTGAAAAGTTTGGTTACATCGTTGTCATATAAACCATTTTGTTCCCAGGCTACGGCGGTAACATTCTTCAAGGCAGTCGCGGAGTACGACTTTCCGGCAACTTGGTACCATCTCAGGAAACTCTGCAACAATGACGTCATCCTCCAACCTCCCAAACTGAAATACTTGACTCTAGAACCCATCGTCGGCTCCCCCTGCCAACCTTCCAACAAGGACTACGAAACTAACGTCAAAATTATATTCGACTTTATGGTCTCATAGAATAAAGGCGAATATCGTAGACTTTTATTACTATTAGAGATCTCAAATTTATTAGTACGCCGTTATAGTCGTACGTATAAGTGCCATTGCTGTTTATATTGTATTACAGTTTACTTATTATGTAGATGATGAAATTAATCTATCAATGTTTGTGTTTTCTTTGCATGGAACTCTGAAATGAACGTCGGCGTTGAACACGGGGCGCTTGACAACTATCTTTAGTCAAAGAATAAAGATATTTAATCTATGATTTTAATTAGAATCCTCAAGTGGAGTTTTGGCGGGAACGTGAAAGTGATAAAACACAAAAAATACAATGAGAGCCATATCTCATTGTATTTTTTCCTAAAACGTGTTCTTCCGCGAGTTAATGTGTACTAAATGTGGATTATTAACCATTAAGAGCCGCTGAAAGTGTGCCAGTGTAGGGAAACGGCAAATGTTGAAAAACACGCTATAAGCGTTCTCACCAAAATTCCACTGAAAATCTTCAGTAAAGTCCACATCTTTACCTCAGTAAAGATGTGGACCCTCAGGTATGACTTGAACTTGCCCTGAAATTTGACTTTGACCCATCTTTACGACTTGAATTCTCAATCGGCCAAGTGCGTGTCGGGCCACGCGCAGTGTAGGGTTCCGTAGTAGCATGTTATTCAATGCAAGTCTTTACCCGTTATAAACAAGCAACTATGTACTCCGTCTTTGTCACTTTAAAGGATTTATTCTAAGGATTTTGTATTTGGTACAAAATTATCCAACACCCAAGTTCAACGACTATTACTGCTAAACTAATAAAGTTATCTCAACCTCTATAATTTTCAGATAAAATGAGCTATTATCACGAATTTTTCCAGATTTTCAAGCCAGCAGATTAGCTTTTAGAGGGGGGGGGGGAGGGGGGGACTACTGGAACAAAAATTTGCACTTTAAAATCTAATATTTCGTAAATGGAGCATTTAATCGAAAAATGGTATTAGCAACCCTTTAGTCATTTTAAAAGTCCTATTCATACACCACACGATGGGATAGACGACGAAAAAGAAATTCATCCCCAATTCTCATATAGGCGGCTACCCTAAAAAAAAAAATTTTCAAAATTTTCTTTCTGCACTTTGTCGGCGTCATTCACTTACATACCCCCACAAAATTACAGCTTTCTAGTATTAGCGGTCTCTTAGCAAAACCTCGGACAGACAGACAGACGGACATGATGAAACTATAAGGGTTCCTTGTCAGGACTACGGAACCCTAAAAACGAAGAATTCTAATACTTGACACTGGCTAATTACACTAATCTCGTGGAGCCATAATGAAACTAAAAAAAATCCTCCAAGTGCTGGTTAGTGGAGTGCCGTAAGACGTAAAAATGGTAAAACCTCGGAATCCAGGGCCAGTCAATGAATCTTCATAAAAACTGTTGGACTGCGTTGCTAAAAGAACAAATAAAAAGTAAAAAAAAAATTTGCCGCTCTTGATTATAAAAATGTATAATAACTATTTACTAAAAATGAGAGGGACAAGGGAAAAAAATATTTAGAGCAAAGATTTCAATTTTCAACCGACTTCACAAAAATGGAGGAGGTTCTCAATTCGACGAATTTTTTAAATTTTTTTTTTAATGTTGTGACCTCACTCCGTCAAATCTTAACCGATTTGAAAAAATATTTTTTTTGTTTGAGAGTATATTATTCTTCCCGTTTGGTCCCAATGAAATGAAATGAAATTTTATCGAGATCAAGTTATTATCTCCGGAGATATGGAGATAAACATATCAAACTTAGTACTCAAAATTACTATTGCGGCATGTGAAGTCGGTTTTTTATTTTGTAGGATCATAAATTATATACCGAATAAATAACATTTGCAAATCAACTTTAACGTTAATTTATCATTATTTCGCTTAAAATATCATTATTTCGCTTAAAATATCATTTTCAAGAAAAAAAATATGAACGATATACCTATACATTACGGAGGAGGGGACGAAATTCTGCGAGACGCGAGAAAGAAGTATAATATAGAAGCGACGAGAAAACCCCACAGTCACTTCATCAGATCAACGGGCTTTGAACAAAAAATCTCTAAGCTGGTAAGATGTGACCTCCGGAGCTCCAAAACACTCTCTATTCAAGAAGCGATCGAGCGAAACCGGGGGTCAAAAGTTTTTGTTCAACAGCTGGGTCGAAGCCATCTGACGAAGTTGACCACATCTAACGGGAGTCTCGTCGCTTCTAAGCCGGAGATTTTTAGGAAGGTTCAAGACTTCTACGGCCATATACCTCGCAAACGTCCCGTCCCCATACCCCAGTCTGAAGATCCTAGAGCCACTCTTACCCGCCATTATACCGAGGATCTGCCAGAGGTCAGCCTGGATGAAATTGTGATGGCTCTCAAACAACTTAAAAATGGAAAAGCCCCCGGAGAGGATGGAATTACAACGGAGCTCTTGAAAGCTGGTGGAACTCCAACGCTTGTACAGCTGCAGCGTATATTTAATTCCGTCCTCTTTTCGGGGAAAACTCCAAAGGCGTGGAGCAAGAGTGTGGTCATTATGTTCTTTAAGAAAGGAGACAAGACCCTCTTCAAGAACTATTGACCCATTTCACTCTTGAGTCACGTCTATAAGTTGTTTTCGAGAGTCATCACAAATCGTCTCGCGCGTAGACTCGACGAGTTGTAGCCCCCTGAACAGGCTGGGTTTCGAGGAGGATATCGCACTATAGACCACATACATACAGTGCAACAGGTTATACAGAAGACCCGAGCCCCTGTGCCTTGCGTTTGTGGACTATGAGAAAGCTTTTGATTCTCTAGAAACCTTTTCTGTTCTGGAGTCTCTGCAACGATGCCAAGTTGATTGGCGATACGTCCAAGTACTGAGAGGCCTGTATGACGCCGCGACTGTACAAAACTGTACTGACTGTATGACCGTCTAAGTACAAAATCAGCAGACTGAACATATCCCCTTACATAGAGGAGTGAGACAAGGGGACGTTATTTCCCCCAAATTGTTTACTAACACTCTGGGGGATATGTTCAAGAAGCTGAGTTGGAAAGGACGGGGCATAAATACAAACGGCGAGCACCTCTCACACTTGAGGTTTGCGGACGATATCGTCATCATGGCTGAAACCGTGCATAACTGCAATACATGCTGACCACCCTTGCTGATTCTTCTGCACGCATCGACCTCCGGATGAACTTGGATAATATTAAATATTAAAAACGCAATAAATGATTGAGAATTGGATAAGACCAAGATCATGATCAACGAACATGTTGTCCCGGAACCGATTGCCCTAAACGGAGTTCTTCTCGAAGTTGTTCACGAATACGTATCATCATCATAATCAGCCGGTATCAGTCCACAGCTGGACATAGGCCTCTCCCAAGTCACGCCACTGAGCCCGATCTTCGGCTCTTTTGTTTCCAGTCACTGCCCACCGCTTTTCGAATGTCGTCGCTCCACCTGGTCACAGGACGTCCTACGCTACGTTTACCGATTCGCGGTCTCTACTCTAGAATCAGTCTACCCCAACGGTTATCGGTCCTACGGCAGATATGACCAGCCCACTGCCGCATCAGTTTGCTAATCCGTTGAGCTATGTCGATCACTTTAGTTCTCTGGCGAATTACTTCGTTCCGGATTCGATCCCGAAGAGAAACACCGAGCATAGCTCTCTCCATAGCTCGCTGAGCGACTTTAAATTGGTGGACCAGTCTAACTGTGAGTGTCCACGTCTCGGCTCCGTATGTCATCACAGGTAGGACGCACTGGTTAAGGACTTTTGTCTTTAGACACTGCGGTATAGGCGACGAGAAGACTCGACGGAGTTTTCCGAATGCTGCCCAGCCCAGCTGAATTCTTCTCTGAATTTCCTTCTCGAAGTTGTGTTTACCTAGTTGGAGTGTCTGCCCTAGGTAAACATACTTAGTGACAACTTCGAGTGTCATTCCAAATACGGCCATCGATTCCGGAACAACGTGCTCGTTGTACATGACTTTGGTTTTATCCAAATTCATCCGGAGACCGATGCGACGATAAGAATCAGCTAGGCCATTCAACATTATTTGTAGGTCCTGAAGCGTCTCTGCCATAATGACGATGTCATCTGCGAATCGTGAGAGATTTCTTGCCGTTGATGTTAATGCCACAATCTTTCCAGTCCGAATACGTATACCTTGGGAAAATCTTGCAATTGGGTAAAAACAACTTCGAGACGGAAGCTCGCAGATGGATACGACTGGGATGGGCAGCATTTGGAAAACTTCGTCGAGTCTTTTCATCGCCCATACCACAAAGCCTAAAGACGAAATACTTTAACGAGTGCGTCCTACCTGTTATTACTAATAGAGCCAAGACGTGGACAATGACAGTGCGATTGGTTCACCAATTCAAAGTTGCTTAGCGAGCTATATAAAGGCTATGCTCGGAGTACCTCTGAGAGATCGAATTCGAAACGAGGTCATCCGTCACAGAACCAAAGTTATCGACGTAACTCAAAGGGTTAGCAAGCTGAAGTGGCAGTGGGCTGGTCACGTCTGTTCTAGAGTGGAGACCGTGGCTTGGTAAACGGAGTGTAGGGCGCGCTCCAGCTAGGTGAAGCGATGATATATGCAAGCTGGCTGACAGCGGTTGGAAACAAAGATCGAGCTCAGTGGCGTGCCATAGGTGAGGCCTTTGTCCAGCAGTGGACAGAAATGTGTCTGGGACAAAGTGTCACTATAAAACAAGTGTCAAAATATAACTTTAAACAAATAAAAATAAAATAAAACTGAAAAAAAAAAATGAAGATCGGGTAAAAAAATTTTTTTCAACTTTTTTTTATATATTATTGGAAACACAATTCAATTTTTTTTACATTGACTGGCCCTGGATTCCGAGGTATAAACTCCACCATGTAGGTTGTAGTGAAGAAAAAAAACGATTATTTGGCAGTAATTACTTTATACCTATTTATTTATACAAAAAGTATCTCTTCACAGTCGAGTAGCTTGATTGAATAATACACATTATTTAGTCACTTTAGTCACTCACTCGGAACACATCACATTATCAAAGTAACTATTTGATATAAAGTGAAACTAATTGGTCTCAATCAAGTTTCTTTCAAACGTGAGGGTGACGAACAAACATAACTATAAGCATATTTACAACCACGCATTATAAAATTAATAAAATTCCTATTTGAAATGGTAACATTTCGATATTTATATAACAATATTTGTGTGTTCATTGTTCGAGAAATACATGTCAGGAGTAAAATATTTTCATGAGAGTAACTTACTGAATTTATCCCTAAAACACGACGGCTCAATTGTTGAATAACTTGGCCAAAATAAGGCTAATTTAAATTAACTCTGAGTTAAGACCAAATCGATGAAGCGGCCATGGGAATTTGATTAGTGTTTTCCCTTTCTGATAACATCTTTTTCTGTGATTGGTTGAGATGGATTCAAAGAAAAATCGGTTAATTCTTAACATCATTCGGTAACTTTACAGTTTACACTTCAAAATGTATTGACAATGGTTAAGTCTCGGTTAGCTTTAACGATTTGGCCCTCACTCTGCATAACGTCAATATCGTATGGCTTAAGAAAAATAATCTGCAATTACTATTTTTGTATTCTTAAGCGAGCTTAAAAATTCATAAAAGTAATGAAAATGTAAAAAACTTTTACTTCGCCTCATCGGCATCGGATTATACATATAATACTTTGATCAGGCCCTCTCCTAAATATACAATGAACCATGCCGACAAAACCAGAAAACATTTGCAACATAAAAATAAACCTGGTGCCCGTACAACTTTAAATCTTACTCGCTAAATAACAAATGTATGAGCAACGTACTAGGTACAAACATAATAGTTTATTAGAAACGTAGATACATATTCATATGTACACATTTGTAGGATAATAGTAACAAAAACATTTTCAAATTCGTTAAACTAAAGAGATAATGAAATTTTTTTTTTTCAAAACGGTTTGAGAAAATTCATCTTAAAAAAATTTTTGTTTAATATTTATTAACCAAATATTGATCATAGTTTGAAGTGTACATTTCTCAGTGAAAACATGATCAATATTGAGTAAGTTGGAACCATCGAGTTAGGAAAACCATGGAGGCGCCGCGATACATTTGCTTGTATGGAAATACCTACAAAAAAAGGTGCTTAACTAAAACTCATAATGTAGGTATCTTTTCTGTAAAATATTTAGATATTTCCAGTCAATATATATAAAGATCAGTAGTCGCAACCTACATTAAAAAGTAGCACACTCACTATAACTTTAAAACAAAATTAAAATATTGGTAAAATGCATAACGAAATATATGCATATTTACGTATTTGCAATTCTACAATAAAATACGTAATGTGTTTTGACACAAAAGGGCCTCCGAAACAACGATTAATACAGAGGTATGTATCCAGAGGATTATGGCCACAACATATTTAGTTATATGTGGTCACATACATCTCAAACTCGACAGGAAGCATTCGAATATGAACTTTATTGTTATGTATCGTACAGTACAATTTTATCAAACAAAAAAGTGGGCGATGGTCACACGTTGAAAACCTGTTTCTCATATAAATGTTTTTTTTCTATTATTTATAAATACGTATCAAACTACGAATAAGTCATGCGTTAGGAAACCCAAATTTAGAACAAATTCCACACAAAAAGTGGCCCTCCTTCAAACCAAAACGACGTACATTCAAAATAAGAATCACTTTCGAAGTTACAAATGGGCTTGGAGATTGATTTAAATTCGGAACGAAAGCAGGGATTGTTTCGCGCATGTGCTGCAATGTCTGTTATGACAGTTGAGTCAAACAAGACGAATGTCCGACTAATGACGCGCTGGACACGACTTTTAACCCCGCCTGCTGGACACGACTTTTGTTGGGTCATTTTTATAAAGCAGTTACTTTTCCTGACTTATGATTTATTCGTAGGTATGAGATAGGCTAGCGTTTGACAACTATCTCGACTCGTGTGAAGATGCTAGGCCTAGAATGATAAGACTCACAAGAGCTATATACTGCCCAAAAACCATAGGGTTATGGCGGCAGATATTCTCCTTGACGGTGGTAAGTTATTTTTTGGTGGCAAGTCAGACTTAACATCGTTAGAAATAATGCTCCTACTACCTGTATACATCTAGAGGAATACCCATACTCATGAATGCACATAAACAAATCAATTGGTGCATGGGTAAGTTTTGAACCGGCGATTTGTGCTCTATGAAACACGACATATAGCTCATATTCTAATGCGCTTCTTCGAGTCTAATCGGAGTATAGTTAGGTAGTCGTACTGGTCCAACAACAGAATATTACAAAGTCAAGATTTGTCTAATAATAATAAACATGCTTTTATAGTTGAATATTTGTATATTATACACTATAGTTAATATGAAGTATTTTCATTTAGATACAATTAGAATAAGACATGTCTAGAGAATTCTTTACAAGATGACGGCGATGGAATGGATTTTATTTCATTTCTAAAAGTCACGATACAACCACCCTTAAATAAATAACACCATTAAACTTTATAGAATTGCAATGATATATTTGATTTGTTCGAAATAAATTCCGTCAATTTTCGTCTTTCCGTAACGCGCTCTGATTGGCTAGCCGCCGAGATATCGCAGAAATAACGTAATCTAATTGGCCAGCACTGATTTTTATGAGTGCAAAATCACTAATAGCTTGCGGAATCGAGCGCACAACCAATACAACTCTAGTAAGTTTATTGTTAGATGATAAATAATTACCTAAATTGCACTAGCTACGTTACGTTTAACTTTAAAGTATAAGAAACGAACGTCTACAGTTAACAAAGAATAACAAATAAATTGTTAAGTTTCAAAATAAATACGATAACAATAAACCAAATTATTTCGATTTAGAAGTATTAAAACAGTTTGTTTTTCGCAACATAAAATAGTTCATTTGGTCATTCCATAGAGACTAATAGTATATAGATATAGACATAGTCTATGCCATAGACTATACAGTCACCGCATACAAAACCACTATAAGGTGTTTAGGACATCACTTAATAATTATTTTAAGTATGTCAGCCAAGTCAAATCCGAGCAGAACATTGTGAGAAAAATATTATCTAAGTGATGATAGGTATATCATCAATTACTTATTACGATTAGGTAACTGAAAATATTTACACAGTCAAATAGCATCAATTTCCAATTAAAAATTGCTGCTCTTTTGCTAATTGCACTAATTTTATATATGTAGATTATTTTGGTTGATACGATTCGACTCCAGATCCAGACTATGCTAGAAATTTAAATATGAATTCAACTGTCGAATAGTTTAAATAAGCTTGACGAGTCAGAAGAACACCATTTAATTCAAACAGCTTATTAAAGAAACGTTCAGAAATACAATAAATAGTTCGCCACTAAATCTTTGAAATAGCTCGTTAGTAAGAACTGAGTTGCATCGCTATTTTAAAATCGCCATTAGTAGTTTTTTATCTTGATGAATCAGAAAGAGACAGAGACAGTATCTGAAGAATAGAGGTGTAAGTTAGTGCGAATGCACGCTATATGTAAAAGAAACCACTAACCGTACGTTTTTACTGCACAGAAAACAAGTTGCAAACAATCTCCGTCTCTGTCTAACAGCCTATGAGTAACAGAGCGGCAACTTGTAAAATACATGTATTATACCTTGGTAGAAACGAGGGGTTGAAGTCTAAAACAATGTTTGGATGCAATGACTGATTGCTCTGCTCGGTAGGACCAGGTATACATTCCGACAGACTACGCACGATCACTTTACTTACGATATTTAAGTCCTTTAGAATTAAAGGAGTTTGTACTGTGTTCGTATTATATGGCAGTGAAACTTCGATTTATATACACAAACAAATATAATAGTATATTACTTATTATACCACCTTAATATATACTTGGGTTGGGTTCAAACCAAACTTTAAGGAAACTGTTTAAGAAAACTAACTTTTTTTTCTGGCAGGAACGTGAAAAACTGTGTGCTCTCTTGCTTACTCTTACTGCTCTCATTTTTTTCTTAAGACTTGTGTTCTTACTTTGTGTTCAGATAATGAGTAATAAGTGAGAATGTAGGACAACAGCACAATGTTGAAAAACATACCATTTTGCGTTCACACCAAAATTCCACGTAAAGCCCACATTTACTGAGGGTTATGATTTAAACTTGACTTGAATGTGACTTAAGCCGAGTCAGCTTTATGACTTGAATCTACAAAAACTTACAGTTGAAAATTTTTGACACTTGACAAGAAAAAAAAACAAATTGAGGACCTTCTCCTTTTTGAAGTTGGTTAAATTAGCGTTTCAATACGACCTAAGAACGACTGTCAGAATCAACCGAAGATTTCATGACATAATAAATAGGAAATTACACTTCGCTACAAAATATTTAGGCGGGTGGTGACTTGCCATTCACTAAATGGGCCCCATAAAGGCGGACCGTTGTATTGGCGCCGAGGGGCAACATTGGCGTGGATAGCTAAGGGTCTCGAGAGGTGTGCTGCACTTTCAATAAACGCTACTAGCGGCTTTATGCCTTTAACACTTCCACCCTGGAGCTTAAGTCTTAGCTTTTGCGATTCACACCACCGGCCGGTTAAGGCCGGCTAACAATAATAATTATATATTAATAATTCTTATATTACTTATTATTATTATCTTATCACCAACACTACCGTACTAGCTTATCGATACCGACCCGCTAATTAAAGGAGCAGTAACACTGCTGTCACTCACGCACACAAAGAACCACCATATAACAAATTTACCACCAACCACACTTGTCTTTGACACGCTCCTAACGGCTGTTTACTATAACTTACTTCTAACCAGTTATAATCCCTTCCAGTCGTACTACATTTCAATAAACAAGACAGGAATAACACTGTAATCAATGATTAACTATCTATAGAGCATTTGAAGCAAAAATGATGCACCCTAACTAGACTTTGCACGGTAGAACATAGATGTGAAGACAAATTAACTCACTTCACCTTTGTTTCTATCTCGCTCACACTTACTGTAATAACATTATTATTTTAATTCTATGTTATTATTTTAAAATATATGACATTTAATAGATAAATACTACCACAATACTTTTAACTGCATGCATAAGTCATGTGTAATGTAATGTCTGTAAACATTGTTTTTATGTATATATTTATTTTTATATAATACGGCAACGCCATCTCTTCAGGTTATGTAGCTTACCAGGCAAAACCTTGCACACCACAGTGGGAGAATGTAAGAACATCTCAAATACTAACGTAATCTTTTTTTGTACTACATTTTCAGCAATAAAATTATTCATTTCATTTCAACATCTGTCAAATACTAAAGACGACGTGAAGAAAAGAAAAGTCTTCAAAAGTTCTTTATGCATAATCCATTGTGTAAAACTTTAAATAACTTTACTTGGGCCATTTTCACCGGTAAATGATAAAGTGACAGGTCTGACATATGACGCCCTATAAAAATTGTCAAAAATCCGTTAAATTAGTTCATGATAAGTTAATTTATAAGCAAGTTAATTTCATATTCAAGATCAGGAATCGGTGAAACTGGTCCTTAGACTAACATTTTTTTAAGTTGGGTGTTGCTGACATTCTTTGGAACGGAACCTCTGAAATAAATTATTTATTATTACTATTTTAATCTTCCTGATTCGGAGATTTTGTTTTTAAAATGGCAGGAACTGTCAGTGATAGTTTTATTGGAAGGTAGAGATAGCAAATGTGAGTAAATGTAAGTAAGATATTGTAAACAGCCGTTAGTGATTGACAACTATGTGTGCGGCCCTTAACTGTCGACCTTACGTCCCAGATAACACAGTCCAAACTCCTTCACTCATTATATATTCATTACATAAACTAAAGTAGTCTCCGCATCACTTCCACGCCATTTTAAGCATTTTACGCGATGCGAAGTATTTGGTGCTGTAAGTAGCGACTATGAGTGCGGCGAGCACGATCGTTATTAAATAATAGTCGAAGTCGTCTTTGAGGAGATCGAATGTCTTTGAAGGCGCCACCCGAGTGTAGAATAAATCTGGAAAAATAAAACCGTTTTGAATATATGTACAATGCTGACGTGCTTCTCTAGAAATGAAAAGTACGAAATACTATTAGAAACATATCATTTGCGGTTGGTGCAAAACATTTTCTACGGATCGAACTGCAAAGTTAAGTTAGTCCTTTAACCCAGTTTAACAAATTAGTTCGGAAGCCTCAGTGCGCGAGTCCATCTTGCCATTGGCCGATTTTTTTTAATATCGCATAAGCTAGCGTTTGACCACTATCTCACTTGTTGTTCAGTAACGATGCGATCGAGGATGGTAGCACGCTAGGCCTAGAATGGGAACTGGCTCTTAGCCAGAAATTTGTTTTTAAGTTTTTTTGGTTGTGATTTCTGGTCTTGCATATTGACTACACTGATCACATCAGAACATGGCAGTTTATTGTCGGACTTTGTTAATGATGGTGTGTCGGGAGACGACCTAATTCTCCTACCAAAAGAGACTGTGCATCGTTATACATAGCATAAAACAAAGCCGCTCCCGCAGTCTGTACGCTTAGATCTTTTAAACTACGTAACGGATTTTAAGGCCTGTTCGTTCCCTGTTCCTCGTTTTCTGATGAAAACACACACCGTGCGTTTTTTTATTTTTGGTATCGGAAGTAAAATTAAAAACATTATACAATATATATTTTTTTTTATAATTTTTTTCACAAGGGGTGCCTGTGACCTTCTGCTGTTCGATTTTAGTTTTGTTAAATAAATCTTAAAAAAAAAATATATTCGAAAAAGTGCCGCAGTCAAAGTGCTAAAATATTCCAAATCGACAAGTTTTTGATTCAACAGCAAACAATTAAATATTATTTGTTTTGATAAGAAAAAAATATATGATGTAGTTCAAGAAACATTCGTGATTATTTAATGGTTCAAAACACGATATATACGATTTCACTCGATTATAAAAAAATAACGAACACAAAGAAATTTAAATAGTTTTTTTTTTGTATTACTTAAAGTACATTAAACTCTGACTCCCAAAAAATATGCCAAAAAAAAGGAAAAGAAGTTTTTTTTTCAATAGAGTTCTTATTTTTTTTAACACAATAACATTATATAACAAAGTGGCGAGCGCCTCATTTCAGTAGCCCGCGAGGCGTCTTCGAGGTAGGACCTGTGTCACTTTTGCTTTTGCTTTTGCTAGCTGGCTGACAGTTTCCCGCTAGTGCTACGTGATTGGATGGACTAAATACTATCGCTAAATACCAACTGCGCTGAAATATAGAGAGGACTTAATGCAGCTTTTAGCAATAGATAAGAGTGATTCAAGTGGAAGATTTATAACCTGGATTAAACGGGCAAAGCTGCGCGGCGCAGCTAGTATATGTTGTATGGTGAATATATGATAATAAGCTTTACTTTCACGTCCTTAGCATGATATAAAGGCCGCTCTAAAATCGCAGCACCAAGCTCAAACTTTAGTTTTCTATGTTTCCATCAGCTTCAAGTTACTTAGCAGATGTTGTCGCTCCATCTATCTGCCATCTAAAATACTCTAATAAATACAACTTACCTAATCCATTGGCCATCTGCAGCGCTTCGTTTTCATTCCACCAAATAGGTATACCTAATACCTACTTACTAGGTATTCCACCATACATACAAACAATCATACCTTTTTCCCGTTGGGGTAGGCAGAGACTACTTCTTTCCACATGCTACGATCCTGATATACCTCTTTCGCTTCTTTCACTTTCATGAGCGCCTTCATATATACTCGCCGGCTATAGCCACTTTTGACTTGGCCTTTCTTTAAAACGTCTCCGATCTGGTCGTGATACGTTGGCTTAGATCGGCGTCTACCGGCTCATTCACACTCGTCTCATAAATCTGTTTCGTCAATATTTCTAGGTAATAACTAGTTCGGAATTCCAAAATATCAGAGTATAACTCACCTAATCCAGTAGCCAGCACCAAACTGGTAGATTCGAGTCCAGACGGTGTAGTATATATGTTGTTAACTCGGTACAACGTCATGTTGTAGTTGATGATGGCGTCTGAAGGTATGGGCAGTTCTGGAGCGTACGGGATGAGACCTTCTTCCCGGTCGGTGGGTGAGGGAGTCATCGGTCGTCGGGGCTCCAGAAATTGCCACGGGAACTCCACGATAGCGCCTGATGTTAGTGCCACTGTAACATTCATATTGGTATCTCAAATAGGCCATTTACGAAAGAAAGAAGGTGCGTAGTAAGCTACGCGTTAGAAGTCATCATAATCAGCCGGTGTCAGTCCACTGCTGGACGTAGGCCTCTTTCAAGATACGCAGACTTCTAAACTTCTACTGAGCCCGATCTTCGGCTCTTCTTTTCAGTCACTGACCACCGCTTTGCGCATATAGTCACTGCACCTAGTCACAGGACGTCCTAGTGTGGGACGTTTGCTGATGCGTCAGAAAATGCCGTTTGCGTTGAAAAGAAACTTCCACTGAACTTGTTAAACTTCCAATTCCAAGTTAATTCACTCAACTACACTAATATTTTTTAAGGTACAGCTCCATTTATTGAACTTAGCAGGCGGAATGCCCGAATGATAGTGAGTATGTCTTCGTAGTTACGCCATTCTACAATAGAGGGGGTTTATAAATATAACATGACGCTTAAGTAACTTCCGTTGATTCGGGCCGTAGTGCTACGTCACTTCCGTCAAATTTTACCCCAGTGCGCTTAAAAACGTTTCACTTCAAAAACTAAATCTTTAAATGCAGCTTAAAATGTAGTCAAAAATAATGGATAGTCTCTTCAGAACATTTGCCTGTAGCTGCAACGGAAGACGTACCTTACGGCCCCAACTCAAACATCCACGTTATATATACTTATACTAGCAGCCTGCCCGGCTTTGCACGGGTGAAATTGGATGAAATATTGGACGGCTCGTAGGCGTAAAGGATAGTTACTTACCTTGACTTCTGACCGCCGTTTATTATCTAAGCTATATACCAATTGATTTTCTCAAGTTCCTATGTGCATTCATGAATCATGGGTGTTCGAACACAGGACCTGGTAGTGGGGATCATTAAATCGATGTTGTGCCTCACTTGCTGCCAAAAAGTAGCTTACCACCATTTGTGAAAAAATCTGCCGCCATTACCTTACGGTGTTCCGTCAGCACAGCGCTCGGGAGTCTTTCCATTCTAGGCCTAGTGTGTTCGCCATCCCTGACCATCATTATCAATACCAAAGTCATATAAATGCGAAAGTCAGTTCGTATATTTGTTGTTTGGAACTTCTTCACGGTCAAACGGCTGGACAGAGGTTGGATTTAGCAGACATTTTGGACAGGGATAGGCAGTACTTATTAAGGAATAAGACCATATGATACTTTTAAACGCGGACGAAGCCGCGGGACTCAGCTAGTTTTATACGATAGATCAAACTATATTGACATCAAATTGATTTATATAGGTTGGGATCTACAGAAATAGCTAAGCTAATAATGTTTACGTAGTAACAATGGTCTAATCTGTGGTTTCTCTGGAAATATTTTATTATTTTTCGAGACGCATAATTTTCAATGTGTGATGTGATATCTTCTAAATTATTGATTTAAATTATATACTGTAAAGGACAATTTTAATCTATAATATGTGACCAAGGCAACTAACGTAATTATTTAGATAAGGATTAATAGAGTATTGTAGAAAATAGCCTTGGAAGTTATGTAATGTTTTTTATTTAAAAATTAAAGATTAAAATGGTTACTGTGAGTCAACCTTACGAGATAGACATATGCTATCGCGGACTTTTTTATAGGTATTAAGTTCTATAAATATGACATAGACACTTTTCGTATATCTATTTCCGTTTAGGCAGCAACGCGTAAAAACGTGTTTTCTCGACCGTTTTATTGTCGACTTAGGTTGCAAAATAGGTCTCCGCGAATGTAGCTATGATTTAAATCGTATAATATATAGCATATTTTCATTCGGAAAGTCCATTCTATACATTAGTGAAAGAATTTTTAAAATCGGTCCAGCAGTTTTTGAGCCAAATCAATACAAACATCCATACAAAAATACAAAAATCCAAAAATACAAATGTTCTCTCTTTATAATATTAGTATAAAAGTATCGATGGATAGCACATGTTTGTCTGGCCCTTGTCTGTCCCGGCAGGATGTACGTGTGACGTGACACGGACGTCAGCTGCACCTCGTATATACTTACATAGCACATATTTGTCTGTGAGAGACTTCTCAGTGTGTGTGTTGGTGGCGGCGGTGGCGTGTCCCGGCAGGATGTACGTGTGACGTGATACGGACGTCAGCTGCACCTCGTATATACTTACATAGCACATGTTTGTCTGTGAGAGACTTCTCAGTGTGTGTGTTGGCGGCGGCGGTGGCGTGTCCCGGCAGGATGTACGTGTGACGTGACACGGACGTCAGCTGCACCTCGTATATACTTACATAGCACATATTTGTCTGTGAGAGACTTCTCAGTGTGTGTGTTGGTGGCGGCGGTGGCGTGTCCCGGCAGGATGTACGTGTGACGTGACACGGACGTCAGCTGCACCTCGTATATACTTACATAGCACATGTTTGTCTGTGAGAGATTTCTCAGTGTGTGTGTTGGCGGCGGCGGTGGCGTGTCCGTCCCGGCAGGATGTACGTGTGACGTGACACGGACGTCAGCTGCACCTCGTATATACTTACATAGCACATGTTTGTCTGTGAGAGACTTCTCAGTGTGTGTGTTGGCGGCGGCGGTGGCGTGTCCCGGCAGGATGTACGTGTGACGTGACACGGACGTCAGCTGCACCTAGTATATACTTACATAGCACATATTTGTCTGTGAGAGACTTCTCAGTGTGTGTGTTGGTGGCGGCGGTGGCGTGTCCCGGCAGGATGTACGTGTGACGTGACACGGACGTTAGCTGCACCTCGTATATACTTACATAGCACATGTTTGTCTGTGAGAGATTTCTCAGTGTGTGTGTTGGCGGCGGCGGTGGCGTGTCCGTCCCGGCAGGATGTACGTGTGACGTGACACGGACGTCAGCTGCACCTCGTATATACTTACATAGCACATGTTTGTCTGTGAGAGATTTCTCAGTGTGTGTGTTGGCGGCGGCGGTGGCGTGTCCCGGCAGGATGTACGTCTGACGAGACACGGACGGCGCGCGCTCTGACGTCAGCGAGCTGAAAGCCGCGCCGGCTGGTAGCCAGCGCTGCTTGCCTTCGTACAGCTCGAGGGTGGCTGGAACAAACAAACGGGAAATTAGTTTAGGGTAGAAGTAGATTTTTTTTCTATAGATTCCTACGAATAAATAATAAGTCAGGAAATGTAACTATTGACTCAGCTGTCATAGCAGACATTGCAGCATATGCGCGAACCAATGCGTGCTTTCGTCCCGAATTTAAACCAATCACCAAGTATATCCATTTGTAACATTCGAAGTGATTCTTATTTTGAATCTACGTCGTTTTCGTTAGAATTCGAGCATTCACCAAAGGAGATGTTAACGTTGTAATCCGCAAACATATTTTTCTGTCGATATTTACGGGGGACGTGGTAAATACGTATTGCACATACACAAATCAAAATCTTATACATGAAAACGCTCACTTTAACGATCCCGCACACTAGCTTAAAAAACGCACACAAAAATACAGCGTAGTTACGGTGTTTAGACACACGCTCACTACGATCGTCTCTAGTGATGGGCATTCACTAAGACCGGTAAACTTGAACAATAAATGAATGAATGAAATGAACATGTGTGCTTAGCGAAATTTGGCAGGGAATCCGTCCGGGAGTCCGCTAAGAACGGATTTTGCGACAGGGCCGGATTAAGGAGGTCTAAGGGCTCTCGCGAGTTTGTATAAAAGTTCTTGAAAACTAGAAATTTAGCCTAAGAAAACTGCGAGTTTGTATGAACTTCCTTCATTTTTTGCTACAAACTTGAAATTTTGCACAAGTATTTAGTAAACGTTCCCTAAGTACGAATTTTGCGAGAGGGCCGGAGTAAGGAGGTCTAAGTGTACTCGCAAGTTTAGAGTTTTGGTCATCACTCGCAAGTGATGATGCGGTCAAAAATGGTAAGCACGCTAGTCCTAGAATATTATTGGATGGGACTTTTAAAAATATGAAGATTAAATTCTATAAGTAATTTTCCATTTTAGGATCTGTAGATATATATTAAGATATCTTTAATGTTAATTTTTGTTAAGAGTCGAACCACCTTATCTCAGAAGTTCACACTCAGAACCGAATAATCTTAAATCATTACTGAGGAAAACAATAACGATGATTCTGCGTTGTATAGATTTGATAAACTATCAAAAATACAACCGGCTAAGTCGAGTTGGAGTTGCCCACCGAGGCTTCCGTACCAACTTCTCAGACTATTACTGCACAATTAAAGGAAAAATTCCGAATAATAAATCACATAATAGCTCAATTTTATTTATTTACCTTATTTAAGGTAGGCGCCAATTAAGCTAGACCTCTATTTCGTCGGTACGATGAAATTTTGGATTGTGTTTAACAATTTACAAAAATAAACAATTAACAAATAAGTGTGTAACACTTCAAATAAACATAATATTATAAAGGGTGTCTCAGTAAGAGTGCACTTTTTCATTTTAAAATAAAAACAAGTATTTTAAGACAGAGTTGTGATATTTTTATTGTATTGTAAAGAAGACATGTTCCGATTAACTATGGAATAAAATATCCGGCAAATGACCCCCAGGGATCCCATGACAGGCCATTACTCTTTTCATGAAATTTTCCATGACTTTTGCACAGAGATGTGGCTGTATTTCACCAATGACGCGTTGGATTTCCAATTTGAGCTCAGGATTTGTTTCTGGTTTATTCGCATAAACCCGAGATTTCACAAAACCCCAAAGAAAAAAACGCACGGCGTTAAATCGCACGATGTTTGTACTCCTTTTCTAACACTAATGCGCTCTTAAACAGTAGGTAAAATACATCGCATTTTGAAATAATTTTACGTTCATTCCATCAATAATTCAATCAACTTCACTCAACTAGTCCCCGCACTATGCCTTCTACCAAGATGCAGTGTTGCCGTTCTAGAGAGTTAGTCGCTACATCTAGCGGAATTTATGAGCGGCAAATAAAAATTGCGTTAGCGACAAAAACATATTTAGAGACTTCTAGCGAATTTCGAGGCGTCGCATATGCGACTTTTTTTTTAAATATTTAAAGAATATTGTGTTTTTTAAGACCACCACTACTCCTGAACAACCATAAACATCCGTTCTGGCAAAAAATATCCTTATATAGTCTCACACCAAAATATGTCTTGTTCACAATCTTTTTCTAAACAAATAATATAGCTGATAAATGAAAAGATTTGCCAAAATTAAACGATCGGCGCCCTCCAAAATCCTCTAAAAACCCCAAGATATGAGGCGCGGACTTCAAGATCTTGAGCGTCAGCGATACGATTTAGCGAATTCAAGCGGAATAAAAAAAAAAAATTACCAATATCTAGCGGAATTTTACATATTATTAGGAACTTTTAATTTTGTAGAACGGCAAAACTGCCAAGACGTGGCGTCGTAAAACTGTTGCTAATCTGGTACAAATGGTATTTCATTCTAATTAAAGTTTTACAAAATTACAAACACAATTGACAAAAATAACACTAACTTATGATAGCAAATGCCGTGTTCCCTTAAGTTTGATGTCGCTGATCGCCTTTTACACCAAAATACCTCACAATTCACCATTTTCGCTGAGCTCTTATTCGCGACACGGTACGATGCGGAATGGGCCGAGTTGCGAGTGAAGTAGTTTTATATAACGTGTATGGCCGAGTAGCGCTATATGGCCAGCAGAGGGGTACGCCTTGCGTTGACATCTCCTTTGGAGAATGCTCGAAGTTTGAAGGAGGGCCACTTGTTGTGTTGATTTTGTTCTGAAGTTGACTTCCTGACTTATTATTTATTCGTAGATAGAATCGGCATTTTATGCTAAAGCATTTCACCTTTCAAAAATGTTGCAATACATTATCATTTTTATCAGCAATTTTCTGTGTAATACGAAATGTATACATAATTAATTATATCGCTATCGTCGTTTCATTCATTACTTTGTCGACAAGCGCGTCTTCCTTTTTAGGGTTCCGTACCCAAAGGGTAAAATGGGACCCTATTACTAAAACTCCGCTGTCCGTCTGTCTGTCTGTCCGTCTCTCACCAGGCTGTATCTCATGAACCGTGATAGTTAGCCAGTTGAAATTTTCACAGATGATGTATTTCTGTTGCCGCTATAACAACAAATACTAAAAACAGAATAAAGTTAAAAATAATATAGGGTCCCCCCATACAAGAAACGTGTTTCTTTGTTCAGCATTTCACGCCATCTATGAACGCTTAGTTAGGTAAACGTCCCATAGATGGCGTTATATTGAAATGTCGATCACTAACACCTTTGTTAGACGTTAGATGGCGTTATAAGAAATAAAATGTTTATTAATTATTATTTTTTGCTGGCGAAAAATGATAGTGGTATTTTTTGCTCAATCTTATAAAATACTGTAGTGTGGTACGGAACCCTACTAGTGCGAATCCGACTTGCACTTGGCCAGTTTATTAGGGTTCCGAACCCAAAGGGTACCAACGGAACCCTATTACTGAGACTCCGCTGTCTGTCCGTCTGTCTTTCTGTCTGTCTGTCTGTCCGTCTGTCACCAGGCTGTATCTCATGAACCGTGATAGTTAGACGGTTGAAATTTTCACAGATGATGTATTTCTGTTGCCGCTATAACAACAAATACTAAAAACAGAACAATGTTAAAAATTAAAGGAGGTCCCCATACAAAAAACGTGTTTTTACTATAGCGCCATCTATGAACGATTGTTTAACTTATTAATAAATAATATTAATTACCTACCTTTGTGTTAACGTTCACTTAGTTGGTGTTAGAAGTTCGTTAGATGGCGTTGTAGTTAATAAGCATGTTTGGTATTGATTGACTCGGTAATATAATATAATATATTATACTTATATATTATTATACTGTGGTTCGGAACCCTCCGTGTGCGAGACAAAAGTATGACTCGCCAGTTTTATTTTATTTAAAGTATTGCACCGAATACTAAAATGACTTTAGTGCGTTTTGAAAGCATCGGTGGCATCGCTGCAAGTCGGTGCAAGGCTCACCAAAGTACACAAGCGACTGGACTGCAACTCAGTGTTCAGGTAGTGCGTGAGCGATGACGGATTTGTTCACCGATTTGTATAGCGCAGTATTCGGTGCCAAGTCTATGTAGTGAATGCGCTAAAGTTGAAAACTTGGGTGATCGGGTCTAATTAGTGACGTGACCTGGTGTTAGGTGTTCAGTAAGTAATACACCGAACAGCCACAATCAGCAGGAAGATCTGGGAGTCTAGACAAAATCCAATTTCACCTAGTTCAGTGCGGCGATGTTTGGTGCTGCGGTAGAGGTAGGCGAGGGCATGCTCCATGTGCACGGCGAGCGGAGCCGCGCGCGCGCGCCTGTGCACGGCGCTGGCTACCACTGCGCCTGACACGCCGTCTATGCATGTCGCTACTACCGTCTCTGAAACAACAAAACGCACGTTAAATTATTGAAGTTGACTTTTTGAAGAAACTAAAATAGACTAGGGGTGGGTGGAAGTCTCTACATGAATAGCGATGTATTTCAGACGTATACTTATATATTGTCGTGCTAAAAAGAGAAACCGGTATTTAACTGGCGCGATGACAAGACGCATCAATATTATCATCAACGTAGAGACTACCTCCCCAGGGCAAATAAAAGTTGTAGTCATTGACCAGTTTATATAATGTGACGACGTCACACTCACCTCTGTGGATCGGGTCAAGTATGTCCACCACGAACAGCACCAGGTTGGGGTTGGAGTACTTGTACAGCACGGAGCGGTCCCCGAGCACGGTGCCGGCGGAGTGCAGGCGCTCCCACGCGGGCTTGTTTATATAATGTGATGATGTCACACTCACCTCTGTGGATCGGGTCAAGAATGTCCACCACGAACAGCACCAGGTTGGGGTTGGAGTACTTGTACAGCACGGAGCGGTCCCCGAGCACGGTGCCGGCGGAGTGCACGCGCTCCCACGCGGGCTTGTTTATATAATGTGATGAAGTCACACTCACCTCTGTGGATCGGGTCAAGAATGTCCACCACGAACAGCACCAGGTTGGGGTTGGAGTACTTGTACAGCACGGAGCGGTCCCCGAGCACGGTGCCGGCGGAGTGCACGCGCTCCCACGCGGGCTTGTTTATATAATGTGATGACGTCACACTCACCTCTGTGGATCGGGTCAAGAATGTCCACCACGAACAGCACCAGGTTGGGGTTGGAGTACTTGTACAGCACGGAGCGGTCCCCGAGCACGGTGCCGGCGGAGTGCACGCGCTCCCACGCGGGCTTGCCCGCGACGGCCGCGATGCGAGCGCCTGACGACGCCGACCCGCCCAGGTTGAGGGACCACGTTTTGCGAGGGATTACTTTCTGTTAATCATAAAAATAATTTTAATTTTATTTTATCAAAAGCACAAAAATTAAAAAATTACTCAATTGCACCTTATTTATAGTAAATTGTATCATTTAGCAAAATAAAACAACTAGTTTTACTACTTTATAAAAGGTACTTTAACATTAGCCGGCCATACTACGTTGAGCCTGTATTACAGCTGCCAACGTCATCCATCCGTGTAGGAACTAGCTTACACGCACATAACATTGTAATAACAGTCTAATCATTACTAATAAACAGTTTTATAATTTTTAGATTTTTTCAAAATTCGGGTAGTTATGAAAAAAACTAAACAGTAAATTAACCTGTCCGTTGTATTTGAGCGCGTACCCCTGAACCTTGGCAGTGTATGTATCAGCGACGTACATGTACATGTTTTCTACTAGCGGCGCCGCAGACTCGGGGAATATCTGTAAAAAACATATTTTTTAATTTATTTTTTAGTTTCATTCATTATGGCTACACACGATTAGTGTTTTAGCCAGTGTCAAGTATTTAAATTCTTCAAGCGAAAAGATGGATCAGTCATATTCCAGGTAAGGTGTAGGTAGTCATAGTCTAGTCCAAGTCACACCCTCAGTACAGATGTAGACTACAGAAGATTTTCAGTGGAATTTTAGTGAGAACGCAAATAGCGAGTCTTTCAACATTGTGCTACTTCCCTACACTCGCACACATCAATCGGCACTTAATTGTTAATAATCCACATTTATTAGACACTAGCTGTGCCCGCGACTTCGTCCACGTGGAATAGTGTCTTTGGGTAGCATTTTTAATTATTTAGGCTAATAATTTTACAAATGAGACATGCGTATCCCACCTACACCGAACCGTACCACGCCGCGCAAATCAACTTTCCCTCCTCTCCCTCCCCCTCACTCCTCTCCTCCCCTCTCCCTCTGTCTTCCCCCTTCCCCTCACTTCCCTCTCCCCCTCCCCTTTCCCCAATTCCCCCACCCTTCCCCTTCCTCTGTCCTCCCCATTCCCCCACTTCCCCTCCCTTCCCCTTTCCCTCACCTTCCCCTTCCCTTCACCCCCCCCTCCCCCTCACTTCCACCTCGCTACACTCCCCTCCCCTCCCTCCCCCTTCCCTCTCACAAACTTTGAATGTCATATTTATTTATATAATCAACAGCCTAAAATATAAGTTTCAAGCTTCCAGCTCTAAAAATTATGATACTTCCATACAACATTTCATCCCCTTACAACCCTCTTTTCGCATTAAAAAGTAGCTTATGTCCTTTCTCAGGCTCTAGACTATCTACCAAATTCCATTTAAATCGGTTCAGTAGAACATTAACATAAACCTTACATATTTCCATACAAACTTTCATCCCCTATTGTTATTTTACACCCTTGAGGGTAAAACTTTTACAAATTTTGAATGTCATATTTATTTATATCGAATATACAGCCTAAAAAATAAGTTTCAAGCTTCTAGCTCCTAAAATGACGATACTTCGATAAAACTTTTTATCCCCTCTTTCAACCCTTTTTTCGCATTAGAACACAAGCTTTAGTAAAAAATACAATGAGAGAACAAACTTTTGACTATTTTTAGGGTTCCATACCTCAAAAGGTAAAAAAAAAGGAACCCTTATAAGATCACTTTCTTGTCCGTCTGTCTGTCTGTCTGTCTCTCCGTCTGTCCGTGTGTCACCACCGATTATCTCAGAAACGGGTGGACCTAGCAAGTTGAAATTTATACCATATACCGAGATCTAAAGTCCCTATAAGGTGTATAAAAATCAAGGTACTGAGTCAACATGATAAAAAGATATGGGCAAATTTAGACTCTTTAACTCTTTTTTATTTTTTGGAATTTTTCCTTTACTTGTGCTGATGTCAACCGGAAGTACCCTATAGGTTTTGGGTCGAAAACCTATAGAGTACTTCCCGTTGACCTAGAATAATGAAATTTGGCAAGAAGGCAACAAATAAAGGAAAAAAAAATAAAAATAATAAAGCTGAAATTTGAAGGGCATCCCATATATACATTGTTGAGCCAATTAAGATTGGCCTCTGAGTTATATGAGCGCTCATACAATTTAGAGGTCTAGCTTAATTGATACTAACCAACGTTGGGACGGAAGCCTCGGTGGGCGAGTCCGACTCGACTTGGCCGGTTTTATTTATTTTTCGGAATTTTTCCTTTACTTGTGCTATAAGACCTTGCTTTTAACCAAAATTGACAATTCTAGGTCAAGTACCCTATATAGGCCGGAAGTATCCTATAGGTTTTGGGTCGAAAACCTATAGCGCACTTCCCGTTGACCTAGAATCATGAAATTTAGCAAGAAGAAAGGTCTTACAGCACAAATAAAGGAAACATTCCAAAAAATAAAAAATGTTTAAGATTAAAGGGTGCCCCCATACATATATAGTTAAGGCCAATTAGGGTAGACCTCTGAGTTATATGTGCGCTCTTACAATTTAGAGGTCTAGCTTAATTGGTAATAACCAACGTTGGTACGGAAGCCTCGGTGGGCGAGTCCAACTCGACTTGGCCGGTTTTTTACTTTGTAAACTTGTCTCGTCGCTGGTAAATATGACGAGTGCGTGAAGCTTGTTTCTGTCTGCTCGGGGTAGCTAGCACTGCGGTTCGTAGCTACCTTGTAGGGACGTATGATGAATCTTTAGCATTTTGTATATATTAGCGCCATCTAGTATAACCTCACCTGAACAGTCTCGTCGCCGGTCAGTATGACAAGAGCATGAAGCTTGTTTCTGTCCGCTCGAGGCAGCACTGTGGCTTGTAGCGGCCTTGTAGAAAGGTGCACTTTCGGCTCCGTTATAGCGCCCGTGATAGGGTTAATGGTAATTATTAGAGCGTTGCCCGTCTCCTGTGAAAGATTGGATATGTTAAAGAAATGCTTTATGAGGACAATATTGATATCTTAAATATTTAAACGAACAATTTTTGTACGGGCAGTTGCCGGACTACTTAATGATTAATGTGCTGTTAGACTTGTTTTACACTTATTCATAAAGTCATTCAGGTCAGTTTCTTCCCAAAAATCCATATAAATGTATGGACTGGACACAGTACTACTAATACTAGGTATTATTATTCTCGTGCGAACTTGCGCTGCCCCAGGCGAACTAGCAGTAGTTCTACCACTTACAATAATCCAGCATATAAGTTCCTGTTGTCAAGCTATAAACACAATAATCGTGCCTATATAAGTTCCAGTAGAAAAGCTGTAGAAACACGTTACCTCATGTTTCCCGAGCACAGTGAGCGCGGCAAGGTGCGGCGGGTGGCGCGCGCTGCGCCGCGTGAACATCGTCGCTCCCTCCGTGTCTAACTCGGCCTCGTAGAACCTCCACAGGATCTCTCCGGATAGATTATCTATGCCGAATATCTGGAACACGATTCACATTGAGAGTGTGCAATAACGCTGCCACGAGACGGAATGCGAACAGAACGTCGAGCGGGATGACAATAATGTTTTTCACGTGAGTGAGAAGTACAGAGCGATAGACGCGCAACGCAATTTTCTATCGACGTAAGCGCTAAAACTGTATTTACCTAATTACAAATTAATTTAAAAAAAAACAATCGAAAAATTGAAAGACGGAACTAAAGAAATACTTCCTGGTTTCTTGACAAAATATTAAACCACCAAAAATAGTGTGCTGTTCCTGAGATACACGGCAAAATTTGTGCAAAAAAATATATATAAATGGCGATAATAACCAGGTTTCGAGGATATATATCAAGATATATATATCCGATATATATCAAACTGGGTTTGACGATGTATATCAAATATTTTTTTTATAATATATTGCAATACAAGAATGGTTTAAAAAATTAACATTATTTAGTAATTTTTAGCGTTTATTACTGTATCTACTATTTCTACTGTCTATTTTATGTATTGTAGTTGATTTTGCCTTATCTAAAATAAGATTTTATGTTTTGGTTTAATATATCTGACGGTTTAATATGATTTTAAGTACATACAAATATATAAAACATTAAATACGTGTAATCCGGGGGGTGCGGGTTCGAGTCCCGTCGGTACGATGAAATTTTGGATTGTGTTTAACAATTTACAAAAAAAAAAAAAAATAAAGTGTGAGACACTTCAAAGAAACATAATATTTGATTTACGCAGTGCAACATCTCTCGTCGGATTTGAAAACTGTAATGATTTCTTCCGAATGATTAACTTACGTAATAAGTAGTCATAGATGGCGCCACCAATGCATAATTGGGTTAACAAAATGCAATCCACTAATTTCGTCGTATCGATGTATCGAACCGTGGCTTAATTGGCAGAGCACCTGGACGTGTAATCCGGGGGGTGCGGGTTCGAGTCCCGTCGGTACGATGAAATTTTGGATTGTGTTTAACAATTTACAACATTAAATACATTGTAGTTTTTTTTATAATTTTAGTACGTTTATATAACACATATGCAAATAGTATTCATAAATAATACAATAAAATAATAATATGGCTTTCTTACAAAATTGATATATATCCAACTTGATATATATCATATATATCCGATATTTTGATATTTATAATAAATATCGGATATTTTCGAAACCTGATAGTAACTAGAGTATTACATATCCTCACCTTCCCAACTCTAGTGACGGTGACAATGATCTTGTGCAGGTTGAAGTAGTCCCTCACTAGTTGAGTAGGCTCATCATCCGCCGCCTGCCCGCTCTGCAGGGTGTGTGCTAACGTGACTAGCTGCTGCCACTGAGTGCCCAGCCGACGGGAGAATGCCGCCCAGATAGAGCCTAGGGTGAACATATAGCTGAATTACGGTCGTCGACTAAAGTCCAATCTCGTGCGCGACCGTCCCGCGGGGTGTCAGACGGTGGCAGAGACGAGGTACCCTAGATGTCAGCGGGTAGCGGGTGGTGTAGCGGGGAAGGGAAGCGTGTATAGGTAGCCGTGTCATAGATTATATAATAGTTACTACGTAGCCGTGTGCTAGAATGACCGCTACCTCGTCGGGCCGAGATTGCCGGGCTATAGTCAAACAACGCTCTCACCCGGCAAAATAATGTTCATTAAGTTTTCGGGGGCGTCCTCTGTAGACAGACTTTACATTGACAACACAAATAAGCAGACAGCTCGCTGTAGCCGAGCTTACCACCATCGTACAACTCGATAGGTTGACGTCTCGCTTACTACGCATTTCAAGCATGGCGACCGCATGCAGACTGTTTCGCTTGAAGCATGTTGCTAGCTAGTAGACTGACAGCTGTAAGCGCGTGGACAGCTGGTGGTCTGCTAGGTGTCCGCGCGTGGACATCGAGTAGTTATCTCCGTTTAAGGCGGTGTTGTGCGGGAGCGGTGTTGGAGCAAGGTCGTGAAAGTGGGCTAAGACCTTAATTTTATTGTTTTCATTTTAATATTTTAGTTATTTATTTTGCACCCCTTGACATTTATCATCACTATCAGCCAATTGTCCACTGCTGCACATAGGCCTCTCCATATATAATAGGTAAACAATGAGTAGATTGTAGGGGTTCCCCTAGAGAAGATATTAAGAAGAAGGTATCCAAACTGAAATTTGCTCATTGATTACAGTTTACAATAGCATAGCTTTCTACGGAAAATTTACAAACACATATTGAATTAAAAACAAATTTACTACTGTGCGATTAAACAAATCTGAAAACACAAACATATCTAGACTAATTCTTAAGTTTTTATGTACAAATGTACAAAATTCACACAATATTAGCTTATTGTATCCCGTTACTCAGAGATTTACTATTAGTTATATTATAATACAGTTCAACACATTTTAGTCTAAACGGTACTTACTATACATCTTGGCAGCTATGGGACAAACAAATTGAAATTAGTATTTCAACATCAAATAATGTTTGCGAAAACATTTCCAAATTATGGAATAACTAGCAGTGTCCCGCGACTACGCCCGCGTTAAAAAGTATTCGATAGCTTAACTAATCCATAGTACTGGCTATCCCAGTGCAAAATTTTTGCTCTATCGGTCCAGCCGTTTGACAGTGAAGAAGTCCCAAACAAACAAATACACAAACTGACTTTCACATTAATTATTTATTAATTGGTGTTGTTAAATCCAGATTATCACTACTTATCAAAATTCTGCATTAAATACAGAGTTTAGGCAAAAAATGCTGAATAACGTTTTATTTTTCCGTCTGCTTAATTATTATGTTTCAAATAATTGAATTGGTACATGGATTTCATTGCAATGATTCAAAGCTAAAGATTTACTTATAGCTATTGTTATTAAGAAATAAATAATAATAATTGACTGTAGTATTTGTTATCATTATAAGGTGTAATACAATCTGAAAAGTAAACAAAACATTCTAAAGCGAAAGTAACTCAGAGGTAAACTGTAGTCTTGAAATACTCTGAAGAGCATTTTGACTTGATTCCACTATTATCATTCTTTTATCAAACTATTCGGGACAGTCAAAAAGCTCATCCCCATATCTTACAGACTTGGAAGTCTCATACCACCCGATATACCCGTTTTTGTTTTTATGCTACTTTCCATGTTAAGGTTTTGACTTGATTTCACAATCGCCATTCTTTTATCAAACTGTTCTGCACCGTCAAAAAGCACATCCCCCATATCTTACAGATTTGGAAGTCTCATACCACCTAATATACCCGTTTTTGTTTTTATGCTACTTTCCATGGCAAGGTTGTCTGGAAGAAATTGCTTTATGCGATTTGTAGACCGCCGATTGTATTACCTCATTATTGCATATCTTTCTATTGATTTGTTAGACAATGTGTATAATATGGTAATATATTATGCTTCTTTGAAGTGTTACACACTTTTTTATATTTTTGTAAATTGTTTGGATTGTGTTTAACCATTTACAAAAATATAAAAAAGTGTGTAACACTTCAAAGAAACATAATATTTGATTTACGCAGTGCAACATCTCTCGTCGGATTTGAAAACTGTAATGATTTCTTCCGAATGATTAACTTACGTAATAAGTAGTCATAGATGGCGCCACCAATGCATAATTGGGTTAACAAATGCAATCCAATAATTTTGTCGTAACGATACATCGCACTGTGGCTTAATTGGCAAAGCACCGGAACATGTTATTCCGGAGGTTGAGGGTTCAAGTCCCGTCGGTACGATGCAATTTTGGATTGTGTTTAACAATATGGTAATAAATAAAGAGTTTTTGTATTGTATTGTCATAACCGTGGCTTCCTGCCTCGCACCTGTAAGATGTGGAATGATCTTCCCACCACGATCTTTTCATTGAGCTATAGAATGGAGGCTTGTAAAGGGTATCCATAAATTCCTTAAAAGTCGGCAATACATTATCACCGCATACGGTGTTGCAAATGTTCATAGGCGAAGGTGACTGGCTAACATTTATATATGGGCCGTCATTTTTTGCCAACCATTACAAATGCAAAAAGTTGAGAACGATCTAACACCATCATTTTTTCCGTCGTCAAAAATCAGGATGTGTAGAAAGCCAAGGGCACAGATTATATAATAGTTACTACGTAACAGATACTTCACTCGATCCCCTACAAAAACTCAATACCAACGTTTATTTCAGACAATACAAGCAAAAATGTGTCTAAGGCGCTCGACCTAGCGTTATTACTTCGTTCAGCGCGCGATGCACTGCCGCGCGCCTGATACAGTAAAGGGTTGACTCAATGAAATAAAAAAAAAGTTTACGAATCTCACAAAATAACATCAAAATTCCTAACTAACACCCATATGCAGAGTTATTTTCATGAGACCTCCTCCACTCGACCTTAGTCAAGGTCACCTCAAGGAATTCTTGAAAACACCCTTGAAATTAGTATGTTCAGTTACGGCTGCACCCTCCAGTGAGGAACCTCCATTCGAGACATTTATTATTGTCTTTTCTAAATCGAAATCTTCTAAGGAATTCCTCATCATCATCTTTATGGGACAATATTTATTATGTATTAAAACTTGAAATAACCTCAGAAATAACGTACAAAGCGCTGATAACAAGCTTTGAGGAGACCTTAAGGTAGATCGCGACGTACCTTGAGTTGGACAGTTTTTCACTCGACTCGGCTGAGGAATTTGCTCAAGTCGAGGATTTTTTTTGTATTCTGCATGCCGATTTTATCCTTGAGGTTGAGTCAAGTCACATTCGAGTGGAGGAAATCTTGAGGAACCGACTATGCATATGGGTGTTAGAGTCGAATTTGAAGTCGAGAAAGTAAATTTTACACCGTTTTGTCATTTTAGTATCGTTAGCATAAAAAATGAAACATTATGCTTGTTTTTTGTCAAACCCGCAATATGACTATGAGAAACTTAAATTGTTTCTAATATAGGATACGAATGCGCAGTTATCCCGTCATTAGAATAATAATATACGTGGCGCGCGCGTGAGCAGTGACAACCGACTGGCAGATAGTACCGCCGGAGTTGACGAAAGTTTAGGTGTATATCTTTGTACGATATATTGGAGCCAAATAAAATGCTTTTCTTGAGATATTAAATTATAGATTTATTGATTTGCTTGACTCGATGTTAAAAAGAAATAAAACTGGCCAAGTGCGAGTCAGCATCGCGTCTCTTATCGCACACTTAGGGAGGGTTCCGTACAATACGAAACATAACAGAGTTTCAACCTCATATATTTGATTAACTGATATTACCAAGAATATTTGGTTTGGTCGCGATCTAGAAAGACGGGGCTCGTTTACTAGCGCCATCTATGTCATTTTACCGAAACTAATTAGATAGATGGCGTTTAAAAACACGTTGTTTGTATGGGGACCCCCTTTAATTTTTAACTTTATTTTGTTTTTAGTATTTGTTGTTCTAGCGGCAACAGAAATACACCATCTGTGAAAATTTCAACTGTCTAACTATCACGGTTAATGAGCTATAGCCTGGTGACAGACGGACAGACAGACAGACAGACAGACAGACAGACAGACAGACGGACAGCGAAGTCTTAGTAATAGGGTCCCGTTTTACCCTTTGGGTACGGAACCCTGAAAAAGGGAAGTGTGAAGTGAAAGCAATAGGCGTCGAGAAGCAAGTAAGAGTAAAAAAAAAGGTTGACAGCTCGGACGGGCGATATAGGCGAAAAATACTACAGATGATGTATTATATTGTTTGTTCCGAGCTTGTCTCTTGCTAATACATTATATACAGGCGTTCGCCTGAACATTAGGTATAAATCGCAGTAGCTATGGGCGAGTGAGGAGGCCTGCCACGGGTTAGATGTGAAACTTCCAAGTTCATTCAATTTATTTCTCAACATCACTAATTATTTTTAGTACAACTCCATCTGTTTAACTTTAGCGAAAACGTCTTCATAGTTACGACGTTCTACAATAGAGGGCGTTTATAAATATAAAACATAACATGACGCTTACGTCACTTCCGCTGCCTTCGGATCGTGACGCTACGTCAATTCCGTCAAATTTTACTCCAATGGGCCAAAAGAAGTTTCATTTTAATAAATGAGTACTAACCTTCTTTCTGATCGAACTCTGACTCGATAGCAGCATCGAGGTCTGACACAGGAAGATCTACAAACTCCGCCGCCACTACGTCGGATAGAGCTTCTTCTCTCGTCCACAATACTCGACCTGAAATTGAAAACAAAATTGCAGCATTTACAACAAATTCAAATTGAGAAAAGAATGGGGGCTATCGTGTGTGAATTTGCTGCTAGGGGCACTAGTGGACTACAAGGTCCGCGAAATGTGAAATATAATTTTTAGATGGAATTAGGTTTTATAAGATTAAGGACTGATGACAGCTGTCAAGCCGTAATTTTTTTATTTTTTATTTTAAAATGTAAAAAAAAAAATTGTGGTCGATTCTCACTCCTGAACACCGACCATATTTTTATTTTACCGACACACACCACATGCTTTATGAAATTAGCATAAACGGACATTGGCAGACTGTGACAAGCCACAGAAGCCATAAACTAAGAAACTAACTAACTAAACTTCTTCTTGAAATGTCAAATGTGACGACATGTCGATCTCATCGTCACATAACATCAGGTGAGACAGTGGTCAAGTGCTGCCCAGTTCGGTGTAAAAAAGAAATTCAATGTCAGTTTGCGATAAATGCTACACTAAAAATAACGCAGACGTAGTCCACTAGCGCCCCCTAGCGGCAAATTCACACGCGATAGACCCCATTGAGTCTGAAGTATAATTATTTTAAGGTAATTAATATAGTTATTCTTGTAGTGGCAGGACTTCTACTAGTCCGCCTGGGGCGGTACCACCACTTTGCCAATTTATTTTCAGCCGTGAAATGCGAATGTTTTTCGGTTGAAAAGAGTTGAAAGGTGTCCAGTGAAATTACAGGGCAAGTGAGACAATATGTGTCTCAAGGTAACAGGCGCAGTGCAGTGACTTGCAAAGTTCTGGCAGTTCAGAATGTTGCATGCCGCTGTATCTGTAATAGGTAGACGTCATCGCTTACCATCAGGCAAGCGTCGTGCTTGTCCTGTAACCTTATATCATAAAAATAAATTAAGGCTAACACAACCGGCAAGCAAATAGAACAGCTGTTTCAAAGTAAAAGTGCATTAAGCCACTTACCTCCCTGCTGCATAAGATGCGTTGCATCATCAGCCCCAGTAAGTAGCAGCCTGCAGACATTGTCGCGCGCCTTCGTGCACAGAGCGGCTGATATCTCCGGCTCCGGGATATGTAGATACTTGTCTGAGGCTTGGATCTCTGGTAACTCTTGGCCCGTGATACTGTGAGCGCTGAGGGTCAAGCCCTGTGAAATTGATTAAAGAGGTTCTAATTCTAATTTGAGGTGGGGCCGATAGGTCCTGTACTGACGTCCCGCTTGGGGTGTATTGTGCATTAAATGGGTTAATTGAAAAGTAAGTTGTGACAGAAAGACATGATGGTGAAATGAAAGTGCTCCGTTAATGAAGTACTGAAGTAATTGGTAGTTTGTGTAGTTTTGAAGTTCATTTCAATTAACCCTATACGTTGTCAGAGTTTCTCTGCCACTCGAAGAGTATACGCCTCCTAAACAGTCTTAAGTCTAAGTCTTTGATTGACATGGCAAACATAAAAGAACTGGGACCCGCGATTTTATGTATCGACGTGACAATACCGGCAGGTTTATGGTATACAAAAATTCAAAGTAACTATTCACTATAGTAGGGTCAATTTAATAGATCACATTTGACATCTGTCAGTCTTAGCTTCATAGTAAGGTGACTTGCTTAATAACATCGATTCAATTAATGAATCGATACACATCAACACAAACAAGAATGATGTTAGATTGATGTTATTCGAAATAACCAATTTTCCGGCAGCTCTAAATCAGAAATACAATTAGTATTTACATTATTCAGTGTTATTTACTTGTTTGTTTTGCGTTAATGTGAAATTGATAAGACACGTTAATACAAATTATACAAATCCGAAATTGTACATATTTAAACGATTTTATATGTATTTATGGATTAGAATGTAGCTCCATAGAAAATGGCCCAATAAAATTAAAAACATACTAAAATGTACCTATGGATCTAACGTTTAGTAGTTTATCGTTAGTTTTTAAACCCAAATTATTATTGACTTTAGTTCCTTTTCATTTTTTTAGTCAAAGAATAATATTATGTGTTAATTACAATCACAGTGTAGTTATTTTTATAGTTAAAAATTCTTCACAAGTAATCATTGTATTCGATTCAATCTATCGACTGATCAATCTTTTGATTTTTTGGGTAGCATCCCTAGTGTTTATAAAGAAAAAGTGTTCACTGACGTAACCTTGTACTGACGTTTAGTTATTTAGAACAAAAATTGTTTATTATGTTCAAAATGAATTATTAGTCAAAGTAAATCGTAAAAACGCTTTCTTTTGTAATTATTAGAATAAATATGTATTTGTAACTGAAAAATGTTAAGTAATTATGCAGTTTTTACTTCGAAATAATTAATAATTGTATGTGCCCTTCATTACAAGGTTGTTGAATTTTGATGAAGTCTCAAATGTGATCTATTAAATTTACTCTACTATAGTCTGTATGAATGAATGAATGATAACTATTTATTGTACGCCAAAATTTAATAATTAGCATCTAAAATAAATTATACATTAGTACAATTGGCGGTCTTAGGAGTGGACAGTACGAATATGTAAAGAGCTAAGGTGCACATTAGGTATGTGACGTGTCTGTAGTCTAGTAATAATATAATTTAATGTATTAATTTATGATCGTACAAAAAGTAAAAATCGACTTCACATGCCGCGATAGTCAAAATAGCCAGTAGCCAGTATCATGTCATCAAGGTATACAAATTTGTTTATCTCCATATTTCCGGAGATGATTGTCAGATCTCGATAAAATTTAAATGGGACCAAACGGGAAGCATAATCTCTCAAACAAAAAAAAAATTTTACAAATCGGTTAATATTTGACGAAAAGCTTAACTTAAGTATACCTACCATCGATTTAAGGGGGGAGAAGGGGTGGGGGGGAAGGTGAAAAACCCTCCCCTTGAAGGAAAAGTTGTGGAACCCCCCCTTCAAAAGTTATGAATATATTATGTATTAAAATTTTGAGGTTAAGTATGAAAAATTATACTCGAAGTTATAATTTACAACCCAGGAATCCTTCCTGGATTGAATTTAAATAGGAGAGGTCTGCGTAGTGCACTGCTAGTTAGTGTTTATCGTTTCAGAAATGTATTTGTACTTAAAAATTTCAAAGTCGAACACTAACGCAAAATACTAGGGAACAGTGACCACCGCGAATCACTAGAGCCAACGCTATGGCGTTTAATTTATCTATAATTTTAATAATATCTATATAATTTTTCATACATAACCTCAAAATTTTAATATTCATATCTTCATAACTTTTGAAGGGGGGGACTCCGCAACTTTTTCTTCAAGGGGAGGGATTTTTAACCTCCCCCCCCCACCCCTTCTCCCCCCTTAAATCGATGGTAGGTATACTAAAGTCCTACCCCAGCAACTACAGAACCTCCTCCTTTTTTGTGAAGTCAGTTAGAAGAAATCCACATCCTAGAGTATGAAGATGCTCACCCGAAGTTTATCGCTCCAAGTCTGCAGCACCATAACTCCATTAGCTCCATCAACGACCGCCACACTGGCCGCCGGATTTCCAATGCTCACCTCCAACACTTCAAACTTATCATCTCTCAAGAGGACTATCTTCTGATCATCCAATATAAAGCCAGGTACAAAACTATTCCCATCTAGACAACGTAGAGTAACATCAGATCCAGTTGTGAACTCTGAGAGTGGTTTGTTGATGATGGATAAAGCGTTTGCTGTTACGTCCATAGATAGGATGATTTTGCCTTCAGCGTTGCCTGAGACGCATGTAAAGAAGGGTGCTGATAACACGCATCTGTAATATTAAACAATTACATTGGATTGTTACTCGTATTTTGTTAGTATTTGATTGCAACTATCTATTTAATTTCAAATACAGGTTAAAATGGTCATAATTAACATTGTAGTATCCTGCAGTTGTATTCTACAACATATACATTGCAACTTTTGCACAATTTTAAATTCAGAATATCTTTTTTGAGAGCCCCAATGGCATGAAGGACAGAGATCATGATAGAGAACCTTGTTGGTGGATAGATGTTTTGACTTGTAAGTGAGAGGTTGCCGCTTCTAATCCTTGCATGGTTCGTCCACAGGTAGTGGAGCATATTATATTGATGTTCTGCCTGCTCCTTCTACTACCTTTGGACACCCGTGCTAGTATTCGTACCGACGATCTCTTGCTTAGAATTCCAAAGATCTATCCACTAACAAGGCTTTGTAACATGATGTTTATTGTAGGCAGTTCTCCATCTGGTTTGTAACATTTTGATAGGTATTTTATGATTTTCAACATCAAGGCAACTGTTTAATTAAGGTATTAATTGCCTTAAATTGAATGTGACATTGTACAGTATTCCGTTACTAGAATGTTCTACTAGCTGACACATACTATTCTATCTTAGATCCCATTGCCATCAGGTGAGACCATGTTCCAGTGCTTCTCTACTGTACACACAGTCACAGTTTTCAACCAACTTCTAAAAAGGAGGAGGATCTCAATTCGTCCATATGTGTTTTAAATATTTTTTTATTGTATATATGTTACGCGATTACTCCATCTATTTTCCAATTCAAATTATAATTTTTTAATTGGTAGGGTACATTTCCAAGCTGGCCCCATTGAAATTTAATCGATATCTGATATGTATCTCCAGAGATATGACGATAAACATCTCAAACTTGCTACTGAAACTGACTCGCGCGTTATAGAAATCGTTTGATTTAATTTACCCGATACAAGAATTACGTGTTTTTTTCGGCATTTCAATATAACGCCATCTATGAACGCTTATGTAAACGTCCATAGATGGCGTTATATTAAAATGCCGATCCCTAACACCTTTGTGTTAACTTTCACTTAGATACCGTGCGTTAGACGTTAGATGGCGTTATAAGAAATAAGCACGCGGCTTACAACTCTTGTTTTGATAAAATGTTTATTAATTATTATTTTTTGCTGGCGAAAAATGATAGTGGTATTTTTGCTCGATCAAATAAAATAATGTAGTGTGGTACGGAACCCTACGAGTGCGAGTCCGACTTGCATTTGGCCAGTTTATTTATTAACACTACCTTAATGATATAGCAGCAAACTTACCCATCATTAACCCACTGCGCTGGCAACCTTGATGTGGTCCCCTTATTGCTGCCCGTCCACAAGTTATACATGGTGACTTCAATGTGAGAGCCCACCACCGGCAGCATATGTACCAGCATGTTCTGCTGCACCCAGAACTCTGACAACTCAGCCGTGTCCTCGTTGTTGAGGACTAGGGACCATTCCCACATCAGGACCCCTGAGAAGTTGTCAAAGAGATTAGGAACTTCTGAATGTGGTCACACTAAGTCTTAGTGTGTTAATATCCTATTAGCACTCTAGACCTAGTGTGAGAACTGGCTCTGAAGGACTGCTTTCCAAACACACTTATGTCATATCATATTTTGTAACTCTTGACACGCAATTGCCATAAACTTAGGCTGAGTTGCACCATCTTACTTTAACTATAACAAACGTCAAAAATCCGTCAAACTCCATACAAAAACACCGGTTAATAGTTAAAGTTACGGTTAAGCTAAGATGGTACAACTCAGCCTTAGAATGCCATTGTTTACATTACAAAAATCTAACAAATCTTTTATGGGTAACTCAATTCGCTTTTACAATAAGATTCCAAAGGAAATAATAAATCTAAATGAAACGAAATTGAATAATAACTACAATCACTATATTGACGATCAAGATATCTGGAAATTGTCCAACTATTTGTAAATGTAGACTAAGTATATTTGTGACTATAAGCCCCTATACAGCTGTTTTAGAAACTTGACAAAGCCCTATGCTGCTCACTGCGTTACACAATTTTCAATTTGTGTTTGTTTTACTTTATTTTTTTACTTGACCTGTAACCTTTTGTTATTATATCGTATACATTAGGCTCAATTCATCCTGAAATAGCAGTGGCCGTCAGTGTCTAGCTGGGCAAGTAGTGTCGCCAAGTCTCTTGCATGTTAAATTTAAGGAATGGAGATACAGTTTTATAATATTAGCCACTAAAACATCTCGCCGATTTGCTGCCATCTCAGTTAAAGATGGAATTTGCTCATCTCAAAGTGAAGATGGCAGTGAAAAAAGGTGATGGATATCCAAACTATTGTCAATTTTAATATAAAATCAAATTGTCGCCACTGTCTCAATCTGTGTTTCAAGCTTTATGTAATATAGGCTATATAGCCTAGCATTATGTGATTACATATAGCACTACATTATTCAACATATGTTGAAACAAAAGAATCTCAGTTAACTTCACTATAGAAACCTTACAAGAATAATCCTTACAGATTACACAACAGTAATTAGGTTCCGCACTACGTCCGATTTGAATCCAGATCTAGGAAACTCAACTGAATTCAGATATTGCTTATTGCACTACTCCTCATTCAAATTTGTTCTCTCTGATTCAAATTTAAGCAATAAAGGGGCTATCTTTTGGAATATGTCACTTATATTATGGGTACATCGCATCAGTCCCTCAATAATTATCTCATTCTTCTCTGAAATATCTGTTTTTCCCGATAGCTACAACCCGGGGGTCTTCAATTCGCGAGTGAACAGGTAACTACTAGGTAAGCTTGCTACATCGTTGACCGCATCTTCGTCGTCCGCGCATATATGAATACCCTACAAATGAATGAAATCCTATTGGGTATTGAAAAACATTATATGTTTAAAATAAACATTATCACACATAAGCAAGAAATTAAATCAATGCAGTATGTGAAGCAGAAGAGAGAGAACAAAATATTCTCACATTTCATATGATACTCAAGAAAGAAAACATTATTATTTATTGTAACTATACCGTGGGTAGTATTCTAATTCTAATTGGTAATGGGGGCGATAAGACCTGCACTGACGTCCCGCTCAGGGTGTATTGTGCATTTCCCCCTGCCAGGGTCTACCCTAGCCATCCTAGCTCCTTGACGAAGCGGAGCACGGCTTTAGGTTGCTGACATAACGCTTCCAATGGTGAAGGTGGTGAATTATTTAGTAACGATGATGCTGGTGAGTGTGTGTGTGTATGCCTGCTCATTTGTAAACTAGGATGTAATGATAAATCTAAAGCAGATGGTGATGATGATGATTGCAAATGTTGTTGCTGCTGCTGCGACTGGTACTCTGCATCTGGGTTCTGCTTATGCAACCCAGCTGTGGTTCTTACACTGTCCCGTCTTAAACAAATCGAGAACAAGATAGATTTGTTTAAGACGGGACAGTGTAAGATCACATGTTCCACGGTCTCATCTTCTGACATGCATCCTCGACAAAGAGGACTGTCTGTGGCTCCAATTCTTTGTAGTGGGTAGTATTATTTGTGGTGTGGAGGAAAAGGATCTTTCTGCACCAGTATAGCATCCCATTCTAGCCTAACGTGCTACCATCGTAGACTGCAACATCACTTAGGTGAGATAGTGGTCAAATGCTAGGCAATAGGATTAATAAAACATATACTAGTACTAGTCTATTGCTGGAAATGGGCCTCTATTTTTGTACACTACTAAACTACTGTATTTTTTTAATTTTGTATATATACTACAGAGTGCCATGTGCGAGTATCTTTAGATTTATTTACTAACTCGATCACGTTAAAGGAAACAAAAATGTGTAAATTACAATGTCACCTAATACACACTACATAAGATGGCGCTTTTTAATTCCATACCAATCTGCGTTTACTTAAACGTGATCTTGTAAGTAAATCTATCTAAAGACACTTGCACTAGGCTATGATTGAGCATGTGCCTCAGTAGCTAGTACGTCAGTCAGTGCATGTCACTCTCTACAGCAAAATAAAATAAAACATAAGGTGGTGTTAGTGCAGATTTTTAATCCTTTGCCCATGAATAAATGCTTTGACTTTGACTTCTACTTTGTTAATCATAGACACAACTAGCTGTGCCCCACGGCTTTGCCCATGTTAAGAAGTATCCAATAGCCTAATCCATAGTACTGGCTATCCCTACACAAAATTTCAGTTAAATCAGTCCAGCCATTTGACCGTGAAGAAGTCCCAAACAAATAAACAAACTGACTTCGCATTTATAATATTGGTGTTGATGATATTACCTGTAGTGGACTCCCATCCTCGCACCAGGTAAGGGTTGGACCCCGACACCGTGACAACCTTGTCCGAGACATGCAACAGCTGAATGTTGCCTGTTGCTGTACTCTCGAACACATGACGCCATACTACTTGGCCTGTGGGATTACATTATAGTTGTAGACACATAGAATCAAATAGAATAATTCTCTATTGCACACCAAATAAAACAACAAAAAATATTACAGATGAAGACAATGGTAATACAATGATCTTATCTCTCATAAACCCTGTAATTTCACTGGACCATTTGCCTTTTAACCCGTTACGTGCATTGTGAAAATTCTTGTCATAAGCGCCTGACCACTATAGTGCAGAATTGAAATTGTCCATGTAATGGGTTAAACCAGACAAAATATCTATATCTATGTAATAACTGACAAAGTGGTGATACCACCTCTAGGTTGACTAGCATCCTACCTACCACTACAAAATAACTGACAAAGTGGTGATACCGCCTCTAGGTTGACTAGCATCCTACCTACCACTACAAAATCCTGATCCATTAATATAACCTTATGAGGTTTAGTCGCAAGATGACAAATGTGCAAAATGACAAATGGTTGCAAATTGTCCAAAGAGCAAAATGATCAGAGAGCATTACGTCCAAGGTTCACAATGACCAGGAAACAAGGTGTCCATAAATGTTATGTCATGAAATGTCATATTATATTTATATTCCATCATCGTCACTTGATCAGTAACAGTTTTTTATATCAAGTCAGAGCGCCAGCGCTGTTTCCCTGGAGTTTCGTGACATTATATGACATGACATAATGTCATTAGATGAAATTGAATTTTGGATGTCTTGTGCTATAGACATTTTGCTCTTTTTTTTATAATATAGTTTTATTTAAACAACTTAGAAATAATTAATAATATCAGCAGGCCACAGAGGAGTGCGCTTCTTAATTAGGCAAACATTGAAAACCTACATACAAGAGCTGATAGGAATCTCTGAAAGAATTGCTATACTCAACATCAATATCCCAAGATACAAAAAACTGTGGACAATCATACAAATATATGCACCCACAGAGTCAGCACCTGAACGCGTAAGTGAAGGATTTTACTCCATCCTGTCAGATACTATAAAGAAATATCACAAAAACTACCAATAATATCTATACTACAAATAAAAGACAATTTTGCTCTTTGTCTTTTTGCGCTTTGGACGTTTTGCTCTTTGGTCTTTTAGAGCTTTGGACATGTTGCTTCCTGGTCATTGTGCACCTTGGACGTAATGCTTTTTGAACATTTTACTCTTTGGACAATTTGCAACCGTTTGTCATTTTGCAACTAAATCAACTTATGATACACATTGAAGCAGAGGTAAGTAAAGCCTCAAAACATTGAAGTAATACATATTTAATAGGATCAAAATAAGAATGCAACTATTCATGTAGCTTCTTAGTATTCTAAGAACACCAATAATATTGATTTGGTTTAACATTGATGTAGGATCAACATTTCAATAAGTTAAAGGGTTTAGCTATGCCCAGCCATTACAATAAACTTAAACGATTAGTTACAGAACCATAACGAAACCCGGCACTGCACTGTTGGCGGATATACTCAATAAAATAAATTACCTGTCTTCAGATTCAGAGCAGCCAAAACATTCTCTTCCGTAGCAACAATTATCTTCTTCGCCGTCGACACCGTATCGAACTGAGCAAATTTAATCCTCCCCACGTAAGTCTGACGCCTGAAACCGATAATTTCATTAAAAATAAATGTATTCCGATCCCACAATGACATACAAAAACTATAACCTAAAAGTTAACTTTACCAGTCGAATTTTCCTATCTGGTCTTCGTAAATGCATACTGATAAATTAATTAAGCTAAAGAATACAATAACCCAATTCAATTTGTTTAAACATTTTAATAAACCCAAAAAATTGGGCTTAAAATAAAGTGACAGCACCCCCATTTCTGAATGACTGAGGTTAACAGTGTTGTCATCACGTCGAAAACACTTGCTTCCATTCCACATAAGTATCGTTTTTTTTTAACAATATATTATCTCATCATCATCAGCCTGTGTCAGTCCACTGCTGGACGTAGGCCTCTCCCAAGATGCGCCACTGAGCCCGATCTTCGGCTCTTTTATATATTCTATATATTATCTATTTGTGATTATATATTTTAAATGGTTTTTATTTCAAGTGTGTGGAACGCAGCCGATTAAAAAAAACTCCTTTCAATAAATGTTTATTGAGGCGTTTTAAAACATATAATGCATAGAATAGTTTGTCCACAGATTACTATATAGTTTGAATTGTCATGTCACCCATTGACCGGTGACGAACTTTTGCCAAAAAGGGGTGAGAGTAAATTCTCACCCCTTTGTGGTAGAAGTTCTGTCAAAAATGGGATTATAGAATTCTGTCACATGAGCGCCTATTTATTAATAAAATGTATTAGCGCCGGACTAACTGCCGCGGTCTGCGGTCAGGCTGTGGTCATGCCGTCACACTCCAGCGTGTGGACAATCCATCGACTTCATAACAATTGCTATGAAGTCGATGGGACAATCTCATTATTTTCTATACACCGCGGCATGACCGAAGGCTAACCGCAGACCGCAGCAGTGTGTTTGACGCCTTAAAAATATATGTACATTTATTTTGCATGTCTTAGTATTACAATATACGCAGGAATTGATTTTACATATTACTTCTACGCTTACTTTACTCAGTTCTGTAAAAATCATTCAACTTATCATTTTGATTTTGCTAGCCGTGTACCCAATATTGGCACCGTTACCCTAATATTACGTGCTTCTGTCAAAAATCCAATGATAGTGACAGACTAGACTAATTCTTTCGTTTTGTGGTTTAAGACATGTATTTCTCAAAAGAATTACAAAAATTCACATAAATGAGAAATTTAAATATTTACAATTTGTTATTTAGACTAGGCATGCCTAATAGTAATAATTAGTGTATTCTAACAAAAATATATAAAGTACATGTAGGTAGCTAGAAAAGTAGTGTAGTAGCGGACGATTTGCTATACGCAGAACTGGTTCGACCGATGCTTACTGATAAACGTTACAAAGAATTAGATGTTACTTTACTAGATGTGGTATGTAATTGTATGCTATATTACTAAAGCTATTGTATTATCAGCTAATTGATGGGGGGCTATTACTGCTCGCGTCCGTAGGGTTTAGCCCTCGATGTCCTACACGTGTCCTCTGGGTAGTAGTAGTTAGCGTGAAGGCAAACAGGAAAATGGATTTTGTCTAGGGGCCCTGGTCCCTGGCGAAGTCGATCGAAGAGAACTTCTGCCGTCCCTCACTGCCTCCACTACTGAAACCCGACGGGTCACTTGCACACACTGCTGAAGAGAAAGCAAATTTATTTGCTACTCTGTTTGCGGAGTCTTCACGTTTAGATGCTTGCAATGCTGTACCTTCTAGTCTGCCGACTTGCGGGACGTTTATGTCGGAAATCCGCATTCGTCAGACGAAGTACGCAAAGCGTTGCGCAATCTAGACGTGTACAAAGCTAGTGGTCCAGACGGTATACCAGCCGTAGTCTTGAGGACGTGTGCGCCTGAGTTGGCTCCTATTTTGACACGCCTCTTTCGCTTGTCTATGACGACTGGTCAAGTGCCTAAGTCCTGGAAGCAAGCAAACGTGCAACCCGTGCCCAAAAAGGGTAGTCGCGCAGACCCTGCCAATTACAGGCCTATCTCAGTCACTTCCATACTCTGTAAGACAATGGAACGTGTACTGAACCACAGGCTCCTGGCATACCTAGAAGTGAACGATCTCCTCAGTGACCGACAATACGGGTTTCACCGAAACCGGTCTACTGGGGATCTTCTAGCGTATGCCACGCACATCTGGAGCGAAGCCATCGAGAACCACGGTGAGGCGCTGGCCGTCTCTCTTGACATCTCGAAGGCTTTCGACAGGGTCTGGCACGATAGCCTTATTAGCAAGCTTCCTTCATACGGCCTTCCCCCTGGTTTATGTGTTTGGATAGCAGATTTCTTAAGGGATCGGTCGATTCGAGTGGTCATCGATGGCTGTTCTTCCGACCAATTGGCTATAAATGCCGGAGTCCCTCAAGGATCAGTACTCTCTGCAACACTTTTTCTGCTGCATATTAATGACCTGCTTAAACCCGGTATCTTTTGGTACGCAGATGACAGCACTGTTGTAGAGAGTTATACATCCAACGCACGAACCAGTGCATTACAAATCCAGTCTCATAGAGAAGCGATGGTCGAGCGCTTGAACTTTTCTTTGAAGGTAGTCTCTGATTGGGGCGATGCCAATCTAGTCAAGTTCAATGCTGCGAAAACCCAGGCGTGTCTTTTCTCCGCTAAACGGAGACCATTTCTACTGGCTCCTACTTTCCGGGATGTGTCCGTTCTGATAAGTAACAATCTCGAGCTTCTTGGCATCTCTTTGACACCAACTCTCAATTTCGGCTCTTATAATGAGTCTAGAGCCCAGCTAGCCTCAAAAAAGCTTGGCATTTTGGCTAAGGTGAGACGGTACTTCACACCGGGACAGTTGCTTAATCTTTACCAAGCACAAGTCCGGTCGTGTATGGAGTACTGTTCTCACCTTTGGGATAGTTCTGCCAAATACCAGCTGGAGACACTGGAAGCTATTGAGAGGAGAGCCAAGAAACTCATCAGCGACGACCTACTAGTAAGCAAGAGACTCCAGAGTCTCGCGCATCGCCGCAAAGTCGCTTGTTTATCGGTTTTATATCGGATACATTTTGGAGAGTGTGCAATGGAACTGCATGATTTGATTCCACCATCCCCATTTTATAATCGGACATCCAGAGACACTAAAAGGCGCCACCGATTTATGGTGGATATACCATCTACCCGAACGAAGCGATTTGCTTCTTCGTTCATCAAACGAACCGCCAAGGAATGGAATACCCTGCCTGAGTCTGTGTTTCCGGTTAAGTACAATATGGGGGTCTTCAAATCGCGAGTGTATAGGTATCTTCTGGGTAAGCACGCTACATCATCGATCGCATCATCACTTAACATCAGTTGAGATAGTGATCAAGTGCTAACCAGATCGGTATAAAAAAAAATAAAAAATAAAAATTTAAATGCTCTCAACAGTTGATGGCTTTCAATTATATAACGTTTAATTTTTTTTTTTATTCGTTTTTTTTTTCTAAACATGCCTCACCAGTAAGTTTAAGACATTTCTGATATGAATGAGCTAGTCTTCATGTAGCTAGCTACGTACACCCATATGCAGAGTTATTTTCTTGAGACCTCCTCCACTCGACCTTAGTCGAGGTCACCTCAAGGAATTCTTGAAAACACCCTTGAAATTAGTATGTTCAGTTACGGCTTCACCGTCCAGGGAGGAACCTCCATTCGAGACATTTATCATTGTCTTTTCTAAATCGAAATCTTCTTAGGAATTCCTCATCATCAGCTTTATGGGATGATATTTATTATGTATTAAAACTTGAAATAACCTCAGAAATAACGTAAAAAGCGCTGATAACAAGCTTTGAGGAGACCTTAAGGTAGATCGCGACGTACCTTGAGTTTAACAGTCTTTTACTCGATTCGACTGAGGAATTTGCTCAAGTCGAGGATTTTTTAAAATTCTGCATGCCGATTTTATCCTTGAGGTTGAGTCAAATAACATTCGAGTGGAGGAAATCTTGAGGAAGCGACTATGCATATGGGTGTTAGTGTTCGATTTTCATGCTTATAATAGTTTTATGGATCTAGCAATATGATATTTATCTCGCCACTGTTAAGATTATTATCTCGTACCTATATTGTGCAATCACATCAGTAACATCATTGTGCAAATCAGCCTAGGTACTTAGGTGCCCGTTGACTGACTCAGTCCGGGTGCGCAGTGCGTGCGTTTGCCTGGTCCAGATCAAGGGAACGTTTAAGTAAAATTAGGCTTAAGAAGGCCTACACGTGACCCTAAAATCAGCGGCGATATCGCGGAAGTGGTGGGGAGGACCCTAGATCGTACCATAAATCGCCTCGTGTATAGGCAAATCGTACCCAAATTTTATTGTTTACCCGAACTCTAAAATCACTTCGGGCGAGCTCACTATTTAGGGACGATTATCGTCTAGGGAGCGTTGTGGGCACGTGTGTAGCGTAATCGGGACTGATTTTGCTGTTTTGGGAGTGTCGGCGGCATTTCGGATCAACGAGCATTCTATTGCACAGTCGGTTACGTACTGACTGGCAGGGACGTGTGTAGGTAGGTAGAGTAGTAGCTAGAGCTGTGAAAGTAACGAATAAATGTATACCCGTATGTCTTCGTTACTATAAAACATCGAACTCGTTACTTTCGTATCGTTACTTTCGTTACAATCGGCTGTCATGTCAGTATCATTCTGGCACGATACTAATAGGTTCGTTAAATGTACTTGTATATTTAGATATGGGTTTATAGTACGAAAAGAAATGAGTAGGTATGTTATTTATGTTAAAAAAAAAATTGTTTTACTAACTAAATTTATCCTGTCGTGCAGATAGAGAATAAAAATTACAGACGCAGTGTTACCGTATATTTTCACTGCACAGAAAACATGTTGCAAAACAATTGCTGCTCAGTCATTCATAGGCTGTTAGACAGAGACGGAGATCGTACGTACGTATGTCGTACATTTGTTTCGTCTCCTTCCGAATACCGACACATGCGAATGATGCGAGTAACGAAACATATTCGAGAGTACCGATTCGGTACTTCGAGTCAGGCAGTGTATTCGTTACCTAGTAACGAATACATACGGTTCGACACAGCTTTAGCCGATTTCATCCCCACCACCACTGTCCAGATATTGCCACCGATTTTAGGGCCGTGTGTAGGCCGTCTTAACAGTTGTTGAAATTAAGCCTCGTTTACACTCGAAAATCAGTGTCTTTCTGTTGAACTAGAAGTTTTCAAGCTTAACTGGCAAGTAATTATTTACGTTTCTTTTGACGAAGAAACTTCTTAATGTAGTAAACAGTAGAAAATAAATCGTAGGCCCCAGGGGCGGACACGCTTCTGGCTGAGCCTGAATGATAGCAGCCTGTCCTAGACCCTATGTGTGCTGCACAGACCAGTTAGGAGATACTACGTATGTGTGCAGTGAGCTGAGCTCTCCATTCTGTGCACAGATAACTGTATACTAGGCTAATCCGAGGATTCTGCGCGCACAGAAGCTTTGCTTTGGATAGGTGTACAATATACGCGTACGCTACGCGTATAGTATATACAAAGGGCTATTATTTATTCTGTTCCTATGGTAAAAGGACCGAATTTCAGCACTGGTCCAGTTATTAGTACCCAAGTTCATCAAAACTGTAAGATTGTGCATGATTTTTGCATTTAATTTAATTAATGATCTGGTTACGAACTAATTATATCTAATAATAATTTATTGTTATAAGTAGAAGTCTAAACTTGAAACTGCAAAATTTAAATCATGCGCAATATTTTTAGTTTTAATTTTAAACTCAGTATCTTCTAGTTCTAAAAATCTTAAAATTTAGTTTAATCTAGAGTCCTTTTAATATATATGTACCTTATAGTATCAAAAGTACTTATAACCGGCGAGCATGTATGAAGGCGCTCATGAAAGTGGAAGAAGCGAAAGAGGTATGTCAGGATCGTAGCATTTGGAAAGAAGTAGTCTCTGCCTACCCCAACGGGAAAAAGGCGTGATTGTATGTATGTATTATACCTATATCGCAGACTAGACAGCGCTGTTTGCTCTTTGTGTTGTTAATGTAAAGTCTGTCTACAGTAAACGTCATAAGGCTTACATTTTAAGGAACATTTTTTGCCAGGTGAGAGTGGTGTTGGACTAGTCGGAGGCAAACTTTAAGGCACTATATTTGTTAGGATTGGAATGCACTGAAGTAAAGTGCCTCGTCTCACTTCTGTCTTCAACTTCCAGATAGAAACGATTTCATATAATGCGAGGTACACACCGGGCTGAATGAACGAGAACGACGTGAACGCTGGAGAGAGGGAGATGAAGCTGTACGCCTGTTTACATGCCTCTTCATCCATTCGCCATTGGTTCGCTTACGGCATAAAAAAACGTACAAAGGTGTTTGTGGCTTTTCCACTGCACATCTTTTACACTATCTAAAAGTTATGAATTAAGCTATGTCTATAGTAGTTAGCTTCACATAATTACCCAAAGCCCAAAAGGGCCTTTGCAGTCCAACTTAATTAGAACAAAACTCGAAACACAAAATGCGCTGCCTGCCTGTCATAGGAAAAAAAAATCACGACAATGAAATTGTAGAGCAAATGGTGCAATGCAATCCATTAACACGTCAAAGTTGGCACGAATAGAGCCTAGGGTATAGAACAAGCCCTATAACTATAGGGATGATATTCAAAGCCTTTCCCCTCGGCCGCTTCACCCTCCAGTCTATGCGATAGGTGCAAACCATGACAGATGCTACGTCACACATGCATTACCCACATGTGTTGTTAAGTACTTACTAGTTAAGTACCCGCACAGACGACGTTTCACGTTGTTTCGCGCGCTTTGGACGCACGTTTTTGATACGCACGTGAGTAGGTATATTATTAGAATCTAAGGCATTTAGCTTATGGACGGAGCTAGCCTTACGCTTACTCAAAACTTGCTCACCAATAGGCTTCGTAATACTCAATCCCCACCCTTAGTGCTCGCGCGCAATGCGGTGGCGGTGCGTTTATTCTACCGCACACATATTCTGTGAAGTATGCAGTGTCATGGAAGTGCGCGCACTTGCGGTGAAATAAACGCAACTTTTATTTGTATAAAGTTTATTCTACCGCGCAGCACAGAATACTTAATACGTGCGGTAGAATAAACGCACCGCAAAAATTGTAGAATAGAACGGGAACAGGAATGAGTTTAGAGTACCTAAATACTATTAGTATACACTAGTAGTAGAAGTACTAAATACTAATAGTAGATATTGGTATGACAGATTGTTTGCCAATCTATCGCGTTATAGCGGCTGCGTTGGATGAGCGTTTAAAATAAAGCGTCGTGTGCATAGGCTGTAGGAACGCATATGTGCTTGTTAAACAGACGGAACTTAGTTTTAAGGCTTCTATTTTGTAGAACATCACGGACAGGAAATTGTTATTGATCTGATGTTTATGGACTTCGTTGCATTTGTGTTGCTAGGGTTTAAGACGAAGGTACCTACAGATAAACTAGTTCAACGATTCAAAGTCGCTCAGCGAGCTATGGAGAGGGCTATGCTCGGAATTCCTCTGAAAGATCAAATTCGAAATTAAGTCATCTGTCAGAGAACGAAAGTTATCGACATAGTTCAAGCTGAAGTGGCAGTGGGCTGGTCACATCTGTCGTAGAACAATAACGTAAGGGTAGACGTGATTAAGAGTGGAGACCACGGCTCGGTAAACGAAGTGTAGGACGCCCTCCAGCTAGGTGGAGCGATAATATATATATTCAAGCTGGTTAGCAGCGGTTGAAAACGAATAGCTGAAGACAGGGAGACAGGTTGTTTGGTGGAAAATCTATAGTTTGCTGGTTTCCAAGCGTTGTTCCAACTGTGGGAAATACGAGAATTTACATGATTAGGCATTTATTAATTTGAAGGCATAGCGGGAAAAAAAGTGGCGGGTAAAAGTAGGAATCCCGCGCGCCGCAGCGCCCTGCCGCGGTTACTAGAGTAAGTAGGTGGGTATAGGTACCTACTAGGTATATCTAGAAACAGCATATTTCACCCCGCAACACTAGTCGCATACCTAGGACACGGTCATTGATCTCCGCGCAACCTGGATTATGAAATAATATCTCTTTAGCCAATTGATATCTATACAGTTTGTTAGTTAGTAATTCTATTTGCTATGTTAGGTAGTGTCCAGAATAGTTTTTCGTGTAGATAACGCAATAAGTAAAGTACCTACCTAAGTAAGTCACGCCACAGTTCAGTCCGAATCTATCTTTTTAATTCGTTTATAATAATAGTTGACCTATTATTAGTTTTTTTTTTCTATCTAAAAGAATTCAAGCTGCGTTACAGCCAATACTTATAGTAGGGCCTAGATAACAGAACAAAGTACCTATATGTATTCGTAATCACCGTTAAAAATTGTTTATTTTGATACGACACTCGATGTATTTTAAAAACATTAATATTTTGTTAGTGTAATTGTTTTGCTAATCCCAATTTGCAAGTTTGCGATACAACACACTTCAACGCGTGACTTGTTTTTCCTTCAAAATAGTCAAACCTTTGCTAATCTCAATTTGCAAGTTTGCGATACAAAAGACTTCAACGCGTGACTTGTTTTTCCTTCCGAATAGTCGAACCGAAATGTTCATCTCGTTATTTTGAGATTACTTTTCGGCGCCAAAAATCCTTAATTTTGATGTACCCTACCCAGTGACACTCTCACGACTAAAACGAATCTATTGACACCACTCACATAAAAATACGACAATCCGTTTAGGCTATAGGGCGTGCCAAAGAAATATACATACGAGAACATACATACATACACTCGAAAAATATAACCCTCCTTCTTTATATATACCTACTTTGCTGTAAGTAGGTATATGTGATGTGGTATGTGGTCAAACGTTTGCCTATTCATTTATTATAAATAAGTCAACAAGGTGCTTATAATATAATAGTAGGTAGGTACCAAATATTCCATGGTTTCTACTTCACGATAATTTACCTAACAAATTCAAAGCAACCGTCTGTTTCAGTAAACTAGACTACCTACAACAAAAAATAAACTGGTCAAGTGCAAGTCGGACTCGCACTAGTAGGGTTCCGTACCACACCACAGTATTTTATAAGATCGAGCAAAAAATACCACTATCATTTTTCGCCAGCAAAAAATAATTATTAATAAACATTTTATTTCTTATAACGCCATCTAACGTCTAACAAAGGTGTTAGGGATCGACATTTCAATATAACGCCATCTATGGGACGTTTACCCAACTAAGCGTTCATAGATGGCGTGAAATGCCGAAAAAAACACGTTTCTTGTATGGGGATCCCTCTAATATTTTTAACTTTATTCTGTTTTTAGTATTTGTTGTTATAGCGGCAACAGAAATACATCATCTGTGAAAATTTCAACTATCTAATTATCACGGTTCATGAGAAACAGCCTGGTGACAGACGGATGGACAGACAGACAGACAGACAGACAGACGGAGAGCGGAGTCTTAGTATAATAGGGTCCCGTTTTACCCTTTGGGTACGGAACCCTAAAAACAACATAAGCCGCGTCGCAACTTGCATGCCGTTGCCGTTACCACAGAGAATAGAGAGTGCAGAAGTAGAGCTGATACAGTATGTAACGATGTACTACACCTGCTTCTTGTAGTAGTAGGACTTCTGCTAGTCCGCCTGGGGCGGTACCACCACTTTGCCAATTAATTTTCAGCCGTGAAATAGGAATGTTTTTCGACTGAAATGGCAAGGTGTTCAGTGAAATTACAGGGCATGTGAGACTCAATATTCTTATGTCTCAAGGTAACAGGCGCAGTGCAGTGACATGCAAAATTCTTGCAGTCTAGAAATTTGCATGCCGCTGTATCTGTAATAGGTAGACGGTATCGCTTACCATTAGGTGAGCGTCGTGCTTGTCCTGATATCTTAAAAATCATAAAATAAAAACCCGCGCTCAGCGTTTTGTCTAGGGCTATCGTCCATTCGCTCCATCTTGGGTGGAAACTGAAGGTATATAACTAATTATTATACACAATCCCTAAAAAAATATAACTGAGTGTGTAGAATTGTAGATATCTTGAGCAATCAACACGCTTTTCCAATCTAAACGCATGCTGCAGCGGGCGGCATTCGCGCTCGCATTGTTGCTATATGTTTCAAAATTTCGTACATGTTATGCTAAGGCCTGTGAGCGTTGTATATGTGTGCGTGCGTTGCTAGCGCGCGTATATAACTATGAAGCTTTACTTCTGTAGATACTTGTTCTGTGCCATGCCTGGGATGGTTACTCCTGCATAATCTATGATCGTTCTCACAGCCCATGCAAGGGACGAGAGGTTAGAGCTAGACTATTGCAACACAATTCAGTCTGGCTCGGTTAGGGTTTCCATTATTGTACAATGAAAGGAGAATATTAAAGCGCGAGGAATTCCATTCATTGAATGAGTGTAGCAGAACTGTGAACGTAGCTTTATTAGGTGGGTGTGAACTAGGGAAGTCGTAGATGTAGTAAGATCTCAGTTATAGGAACACTATAAAATGATGTTAAAACGTATCAGCTTAAAATTTTCTTTACTTCGAATAAAATAAATTATAAATAAAAAATATTTTTAAAAACAAGCTTTTATCTGGGTTAATGAACTAAAATGTTAAAAATAAATTCTAGTAATTATTTGGCGTGTAGGTACTTACCTATATTCTTAAAAGCTTGAAGCACTACTCGTTTTTCAGGCTAGGTAATTACCATACTTCAGTGCCTCAAGCTTTTAAAAATATAGGTAAGTACCTACACGCCAAATACTTACTAGAATTTATTTTTAACATTTTAGTTCATTGTCCCAGATAAAAGCTTGTTTTTGAAAATATGTGTCATTTATAATTTATTTTTAACTTTTTAGTAGGTAGGTATAGATACCGACTACCTAACCTACCTACCTACTACCTAAGTATTTAAGAGAAGGCATGATGTTTTAAAATATTCCACGTATATTTGATGTGATTATGGGTAAAGTGCTCTTCGCGGAAAATCAATCGACTCGGTGGGGCTATGTTGCTTTATAACAGACTAGCAGCCCGCCCCGGCTTCGCACGGGTAGAACATGCCTACAAAATTTGCATCAGTTTGTTGCATCAAATATAAAATATTAACATATTTAACAATCATCGTCATATTTCAACCAATTTACACAAAACCTTAACGAATTATGCACCTAAACCTTCCTCATAAACACTCTGGCTATTGGTGAAAACCGCATGATAATCCGTTCAGTAGCTATTGAGATTATTGCGAACAGACAGACAGACGCAGTGATGGACTTTGTTTTATAATACTTACGTAGTGATATTGTACGGCCCTTTGGCATAAAGGATAGTTACCCTGATTCTGACCCGACGGTCGTTGGTTCTAATCCTAGCTATATAGTACCTACCAATGAAAGTTTTATGTGCATTCATGAATCATGGGTTTTCGTACAGAGGTAGTGGGATCATTGAAACAAAATCAATCAAATCATGGGATCAAAGAAGGGGTTTTATACGTTTAACGTGTGTGTCTGTGACTGTCTGTAGCATCTTAGCACCAAACCGGATGAACCGATTTTGATTTTATTATTGTTTTTTTTTTTGATAGATGTCTTCATCGAGAGTGTTCTTGGCTTTGATTCATGAAAATTCCTTCAATCGTTATAAAACTATGAGCTTTTTCTAGTTAATTACGCTATGAAATTAACTTTCATAGGTCTGATCAATTCGAAAATCTTCTTCTTCAACGATATTGTAAGAACATGGAAGCATTGACCTGATGCTGGGACATCTCCTACGTACTCTACAGAATACTCAAATCCACACCAACTTACAGCTCAGATTTTAAATGTCGTGTTTAGAGTCATTGGAATGCTTTTATTGAAAAGATTATACATAGATCAGTCGGGGTGGTTTATATATAGATCATAACTATATTATACAATAGAATTTTATACAGTAAACATATATTATTATACTATATTAACTTCAAATTGATTGTGATCGGTGGGGATCTACAGCATCGCTAAGCTTATAATAATATTTTTGTAGTAACTATGACCTAATCTGTGGTTTCACTGCAGATATTTTATTAATTTTGCGATGCGTGTATGTGAAATCCGTGATATCTTGTAGAGTTTTCATTTGAATTATATACTGTAAAGGACAATTTTAATCTATAATATGTGGCCAAGCGAATTATTGTATTTGGATAAGGATTAATACTATATACTTGAAAATAGCCTTGGAAGTTATGTAATATTTTTTAACAACAAATTAAAGATTAAAATTGTTACTGTGAGTCAACCTTAAGAGATAGACATATGCTGTCGCGGACTTTTTTGTAGGCCTTATTAAGTTGTACAACTCTTCCAAAGAAAACATTCTTCCATCTATTTTCAATTGAGCAGCGTTCGTAAGAAACGTGTTTTTTCGACCGTTTTTTAGTCGACTGAGGTTGCAAATTAGGTCTCCACGAATGTACCTTTCATTTAAACGGGATAATATATAGCCTATTTTCATTCCAAAAGTCCATTCTATATATTAGTGAAAGAATTTTTTAAATCGGTCAAGTAGTTTTTGAGCCAAATCATTACAAACATACAAAAATACAAATGTTCTCTCTTTATAATATTAGTATAGAAATGCCATGGCCCCCTTACAGCTTCATCATCAGATCCTGGCTATCATTTTAGTGTATAATATCGTTTAAAAACTAAAAAAGAACCGACTTCAATGCCGCGCTATTCATTTTCAGTACCAATTTTGAGATGTTTATCTCAATATCTCTGGAGATGCTTATCATACCTCGATAAAATTACCATGGTACCACACTTGGGATATCTCATTTCGAACAAAAAAAGAATAATCAAAATCGGTTCATAAACGACGAAGTTATCCGTGAACAAACATTAAAAAAAAAAATATATATATATATACGGTCGAATTGAGAAACCTCCTCCTTTCTTTGAAGTCGGTTATAAATGCTCCTCAAGACGAATCATTTGAGCCCAAATTCACTGGGGTTACGTTACTTTACCACAGAGATGCCGTGGCAATTTTCCAGCTTCATCACCAGTCGCTAAATATCATCTAGGTGTAAAGTTCTCTTCAAGACGAATCAATCAAGACCAAACTCGGTAGAGTTACGTTGATTTATCACAGAGATGCCGTGGCCACCTTCCAGCTTCATCGTCAGACCCTAGATATCATCGAGGTGAAAAGTTATCTTCAAGACGAATCAATCGAGCCCAAACTCGGTAGGGTTATGTTGATTTATCACAGAGATGCCGTGACCACCTTCCAGCTTCATCATCAGACCCTGGATATAATCTAGGTAAAAAGTTCTCTTCAACGTGAATCAATCGAGCCCAAACTCGGTAGGGTTATGTTGATTTATCACAGAGATGCCGTGGCCACCTTCCAGCTTCATCATCAGACCCTAGATATCATCTAGGCGTAAAGTTCTCTTCAAGACAAATCAATCGAGCCCAAACTCGGTGGGGTTATGTTATTTTATCACAGAGATGCCGTGGCCACCTTCCGCCTCCATCATCAGACCAGTTTCATGGTACCATATAAATTTGAGTCCAATCGGACATCGGGAAGTGGGTCTAATTTAGCTTCCAAGATTCCACCCGAACATACATAGTTACATACATACATTGCAAGTTAAGTAAAAGTTAGGGTTGACACGTCATGATATGACTTAGCATTGCGCGTTGCTGCACTGCATGGAGCCATGGACTGCATCTGTTACCTCTTGACTATTTATTTACAACATGTCCAGTCCATACAACCTTATAATTTAGCTGCAGCAAACCAAAAAACCTTTCTATTTCAAAACCACTACCGCCCCATATCAGTAGAAGCTATAGATTACGGCTACTCCCAGCCTTCCAGATTTAATCTTACAACTAAAATACCAATTTTTAGAGTGAAGCAGCAAAAGTCCCCTTCTAGTGTGGTCTATGGTAACTCTACACTGCAGTCTAGGTAGTCGAGTGGTGTGAAATCCGCACCGAGTGACGCTTTCGTCTGAATGGTGATCGGAACCGGTCCACCGCAGAACCACTCCCACTTCAGGATTGTTCTGTCGGTTGAAATACCTCATTCACTTCAAGTGTTCCTTATTTGAATCTTTTGTCTTATTTAATGTATGCCAAGCTAAGTACTTTTGTAGGGTAGTATGAATTTCCTATAAGATCATTGATAAAGAATTAAGCGAAAGATTCACGAGACCCTAAGGGTATAAGCATAGTTAATCAGCCCTCGGAATATATTTAATTGATGTTTAGAGAGTATTGATCTAATACTTGTATGAACACTACACCGCTGGTCGTAGAGACGAGAAATTTGGAGGGCGTGACATATGTCTTAGTACGTAGGAGTGTACCTACTAAGAACGGATTTTTGGAAATTTAACCCTTAAATGGGGCAAAAGCGTTTGTTTGAAAGTTGAAAGAGGGATGAAAGTTCATGTCGAAAGTTCTTTATTTATAAAATTATATTTACTGAATAAAATTGGTACTTGAGTACTGCATTCAATATTAAAACAAAGTTATCAATATTTTTTTGCCAGTGGTGCAATAAGGTGGTGAAGTTCTTTATACCTACTGATGGAAATTTGTATTTAAGTAGTTCATTTAAAAATATAAAATAAAACCTTATTTCCCTTGGTCATGCTATAACTTGAGAACGGGTAGACCGATTTGGCTAATTCTTTTTTGTAGTCTTTGTAATTGTCAGGACAAGGTTGTTATAATAGTCTCAAATTATTTAAAGTAGTTTTTAACCCGGGCAAAGCCCCGGGGCACTGCTAGTGTACTAATAATATATTTAGATTTATTATATTTCGTGAAAATGTTAGATCTCTCAAGCTGGGTACATACCGGGCTGAACGAACACGAACAAACACTATGTAGGTTTATGCCTATAGATAGATGCTTCTTCTTCCATTCACCCATTCATTCGCCTTCACTTGGTGTGGTGTACCCAGCGCTAGTCAGTCGTTTTTAGGGTTCCGTAGTCCTGACAAGAAACCCTTATAGTTTCGTCAAGTCCGTCTGTCTGTCTGTTTCTCAATTCATTTATTCCATAAAACAAGTCTGTCTGTCTGTCTGTCCGAGGTTTTGCTAAGAGACCGTTAGTACTAGAAAGCTGTAATTTTGTAGAGGGGGTGCGTTTCTTAAATGCACAGGTATAAATTTCGTACTACTACATGCGCATAGTCCTCACGCACACAGCGACGGGACGAAAACGAATCAGTAAAATCATCTTGATACATTTATAGCTGAATGGTAGTAATAGTAGCTGAATGGTTAATTATTTTTGAATTTGTAATTTTTTTATTTTTTGAAATTAAAAGCGTTAAATTGTGCTTTTACTATGTTTACTTGATAATTGATTATGAATTATTATTTTATGATTTTGACGTGTATATGCGCGTATATTAATACTGCCTACATGCTGTACTGAATAAATGCTTTGATTTGATTATATATATGTTTTAAACTTTGCTTGTACTTATTTTATATTTTCTACTTATTTTATACTACTTATTTTATATTTGTCGTGACTAGACCTTTCTCTAGGAGTGACTTGACTGACCTGATGACGGAATTCGGAGACTGCTACTGGAACTGCTAGACGGTAAGAGTTAGATGTAAAGTGTTTGGGCTCGTTTTGTTTGTCGTGACGAGACCTTTCTCTAGGAGTGACTTGACTGACCTGATGATGGAATTCGGAGACTGCTACTGGAACTGCTCGATGGTAAGAGTTAGATGTGTCGTATTTGGGCTCGTTTTAATTGTTGTGACGAGACCTTTCATCAGAATGTCTTAATGATAGAACGTCTATTATATCAATATTCATGGATATGACAAAGGCGTTCGATTTTGTGTGTCATAAAACCCTTCTACATAAATTAAAAAGATATGGAATTCGTGGACCAGCGCATGACCTGATAAAAAGCTATCTATCTAATCGCACTCAATATACCTCAATATGCTTTAAGGATAAAAACAAAATTGAAAAATACGCCCAATCAGATTTGAGAATAACAGAATATGGAGTACCACAAGGCAGCATATTAGGTCCTTTACTTTTTCTAGTATACATAGACGATCTGCCTGATTGCATTAAACACAAAATGATAATGTTCGCTGACGATGCGACAATCCTTATTAAATGCTCAAATGAAAATGATGCTAAACGAGAAATTATATCAACTCTGAGGAATGTAGTTAATTGGCTGGAATATAACAATTTAATTATTAATATTCAAAAAACGAAACTTATGCAATTTTACTTGCCACAACAAAGACACTTTAAAATTGACATTAACTTCGATGGACAAAATATACAATTTGTTAACGATATTAGGTTTTTAGGAGTTCAACTAGATTGTAATGTTAATTGGAAAGCACATGTAAAAAACTTATGTAGCAAAATTAGTCGATTTGTTTTCGCTCTAAAAAAACTTACACAAGTTGCCTCACGTGAAACAGCAGTAACAGCATATCACGCTTTCGTGTCCTCAAATTTGCGATATGGCATTCTACATTGGGGTAATTCAGTTGATACCTTATCTGTTTTTAGAGTGCAAAAACGATGCATTCGAGCGATGTTTGATGCCAGCCAAAGACAGACGTGCAGACCGCTTTTTAGAAAAGTTAAATGTTTTAACACTTAGCGCTTTGTACATACTAGAAGCGTGTTTGTTTGTTAAACAACATTCTCATCAATTTATACTACATGAATGCAGACATCCTCGAAAGACTCGCCCTAGAATAGAAGTTTCATCCCACTATATACCAAAAACGACATTCTTCGGAAAAAGTATGTTTAATATGGCACCAAAATTGTATAATAAGTTACCGGACAGCATTAAGAATAATGAATTATCTATATTTAAGAAGACCTTATGTAAACGCTTGACAGAAAAATGTTATTACAAAGTTGACGAATTTTTAAAGGATACTAATTTTGAATGAATTTTATTATAATCCACTTATTATGGCTATTTCAGATATTTAATACAATTGTTTTTAGCGTTGATTTGACATAGATTCTTTATCTAACTATTTCATTCCATTTTTTCATATATTGTAAAATTTAAAGAATACCACGGATACAGGATATTATATATGCTGTTCAATATTGTACGCCTAAAAGGCATGCTACAGTGTTCTTAATTTTAATATTCCACCAGTTGTATTTTTACCTGTAGTGCAACAATAAATAATTTGAAGTTTGAAGTTTGAAAAGAAAGGTCTCGTCACCACTGACAAAACGAGCCCAAACACGGCACATCTAACTTAAACCATCTAGGAGTTCCAGTAGCAGTCTCCGAATTTCATCATCAGCTCAGTCAAGTCACTCCTAAAGAAAGGTCTCGTCACTACTAACAAAACGAGCCCAAACACGGCACATCTAACTCAAACCCTCAAGTTGTTCCAGTAGCAGTCTCCGAATTCCATCATCAGGTCAGTCAAGTCACTCCTAAACAAAGGTCTTGTCACTACTAACAAAACGAGCCCAAACACGGTACATCTTACTCGGACCGTGTACATTAGCCTGTCTGAGATAAAAACTAAATATTTGTAATTGATCACCTACATACTTTTTATCGCAAGGATCAAGTTAGAGGAAGCAAAATTTCCGTGTCTGTACAGCGATGTTTTTTCGCCAAGCTGATATCGTCAACCGGCACTGGTCTTGCCTCTACGGCGGTTGACCGCGGACTGAGTGAGTTGTGATTTCAATTAATTTCAAATGATTGTTTATTTATACTTAAAATTGCCATAGGAAAAGCTACCTTACGGGCGTGTTATTACGTTTTATCGAATCTATCAAAATCTACGATAACTCAACAAAACAAAGGTAAAAGTATTATTTTTTTCTGAACGTTATTGGAAACATTTTTAAATGTTTATACTACCTTATTTGTTGTTCAGTAGTATATATGCTTTTTAGGGTTCCGTAGCCGAATGGCAAATAACGGAACCCTTATAGATTCGGCATGTTTGTCTGTCTGTCTGTCTGTCCGTCCGTATGTCACAGCCATTTTATTCCGAAACTGTTAGGACTACAGAATTGAAACTTGGTAGGTATTCTGTGAATGGCTTTCCGATTTTTAAACAAAAATAAAAAATATAAATGTTTAAGGGGGTGCAACCCATACATGGAATATAATTCAAATGAAAACTCTAGAAGATATCACGAATTTCACAAACACGCTCGCAAAATTAATAAAATATTTGCAGTGAAACCACAGATTAGGTCATAGTTACTACGAAAATATTATTATAAGCTTAGCTATGCTGTAGATCCCCACCGATCACAATCAATTTGAAGTCAATATAGTATAATAATATGATCTATTGTATAAAATAATATTCATCTATATATATAATAATATAATATAATATTTTAAACCACCCCGACTGATCTATGTATAATAGCTTTTTCCAATGACTCTAAACACGACATTTAAAATCTGAGCTGTAAGTTGGTGAGGATTTGAGTATTCTGTAGAGTCCAGGAGGCTTCCATGTTCTTACAATATCGTTGAAGAAGAAGATTTTCGAATTGATCAGACCTATGAAAGTTGATTTCATAGCGCAATTAACTAGAAAAAAGCTCATAATTTTATAACGATTGAACGAATTTTCATGAATCAAAGCTAAGAAAACTCTCGATGAAGACATCTATCAAACAAAAAAAACTATCAATAATAAAAACAAAATCGGTTCATCCGGTTAGGTGCTAAGATGCTACAGACAGACACACAGATACACACGTTAAACGTATATTTCCTCTACATTTTGCGTCGGGGAACGCCGTAAGGTTACGGCGGCAGATGTACTCCTTGGTGGTAAGCTACTTTTTGGTAGATTTAATGATTCCACTACCACTGTACGAAAACTCATGATTCATGAATGCACATAAAACTTTCATTGGTAGGTATATAGCTAGGATTAGAACCAACGACCGTCGGGTCAGAATCAGGGTAACTATCCTTTACGCCAAAGGGCCGTCCAATATCAATTCACTGCGTCTGTCTGTCTGTTCGCAATAATCTCAATAGCTACTGAACGGATTATCATGCGGTTTTCACCAATAGCCAGAGTGTTTATGAGGAAGGTTTGGGGCATAAATCGTTAAGGTTTTGTGTAAATTGGATGAAATATGACGATGGTTGTTAAATATGTTCATATTTTATATTCGATGCAACAAACTGATGAAAATTTTGTAGGCATATATGTTCTACCCGTGCGAAGCCGGGGCGGGCTGCTAGTAATATATAATATACAAATAAAATCTCAAAGTCACTTGACAGAAAAAGTTATAGCTAAAACCGTCCAAAATTATAAGAAAACTGAAAATAAAACAAAACAATTAATATCTCGAAAACTATAGAAAATCTGTATATCTGTACTATAGAGTATTGGTGTCCCCAGACCACAGACCTTCGCTGGTACGGGTTGCAGGCGACACCCTGTATATAAATCTGTCGGGGTGGTTTTAAATTTAAGAAATAATATATCTACTGATTTTATTTATGCATGGAATCAGCAGAGTTACACTAAACAATTTTTAGTCATGTTTTATATACTACGAGTAGGTACTACGATTACTTCAAACATTTAACAGAACGTTAGTAATAATATGGACATGTCCAGAAGATTTATCAAATAGACGTTTCTCAGAGTGATTCTAACTCTCTTTTTAACCGACTTCCGTAAACTCTATTCTTCTCTGTTCGTCTGTATGTTTTTTTTATGTATGTTCATCGATATTTTCGCCAATTATGAACCGATTTAAAAAAATCTTTTTAAGTTAGAAAGGGTATGTATGTCCCATTGTAATTTCATCGAGATCTGAAGTATATCTAGAGATACGAGTATGACGAAAAACGCCTCAAACTTGCTACTGAAACTGAGTCGCGCGGCATGAAAGTAAGTTGTTTTAGTTTTTTTTAACTATCTTAATTGTTATTATAATAGACCAATAATTTATGCAAAATTAATCTCGCCAGGCATGTTTTTAGGAGAATCCGAAATATTCGTAAATCCAGAAAATTAAACATAATTTTCTGGATTCAGCAGTTAGAATATAAAACACTTTTGAAATTGGACTTTATGGATCGGTATGTTATGTATTCCATTCTCTATTTAGTGCGTTAAGTGGGCACTCTATGACACAATCTGTTTTTTACGATAAATGGAGCGACTACTGTTTTTATAATTACTATTTTTTACCTATAATTGTTTTTAAGATTTGTTGGTTTCATTGTGGCATAGCAGCGTTGTTGACAAAAAAAATGAAAAAATTACAAAGTTTGAAGCTACAATTACCTTATGCAGTTTTGCAATGAAAACCCTATTTAATGAATCGATTAACGACCCCTGCAAAATGCAGTATTACTGTCCGGCCCAGCGTGGGAATAAAATGAATATGGAGTAAGACAGAGGCGAGTGATAGCCGAGATGTATCGAGTGAAGTGCGGCGAGACACTGCAGGACTCAACGCGGACGCCAGCCGGCCGCAGCCGCGACTCGAGGGGGCGCTCAGACCGGATCTCAGACCCTAAAATAAAAACATCTATCGAAATAATAATACGCACTGCTTACCCGGGACAAGTACGCGAAACGAATGGCGTTGACCCCCAGAACATTCCCATGCCGAGGCCCAACTGGATTCTTATAGGGTACTATGCTTAGAGAACTGAATAGGCCTTTCAAACGTGTGTGGACTTATTAGCTTATATTTCTAAGGCTAGCTTTCATGGGAGCACCGGCCGCCCGTGGCCACGGCCTGTCTTCTTGATTGATGATACGCTTTCTAACACCTTGCGAAAACAGTGGCAATTTATCTATTCAACAACGATTAATGGCTCTCCTATAAGCTAAAAGAAGATTGAACACTTTTTAATTTAATTTTTTTAGAATGCTAACTAACATGAATCTTTTTCAATGAAAGCTTTACATATTTGCATTTTTACATGTTTTTTCTTCTTGGAATAAGTACATGAAAAAGGTATCAACAAAATCAGCAGCAATGTTATCATTCCTACTTTTTTTTAATGCTGTATAGGCAAGCGTTTGACAACTATCTCACCTGATGTTATGTGACGATGCGGTCCTATCCTATTATTATATATATATATATATTATCCTATTAGTGTATACATACATAAAATCACGTCTTTTTCCCGTTGGGGTAGACAAAGACTACTTCTTTCCACATGCTACGATCCTGACATATCTACCTGAAAAAATATTATTAGAAAGGGCATTTCTATTGGATTTAAGCTGGAAAGTATACTTTACAAACTTTACTTCTCTGGTTTACTTTCGTGGTAACATATTGTTACCGTCAATCTACTTTCCGAATGGCTCTTGTTATCTTTTGGCTACCTACTTCCTTTCTAGCTGTTATTCCTCTCAGAACAATAATGTATAATGTGATCACTGACTATTCATCTCATGGGAACCTATTTTCATGTATTATCCTCGTCTAGGCGAGTAACAATTCAGGTTTCAGGTCCAGTGACAATGCGAACAAATAGGAAATACACCGAGTCAGTATTTCTTTAGTGCAACTTAATCTATGAATGAGAAAACGGGAAATAGCACAAATAGACGAGGTTAACACAGTCCCACCTTTCACCCTCAGTGTTTCTCGTGGATAGGATCAATCCAAAACTCGGACCCGTCTTGACCCGTCTATAGAATTGTATAATTTAACCGTGCCGCCTTTTTTCCCATTATGCTTTTGTTAAGGGTAGCCAGACAAACCCGTTGCCATTACACAAAGAGAAATATATTTAATGGTGTCCAGACAATGGAGGAGAAATTGTGATAGGTGAGAGTAATCTTTCACAGCCACCGAACAATGCTAGTGCTTTTATTTTCTACTGAGATGCCCCCAAATGCCGAGGTCGGAAAGGGTCACTATTCCTTGATCCGTCTCCGATATAGCATTTTAAATTAAATTTCGGTTTTATGACGATGATCAGTAATCGTTGCGTTTTTTAATGTGAATTATAAAATGAAGTGATGTGAGACGGCAACAGGCCGGTTTGTAGGGTTTTGTACGTTTTGTTTAAACTTTTGACGCGTTTTAACAAAAAAATATTAATAGCGTGTGCATTTAATAACGACGACAGTGCGCCGAAGTAAAAGAAAGGCGGAGCGCCTCCAAGGTCAGCAGACAAGCATACCTACGTGTTCCTCGCACTTTTCATTACTACCTTTGTATTTGTATACTTATTAAATAGTTATTTAAAAAACCTTTACCTTTATTATAATATAAAGCATACTGTTACAATAAGATACGTAATATTCAGTGTTCTGAAAACATTTTAAGTTATATAGTAGACGGAGCAAAGAACTTGCGTCCTAAATATACTGCGTGCAGTATAAATATAATAACGATATCGACCAACTTGGTCAGTCTGAAGGCCAGTGACAAGATAAATCAACTAAATACGAGTAAATCAGCTCACACAAGAATGTTCCAACACAAGAAACAACGAATTTGCAATTTTCTGCAGGAATCTTCCAACCGTCATTTCGCTTGAAATTAAACTTAATTGGTGCGCTTTGACTATTAAGCCGTAAAATCAAGCAAATTCTTCATCTAATGCCAACATGGCATCGATTGGCCCACATAATTTATTATATATTTTATTAATTTAAATCCAGTATGGCTTTCTTCACTTTTTCCATTTTCACTCAGTGTATTTGTTATAATTGTGTCAGCAATCCTCAAATGATTTTTAATAATTTTATGTTAATATTAAGTTATAACATTGTGTGTGAATGTGATCTAAAGTTATTATAACTCCAGTTATTATAACCTAAAAAATTATGATTACAAAGGGCTATAAGGCATTCTTATTGGATTTTAAGTTACTACTACTTTATAAAATTTACTTCTATGGTCTACTTTTGTGGTAATATTTTGTTACCGTCAATCTACTTTCAGAATGGCTCTTGTGAGTATACCTTTTAAAGCCTCCTACAGTGTTTACATATAGTTGTGGCTTCCAATTTAAAAAAATGTACACAGGTCTGATTATCATCTGGTATTTATAAATATCCTGCTCATTGCAGCAGTCGCTGTGCTTTATCACGGTGCTAATCGGACGACAGTCTCATTTTGGATTGAACAGAATTAGCTCGTGATTCATTCTCATATCGTACTTAGTCAAAATTTTTGTCTTACAATGTGTGTAGACCATTTAGATCAACGAATGCAGTTTTCTTTCAAATGCAGTTTTTTGTCAAGTGACTGTTGCTGTTTTTGTTTTTGCGTTGGTGAAAAATTTCAAATGCATAGCCCACAACTGTAGTATTCTTCTGAATATAGCAATTTCTTATTGGAAAATGGGGATTATGCTATTCTCTTGCACGCATTTATTAAAATACGACTGTATTAAGATTGCACGATTACGATTAAGCGTACCTACGCGTTTTTTAAATATTTTGAAAGACTTCTCAGACGGCACTAAACCCAAACCATACGAGTAGGCACCCTAAACGAATGTTAATTGTTAAACATTTACTTGTGTTAACACATATTAAATCAAGCAATTACCAAAACAATCCAGAATTTAATTTCATAAAGGAGGAACATCAACATTATTATTAATTAATTTATTATTGTTCATGCATATACGCACATCGACATGTTATTGCTCATTGGTCTTTATCTTAAGGTTATTAACATCAATCTAATTATAAAATAAGTTAATTTTAGATTAAACAAATGCATTATACTGTGGATGCAATATTATGAATAAAATCTCTTTGTTTAATACATAGCTGTAAATAAAAATAACAATGATTGTATATTTACTTCAATATCCTTATGTTAATTTAGAGGTTCTACATGGAATTCTAATCAGATACCGAACACAATCAGATCACACATTTAGGAGTTTATTACATGACATTTTACACAAGTTCGTCTCCTCCTTCCATTTCCACCCAGCGTGGAAGACAGACTTTCCTGTCAAAAAGATATTTGTTCTGCGGCGAAGCCCAAAACATTAACCCGTATTATTATGTATGTATGTCCGTCCCTATGTCCACTGGTAACTACTCAACGGCTCAACCGATTTTGATAAAATATATATAAATATATACGTCATTAGATTTGTCTTTATGGCGCGCGTGTCACTTGTTAGGTACATAAAATGCTAGAAACTCAAAATGACGGATTTTATGCGGTTTTTTTAAGGTTTTCGACCCAAAACCTATAGGGTACTTCCGGTTGACCTAGAATTGTCAATTTTGGTTAAAAGCAAGGTCTTCCAGCACAAGCACAGAATAATGAATAGTACAAGGCAAGTAAAGGAAAAATTCCAAAAAATAAAAAAACGAATAATTAAGGTAAATTTTGATACTACAATTTTTCGCAAAAATCTAAATTTGCCTAGTATATCTTTTTATCGTGTTGACTCAGGACCTTGATTTTTATACACCTAATAGGGACGATTGAATTTAGTATCTGGTATAAATTTCAACTTGCTAGGTCTACTCGTTCCTGAGAAAATCGGTGGTAACACACGGACAGACAGACGGACAAGAAAGTCATCTTGTAAAGGTTCTTTTTTTTACCTTTTGAGGTACGGAACCCTAAAAAAGGATGTTTCTCAATTCGGCTGTATATCGAATACTATAAGAATCTTTGTCCTGACATACTGACTGACTGAATGACTGACAGACAACGCACAGCCTAAACCGCTGGTCGTAGATAATTGAAATTTGGAGGTTAATTTTTTTTTAGTACGTAAGGGTGTACTAGGAAAGGATTTTCCAAAATTCAGCCCTGAAGGGGATGAAACGGGGTTCAAAGTTTGTATGGAAAAACAAGATTAGATAGCATTTTCTATTCGAAACTTCATACAAGTGCTCCAGTAAAAAAATAAGTAAATACGTGTTTCATGTTTTTTTTTAAATTCCACCCCTAAGAAGGTGAAATGGGGTAACAAAGTGTGAAAATCAATATTGTTTTGGATTGCGCTGAAATTTGTCATGCAGATAGTTATTACGACGTTAGTTTCCTCTGAGAAAGGATTTTCCAAAATTCACCTTTTAAGGGGATGAAATGGGGGTTCAAAGTTTGTATGGAGAAACAAGATTAGATAGTCTTTTCTATCCGAAATTTCACATAAGTGCTTCAGAAAAAAAAAGTAAATACGTGTTTCAGGTTTTTTTTTTAAATTTCACCCCTAAAAGGGTGCAATGGGGTAACAAAGTGTAAAAATCAATATTGTTTCGGATTACGCTGAAATTTGGCATGCAGATAGTTATTACGATGTTAATTACCCCTGAGAAAGGCTTTTCTAAAATTCACCCCTGAAAAGGATGAAACGGGGGTTCATAGTTTGTATGGAAAAACAAGATTAGATAGTCTTTTATATTCGAAACTTAAAACAAGTACTTAAGTAAGTAAATACGTGTTTCAGGCTCTTTCGAAATTCCACCCCTAAAAGGGTGAAGTAGGGTAACAAAGTCTGAAATCAATATTGCTTCGGATTGCGCTGAAATTTGGCATGCAGATAGTTATTTTGACTAAGGTATCTAAGGTAGCTAAGAAAGAATTTTTCAAAATACACTCTTCAAGGGGATGAAGCGGGGGTTCAAAGTTTGGATAGTCGTTTTATCCGACATTTCACACAAGTACTCGTACTTCTGTAAATAAATAAGTAATTACGAGTTTCAGACTTTTTCATATAAACTGGGGTAACAAAGTCTGAAAATCAATATTGTTTCGGATTGCGCTGAAATTTAGAATGCAGATAGTTAAAATGACGTAGGTATCCGCTCAGAAAGGATTTGCTAAAAAATCCTCCCGGATACGGAACGGGGATTCAAAGTTTGTATGGCGAAACAAGATGGGATAAAGTACGTGTTGTAGGATTTTTCGAAATGGGGTAGGTTACAAAGACTGTAAATGTAGGTTTTTCGGGTTTTATAAATAAATATGAATCCCGAATTGCCTTAGTCACGCGATAACATGAAAACGGGTGAACCGATTTGGCTAATTCTAATTTGATGTGTTTAATGATAGAATCGTTTTTACAAAAGAAAAGTTTTAAAAAGAAGATTTTAACACGGGCGAAGCCGCGGGGCACTTCTAGTATATATATATATATTTATGTTTGTTCGCGGATAACTTCGTCGTTTATGAACCGATTTTGATGATTATTTTTTTGGTTGGAAGGAGTTATCCCAATAGTAGTACCATAGCAATTTCATCGAGATCTGATAAGTATCTCCATAGATATGGAGATAAACAACTCAAAACTGGTACTGAAAATGAATAGCGCGGCATTTGAAGTCGGTTCTTTTAGTTTTTTAAACGATCTTATATTCTAGACAAGTGCGACTTTATCTTAAACCGCATCTTACTTAACATAAGGCAAGATAGCGGTCAAGTGCTCAGTCAGACATAATAAAATAAAACAGGCCAAGTGCGAGTCAGCATCGCGTCTCTTATCGCACACTTAGGGAGGGTTCCGTACAATACGAAACATAACAGAGTTTCAACCTCATATAATTCATTAATTGATATTAACAAGAATATTTGGTTTGGTCGCGATCTAGAAAGACGGGGCTCGTTTACTAGCGCCATCTATGTCATTTTGCCGAAACTAATGAGATAGATAGCGTTTAAAAACACGTTTTATGTATGGGGTATATATATTTCATTTTTAACTTTATTTTATTTTTAGTATTTGTTGTTCTAGCGGCAACAGAAATACACCATCTGTGAAAATTTCAACTGTCTAACTATCACGGTTAATGAGCTATAGCCTGGTGACAGACGGACAGACAGACAGACAGACAGACATACAGACAGACAGACAGACGGACAGCGGAGTCTTAGTAATAGGGTCCCGTTTTATCCTTTGGGTACGGAACCCTAAAAATAAGGGAAAATGTTCTGTGGCAGAAGCTCTACGGATAGATCAACAAGAAGCTTTACATAATAAGATACATATGTCGAAAAATAAGGCGTAATATCTACCAAGAAAAGACCAAGCCGGATCATCACCCTCAGCAGTGAGATATCGACTTTTAGAGGGAGAGGATTGTAGTACACTTATAAATATATATTTTATACTTATATAATCTTATATATAAGGTACTTTTTTAATCTAACATGAATAACCGTACTATCCTATGTGAATGATTGAACTACACTCCACTCCAGTCCAGCACAACTAGATACATGTTATTCCTTCACGTTGGTACAGTCCCACATATTTAAGAGGCCGGTCTCATACGTAAACAATTTAATGTACTGAGTGCATAACTCTCATTTCCTGAATAATTACACAAAATTATTTTATTTTTAAGCCGTTCAGCTATTTGTATTCTGCATTCGCGGGCTTCTCGGACATGTGTATTTTATTCGAGGTTAGCGGATAATGTATTTATGTGCGAAAGATTTTTGCGTCTATTTATGTGAGATACAAGACAAGACGATACAGATGCTTTCAAGAATGTTGATTTAATCGATTCATTTATCCTACCTGCACTAAATCCAATATTTTATTATGAACCTTTTGTCCCATTGGCCAATGGGCATGGGTCTTCTATTTCATTGCCTTCCATTAATAAAAGGTTTTAAGGTTATACAGGGTTTGCATGTCTCTCGAGCCCCCCTAGACATAATCCAATTTCTGTTTCCATTCACGCTAACGCAACTTCAAAATGTACGGGAATGACATCTTTGTTGCGGAAACATAAATGTCATTCCATACATTTTGAACTTTCGTAAGCGTGAATGGAAACAGAAATTGGAATTTGTCTATGGGTCCAGGTTGACTTGCTATGCCTTGATATTGTCACGCTAAGTAAAGTGCGTTTGGGGTAATGCCGATCGGATTTTGGACAAGTTGAAAGAGTCTCGCAGAAAAATTATTATTTCGTCACCGGTGTATCAGATAACTTAAATATGGTGATTATTTATTTATTTAGTTATAAATTTAGTTTTTTTAAGCTTAAAACATTTCAACTTTGAAGTGGGCAAGTACATAGTTTTTTTAGGTATTCAGAAAAAATACAATGAAGGGCTTATTTACCCTAAGGGGTAAGGCCGGCTTCAATTTATATTAACTTCTAATGCTTATAGATCAAAATTCATAAGATTAATATATCCGATGTTTTCCATTCTAAAACATTTAATAAATTATCTAGGGATTCTAAACCACAAACGTTGCAGTAAGTATATTGTTTATTTTTTGGTTTTCGGTATCCGATCTTGGCCTTAATGCAATTGTTTTTGTGATTTCATGGTTTACAAGAAGTACCAACCTATTTATTATTTGATCGTGGAAAAGATCGGTATGGTGTTTTACTAAATAAGGGCAGGGTTTAATAAGAATTTACCTTAGTATTTATTTGTATTTGTATACATTATCAAGGTACAGCTCAAATATTCTGTACTCAATAAGACGAATACAGAATATTTGTGAGTACCTTCTTTTTATTACCAGCTTCTTGACATTAACAGTGACAGTGAGACTATCTGCCTACGTTATTTACGACCTGCGACGTCGACCGTGACGTTGACCTAGGGAAATGTAAAGCTACAATAGAACATTTTGAATCTTTTAGCTCACATCTATCTGAAAGGTCTTCATGATCTAGCTAGATCTACTGAAATCAGCACAATGGATGCTGATGTTCAGAAATCTAGTGAATACTACAGATACAATGTAGCTTCTTCAACTAAGCAATAGATTCAGGAACTTAAAAGTTAAGTAATGATTAGCTTTATAAATATTATAAATCGATCAACCGATTTCCAAAAAGAAGAAGGTTCTCAATTCGTCTGTATGTATTTTTTTTATATGTACGTAACGCGATTTCTTCGTCAATTGTGAACCGATTCAAATGATTCTGTTTTTTAATCGGTAGGGTACGTTTCCGAGGTGGTTCTCATTGTAATTTCATCAAGATCTGATAAGTATCTCCAAAGATATGATGATAAACGTCTCAAACTTGCTACTGAAATTGACTTGCGGGGCATGGAAGTCGATTGTTTTAGTTTTCTTAATTATATAGATCGGATTACAATAAATCAGCTAGAAAATATGTATAAACGTCCTAATACAAGATAGACGTCGGATTTCAGGCAGCACACAGCTCTTGAGAGTTAGACCATTTTAGGACATGATTCTAGGTCTAGCGTGTTCACCACACATCATCGCTTACCACCAAACGAGGTAGTGGTCAAGCCTATCAGATATATCATTATACTAGCGACCCGCCCCGGCTTCACACGGGTAAAGCATAATATATGCCTGCATTTTTGCATTAGCTCGTTAGCACCATGCATTGTTTCGTTATATTTCAAAGGGATTAGGCAGCGTTTTCGATGAAAGCTCCCAGTTGGCTTGTTTTTTCGACACTTCCAACAATTATAATTTCTATTTATTGAAGAAAACCGCATGAAAATCCGTTTAGTAGTTTTTGAGTTTATCGTGAACAGATAGACAGACATACGCGGCGGGGGACTTTGTTTTATAATATGTTGTGATGATAAAAAAGCCATTATACAATAAAATAGTATACCTAATGGTTATATTATCTGATATTTATAAGCAAATACACAAATTACTTAGATAATTAATATTCTGCACCGATTTTCAGAAGACACAGTTTTGCTTACAGCTTCAGGTGTCAGCTAGTGTCAGTTAGTACAGATGGCGCAACGTAAAGTTGCTTTGAAGATTTGTAGCAGAGTCCCGTCAGCCTTTTAAACTGTACAACAACGGTAGACGGAACTCATATGTGTCGACAGTTGCGTCGAGGTGTTTCTTGGCGATTTTGTAGTCTAATTTATAACGTATGTTGTATTAGGTATGTAATATAACGCGGTCTTTAAATATGCGAGCATCTCACAGAGTGGCACTTCGAGACGCGGACGATGCGCGCCGCGGCGTGCGGTGCGTACTTTGCAAAGGTCGGCAAACTCCACGACAATGGCAAGGATTCTTGCACGATTTTATTTGGTTCAAGAGCTAAGTCTTGGATTATAAACTCGTCATTATCAAAGAGCTAAGTACAAATAGGCGTATCCACATTAATCTTTCAGTCACAGATTTGATGTCGGTATATGTACCTATACCTAGTAGGCTAGGCACTGAATAGGGACAATAACATTGCTAACATATAGTTTAACTTAGCTGTCGACTGGGCAAGTCTCGCGAAGCGCGACGCGACTCGATCGCCCTTGAATTCGCAAAAATATAAACAAATAAGAATGACCTCGGCCCATATGATAGACACGAATCACTATTCAAACCGAGCCGGGTCAGATTAGGGCGACTATTATTATGCGCACTACGGGTTTTTGAATAACTTAACTTGTATTATGAAATAGAACTAGAATCACCGGCTAGCTTACTTTGATAAGGTGACGTCATCATCGTCTGGGCCCCCAATTTGACGTCAGCTAGAACGGTGACCCACAAATCTACAGACACAATAAATTCAGCAACGAACGATGCGAATCGCTTCGGGTCAATGAACTGTTGACGTATTTTAAATACGCACTAAGTATGTAGGTATATCTTATCGCGAATGTAGTACGCGGCATGGCTGGCGGAGCCGCCTGCTCTACCTATAAACCGCGACATATTTGCAAAATGGTTATTTATAGACGTGAAGTACCCGTGACGAATGCTTCGTTGTAGTGATAATGCTTTAATCTAAGGTCTGTAAATTTGCAAGTCTGTAAGTGTATTGCTTTTATTTGAAAAGAAATAGACAAAATACATTGTTCAGTTTACCTAATAACTTACTGTAAACTTAATCGCACTCCTCAGTTTCGTAAGGAACCAGATGATCAAATCACAAATATCACAATCGCCCACAGTAATGCCTCCTTTTATTATGATAAAGTCTAATTTAACCTATTTGTGTATAAATAAAAAAATCTAACAAAACAAAAATAAAGTGACGTATGTAAATAGAAAACGTCATCAAAAATTTAAAAATGTCAAAATGTTTTGATGAGTGTTGGGAATAGGATCCAATTGGTTCCCGGAATATTTTGGTATTTAATACGCTATTATTGATATTCGTAAATAGTGTATATTATACTAAAATATTATGTTTTCGAAAAATATATTCTGGTATTTCTGGTAATATTATTTAGGTAAGTATTAGATCTATTTTAATGTAAAGTTAAACGTATTGTGTCTGTGATTTTTTATATAATGCTCCTATGAACATTTTATATATTTATGCATATATGCAGGATTTTTCTTTAAAATAATTTCAATACAGACTGTTCTTATGTTATAAACCACCATTCACAAGGTTCTTATGAATTAAATTAATCGCGTGAACGAAATCTTTTTCTCAAGACTAGCCCACGCCGGAAACTCGGCGAGAGTTCGTTTTACTGCAGCACTTTTAACGCTATTGATATCAAGAAAATGTGAGAAAGGAAGTGTGTCTGACTGTAATGCTGCTACAAGACACACTACACCGACCTCTTTGTATAGAAAGAAAGAGTCTGCTTAGGTTGGTAGGCGATTTTCGACGTGATAGTTTCCTCCATTAAGATTCATATTGGCAGTGAAAGGACTGCATTTGTACTTAGTCCATACAAAGCGAGACACCCGCAGTAGCTGCCTTACCTACCTACCCACATAATGCGGCGGATACAGATCCGAGTTTCTTACTTACACATACATACGAAGTACGAAGGCCAGTTTTAAATGCGTGTATGTGTCGCTTACGAGTTGCAAACACATACGGCTTCAATGATCAGCAGGTGTAAGCGAACTAACGCAAGGGGTTATTGCGATTAACTCTTTTATCCCCTCGTTTCCATATCAAAGAGTATTGAACCTTGCTTAACTATTGGACCAATGTCGATTAGAAGCCGTGTGATCTTTAACATGATGCATAAGATTTTGTTTCTACTTCTCTTTATCTTCAGCTCCTGCTTGCTTAAATATTAGATATTTTTGCACAAACTAAAATGATATAATAATTCGTTCACTGTTGTACCGTCAGTAATTATTCAAAATAGGTAATAATAATCAGGATGGAATAAGATATGCATAAAATTACTAATTTGAATTCTTTGACATTAGTTAGTTAGTTTATTTTGCGAAAATTCTAATTAGACCAGTAGTTAATATTAAAATGACACAGGTGATGGAAATTACAAAGGGTAAATAAATGGGGTTACTTGTCAGTGTCTCCATTGTTACCATTAAAATGAGGTGTTAAAAATGACCAAGTTACTAATTTTAATAACAAAGGCAAATTCTGTCAGTGAATCGATTACTAGTACTGTAACGAAGGTCAGAGGGTTTGTAAGTGTGCGTATGTATGCAAGTATGCAGGCGAGCTCAGTGCGGCGTCGCTGCTGCAGGCCTGCCCTGCACCGGCGGTTGCAACACCCTCCCCCCTTCGTTCTCGGCTTCTCACTCATCGCCGTCTTGCCTGTCTCACCTCGCGGCCGGCAGCCTTGCGCGACGCGCCGCGCTATTTCACATTCAAAATTATTCGCAACCATTGCAAAAACTCTCTGTGCAATAAAAATATTTTTTCTTTTGATGCGGTCGCAATTAGTGTTTGAAACAGAGAGATTGTTTGTATTTTAGTAAGAAAATTAGTGCCTTTGCAAACTTTGAATGCACTCCTCGTTGCATGTCCCGCGCGCTTCGTTATGAGAACCCCGTTACTGGCGGTCACGTTGACGTCGCGCGGTGCCGCCATATCTGTCTCGGCCACCAACTAGCAAAATTAATAGGTAATTATTTTCGCGTACCAGTGTTCCTGTTTGATTTACTTGTTCTGTGATTGTGTGCTAAAGTGAATTCTCTCTTCTGGCGATCCATGTGCTCATTCCAGTTGGACTCTCATTGGAAAATTAGGCGCGCGCCGGCCGGTTCTTATCGGGTGCAATGCAGTTGCATTCTCAACTTATTGCAGTTTTGCATTCACAAAAGTTTCATGCGCGGAAAGTTTTTAGTGCTATGATATTGTTTAAAAAGGACTGTAAACGTGCTATAAAAGTGCTAAAAAATAAAAGTGATGTGTTAAAAGTTTCTTTAGAGCTGTCATAGTTTACTTTCTGTGTTATTTCGGTCATTGACCGCCAGAATTCGCATCCCTTTATGTTAGTGCTGTTATAAGTTTAGGTTCTCAAAAATCCGTCTTTTGTATTTTAGGTTCAACGAAATTGTGTCACATCCCTAGTATAATGCAATGACCCGCGCATTCCGTTTTTGAAATTCACCAATACCCGGATGGAATGAGGAGTGCACAATCCCATTGTTTCATAATTTCATATGTTTGAACATCATTTGTTTTTTTGTTTTTCGGACGGATAAAGAGTTTAATTTTCTCCCAAAATTACAAAAATTACAAAATAAAGGTAAATATTAGAAAGTATTATGTAGATGTAAAATGAGCATATTTCAGATATAGAAAAATGTTGTTAGCATTGCTTACACACGTGGCTTCCTTGAATTCGTGTTGTATGACATCATCAGCACGCCAGCCACGAAACTCCAACCGAGTCACAGTAAAAAGTTCTCATAGGGTCTCTGTGTATGTTCCTCTAAAGATATATAAGTGTAGTGTGTGCTACATAGCATAATAAATGTACAGAATGGCGGAGGGAAATGGAGAAATACCCCTTGAAGAGGTACCCGGGAAGGACTCCGATGTTGGCCGAACACCTGATTACCGCAAACTCATCGACTATGGCTTGGATCCAAAGGTGAGTTATCTAATGTTTTGTAACCGTAGCTGAGTACATAATAAAGCTATTACATTCTCTATTTACTGGCTTCAGTCGGAACAATTGAAGTATATATTAAATATTTTAAGTTCCGTTAAACCCGTCGAACAAAACTTATATTTGAGAATATTTCGATTATTCTTACATAATTAACAATCAATGCTTTTTTTAAATATTGTCATTAGTAATTATATGCCTCCTCAGAGTTACCAAAGGTTTTGTAAGTTTAGTTTGTTCGGTAGCGTTGGAAGTTTGTGAAAACATTTTCTGCGCTATCAAATACTTTATCCTGCAGAAAGCTACATTATTCCATATCAGTGCATTATTAAGGCCAAGTGATGTTAACCTTGCTACTATCAATGTTTTAAATGATAAAATAATATAATATTTACAAAAATAAAATTATTTTAATTTCTTGTTGGAATCTGATTGGAATTTTGAATTGTTCTGAAGTCTGCTTATATAGACTTTTGAGTCCTATTGGGATAAATGCCTTATTGGAATATTATATAATACAATTATAAACAAATACTTCAATATTCAATATATTTTCTTACATTATATTTTCAGTGAGTAGGTACTTATTTTAATATTTTTGTCATGGCATTATAGAGACTGCAGAAGTACCTAGGTACCTACTTAGCTTTTTATTTTATTAGTGAGTAGTTTCTCAATAAATCCTAGGACACAGTCTTAATTAATATTATAATAAAATAAATGCCTTATTGGAATATTATATAATGCAATTACAAACAAATAATAATAATATTCAATACATTTTCATGTATTGTATTTTCAGTTCATGTTTTCTTATTATCATGGCATTATAGAGGTTGCAGAGTACTTGCTTAGCTTATTATTTATAAGTCAGTAATATCTTAATAAATCCTCAGGACCACAGTACATAATATTATAATAAGATAAATGCCTTATTGGAAAATTATTTAATGCAATTACTAACAAATACTTTATATTCAATATATTTTCTCATATTGTATTTTCAGTTCATGTTTTTATCTTATCATATCACTAATAGAGACTGCAGAGTACCTACTTACCTTTTTATTTTATTGGTAAGTAGTTTTTCTAATAATCCTTTTGGACAAAGTACTTACATAATATTATATTAACATAAATGCATTATTGGAATATTAAATAATACAATTACAAACAAATAACTTAATATTCAATATATTTTCTTTTATTGTATTTTCATTACTTATAATAAATCTTATCATGGTATTATAAAGACTGCAGACTACCTACTTAAGCTCTCTTTTTATTTATAAGTATGTAGTGTAATAGATCTTTAGGAATGTACTGTACATTACATTAGTTATATGGTACTTTAATGTAAGTACTGTTATTAGTATTACCACTTAAAATAGGCACCTAATCAGATCATTACCTACATTACTAGAGTTCTTGCCTACCTATATAGGTGTAGGTAAGTACCTATGTACCAACCATTGTAAAGAGAAACTAGTTTATTAGTACTATTATTACAAAGTCTAGATATAATATGACACTAGAAATTAACCACTCAAATGACTACATTCTGATTCATAACTTTATCAAGTTAACACAATTCTTAAAATGTTCTATGGAATATACTTATTTGCTCTCCTACCATATTGTAGTTATACCTGTTATAGATACCTTCATTTAAACACACCTAGTACCTATATCTTTTGTATGTAGGTTTTTATCCATTATCATCAGCCTATCTCTGTCCATTACTGGACATGGGCTGTAGACCTCACCTAAAATGTCTTTAATCTACACTAATATTATAAAGAGGAAAACTTTGTTTGTTTGGTTGTAATGAATAGGCTCAAAAACTACTGGACCGTTTTTAAAAATTCTTTCACCATTCGAAAGCCACATTATCCACGAGTAACATAGGCTACATTTTATTTTGGAAAAAAAAATAGGGTTCCGTAAGATATTTGGGTTTTAGCAAAACAACGTTTTCCGGGTCAGCTAGTGTGTTATATAGGTACATGTATTCATATTTTATTAGTTATTTTATACCTATGTATGTTACTAATGTATGAGCATTCCAATCTCATCAATGTGTCAAAAGCTATTTAATATATAATATGTAACTTTATATACCTATTTAAGTCTATATATTTATTTATTTTCAGCCATCACTGTCCCACTGCTGGACAAAGGCCTCTTCCCATTCCTTTAATTATATATTTTTGATATTTATTATATTTTTATAGCATACTTCATTTATATACTTTTAATATGTATGTCTATCTACTTGCGATATTGTTATTGCGAATTTAAATAAGTACACCTAATCTTCCACTTATTAGTACCTATTTATACTATTATTTATTATCTGATATTAGTTGCTATGTTATTATAATCATCAATACATAAAACAGTTTTAAAAAATTATCTATGATTAAAAATAGACTCGCGCATGTCTTGTTTAAATATAAGTTTTCTATATTCATATAAATAAATTAAGCAAGATGCGCCCGCGGATTCACTTGCACAAATAATTATTATTATACTGGTAGGTAATTCATTATAATGAAAATCCTAAATCTGTTTCTAACCCAGGTCTTTATATAAAATCCTAATTACAAATACACAAAAACGAATGAGTACCTACGGATTTTAATGAAAAACCGTTTAGCCGTTTTGGTGTAATAAAAGGTAATCTGATGGTAGTCATCTGAGCAAATTATAACGAACTTTCGCATGATAAAGGTAATTTTTGTGGCAGCAACTCAGCAAATGTTTAATTCCGTTAGAGATTTATATGTAGTTCTCTATTAAAATTTAGAATATAATATAATAACCAAAGATAATGTATTGAGGTACTTATCAGACTATTCAACAAGTAGGTAGCAAAATTAAATGCTGATAAAAGTTTAATGATACACTAAGGGCGCGCTGCGCTGTCTTTGGCGAGTCATGGTCATAACACCATATAAAAACCATCGCCGATCAATTTTGCCGTAGGAATAATTGATAAACGGAACTGCATCTAAATCGTTAAAGATAAATTGGTAGATATACTACATGTATTCATTATTGCATACGCGACAACCACTTAGTCAGAAATCAGAATCAGAAATAATTTATTGTATACTACCTAGGGTTAATAAAAAAAGCATGTCACTTATTCAATAATTAATTGGAATTGAGTTTGTATTTGGACGAAAAATAATGGTTTTTCATATACCGCATATAGAAAAAATCGGAAAATAATTTTGTTTATTATGTTTAGGTTATTGTACCTATGCAACCCTCAAACAAAGCTACTAAATGTAAAATGCACATCGTATTTTACGCAACTGTAGTCTTTAGGCATTCATTCACTTTTGGGAATATAAAAATCTATCATTTAAATGTCAGTTTAAGTTAAGGTGACCAAGAATTGGCTATTTGATTTTGTATAGGTACGAGTATAACTACTGGATTCAACATCTGTATAACACACCTCATAAGACGCCTTGCTACTCTCCACCTTCGCTCAGAGTTTTATCATATTTTGCATTGTATCAATTTGTGATAAGCTTCATTTCCGAAGAAAAAAATCGGATTAAAGTAATGCTATTGCGAAGGTATCATATAGTGGTACAGATATCTCAGTACCTACTACTTATATTTCGGTAGATAGTTAAGCCTTTTTACCTATACTTAGGTTATAGGTACCTATCGAGGTTTTATCAATTTGACCCCACGACTGCTTTTAAACTAATACTATCTTAGCTATGGATATGGTTACACTACCTCTATGGTTCTAGTGCAAACAGTGATTACCACCATCAAGCAGAATTTCTGCCGCCATAACCTTACGATGTTCCGGTATCACAGGTATCGCTTACCACCAGGCGAGATAGTGGTCAAACGCTAGCCTAGATCAGATATTAAATAATAAGATAGTTTAAAAAACTAAAAGAGCCGACTTCAAATGCCGCGCTATTAATTTTCAGTACCAAGTTTGATGTGTTTATCTCCATATCTCTGGAGATATTTATGACCTCGATGAAATTACCATGGCACCACACTTAGGATATATCCTTTCCAACAAAAAAAATCAAAATCGGTTTATAAACGACGAAGTTATCCGCGAACAAACTAAAATATATAAAAAGAAAGAATATATGTTCGATTTGAAAAACTTCCTCCTTTTTCTGAATTGGTTAAAAAATGTACTAGCTAGGGTACCTAAGTAAGTATAGTATAAGCTGTGACATATAGTATTTTCTAATTTATGGCATTTTAGTAAGGCATAACTTTATGTCCGATCGAGGTACATGCTTAATCTCTGAAAGACGGCACTGATTTAAACTAGAAAAATATATGTGGTAGAATTTGAAATAGGACGTAGGCTCTTCTAGATAACACGGTTGCCCATTATTACCGCAGTTATCGAACTTTACGCAGGCACGGTAATGTTAACCGTGACGCAGGTGTCATCACAGTGTGCAGCCATTAAATATTAGCTAGCTTAAGCTAACGCTGTATTATTTCTACTGAAGTATCATTATCATTTCAATTAACCTTAGTTCCATTGCTGAACTAAGGACTCCCCATTTTTTTCACCTGCCATTATTCAAAGCCGTCTGTGGACAATCTCTGCTGAAAACGTCCATGTCGTCTCGCCATACCTTCTCTTTTTGGGCCTTTCGCAAGACATATTAGTGTATAGTATCATCTGTAACCTTCTCTGGACCTTCTCTGGATATTTAGAGAAGGTAAAGAGAAGGTTACACTTCACAACACAAGCAGTGCTTTAAGATCTTAGGTAGTCAATTAATCCTCAATATGCTGGACTAAAACTTGCTGCCAAAAAGTAGCTTACCACCATCAAGGAGAAAGTCAGTCGCCATAACCTTACAATGTTCCCGCAGCACACAGCCCTTGAGAGTCCAGAGTATTCTAGGCCTAGCGTGTTCATCATCTCCGACCACTTCATCGCTTACTACCAGACGAAATAGTGGTCAAACGCCTATAAAATATGAAGTATATTCTTATCTAAAAATATTTGTATAGGACCATCCTGGTAGAATAACACACCTCTACTACGGGAAATTCCCCCTTATTCGAAACGATCGTATAATTTTAGTCCCTGTCAAATTGATCCATTATCGTTAGCTTATCTTTGTCCTATTTGTAGAACTTGTATGTTGGTATTGTTTATAGTCGGACACTTTCTCCTGATAACAATGTAACCTTTTGGCATATGATATCGCTATTCTCTCAGACTGCAGCGAAAATACACCGTAAACCAATGCTAGTTTGTTAACTTAAACTTAACTTATCATTTACCTACAAGAAGTGCAATTTTTAGTAGTTTTTGTTTTCATTTCGTCAGTTTTAAAATTTAAAAACGAAAAATCCAACTTCAGTCGTCAGTTTCAGTAGCAAGAGATGTTTATCGCCATATCTCTGAAGATATTTTTCTTAATCTTGATAAAATTTAAATGTTACCACAGTTTAAATGAACCCATGATAAAAAGGGATCATTTAAATCGTTTCACAATTGGCGAAGTAATCGCGTAACAAGCATACAAAAAAACATACAGAAAGTCAAAGGTACGAGGATCGGTATGACGAGTCAGACATTTGAAAAATATTTTCCTGTAAAAAAATTATGCTTGAATGGTAGTGCATGAGGTGCCGATCAAAAGTCAAAAGTCAAAGCATTTATTCAGTATACGGACAAATTAAAAATTTGTACTTACACACGTCAAATTACATTAAATAGATAATATTCAATAAAAAAATATTATAGATAATAATAAGTTATGTTTCTGTTAAGAAACATAACTTATTGCTTTAAATTTACAAAAAAAAAAACAAAGGTATGGAACCATTCATCTTTCATCTAGACGTCGAACGTCACACTTAAAACACATGTTTAATTCCCCTGATTAATGTAGGGTTGCCAACCATACTATTACGTGCACCCGCAACCTAGTGCATGTTTCAGTACTTCAGACAATTTTTATCCAAAAAATTGTGAAATAATGAAATATAATAAATAAATAAAACGCAGACTAATTGCAGTACAAATCATATTCCGAATGGAACTGATTGTCCATCTATCAGCTGCATAATACCGTCTCAAAGTCGTCCGATCAAAAATAGATAGATGGGCACGAAGGTAAATGAGAAAGTATGTATTACCTTACGAGATTATACCGAGCTTCTTAGAGTAATATTACTAGGTAGTATAATACTCTAAGCCGGGCTCTTCCACTGGTTAAGGTCATTAAGGTTAGTGTAGATTTCCAGTATACACGATCCAGTATAACGAGGCATTCAAAGTTAAAACGTATCCACAAAAAAATCATCAACATAAATGATAGCGAGGCGAGGACACGATAAGCATTACAAGTTCACCACCACTTTCCACTATTAAAATAACAGTTAATTACATATTTTAGGAAGCATATCAATACTGTATATAATATATATATATAATGACTGTATATTAATGAACTGGTATAATATATGAAGAAAGATGGAGATATGTCAAAACGTTTTTCACGAGGATAGGACTGCGTTGCACAAAACGTTTTTTATTCAATTATAAAACGGATTTTTTAAACAAAATACATGCATCTGAAGTCGTAAATAAGTAAGACTTTCTGTAAAGTAGTCCCTGTAAAGTAATATAAAGTCGGTGTGTTCAAAATGGTACCAAGATTTAATGGACATCTTCAGAGATGCTCTAATGAAGTATATTACCCACTCGTTTAAAGACCACAAGAAAATCTCTCACCCTGCCTCGAAGAACTTCCTGTCCCTTGAAACTAAATTATTGTATGATGGTCCTAGGTTTGGATCTTTGGTTTATCGTATATCCTTACGCTGTATACTAAATCAATACCTATACGATTCATTTATTTCTTTTATACGTTAAATGATATAAGTCATAAGTTATCATCTAGTCTAGTTTAAATAAACTGGCCAAGTGCAAGTCGGACTCGCACTCGTAGGGTTCCGTATTCCGCACTACAGTATTTTATAAGATCAAGCAAAAAATACCACTCATTTTTTGCCAGCAAAAAATAATAATTAATAAACATTTTATTTCTTATAAAGCCATCTAACGTCTAACAAAGGTGTTAGGGATCGGCATTTCATTATAACGCCATTTATGGACGTTTACGTAAGCGTAAATAGATGGCGTTATATTGAAATGCCGAAAAAACACGTTACTTGTATGGGGACCCCCTATTATTTCTAATTTTATTCTGTTTTTAGTATTTGTTGTAAGAGCGGCAACAGAAATACATCATCTGTAAAAATTGAATAAAAAATTAATATAAAAAGTGTATCACAAATGTTATGCTTAACCACAATTATTAATCAACAGAATCTCTGCTGAATGTTCTCAGATAAGACTTTTAGACATCAACTGACAAACACAAACACACACACATACACATACACACACGCACAAACACTCGCACACTTACATGCACACATGCACAAGCGTACATTACTTATATTTCGTTTGTAAATTTATTAAAATGTTAAAATGTTATAAATGTATACATGATTTTTATATAACAATATTTAACTACGATGAAACCTATTATTCTAAAATTTAATGTTATAATAATTAGTCATAGCAAATAATTTTAGGTACCTTATTATGCGGGAGAGTCTTGGTGACCTGTATTACAGGTTTTATTAAACTTATCACAGGCACCAGTCTCATTACATAATATTTGGCAATTCTTGTAATTTTTTTTTATTTGTGTTTGAGATAAATAAATGATCTTATTATTATTTATTTTATTAATTTCAACTGTCTAACTATCATGGTTCATGAGGTAAAGCCTGGTGACAGACATACAGACAGACAGACAGGCATACAGACAGACAGACAGACAGACAGACATACATACAGACAGACGGACAGCGGAGTCTTAGTAATAGGGTTTTACCTTTTGGGTACGGAACCCTAAAAATCACATCCACTGCAAAAATAAGCAATATGCAAAAGCTATTTTTAAAGTCAGCTAGATTCCAATAAGATTATGGGTTACCTCTCGAATAATATAAAAATTACTTATTCTTATCAGCACACATCAATTAGATAAGCCATTTTCTATGTAACTAAACAGTACATTTATCATATGATTTATATTTGAGTACAATTATGTAGTTTATTCACTTTGCAACAGAGTAATATGTATTTAGTTACCCGAATTACAAACCTTTGTACTTGACCTCATAGGTTTTAGACGTTTTGTTAGAATTTGGATATTTTGATATAACTGTTGAAATATTGAAGGATAGAGATACTTAACTTTGAACCTGGAGGTCAAAGCGAAAAAAAAGTTGCTTACCATCTCACAGAGAAAGTTTTAAACCTGCCGCCATAAACTCACTGTGTTCCGACAGCACAGCCTTTGAGGGTCAGACCATCGTCGACCACATCATCACTTACCAACAGGCGAGATAGTAGGTAGACAAACGCTTGCCTAATGTAATAAAATAAAACTGGCCAAGTGCGAGTCAGACTTTTGTCCCGCACACGGAGGGTTCCGAATTTCCGAAGTCCGAACGCCATGAACTTCTAACACCAACTAAGTAATTATTAACACAAAGGTAATTAATATAATTAGCTCTTAAAGTACTAAAATTGAATATATTTTATTCAATACTGTACACTACATTTATTTATTTACGTAAATAAATAAACCTTAACTAAGTAAACAAATCGACCGAGTCCGAGGCCCACAAATTTAACAAATGAAACGCTTGCGCGTGCTAATTTTTCGTGTGCCATCTAGCTGCGTCGAGGTGAATTAATTTCGTATCGTATCGTATCGTAATAAACACGTTTTTTGTTTTAAACCCTTTAATTTTTAACTTTATTCTGTTCTTAGTATTTGTTGTTATAGCGGCAACAGAAATACATCATCTGTGAAAATTTCAACCGTCTAACTATCACGGTTAATGAGATACAGCCTGGTGACAGACGGACAGACAGACAGACAGTCAGACAGACAGACAGACGGACAGCGGAGTCTTAGTAATAGGGTTCCGTTGGTACCCTTTGGGTTCGGAACCCTAAAAACCGCGTTGACTGGTTATAATTATGATAATTACTGTGGTGTAGTGGGAGAATGGTCGGCTTTGACGCCAGAAAGGTACCGAGTTCAATCCTCTGGATTTGTCTATCGAAAAAATTATGCGAGCTTTTCACAGTGGCCCTCCAGTGAAGGAAAAACATCGTTAAGAACCCCTAACCCCTGCATGGTGGTAGGACACTATCTAGTGTCCGCATGACCAACTACCGGGTTGTAGCTGGTCAGGCGGAAAGTCAAGAAAATCTATCGCCAAATATCTAATGTGTTACGTCAGCTATCCTTGAGCCATTTCCCATTCTAGGCCTAGCGTGCTACCATCCTCGACCGCATCATCACTTACCAACAGGTGAGATAGCGGTCAAACGCTAGCCTATACGATATAAAAATACGGATATGATGAGGATTTGCTACCTATATTAGCGAATTTACCATATCTTTCAAAACACTTTTAGGGTTCAAACGTTACCTTCGGACACATACTACGAAATAATACACGGACCTTTTGAGTGCCAACTAAAACTTATATGCTCTGCAAATTGTCTATTTTATTTCCACCATTTTATGAAATTAGATGTTGTTAGACGTCCGATACAATCAAGAGCTTGTTTACTATAAAAAGTAACCGCTATTAGCTTTCTAATACAACATCTAATTCCCAGATTAATAATTTACATAATGCTTACATGACAAGCTAAAGCATACATTTTATGAGCCTTGTAGGTTTTAGTTTTGGACTAGGTTCAAAATTATATACCATATCTCGACATACGTAGCTTTTACGATGATTATAAGATAAACGAAACCGATAAGCGAATTTGTGCGATCATATGCAACTAATTAGATTACTTATGTCATAAAAAGCTTTAGATAATGCACCCTTCCCTTGGCAACTGCAACGCGATACATGCTGGTAACTTATACACGGTCGCTATACTTGTAAGTAGGAGTTTGCTTGACCCCGCGCCGTAGGTATGTCGGGAAACCGCATCGGCCGCCGCACCGCGGCATTTACTTATCGACTGCATCCCTTATGTAATTTCCGTCCTAACAGAGGCTGCGAATAAAGTGTACTTTTGTCTGGTTTCCAGGTAGCCGCCAAGCTCGACGACATTTATAAGACTGGAAAGCTAGCGCACGCAGAACTGGATGAGCGTGCGCTAGATGCCTTAAAAGAATTTCCATCCGACGGTGCTTTAAGTGTTCTTGGACAATTTTTAGATTCAAATCTTGAACATGTATCTAATAAGAGTGCATATTTATGTGGCGTTATGAAGACCTATAGGTGAGTACCCCGCTCGATGCGGCACTTTTTTTGCATGGCGACTCGTTGAAAATATTGGATGATTGCCAAACTCCCGGTCGAAACTGGGTCACAATCTTGAAAAATTGATTTGACATATTATTCCGATGCGGATCACCGTTGGCTTCGAATTACGCGACCTTCTTGTGGTCGCTGGATGGCTGCGGTACGCGAGGGGACGTGCAAGATTAATGACCTCTTGATACATTTGAACAAAGATCCGCAAATAACATTTGAGTAGGTACCCAAATAATGCGTCTGCCCTTGTCGGATGCCTCTACTGATCGCCTCCAAATGTCGTGGCACAAATCATTGGTAGCAGACGTTAGCGCACGAATTAAATATCTTTTTGACCTCTGGCGAAGAGGGCACGCCGAGTAGGTTTTAAAGTATCCACTCGATACCGGCTATTAAAATGCAATAAAAAATGATTGCCCCGTCTAAAATATCGTAGAACCGCCGCCGCTAGACACGCTATTCGCGTTTAACATTCGCCATCTGACCATCCTTTGTGCTTATTACGATCGCACATTGCCTCGCGCTCACATGCGTAACATTACACTATTGATAGCTGACCCTTGAATCGTCTCACAAGATATCACCCCTCGCGAACGCAGCTCAACTCGAGAGAGTCGTCGAGTTAGTTAGGTCGCCGGTTCTTTATGCTTTCACTTTATTTCCCATGGCGATTCGCGAGAATAAAGAGAGCGTTTTCGCATCGGCAATCGGTTAAATCCGGATCAATGGCTCGTGCATAGCAGTGTAATGCACTGTGGGACGAGATGATTCCGCCGGTGTCCTAGTGTTTGCATGTTTGCGTCGCGCTGCGAGATTAGATTACGGGTGGTCGTTAGCCCCGGGTAGTGCGGGTGCGGTCGGCGCTGGACCTGTTTACATGTAAAACTTTACATGCAAATTGAAGTGATTGCACGCCCCGACGGCCTTATTGTGCCAGGTCAAGGTGTTAGTCACCCTGCCGGCCGGTGCGCCGACCAATCGGCCGGGGTAATGATACGTCTTGCGATTTGTCGAGGCCGCGCCGAAACTCGTCGGCACTGGACTTAATCACCAAAAAAATGGTCGTCGAGCAGATTACGCTATTTTTATCTCGTTGTGCTGAGAGCTTAACGATGCAGCTTCGATTTTATTGATTGGAAAATTGCCGTTTGAATTGCCTTGGTAGTAGATGTAATTACAGAGTGGCTACCGCGCACCGCGAGCTGACTACTGTCGTTACCCCTCGCACTTGAATCGCTACCGTTTAAACTACACCCAATAATTATAGTTGCTCAGATAATAAAAACACTGGTAAGGTGATCATAGTTTACATCCATCAACTCTTGTCATGGCTCGGGCGATCCAGTTCTATTTGTATTATTCCCTTTGGCACGAACCCTGTAATCTAGCTCTTATGGGTAATAATATAAGTTACTTTACGTTTAATAATCCCGATTAGCTAATTTATTCATAGAATAACATTCTACTAGTTTGCTACTATCCTAATCTAGGATTGTCTTACCCTTAACGTTAAGTTGTGTGAACTCAGTTCTAACGTGCAATTATTCAATTAAAATGCTACGTTTGACGCGCCTACAAGACAAAAAGTGCACTTTCGCAGAAATCTTGTTTACCTGAACCTTATCTACTTCATACATTGTGTGTTGGTAACGTCTTATGAGTGTCTTATCTTTGGGAAAATATGTTGATTCTATTCAATGAAATGGTAAATTAGTCTAATAGACAAAACGACGGCACTACGAACTTTTTGGATTGGTCAAGCAAGAAGAGTCAATATTCAGGCTTTCCGTTGCATGCCTGCGCGCGTTTCCTCTCTCTTAGACATGTGCCGTACTTTACTTACCACCTGTAATTCTCAATAATTCCAAAGCAAATTTGGATTCTGAAGCTGCCTTTACTTCGGCTTTAATCTTTGCAATTCACAATGCTTCGATCAGTTACTTTTGATATTTCAATTCGAAAAATAAATTATTCTAATTGGAAAGGTTTCCGCGACGAAATAGCTCAAGATTTATCAATATTAAAAATTTAAAATGAAGCTTCCGAATCTGAATAGGTTTTCGAATGATTGAGAATCAGGGGACTGAGCTATCTTCTATCAGAATATGTGTTATTTGCTAAATTAAAGGTATTTTCTTTCTAATTTGGACACCGGTTTGCATATCTGCCCTGTATAATTAAGTCTAATAAAGGTATGTTGCCTAACATCTCATACCACTGCCGACTTCTAGTCAGAGTCAGAGTGGCCGCCTGGCCTGCTACCACCCTCATGTTGGAGAATTTGTCATCTTAATATGTTCCGGCAGCTGTCTTTGAGAGCCAGTTTCCATCCTAGGCCTAGCGTGCTTACCATCCTCGACCGTATCATCACTATCAACAGAAGACTTATGCTTCAGTTTGACAGTTGATTATTGAATGAACTAAATGACGGGGACGCAGCTATGTAGGCTTTATAGCTACATCTGTCATTTCGTTAATTTCAATCCCTATCAAATTTATGCATAAGGCTGCAGGTGAGATAGTAAACGAATGAATGAATTTAAACTATCATACACCATGCATTAAATAACTCTTGACGTCAATCAAACGCTATACTATGTGAAATAAAAAGAAGCAAGTAACACGGTGATCGATGTGTTTCAGACAGAAAAGCAGGGCGGGAGTGCAGGGCGCGCCCGCCCTTGCGGCCCCCGTCCCGTTGAAGGGTCCCGACGAGGACAAGATCAAACTTATACTGGCCCGCACTGGGTACACGTTAGATGTTACCACAGGTCAGTAACACTCAAATATTAAACTAGAATAAGATCTCGAAAAACCCCGCGTAGTGATAAAAAAAACAGGAAGATGCTGTGAGTGTTGTGTGTCGCGATCGAGTTCCAGTGAAAACCAGTGTCAGTGGTGCCGAGCGCTCAAAACGAGAACGAAAGAGGGTAGTCCGTTTCGTTTGCTCGTAAATATTACTTCGACCCGCAATCTACAGTTCATCCGTGATCATGGCGCTTACAACAGAGCCGTAATATCGGAAACTCATAAATAATAAAAAACGGTAAATATCCCGTTAATAGTTCTAATAATAGAATGAGATTGTTTAAAAAACTAAAAGACTTCAAATGCCGCGCTATTAATCTTCAGTGGCTAGTTTGAGGTGTTTATTTCCATATTTCTGGAGATACTTATCAGATCTCGATAAAATTACAATGGTTTGCCCTTGGGATACCTCCTTTCCAATAAAAAAATAATCATCAAAATCGGTTCATAAACGACGAAGTTATCCGCGAACACAAAAAAAATATATACGGTTGAATTTAGAAACCTTTTTTTGAAGTCTGTTAAAAACCACTTCACTTTTTAAACATACAAACTTATAACTCTCGGTTAATTTTTAATTGGTCCGACCGACCATATTTTGGTTTACCGTCTATAACCTACTCTTCTCATCTCAAAATGTGTGGAAATTGTTGTGACGGTTGCTGCGGTGAATGCTGCGGCGGTTGATGCTGCCCATGCATCACAATCTACACGTGCTGTAATAAGATTTGCTAGTCAACTAGAATATATAGAATAACTGAGATATCTGCGTCGAAACCGAAGATAGAGCTCAGTGGCGACTTGAGAGGCGCCTATGTCCAGCTGTGGACTGATTATGATGACACAATGGGGGCTGATGTGTGTGAATTTGCTTCTAAGGACGCTACAGGACTTCGAGGTCCTCGAAATGATTTATCTAAGAAGATTATACACAAATGGGGGTTGTATGTAGGAAAAATATGCACTTGCATCATGTTTTTGCTCTGTTTTCTCGTTGATTTTAGTGTTCAACAGACGTTCTTACGGTAAATGTGAGCGATATACAAACAAAGGTGCGGTGAAGTTATTAGTCTTCGCAGCAATGTTCTACTGTGCAAAGTCTTGTTAGGGTGCATCTATCTATCCTCCGTGGGTGCAACGTTTTGGACTTATCCCAAACTGACATTGACATATCACTACATTTGACATATCATACATTGTATAGCTTGACAGCTGTCACCAGGATTATTTTACTCGGTGGCGCCACCTAACAAGCAAGCAAACAGTAGCCCCAATTGAAATGTAACCGTTGTAACTGTAGTACAATTGGTTCCAGGTCAACGCAAGTACGGCGGGCCGCCGCCGGGCTGGGAGGGCGGCACGCCCGGCTCCGGCTGCGAGGTGTTCTGTGGCAAGATACCCAAGGATATGTATGAGGTAATATATAGATAGATAGATAACACTTTATTTGCACACCACTTATTTCATAGTGGTAGGACTTCTGCTAGTCCGCGTGGTGCGGTACCACCACTTTGTCAATTGATTTTCAGCCGTGAAATAGAAATGTTTTTCGGTTGAAATGGCAAGATGTCCAATGAAATTACAGGGCATGTGAGACTCAACATCTTTGTCTCAAGGTAACAGGCGCAGTGTAGCGACATGCAAATTCTGGCAGTCCAGAATTTTGCATGCCGCTGTATCTGTAATAGGTAGACGCCATCGCTTACCATCAGGCGAGCGTCGTGCTCGTTCTGTTACCTTCTATCATAAAAAAAACACTAAAAAAAACATTGAACATACAAAATAAAATACTTAAGCTATATAATGCAAAGGGCGGTCTTATCACATCATCTTTATATAGTTAAAACTCAGTCGCGCTCGCTGTCTGTACGCTTAAATGTTTTAAACTACGCAATGGATTTTAATGCAGTTTTCAGCAATAGATAGTGATTAAAGAGGAAGGCTTACAACCGGGATTAAAGGCGGGCAAAGCTGCGGGGTGCAGCTAGTATAAGTATACTAGTAGTTCTGTGAGAATAGTAGACCCGGCGTGCCGTATAACCATGGCATAACCGACACATTCCCCTTTTCCCTGGCTTAGCGAAGCCATTTCAGAGAATAAAATCAAAGAGAACCAAAGCATTAATTCAGTAAGTAGGCAGTATTAATATACGAACATATACACGAAACTCTCCGCAAAGGCAGTCAGGTAAAATTATGGCCAAGCTCTTTCGTGATATGATTGACTCTTTTGCTTGTAGTTGTGAGAAGAATAAATTTTCAATAATAATATCGTTTAAAAACTAAAAAACAACCGACTTCAATGCCGCGCTATTCATTTTCATTACCAATTTTGAGATGTTTATCTCAATATCTCTGGAGATACTTATCATACCTCGATAAAATTACCATGGTACCACACTTGGAATATCTCCTTTCGAACAAAAAAAAGAATAATCAAAATCGGTTCATAAACGACGAAGTTATCCGAGAACAAACATTAAAAAAAAATATATATATATATATATACGGTCGAATTGAGAAACCTCCTCCCTTTTTTTGAAGTCGGTTAAAAAGAGTAAGGCGGTGACATTAGTTATGTTACCGCCTTCTTGTTAACCCCTCCAACTAAGCTTAACATTCTTGTATCTGGAGTGGGGTCACGACAATAGTCAATTGTAGACGGCTAACGCCTTATCTGTTTTCTACGGAAAATCAAACTTTATAATTTTTCTTAGAAGCTAGAAATACCCATCGTTGGCTGTTGTATATTTGCTAGTTATCTGCATCCAAACAATGCAACATGGTCAAAATGAGCGAAGTTTGTGGCCAAAATACTCGACCATAAATTTTTAAACGAAAACTGCTGCAGTGCTGACGCTACGACGTGAACTTTTAATGTATTTCCTCTGTGGTCGGAAATGCAGTGAAGTTGGCTGGCTGCTTTCCAAAGTACCTATCTTGTGATTCATAGCTACGGAAACATGCAGTAAACCGCTAAATATCATGCTTTGTGCTTTGTGGAGATAGGACTATTTGTAGAATATGACGAGGTACTTTGTGACGGTTAATTAGATTTCAATTTATTTGATAATGGGGATTGCGGAATACGCATTTCGTTTACTTTTTTTTTTATCAAAATTGAATCTCAATTGTTATCGTTACTCTGCGTCTGTTAATCTATGAATCAAAACAATAATACTCTTTAGAGATTTAAGGCAAAGTATTACAGCATCTATTTCTATTGATTGATTGAATGATTTAAACTGGAAATGCTAAAATATGGGATCTCAATTGGTCTGTTAATTTAAGAATCAAATAAAGACTACTCTTTAGAAATGGTATTCTAGAGACAAACCTACGGCAAAGTATTACAGCATCTTCTTTCTATTTAAACTGGCAATGCTAACATATAGAATCTCAATTGTTATTATCCAATATCCATATTCTGCGTAAGGATCAACTTAAAACTACTTTTTTAATACAGTTGCTCAAAAAGTGGCGTATTGCAGGGACGTATAGCGTTCGGGATGTGGTATTACATACTCGTGCTTTTTTTTTACCTTTCCCGAACTCGTGCGTTCTCTTTCCCAACTGTCAAAATAATGTGTATTAAAAAGAAAAACCAACCATGAAGTTTTTACAAAAAAAATTCAAAGAAGTTTTTATGATTCATGCAAATACGTACATTTCTAAAAAGAAGCTACTAATTTGTTTCAATATCAGATTTAATGATTTGATGGAATGAGTTAGGTTAGGTTTCATTTCATTTCATCTCATTAAATTTCATTTTCATTTCATATCAATAAAAAATTCTACTGAAGACTTGGCTGTATGGGCATAGTTCCCTTTGCCTACCAGAATGGGTGAAGAAAAAAAAACTGCTTATATTCTACGGTTGGCGCCATTTTTCAGAAATTTTCTTTGCGAGTTTAGTTGTTTGTTGCACAAAATGAGTAATTTCGACCCTAGTTTTTTTGAATTAACATCACCGGAACTCAGTATAATTGCACAAAATGCTTCGGAGAACATTTTACCGGAAAAGTCAAAAAGTCGCTACATATCTGCATACGACGAATTTATTGCGTGGAGAGAAGAGAAAAAAACAAATACTTTTTCAGAAAGTTAGTTGAGTTTATTGTGTTTTTATTATATTATTAAATTGCTTCATTTTTTCGCAACTGTATTAAAAATAGTCGTTCAGTACACGTGCGGAACCGTCATTGCAACTTGTTCCGACTGTCAACCGTCATTTGTCGGCACTCTTTGCAATGACAGCCTTTCCGCACTTGTATTGAAATATACTATTTAGAAATGGTATTCTAGAGACAACCCCAAGGCAATGTATTAGAGCATCTTTTTAAAACTGGCAATGCTAACATGGAATCTCAATTCCAGGACGAATTGATCCCTCTATTCGAGCGATGCGGGACGATCTGGGACCTGCGACTAATGATGGACCCCATGACGGGCGCCAACCGTGGCTACGCGTTTGTCACGTTCACGTCGCGCGACGCTACGCAGCGCGCCGTGCACGAGGTTGGTGACTGTCGTGCGACTATGTCGTGTCGTGTCGGACGACTTGACGTGCTCACCGCGTTGTCTGTCCTTGTTTCACGGGGCTTGATTATGTGATTGGGGACGAGGTAGGGACATGTTAGTCAGCGGTTGAATTTAGGCCACTCTTATTGTATTTTTATTCCTCATGTTAATTTATTTGGAACTAGGTATACTCTAACGTCTCTTAGAAAGGTTTGTTTTATATTTGCTTTATGACATTAAATGCCGCTGTAATTTACGTAACTTTTGTCCAATTTTCTTGACCTATGTTTCGTGCGACCCCGTCGCTCAACATCGGGAGAGAGGTCACGCGGTGAGTACGCGAGTTTTGCTTTTGAATGCCTTATTAGTCTGGAAATAAAGAACAGTAATTTGACAAAAACGTATCGCGAAATATTATCAATTAGTTTTATAAACATTGAAGTCTAAAAAACCTGGATTTCGCTATATTCGTTTCCGTATCTTTTTAGGCAAGCGTGCTAACACCACTAACCGATAGTGATAGCAAAAACAATTGATAACCTAATTAGAATTTGACGTCACACTTCCCAGACATTCAAAAACTTTTATTTGATTTTGTATCTTCGGCACAACTGCGTGTGATTACGTTACTAAAAGTTTCAAAAGTAAAGTCATGTTAATGTCATTGACCTCTGAATGTCCAATTTTTGCCATAAAACGTGTGATATCCTTGATGTGTCCAAATTTAGAAATGGCGAAGCGAGACCGCGACACGTCTGTAACCGAATGGCCGTGGGAACTAATCATATAGCTAGGTCTTGCTTGTTGTGACCTTAATTAATACAAAAAATGCCAGACAATGTATTGGAGTCTAGGAAGTGTTTCATCACTTTGTCTTTAAAAGTACTGAGTTGATAGAAGGTAAACTGGGAGGTAATAGTGGGAAGGCTGAATTGTTCCAAGTTCCCAATCCGTCTACCGAAATGTATATTCTAAATCTATTATAGTATAATTATATTTATAAAGAGAGAACATTAGTATTTTTGTGTTTTTGTATGATTCTATTGATTTGGCTCAAAAACTACAGAACCGATTAAAAAAATCTTTCAATAATATATAGAATGGACTTTTAGAGTGAAAATAGGCTATATATTATTATTTCGTTTATATCCGTATTTTTTATATACGTGTTAAGCAAGGGTTTTGACCACTATCTCCCAAGATGTTAAGTTATACATAGATATCTAGCATGTGGAAAGTAGTAGTCTCTGCCAACCCCAACGGGAAAAAGGCGTGATTGTATGTATGTATAAATGGTAGTTATCAGAAACTTAAATTTAGGTATGTAGCATTGAATGCCAACCGCTAAAACTTTGTGTTCAGAAATTTAAGAAGTTAAATTTTGTTACGCTTTACTTATAGTTAAGTGTATGTAATAACGCCCTTTCTCGTTTTAACCCATATCACATCATCAAGAACCGTCCGATACATGTGTATTATCAAGTTATACTTTTGTCTGTCGATGTTGGCTAAATCGCATCTCCAATGCTTAAAATATATGTTACCTCACCTATTCACTGTCAAGCATTGGAGACGCGATCCTTGTGGGTGTGTGTCAAGATAGTGGTAACACATAAAAAAAAAAACTTGTCTATTCTCTTTCCTTTCCGGCCATTGCTAATGACATTGAACTCGCATCCGTTTGAAAATGGAACGGGCTATTTATATTTTGCCGCAAAAATGTGGCTGAATTGCTATCTGCGCAGATATCTAACGTCGATCTAGATAAGTTTCACCCAGTTTTTAAGCATGAGTCAATTTGACCTAAATTATTTCGTGTCAGCAGTATGGTCGGTTGCATTGATATTGTCTATAGATCGTAGGTGCTGCCATCTTTCTTCGCGGGTTATTTGCAATGTTTAAAAATGTCATATTTTCTACCACATCAGATAAATGTAACTTAATCCATGACCAACCTCCTCATTTCACATCTTTCTTACTAACAAATAATTATTTGCCAACTGCACTGTAAGATTAAAAATCAGCCTTTAAAGATTTATCAAAGAGTTACTCATAATAACTCTCTGCGTACGCGATAATCGAAAGTCTGGTCCAGCTAATAAAATAATACGCAGTAAATAAATGTTCTGGACTTTAAGAAAGGTCATAAATTTCTTACACAGGCGCAAGAATATATTCTTCCAGTAATATTTTGGTGTAGAATTGGTTCATTCCTGGTTTTTTGAACACGTAGTTACAAGTGTTTGAACCGCTCGTTCTAACAAGGAGCACCTCACACCTAACGGCCATACTGTTCAACTGTTACCACTCTCTTCACACAGACAACTGTACAATCAGTCAAGACATATTGGCGCAGATTCGAAACGACGCACTCTTTATAGCATACTGAACTTTATTTCCACCGTGTAATGTTTAAATTTGCTGGAGCATGTTCATCAATGTGTTCTTTGAGACTAGTGCGTGAGAGGCGCATTGCCTTTACAGTGACGTGCAAAATGTCAATGTTGCGAATATTTGCGTTCCATTTTATTGCAGGCGTTATCGCCTTACGAGCAATTGATGATGAAATATGCATTTCAATTTTCAAGTTTAAAGTCAAGGTTTTTGCTCATTAAAATGTATGTGGTATTTTACTGCCTAATAAGAGCAAAAATTATTTCTTGGCTAGCTATTTAGTGCTGCCATAGACAACTAAAAAAAAATATAATCAACTTGAGGGCATAGTGGAGATAAAGTTGAGTTTACAATGTAACACTTAATGACAAAAATAAACTTTTACACAAATTGAGTATAACTTCTTATGAGGTCTTATCATATCGCGATAGTTTCGAGCGTGCGCCACAGTGTGTTGAGCCGAAGCAGTAGAGTTGTTACGAGCATCAGTGGAGATTGGTGCCGTTGTGATCATTGTGCAATCCCCGGCCTTGTCTGTGGTCTGGCGTGCTGCCGGCATCGGTTCCGAGGCATGCGGCTCGGTGGCAAACTTCGGGAACAACATCAATGATTCTGTGTGTCACAAGCTCAACAAGATGTTCTACTGTAATTTTTACTCTGTGCACTTCGGGATATGTGCGATTCTTAGTGATATTCTTGATATGTGCTATTCTTGGTAAATATGCTTGAGCATATTTGATTTAAAAACCATAGAATGGCTCTACCATAGAATAAAGACAACAAATCTATGTACTTACAATAAAAATCCTTGAAATTAGATTTGGGTGGTAGAAGAATAAAACCTTTAGTTAATATAAAAAATCGTTTGAATAATACACGTATTGGGCAATAAAACGAAACAAAATAAGTTTTCCATCTCTAAAAATGATATTAATTAAATTAACTTGCAGATTCAATTGGTAATTACTGACTCTCAAATCTTGAGTACGGCCTATTTGTATGGCCACCGGCTCACAACACATTCTTTCCAGTAATTTAGATCTAAACTCTGTGTTTAGTAAGATTGTTTGTACAACACAAGTCACCCCCACAAATTGCCGCCGAGCCCGACCTTTTCACCACACTCCGTTACAAACACCCAATAAAATCATCAGATAATACAATTGGTCAACTAAATTGTCTCAACTCTAAAGCTTAACATCCTATAGTTGAATATAAAATTGGTGTATGAAATTGAAACAAAATTTATTCTAATTTGAAATCTACTTTACAGGTGTCTCGCCGAATGTTTAAGTATAATCCCTTGAAACAATAACAGATTCACAGCACTTAGCTGCCTGACGTTTGGTGACTTCTCACCGCTCGTGCCCCCCCCCCATATAATCCCATGGAGGAAACTATTACACTGTTTGCTTTCAGTAGATTCCTCTAGTGGCACAATCACTTTGCTAGGACGCTCAGTATCGATACTCCTATACTCTCTGCACACAGGATTTTTAACCTATTTCCAGACTCAAATCTTGTTCTGAAACTGTTTCTGTTTCACAAAGTCACTGCCACTAATGTCTGAAAAATTGTGATTTGTTTTCGATATAGAACGTTCTGCAACTATGCAGTTTTCAATATCGACTTTGATGAGTGACTTGCATTTCACAAAGTCACTACCAATGATGTCTGAATAAAATTAATTGGTTCTCGATACAGAACGGCCTAGCAAACACCACACGCTGCAGTTACCAATATGGACTTTGACGAGTGTTAAGACTTGCATAATAACCACAGTATAAATATTTAATAAAAGTTGAATAAAGTATGAGCGTATAATAGTTTTCTCTGAGCGGTGGAAGTCTCCAGAGCCCGGCGCCACTTGCAAGATTACTAGTTCTCATCAGCCAGTAGTTTTGCAAGTCCCGATCATTTCCTGTCGAATATGTTCACAGTCCACTGGGATATTTAGATTTAAGCTTCTTATATCATTTCAAAAGCATGACATTAATTTCCTGAAGGCGACGGTCGACGCTCGCCTCTCTCAATTCTAAATATCCACATTTAAAAAAAAAATTGAACTAAACATTTGATTTAGATGATTAAATTGGCTTTAAAGTTTGTAAGTTTTGATGAAAGTGTAAAGAAGAATTAGTATGTATAATATTAAGTATGAGAGAGGGGCGCGGCGGACGGCGCCTCATTAATCACAGAATTGTGTAAATGTGCAAGTGTAACACCTATAAACCGATCTAGCCTCGCTTGTCCTGAGATATCATCCCGTTCTTACTGATGCACCTCGTTCAATTTTAAGTTGCTTTAATTAATTTTTTGTTTACCATCACACTCGTACCGCTTGTTATAATTTTCACTTCCATGAACGGTCCACTTACAGGGTTAACTTGAATCGGCTTCAATTCTCCGACTGAGAATGTAATATATCTCAGGCTCTCCTCTTTGCTCAGTAGTCGGAGGTCTGTCGGTAACTCGGTACGGGCTACGGCTGCTTGTCACGACGTTCAGTATCTAACTCATCACGATTGGCTCTAACCGTCATCACCCGCGTAGCCGCGATCCGCTCGCGCATCGCCTCGCTCTTTTCAAAATTGTTCCCATGTTATTTTTCCCACAGCTCGATAATCACGAAATAAAACCGGGGAAGACTCTGAGAATTAAGATTAGCGTACCGAATCTGCGACTTTTCGTCGGCAACATTCCCAAGTCTAAAGGCAAAGAGGAGATACTGGAAGAGTTTGGTAAATTAACAGGTAAAGTGTTCTGTGGAACGATTAGAGTTGTACTATGTGGGGTTGTGTGGGGCTTGGTGTGGACCGACCCGCTTGCTCCCGCTTGTCCCTCCCGCGCCTCTCCAGTCGGGGGCTCGCCCCGCCCGTTGGCTATTCTCCCTCGAATTGTTCTTGCAGCTGAACGATTATGAAATTCGAAAGGGGAAAAAGATTGGCGTTACCGTTTCCTTTAACAATCACCGGTTATTCGTGGGGAATATCCCTAAGAATCGAGATCGGGACGATTTGTTTGAGGAGTTTACTAGCCACGCACGTAAGTCCTTGTCGAATTCATAATTTGTGCTATTCGATAGCGGCGCCGGCGCGACGCGGGCGGTCGCCGCGACCTGCCTCTGTACGATGCTACGTGACACGACGCGACACGACACGACGCGACACGAGAGTCGGCAGGCGACGCCCGCGCCGCGCCGGCGCCGCCGTAGACGCGATCCAAGTGTTACCTCTATCGGCCTCGCGTCGACAATGCTCGCTGGAACCGACTGGAGACTCTTGCTGTCGTTCTCTAGACTAGAACTTGTTATATGTTCTCCTGGAATATCGTTTGATTTGCTTCATATTAGTAGCGTTAAAGGAATGATGATTGCGTCGGGGTCGCGGGAAGCTTGTTACCATGTCGGCGCTCCGCTCCTCTTCTACTGCTTTATCCGTTTGGTGTGATTGCAGCCGGACTCGTCGAGGTTATTATATATAGTTCGCCCGATGATAAGAAGAAAAATAGAGGATTTTGTTTTTTGGAATACGAGTCTCACAAAGCGGCGTCCTTGGCGAAACGCAGGCTCGGCACTGGTAGGATAAAGGTACGGCTACACAGGTATTCTAGCAAGGATGATGACTGCCAGTTACTGCTGGCATACTATGCTTGTGTGTTACCTCGGTTGTAACTGTAAGGGCCAGTTTCATCGGTTCCTGATAGCCCTATTGGGAACTGACAGATTTTTGTCAGCTTTTATATGGCATCATCTGCCAGATAACTATGTGAAACTTTATCAGGAACTGTTGAAACTGAGTTAACCCTTTGTACAATCTACAAAATGTATCAGCCAGAGTCGGCTTGTCATATTTCTTGCCGAATATATGAGGTGTGAGACAAGCAATAACTATTAAAATATCTTTAGTTTATTTGTAATTTTTTTGCATCATTTTTATATATCTATTGATACAGTTTGCTTTAAGAGAAAGCCAGAGGAGTAGGTCTAAAAAAAGGCCTTTACTCAGTAGTGGGCAATATCGGAATGAAATTCTGGCAATAAAATATATAGATGTATTAAAATGATTTTTAGAGTTTATACATACAATATATATATCCTTAATATAAAGAGTCGAAGACTTGGTCTCGCGCCTCGCAACCTTTCAGTTTATTTTTTCTTTTTAGTTGAATAAAGGACAAAAAGTCATGTTTATAAAACGTTTTCCTATTCAAGCAGGTTTGGGGCTGTGATATAATAGTGGACTGGGCCGACCCCCAAGAAGAACCTGACGAGCAGACTATGAGCAAAGTGAGTTCACATCACATACATTATGTACACACCATACTTAGCAGAATAAGCTTAGTTGGAATATCCACCGATAGTAACTTTTGTATAACTGTGGAATTAACCCAAATTTTAAATTGAAGCTTACGGTTCGAGCTAGTTAAAACCAATTGGGAACCGGGCCAGAAACCGCTCCGTGGTTTAAACTAGACAAGACTGTCATATTTAATTTCAAAGTTAGTGAACTTTTCGGTCGTAGAACAAATTATTGTGTGAGAATATATACCTTCCTATAGCATTTCATATTCGTAACCGTACTTAAATTGCCTCGTTTCGGTGAAATCACTGAATATATTTTGCTTCTGTTTTCGAAAACGTTTTTAGGAAAAGTCTACGTTATCTCACACACATACACACTCACAGTGAGAGATCATCTATCTTTTTAATCATTATTTTTATATTGACCAACTAACTTAGCATTATGTTATGTCATGATCAACCACGAATCGTAACTTGCGCTTATCGCACAGCTTCGGCTACTTTAAGCGCCAGTGCACTAAATGCTTAAAATACCTTAAATAATATGTATAAAACATAGGTACTTTAGAAGTAAGGTCTCTTTGGTACTAATAAACTTATCTTATCTCATAAATCATCTCAATGATGAGTCGACAAATATGAGGAAGGTTTCACTAGAAATATAATATAGATGACTCTATTCTAATGATGGACTAGGTCTTACCAGGACTGAGTAAAGTAAGACCGTCGGCTCTGTAAGTTTTGTTGCATGTGTGTCGTTTTGTACATTTTGACGACATCTTATGTCGTGGTGTGACTCAGTGATCCATACGTCTAACAGATTTCTCAATTTTTTAGTAATTTTTTTGTTAAAATTTTCCTCAATATTACTCTCTGTACAGTTATTCTTCTATTATTTTTGTGTTTTAGTTCAAGAATCTGTCTATACCTACCTACGTACGTGTTAATAAGTTCGTTTGGATTATATTATTGTACTCTATCACTGCTGGATTGATTGTTATCTATGGCCAGAGAGTTATTTCATTGCTGATGGAAAGGAAAAGTTATTCCTTTAATTATAAAGCAACGACGTTTTACTATATTAAACACGACGGTGCACTCCGGTCCGATAGAGACCGAGCTTGGACGGAGTTTGTCCGTCTTTTGTATGGACCACATATATACAGTACATATAGTATAGTACGTATATAGCATTGGCAGATTGTTAGACAAAGACACACTCCCATCTATGTTCCTTTCATTTGGCCGTTTTGATGTACATAGCAATTACAGCCTAATGTTCAGAGCATACGAATGAAATTCAATTTATCAAAGTATCTGCTGTGCACCATCCTTATATTTTAAATCCATGATTCTAAGTCAAAAAAGACCAATCTAAACTTAGCGTGTTCATCATCTTTGACCATATATCACTTACCACCAGACGACGTATTCGCTATAATAATATAATAAAAAATCAAGCATAGCAATTCAGTTTTGGCTGTGGTTTGCGTTTACCATTAGATGAAATGGTACGTTCTCTGTTTCAAACAAAGATGTAGCATTTTTCCAACGTGTACACATACTTACCTGCTGCAGTAAACAAAATTACAGATGTCCTGTGGTTTTGTATAGACAATATATCGATAGAGATTTATTTGCATTGTATATATCTCTTCTAGTTTATAGTATTTTGTCAGACTCAACATGGAGATGTCTCGTGGTAACGGCGATAGTCCATTGACCCGCACAATATCAGAATTTAGCGTGTCTTTGCACTCCGTAGTTTGCACTGCCCACAATGTCAGAGCGTGGTAAGGTAATGTTATCTTTACCGTGGCCAGAGTTTGGGTTGCCATCTGTTATAGGTAGACGTCATCGATTACCTTCAGGCGAGCTTCTTGCTTGTCTTATTTATTACCTTACTAGCGCCGCCCTGCGGCTTCGCCCGCGTTAAAAAGTATAGGATATTAAAGTATCTGGCCAAATCCACAATACTGGATATCTAAATTTCAGCTTAATTGGTTCGGCCGTTTGACCATAAAGGAGTCACAAGCAAACAAACTAATATACAAACTGACTTTAGCATTTATAATATTGATGTTGATAATATAAGTAAGATTTGTAAGAGTACTGCTGTAAATTTCCAGGTGAAAGTGCTCTACGTAAGGAACCTAACTCAAGACATCACAGAAGAGGCGCTTAAAGAAGAATTCGAACGCTACGGCACCGTGGAACGTGTTAAAAAGATAAAGGATTACGCTTTCGTGCATTTTGATGACCGAGACTGCGCTGTAAAGGTGAGTTCTTATGAAGAGAGTAGGGCCAATGAGATTATTTACAGGGCACTGTTTTCAAAAAGCGTACATCTCTGAACAGGGAAGAGAACGGGAAATTACAGGGAGACGTTCCGTGTCTTATATCTGTATGTGTCCGTGTCTTATATCTTCACCATCATCATCAGCCTCTCCGTCCACTGCTGAACATAGGCCTCACCTATGGCACGCCACTGAGCTCGATCTTCAGCTCTGTTTCCAAGCGCTGCCAGTCACATTGTGTCTCATATAACTTAACTTTATATTTTGACCCGACAAAATTCTTGTCGTTTCTTTCTTTTTTTACCGTAACAGACAAGCGCTTGCCCACTGTATTATCTGATGTTTCGTGGTGATGCGGTCTAATATCGCTCGACTGGAATTGGAAGGCGGTGATAGTAAGGCTGGCCATTTGCAAATGTCTCAACCCGTTTTCCAAGCTGGCTGGCACCGAATATCAGACCGGAACTTGACGGGTGACATGTCTTTTCGGTGGATGGTTTGAACCACAGCCGAAGGTCTACCACCAGTGGTTACCAATTTAAAACCACCAAGGGATCACGTGTGGAGATTAAGGACTAAGCCTACGGAGGCATATGCGGTACAATACTCTCTTAGTGGTGACGACAAATTGCTTGTCTGTAGAAGGAACCTGTAAGGCATAGGTACAGTAAAACGTGGCATCTAAATCTAATAAAAAATCCACCCTATTGGCGTGTATTTTTGAGATGGGACTTTCTGCTTTAGCTAAAGTAAAACTGTAAGAATCAAAATACTCCTTCGGATCAACGGAGGTAAGGGTACTAGAATTAATAGGAATTAATTGGCAAAGTGGTGCTAGCAGAAGTCCTACCACTTTAGAAGTGCGTAATGGGAAAGATTACCGAAAGCTTGTCCGGCAGAGGGTGCTAAATGTTTGTTGCCTGTCAAAATACCCTGTTAAAAGCTTCTCATTGCATTTTTATCTTTTCGACATTGTTCAGGGTTATGTCGAGTTTTTTTAGTTTTTGTGAGGTACCTGTTCTAAGAGAAGTGTGATTTTCATAATCAGTTGTTTACTTTTTTTCACTTTCTCTATCACTTGAAAATTTGTGTACACCTATTTCTTCACATCCAAAAGCTACACAACGATCCATATATTACGAAATAAGTGCAAATAATTTAAAAACATACAATTTCTATGTAGATTGACAGTTCTTCTGGCACAAAGATTTAGCGCCCTCTAGTCTGAACTAATTGATAGTTAATAATTGACAGTTTAAAAACTAATAATAAGTGTGTACTTATGTACACGCGTTAGAAGTTGTACTTCTGTGGCGTATGGAAAAAAAATAACTAAAATGCAGTAGTGATTAACGATAAATATTAAAATTTATCTTTTATTTAAATAAAGGTTTTATTAACGTAAAAATATTACGTTAAATATGACGTATACAACTTGAACATAGTCATGCCACATAGAACTAACTTCACGATTTTAAATTTAGGTGTCGGTGTGCGCGCGCATCGTAAAAATTCACTCATCATTTTTCTCTATTGCGCCAAAAGAAGTATAACTTCAATAAAAAAAATAGATCTGGCATTAAAATAAAACAATAATAATATGAGAAGAATAAAACTATACAATCACTAGTATAAGAGAGCGAGACAGACGACAATTTTTTTATCCTTCTCTGAATATGCGATTTTATTGTTTAATAATTATCGCCCATTGGCTTTTACCCGCTGTCATGTATGACCCGACCAAATTTTGTTGTTCATTTCATCTTAGAGCTGGCATATGTATCACGTGTTCATTATCTTAGTCGGGTTATATCTCTATAGCTAATACATATTTCATTCGCATACGCTAATGTCTTGTCTATTTAATATTCTGTCTACGGTTTGTTCGCCATTGTAGGCAATGCAAGAGCTGGACAACAAGGACGTGGGAGGCGCGCGACTCGAGGTGTCGCTGGCCAAACCGCCCTCCGACAAGAAGAAGAAAGAAGAGATCCTGCGCGCGCGTGAACGCCGCATGATGCAGATGATGCACGGCCGGGGCGGGTGCGTACTCATACTCTTACCATACTACTGTCTAATATATTTTAACTATTCTTGTACGTATATTGCTACTACTCTTCAAAAAACACTAGCCGATACCCGCGACTTCGTTCACGTACACCAAGAATTTAGCAGGCTATGTTCATCCTCATGCTTTAAAGTATCTCCTTGTTAAATTTGAGTAAGATCGAATCGTCCGTTTAGGCGTGATTAGGTAACAAACAAAGTGACAGAGTTACAAACCTTTTTATAATATTAGTATGGATAGTATGGATTAGGCTGTGAACTATCTAACTACTATCTAATATAATCTATCGTTAATTTATTCAAGCTCTAGTTATCTCAATAAGACTAGCCATATATCAAGTATAATGAAGGGTTGGAAATAATTTAATCGCTCATTTATATGAGCAATTATTTCTAGAATTTGATACGAACCAATTAGGAATAAACAGGCTAACCTAACAAGAAATCCGTCTACATTTGAGCACAAGTTTTCAAACGAATGTTTTAAATAATACGTGTAGCTAAAAGCATATACGTAGTCAAAGAGTTATCATCTAAAGACAAACGCTAAGTATAATGAAGGGTTCGGTCTATATTAATCGCTCATTTATATGAGCAATTATTTCTAGAATTTGATACGAACTTATGAAGACTAGACAGGGCTAACCTAACAAGAAATCCGTCGGCATTTGAGCACAAGTTTTCAAACGAATGTTTTAAATAATATGACATACGTGTAGCTAAAAGCATATACATAGTCAAAGAGTAACAATGATAAACATTTACGCCAAGTATAATGAAGGGTTGTAAATAATTTAATCGCTCGATTTGAGCAATTATTTCTAGAATTTGATACGAACTTATGAAGACTAGACAGGGCTCACCTAACAAGAAATCCGTCGGCATTTGAGCACAAGTTTTCAAGCTAATGTTTCAAATAACATGACATAGTTGTAGCTAAAAGCATATACATAGTCAAAGAGTTATCATCTTAAAAGACATACGCCAAATATAGTAAAGCGTTGGAAATAATTTAACCGTTCCTTTATTTTACACAATTATTTCTAGAATTTGATAAAGCGTTGGAACTAGATTAATCGCTCGTTTATATGAGCAATTATTTCTAGAATTTGATACGAAGTAATGAAGACTAGACATGGCTAACCTAACATGAAATCCGTCTACATTTGAGCACAAGTCATCAAGCAAATGTTTCAAACAAGATGCGGATAAAGGCATATATACGTAGGCTAGGGCTCGTTCTCCGTGTAACGTGGTCCGTTAACTGTCAGATTTGATTGGCGCAGCTGCTCGCCCGTACACGCACTGCGAGGGCGCACGCCGCAGCCCCCGCCGCGTCATCCGCAGCCACGCCCCGACTATGGTATGTAACACACACACACACACACACACACACACACACACACACACACACACACACACATACACACACAACACACACATACACACACATACACACACAACACACACATACACATCACACACACACACATATTACACATATATATTATACATAGATACGGGTGGTTTACTTGCCGGGAGATAAGCTTGCTTGTTTTATACCGAGCTTTTGTGAATATGAAACTTATCTGTGATTAGTTTGAGTGAGTGCGGCTATGTCGATGTGTTCGGAAATATCTTGGTGATAATGGCTCGCACAAAGTAACTCACCTGTAATTTGGTTTAATAAATTACCTACATAGATGAAGTTTTAGTTGAGTTCGACGTTTTGTATAGTGATAAACAATAACACATTTAATATTTTATGTATTTAAACGAACAATTCTTGTACGTATATATAGGGTAAAACCGGGATATATGCCCACCATTTTAAATCTTAACTAAATGGGCCATTTTCTGACATAACTTTTTTGATATTATTTTTTAACTTCGACTCAAAGAGACTATGTTAAGTTTAACTAACTTATCAGCCTTTTTTGCTTGATTTGTGACTGCGTATCGTTAGTGCGTTTATTGAGCACCACGATAGTGATAACAACAATGTAAAATTGTGAAATTTGTGGTCACAGGACCTAAACATATGATTTAAGGTGTCAATATTTCTCATTTTTTTAAATATGTCAGTTAAAAATTAACTAACACATAAGGATTTTTTTTCTTATTTTTCCCGGGCCGCTGTGACCCCTCCCACTGACTTCGTGCTCGTTTGACGTTGAGTAACGGGACACCTGTATATCTGCAGCCTAAAATGGGACGTAACTTCGAACGGTTTCATTTGTTTTATACCACCATAGCATTGTACATAAAATAACTAAATATTTTTGAAATATGTTTACATATTTGTTGTAGACTTGGCACTTTCTGGGTTTATAGATAGACACCAAAAGAACATTAATTAAGGGCACTTGTACACCATAAAAAATCGAGCCATCTATCCTTCGATGTGAGGATGTTAATGTGCCCTTTAGTTTTAAATTCAAATAAGTACAAAAATGAATGTATTAATTTAAAACATGTGTTCAATGATAGTGTATTTATATTCAGAGCAATAAAGTGATAATTAACTTTGCAATCAAAAATTGTTAATACTAGTAATTTACATAATTTTTATTTATATACTTTGACGTTTCCCACGTTCGGTTCGGAGTTAATTGCATATATGTATAGGATCCGATGAAGGAAAAATATCTAAGAAACCAACAACCCCGCATGATGATAGTAGACTATCTAGTGTCCGCCTGGCCAGCTATAAACCGGAACTTTTTTATTTGAGGGTTCAAATAAAAAAATCGCCAATCATCTAATGTGTTAAACGTTTCTAATGTGTTGTGTGCTGTCTTTGAGAGCCAGTTCTCATTTTAGGCCTAGCGTGCAACTTCGACCGCATCATCACTTAACGACGTAGGCCCACGTTTGTTCCTTGTCTTAATACATTTTTTGTTCACTATTTTGGAAATAAGATATTTATCAATTGGGGCACCTATTCTTCTGGGGCAACTATCCTGGTTTTACCCTATATATGTTGCGTATCTCGGAAACGTCTCTAACGATGTAAGAAATGTTGTGTTTTACCTACATAGTTGACATTTTTGTAAAAACGTGATTTAACAGGAAAAAGCTGAGCAAAGCTCGGTCGCTCACATATTTACAACTTCTATATATATAAATTCTATACTAGATGGATCTAAAGCATACTAGTATAGCTATTGTATTCATTCGTGCTATTGTAACTAACTAATATCCGAAACACTAGTATTTTTTTTTCAATTTTTAGGCGCTATATCACGATTACCTTGATATTTCCGCCTGTAAAAACAATTATCGCAAGTTAAGGGTGAAAAACATGGTCGCATTCACACACTTCAAATACGTGGCATGAAAACCATAAAAACCCGGTTAGTTACAGATTTCGAAATAGCAAAGGCCAGCTATTTAGCTATTTCTAGCTCCAAAGGTAGCTTATTTACCGGCAACTATACAAATAAATGATAATTAATACTGGCGTGTACGTAACTGCGTATGCGGGTACAATGTCGGTTTGGTCGCGTTTACGATCAGTGTTCGTAAAGACGAATACCGGAAACCATTTGATAGTAAGTTTTATTACACAGACATTATTACGGTGTTGAAACTTGAAAGTTTTTCGCAAAGCTTTCATAATCATCATTATAAGCCGGTATCAGTCCACTGCTGGACGTGGACAAAGCTTTAATGTTAAGTAAATTAAAATTGTACAACAACGAAAAACAGCACTACAGGTCGCAGTGCGTTTCTGATCAAAAGCGATGTAAATCTAAACTGTGTATCACCTATATGCTATTTTTATATTAATTTCTGTGCTCCGTCTTGACGAACACTGATCGTTGTCGAATTTGTTCCGAACAGTGATAGGTAAACCATTGACGCTACATATGTGTAACAAAACGCGGCCAAACCTTGAAGACGGTGGTTGGGAAATGATTTGGTTAGCTATTATGAAGTGAGCTTTCCATGCGATTTATGATAGAAACATTGTATTGATATGAAAATGTCTGTCCACCGTATTCTACAGAAAAAGCACACGTTGACAGCATATAAGTTAGGTGGAGGGATTTTACACTACATTATCGTTTGAAAGCCTTTGTATACTACTGCTTTTCATGTGTAATCATATAATAACATACGCCTATTATAGTTTCATTCGAGTCTAGCTGCTTGCAGCAGACTTGGACATATAAACGGGAATCCAGCTAGCTCGTGTCGCATAAGTCTGTTTATGAACCGCAAACACTAGCTTACTTTCGACCTATGAATATTAACGGTCCGTCACGTCGATTTTTACTCGCTTTCGAGTAAAACTATCAAGTAACACCATATGTGAGTACAGGAGCTTAGGAGCTAGCGAGAGCGGAGTTTATTCGACACCTTTCCCACACCTACATTATGTAACCGCGACAGTTACGTAGAAGTACGTCATGTTCAAAATAAGAATCTTGCTCGAAGATCCGTTGGCGACGAAATAGCATGCTTAATTAATTATTTGAACAATAGGTGTTTAAGTAAACACGACTGCGGGAAGAGTATTGGTATGCAAAGGCTATCAAACCTCCCGCCATCTATCTGAGTCCTCTAGAACACACTGAGATGATGTGAACACGGTGTGGTCTCCATGCGCACACTCGCACATTCCGCTATTACTCCCTACTAACAATATGGCCGATACTATACACTTACCTATGTGATTGATGACTACCATCTTTTTGAGATTTAAATAGTTGCTTATGTTGAAAGTTGTTGATAGAAATACGTTTTGTATATATGAATACTTAAATTGATTGGATTCGTATTTGATGAAAATGTATTAAAATTTTTATTATAAGATAAATACATGATGCATTTTTGGTTTGTCAATAAGTTTGAGATAAGCGTTTCAATAGTTTCTGTTCCAATAACACAGTTTTATATTTAAAAGCGAGCACGTAGAGTGTATCGTTGAGGCCTCACTACTTGTCCATTAATGCTACCTCTAGGCTAGTGATTAATTCCAGCTAGGATAGGACAGATGCATGACGTCGATACGACCTCAATTAATAAACCGAAGGGCTCCATCGTCATCACTGTAATAACAATATTAACAACCGTGCATGGTCCGGGCTGCCCCGTCATATGGCAGCGTGTGAGGTCAGTGTGACCGCGTGTACTCGTGTATGGGTGGCGGGGAGTATAGTGGAGGTAGCGGGTGTCGCCGCGGGGAGCGATGCATGCCGATACGTAGCCGATCCTGCGAGTGTCGCGGAGCCCGCTGTCGGTAGCTTGTAAGTTAGTTAGTCTAGCTTAGCCTCTAAAAGGCCTGTGTTGTGTGTTTATAGATTATGATTACGACTATTACGGGTACGGTGATTACCGAGGTGGCTACAATGAGCCATTTTACCGGTACGATGAGTTCTATTTTGATTACGCGGGGCCTCCGCAACCGTCCGCCGCTCGCCAACCCAACAGGCCGCAACCGGTGGGTCCCCACACACCTCACTATTAATCACTTATTTACTAGTCACTAGTCGCTGTACTCATCATGTTCTACGCGTTTTGATTTGCCAAATTTAGTCGATCATCCGTTAGTAGAGATACGTGTACGGCGGAGTGAGCGACGTGACCCCGGCGCGGGCGTCCTCACCCGAGCCCTCCGACTAACATGCCCGTCTCTGACCTGTACTCGTTGTTTTCAGTTGCCATTTCACGTTTGCACCGCTTAACGTCATTCAGCCGCGCTTGTCACCCCCTCCCCCATGTAGCGCTTCGCTCGCCCCCCACTAACCCCGCCGCACGCGACGCTCCCGCTCAAGCTAATCGTTTCATTTCTCGTTGTCGCGACGAGCTAGCGAATGTGTCGAGAAGACTAACTGACCGCTTGGTAAATGCCTCACTCAGGACGACGAGCTCGCGCTCGGCCCCAACTCGCTTTACTACGATCTAACCGGAGGCATTCAGGTACCGCACTCTTCCACATTTTGTTTACCTACTATGTTGATTCTTAGGACTTAGAACGTATCTTAGTCGTACACTTATTTTGCATTTATTAGACTTGTAACGTCGCCTCAGCATGCGATAGTATTAGAGTACATGTATGGAGATAAGATGTCCATGTAGGTACCTGATTGTTTCGTTGTGTACTAAGCGCTTGTTCATTCATCGGTGGAAGTGTCCATTTTGTGTTTTGTCATAACACGAGCTTTGCTAACAACTTTACGCTTAACAAAGTGGATCTTTTACTGTGAAGACTGTCGATTAAAACATATTTGAACTTTCTTGGCGTTTGGAAGTTAATCTGTAACATTTCGTCGATATTAGTTATTATGGTTAAACTAGGAATAGCTTAGCGATTGTTACCTTACAGCATGTTACTTAGTTTTATTTTTCTATAAGTTTTGTTCGATTTCTATAATGCATATCGTATCGTAGGTACACTTACTCGTAGATCTATTTTATAAGTATGAAACAATGTAGAAATCGGTCAAAACTATACGTTAGAAAGGTTCACTACACGAGAGCAAAAATGAATCGTCAACTGTTTTTTTTTTTCAATAATTCTACAATAATACGTAGATTTTCGTGTTCCATTTTTCAGACGTATTTGTTCTCGTGTATATGAACTTCTATACTTTTAGAAATTAAAGGAGCAGAAGTATTTTGAAATACATATCATGATTATTACTGAAACATTGTATACCAGGCTTGCATGACCTAGATAATGCCTGCGTAGAATGTGTTGCGACTCAAGACCAACAGTGATATAGCCAGTGTAGTCCAGTTTGAAAAGAACATCCTTTGATGTATAATTTTTATTTATAACCTTCAAAATTTCATTTCGAACTACCCACCTTAATCATTTCTTAAGCTGGCGGCGCACTAACGGGAAACGCCGATGATTATCGCTATAGACGTAGGTGTAGCCACGACTTATTGCGAAGCGGCCACACTACATTCATAATCGTGCACCATGACCGCGACCGGACCGCACGTGCGTGTTAAATAATAAATGTGTGGATCTGTGGAGTGGACCAACGATAAAGTCATCGTGTTTCACGAAATTCTGAAAACAGAATGTTTGTGTGATACGAGCCTTTAAAGCTTTAAATAACTTCTAAGTTACAAAAATCGTGCATCTTAAGTCCTCAAAACTAAGCTCTATTAGAGCTAGAGACCGTATTTGATATCACTGACTTATTTCTAGATCATCGTTCAACCAGCTTAGTAAAGGGAGAGGCAGGAAATGTAAACTGTTTTCTTTAAATATAGTTTATGAAGGGGAGACGCTTGTACTTGATACAAACGTTAAGCTAAAAATGTTATACTGGTTTGTCATAAAGAGTTAGGGTCCAAAGACTACACTGGTGTATCCACGCGCGGTCTCTTCGCATACGGCCTTCCGTGCCCTTCCTATGTCTAACGCTGTGTGTACACGTAGGCTGGGTCATGTGGGACGGGCGGGCGATGGGCGCGGCGCGCGGCGGCCGCGGTTGGGGCCCGTGGTGGTGCGCGACGCGCCGCGCATGGCCGCCGCACGCCCAGCGCCATGCGTGGCAGCCAGCGCGCCAAGCCAAGTTTACCAGGTAACTGTGCTTTCTAATCTGTTCTAGCTCTTTCCTCGCTCGTGATTTTTAAACCTTTCTAGCTCTTTTCCCTACCGTGATCCTAACCTATATGGTCTTTCTAAATGGTCTAGATCTTTCGGCTGTACCTACATTCTAGATTGTTTCCCCGCCTGTCATTTCTGAACCGAACTGAAAGTCTTAACAAACTCTCATCTTTTATCAAGTCTTTTGAAGTTGAACGTTGCAAGTACTTTGTTATAGTAACTGTACATAACAAACCGTTTCGAGCTCTTTTCTTTCCCGTGATTTCTTTATACGTGAACTTTTCAGAGTCCTGTTAAAATTTACCATCATTTATTTAGCTTTCAGAATCTTTCAGAACGTTCCAAGATCTTTAACCTCTTATAATAATTGGTACATTCTAACCCTTACCAGCTCATTTCCCTGACGTGACTTCTATACTTTTCTCTTAGTTATATCACAGGATCTGTGGTTATATCAAACTCTTCCACCCATACCTGATTTCCCTGATATCTATATAATTATAGACCCCGATACCAGGGTATCTCTAAACGTTCCAGAATCATGAACCTCGCATAATGACTGTAAATTGTGAACCATTTCAGCTCTTTTCCATCCCGTGATTGAACCCGTGATCCCGTGACGTATAAAACACTCCACTAAAAACTCTTCCAGCATTCTGAAATTTCGAAACTCACGGAACTGTTATAACCTTCTAAAACATTTAAAATCTCCTTAAAATGTGTCAAACCTCAGAACAGGCAATTTCTTCCTAACACTTGTCAACTTCGTTTGTATTCAAGGGCTTGTTACAAAATTAGAATGGAAAAACTTTCCAGGACTCTATGAACATTCCTAGATTTCACATGTTTTTGTCAATTTCTGTGACCGAACTACGATCTTTCTAAATCATTAATCATTTGCATATGAATTTTTTATCACTTACTGCTTGATTTCTCAAGATCAAAGAATATCTCAACCCTAAAATTGATCGATTGACTTAATACTAATCTACTGTACTACTTTAATCTACGTATCTACTTTAATCTACTGTATGTATAATATAATCTACTGTAGCATAAGTGAAAGTTCACAAAACTTAAATGGATACTGGATCCCGCCCACAAGTATTATTCAATAATTTTTGAAGTGGAAACTTCTCGGCGTTGTGCACTTTTCTTGGGACGGGTAAATTTTTTTTAACTCGCGTCAAGTCACGTATCCTGATCGAAATTCGTCAGACAAAGCGCAGGGCGCTTGCGCTAGGTGTCATTCCAAAATATACAAAAATGGCGTATTCATGTTTTTACTTCTGCCGGCACTCCCGGAGTGCAACCCGTTTTTTATCTTATTTTTTTTTCACAGTTTATATTTTTCACAGTAAAGTCCTTTCCTCTTTAAGAATTCTCAACCTCTTCACAAGGCATCTATTAAGTCCGCCTGCTATGTTAAAAAACCCTACAAGAAACTGCAAAATCCATATTGCATCTGCACTTAAACCGCAACGTATAAACGAAGACCGTTTATACGTTGCGGTGTGGACCAATGCAGAATTAGTGATTTTACAACAAAATGGCTTGCTTAATTTAAAACTTTTACAAAAAAACTGCAAGCAATGCTTACAGTTTTTTTGCTGATGTTCTCTGATGCTGTGAACACACAACGGAGAGTCATAGCAAAACTCTTGAAATTCAGTGTCAAAATTCTAAATTTAAGCATAGAAAATTTGGACTCTTTCGGCCGATTTTACCCATAAATAATTCCTTTGCTGTAATAGTTTCTTTCGTTACAGCTTGTATGATGGTTTGCGTGTAAACTGGATAAATGTTCTATCGGTAACTACCTGTCCTTGTCCTTCCTATATTCCTATCCTCTTGACGCGGGCTACCACAAACTTTTAACTCTTACGTTTTATAACAGCAATTATGACGACATCATGTTGACATCCGGTAAAGCTGTGTACTTGGCGCCTCTACAGGCCTGTAGATGCCAACAGCATTAGTTCGTTCATACAGAAAGCTCGACTGACTAGCGAGTCCAAATTTTCTATACTTGAAGTTTGTGGGAGACCTAGGCGGATTTGATAAAGTTGGCTATTTCTGCCACATAGAGATCTGCCATACAATGGGTTCTTAATGTCTATAAAATGTCTAAGGCTAGTTATAAATATGTAACGTAACGTTTATCATGGTTGTAAAAATTTGCGGACTTTTTCAATATCCGTCATATTTATCAGATTGAATTTCATAAACAATGTGGGCGTCACTTTACATTTTCAGTAGTTATGCTAGTGTTTCAAATTGGGCCATCTTGTAGTATCGTGTAGCTCGTAGAGTCCAAGCCATACTTTTGATGAGTACAAACTGGGGCTTTTAACTAAGTACTATGCTGAATTGCTGATAAAGGTTGTCGCCCATAGTAGTTTCGAAGGATCAGAGCCTTTTTTATGGTTAAAGGTAACAGAACAAGCACGACGGTCGCCTGATGGTAAACGATGACGTCTACCTATAACAGATACAGCGGCATGTAACATTCTGGAGTGCCAGAATTTTGCATCTCACTGCACTGCGCCGGTTACCTTGAGACATAAAGATGTCTCACATGCCCTGTAATTTCACTGAACAGTCTTCGATGGTGCTGCTCCTAACTACTTCAATATCAGTATGGGCGGGCTAGGTGTGACACTGGCGACCTTTATCACGTATCTCAGTTGAGTTATGAAGGGATAAAAGCGTGATCGGAAAGTAATGTCGTGTGGTGGTGTGCGCAGGTAAACGTAAATACGACGGGGGTCACCAGAACGTAGGGGGGGACAGCAAGCGGCGGCTGGGTGCGGCGGCGGCAGGCGAGTGGAGCAGCGCGCCGCTGGCGCAGCAGCCGCTGAGCTAGCCGCGCGGCGGTCCCCCCCGACACGCCCCACCCCCCCTCCACCCCCGCGAGCGCGACTCGAGCCCCTGTCGGAGAACTACAAGCGAGCAGGGGAGCCCCTCGAGTCGAGCGCCGCTCGCACAGGTTACGTTTACGTCGCGTCTTCTCGACGGCGCTGAGGATCGATACAACTTTTCTATATATGTGTTTTTTATTTGATTTTCGAGTTTTCGATTTTGTAACGCATATCGATTCGGTAAAAATGTTAAAGTAGGACGTTATGAGATGTTTCGATAGTAAGTTTCCCGTTATGCTTATGTTTTGTCCGTACTCTCCGTATATATGTAATATATACTCTTTATTGGAGGCGCGCGGCCGCGGTTTCCGTTGGCGGTCGCCGACCGTTTGTCTGTTTATTTTTAATACATGTTATTCGATATATTTTATTCCTGCGAACGCATTTTGCGATGTGATGTGTATTTTAGCAGTAATTATTATTATTATAAGGAGTTTGACTGTTGTTTTTTGACATACTTACAACTTAGGATACATGAGAATGAAGTAACGGAATGAAGTGCACTCTAAGACTATTATATTACGGCTAAAATAGAACCACCTGTACTCTACTCGACGACGTTTCCGACTCTGTTCCTGCTTTAGTTTTTTTGCTTTATTATAATTACATATTTCCCTTAAAGTACATTAGTGTGAGGAAGTAGTATTGTAAAGTTCAGGATTTGTGTAATGTTTAGTATCGCTGTATACTGCTGGTCGGTTTGTATCGACCACATAGCATGCCCCTACTGTTAGCTCAGACTTGTATCAATCTTGTATCAGTTTAATGTGGAATAAATTTGCAAAACTGTGTTTGCCTTATTAAATATTTGTTTCTTTTAACCCTTTTGTTTGTTTGTACTACCCTAACTGATACCATGTCTTTTGATATTTAGATGTCTTTGTTACTAGTACATTTTAATCACTTGTCCCACTGCCGACGATTAGCGAGAAGAGAGTTGAGCTAAAAACAAGAAAAGTGTTGTGAGACGTACTTCCGGTAGTTTTGTAGCTGGGCTAGTGTGCGAGTGCTACGGGTGATACTCGCACCACTCTTACTCGTAGGGTAGAATGACGAGCGAGCATCGCTCAGCGTAGTGGTGGAAAGAGAGTTCTCGCCCGTAGTGGAAGCGATGAATCACTAGCATATAAGTGTAATCCGAGGTATGTCGTGTGAAGTATGCGATCAACTATATTTATATATACGAGGGTCATTCAATAAATACTTAGCCTACAAAAAGTAATTGAAAATTTTGGAAAAGTGGCAATTTATTTTTCAACATAGTCTCCTTTTAGTTCGATACACTTACACCCATATGCAGAGTTATTTTCATGAGACCTCCTCCACTCGACCTTAGTCAAGGTCACCTCAAGGAATTCTTGAAAACACCCTTGAAATTAGTATGTTCAGTTACGGCTGCACCCTCCAGTGAGGAACCTCCATTCGAGACATTTATTATTGTCTTTTCTAAATCGAAATCTTCTAAGGAATTCCTCATCATCATCTTTATGGGACAATATTTATTATGTATTAAAACTTGAAATAACCTCAGAAATAACGTACAAAGCGCTGATAACAAGCTTTGAGGAGACCTTAAGGTAGATCGCGACGTACCTTGAGTTTGACAGTTTTTCACTCGACTCGGCTGAGGAATTTGCTCAAGTCAAGGATTTTTTTGTATTCTGCACCGATTTTATCCTTGAGGTTGAGTCAAGTCACATTCGAGTGGAGGAAATCTTGAGGAACCGACTATGCATATGGGTGTTAGCCCAGCGATGCTCCAACTTTTTTAACCCGTCCGAAAAATAGTTTTTCAAACTCTGCAAAATAGGCCTCCGTGGCGGCGATGACCTCCTCATTTGATCCATATCTATTCCCGGCGAGAGATTTTTTCAGATTCGGAAACAGAAAGAAGTCACAAGGGGCCAAATCTGGAGAATACGGTGGATGGAGCAGCAATTCGTAGCGTAATTCGACCAATTTGGCCATGGCATCTGCAGACGTGTGAACCGGTGCGTTGTCGTGGTGAAACAGCACTTTTTTCTTAGTCAGATGGGGTCGTTTTTTCTTTAATTCGGCGTCGAATCGGCCCAATAAATCGGCATAGTAAAGCCCTGTAATTGTTTTATATATTCTCGAGGTAATCGATGTAGATCACACCTTGTGAATCCCAGAAAACGGTGGCCATAACTTTTCCGGCCGATTTTCAGTTTTCGCCTTCTTTGGAGCACGTTCCCCGGTCTGGATCCATTGTTTTGATTGCTCCTTGGTCTCTGGTGTGTACCAGTGGATCCAGGTTTCATCGACGGTCACAAAACGACGCAAAAACTCCGCTGGATTCCGCTTAAACAGCGCCAAACACGTCTCCGATGTGGTCTCACGGTTGCACTTGTTTTCCGGTGTGAGTAAACGCGGCACCCATCGCGCCGACAGCTTTCTCATGCCGAGTTCCAGTGAAGAATATGATGCACTATTCCTTCTGAAATGCCTACAGTCTCAGCTAGCTCCTGAACCGTCAATCGGCGATCTGCTAATACGAGATCATGGATTTTTTAAATTTTTTCCTCCGTAGCAGCTGTTTTCGGTGCACCTGGAGCCGAGCTAGCTCGCATAACGCTGCCACTAAGCCGGAGTCCGGCGCCTGGCTGCATGCCCTGCCTTCTCCACACTTGGGCACGCTCCTGGACGACGACTCCCTCAGAGTGGCCACAGCTCTTCGTCTCGGATGCTCTGTATGCGAGCCTCACGCTTGCATTTGTGGGGCGAGGGTTGAGGCAAACGGTCACCACGGCCTAAGTTGCACCCGATGCGCAGGCCGTAGACCTCGACACCATGCCATCAACGACATCCTGAGACGAGCCCTCGTTTCCGCAGAGGTGCCATGCGTTCTGGAGCCACCAGGGTTGTCGCGTTTGGACGGCAAACGGCCAGACGGCCTCACGCTGATCCCTTGTCGTATGGGACGCTACGTGCGTGAGCACCTCCCCGCCACCCCAGTTAGCGGGGGCAGGAGCAGAGGCGGCTGCCCGTGGTAAGCGCCTTAAGTACGCCTGCCTAGAGACAGCGTACTTTTTAGTCCCTTTTGCCGTCGAAACAGCGGGACTATGGTGTTTAGAGGCCAGGAAGTTCGTCCAAGAGTTGGGGCGCTGCCTCAGAGAGAAGGGGCGTGACCCTCGCTCCGGTTGGTTCTTGATCCAGCAAATTTCCCTTGCCGTGCAACGCGGAAACGCAGCAAGCGTGCCGGGAACGTTTAGGCAGGGTTCGGCTCGCGGTGGACATAACTATGTTAACTAACGTAATATAGACGTAGTATAAGATGTGCTACGCGTGTAGTCATTTTGTAATTTTGGACGATGTATTTTTTAGTATAATTTAAGAACTATTGTTAATCACCGTTAAAAATTCTTTATTTTAAGTTGTACTTATTTGTTCATGTACGTATTTTACCTTTAGCAACGATTAAAGTGATAATAATAATCATGAAGTAATTGAAATAAATAATTATAAAAAAAATCAATACAAATATCATCAGTGATCGTTCGATTTTCGCTAAGATCGGTTGTGAATCGCGCCTGCGCGTGACCTACTGTGTAGTGCTAACGCATCATAAAATGCTACCGCTGCATCAAGGCTGCGACCGTTCCGCGACGATGACCTAGTTATCGCTGTGCAAGGTCGACAGTGAGTAAATTATTAAGGCGAGGTTATACTGACCGCCCTAATCATGGATCCAAATTCGCCAAATAGTGAACCCATAGCATTAACAACTAGGCTTGAACATATGCTCTGCGAGCGTTTTGTTGAAGAACGACAAGAGCGTAAAAGAATGGCAAGCCTTATTGATGACCTAAATAGTGAAATCGAAATTCTGCAAAAACAGTTGAAGCGCCTCGCAGAAACTAATACTACCAAGCCTGCACTTCCAACCAACGAGTATTCTGACGCCAATGTTGAATACAACACGGACGAGGAAGAGCTCGCACAAGAAAAAGAGTGGATTCGTAACAAAACACGAAAAAATATTATGTTTCTTTGAAGTGTCTCACACTTTATATTTTTGTAAATTGTTAAACACAATCCAAAATTTCATCGTACCGACGGGACTCGAACCCGCACCCCCCGGATTACACGTCCAGGTGCTCTGCCAATTAAGCCACGGTTCGATACATCGATACGACGAAATTAGTGGATTGCATTTTGTTAACCCAATTATGCATTGGTGGCGCCATCTATGACTACTTATTACGTAAGTTAATCATTCGGAAGAAATCATTACAGTTTTCAAATCCGACGAGAGATGTTGCACTGCGTAAATCAAATATTATGTTTCTTTGAAGTGTCTCACACTTTATATTTTTGTAAATTGTTAAACACAATCCAAAATTTCATCGTACCGACGGGACTCGAACCCGCACCCCCCGGATTACACGTTCAGGTGCTCTGCCAATTAAGCCGTAATAAGTAGTCATAGATGGCGCCACCAATGCATAATTGGGTTAACAAAATGCAATCCACTAATTTCGTCGTATCGATGTATCGAACCGTGGCTTAATTGGCAGAGCACCTGGACGTGTAATCCGGGGGGTGCGGGTTCGAGTCCCGTCGGTACGATGAAATTTTGGATTGTGTTTAACAATTTACAAAAATATAAAGTGTAAGACACTTCAAAGAAACATAATATTTGATTTACGCAGTGCAACATCTCTCGTCGGATTTGAAAACTGTAATGATTTCTTCCGAATGATTAACTTACGTAATAAGTAGTCATAGATGGCGCCACCAATGCATAATTGGGTTAACAAAATACAATCCACTAATTTCGTCGTATCGATGTATCGAACCGTGGCTTAATTGGCAGAGCACCTGGATGTGTAATCCGGGGGGTGCGGGTTCGAGTCCCGTCGGTACGATGAAATTTTGGATTGTGTTTAACAATTAACACGAAAAAAAAGAAAATTGAACACCTCTCCCACTCAAGAGAAAGATGACGAAAAAAACATCGAAGAAAGTGTGTCCAGGGAAAAAGTCCGAAAAATTCCCCTGCCACCACCAATTATCGTCGATGGTATAAACAATTACCAAAAGTTTTATGACTTCTTGTCTGATAAGCAGCCAGCTGATACATTTAGCGTTAAAATGATGAGCGGTAATACTGTTAAGGTAAACACTGCAAGTGACGAGTCATACCGAGCAATAACAAATGCTCTCAATGTCAATAACTGTGTGTTCATTCGTATGAAAACAAACAAGTAAGGCCAATACGAGTTATGGCAAAAAAATTACACGCCACCTGCGAACCAGAACGGATAATAGACGACTTGAAAAATAAAGGCTTCAAAATTATCGAAGCAGTAAACAAACTTAGTTGGAAAACTAAAGAACCTCTCAACATGTTCATGCTGACGTTCGACAATAACGAAGAGATCAACAAAATCTTTGGAATTAAAATTATTATGGGATGTAAAGTAGAGATACAAGCGATAAAATCGACAAAACTCATCCCTCAGTGCAAAAGGTGTCAAGCTTATGGGCACACTCAGAGATATTGTTTTAAGGAACCAAGGTGCGTCAAATGCACAGGTAAGCACTTAACAAAGGAATGCCAGAAACCAAAAGATGCTAAGCCAAAATGTGTCCACTGTGGAGCGCCTCATCCAGCTAACTACCGAGGATGCTCTATAGCAAAAGAGATACAATTACTTAAAAACAAAATCACAAAAAAATCTGCTCCAACACAATAATATAGACAAGAGAGACATGCTCAAACAAGAGACAGTAATATTCAGTCAAAACAACAAACAAAGAAGTGAATAAGAATATTTCTTACGCACAAGTCGCTTCAACAGGCGTACCTAAAGTACTTCATGCTCCTACTTCAGCAATTAGTACTGACAAAAAGTTGGATAACATAATGAATCTTATGTTATCATTTGATGAGAGACTGAAAATAATTGAAAATAGCACCAAAAGAGCAAAATCTAGAGCTACATAATGAACAAACAACTGAGAATTATGGCCTGGAACTGCAATGGATTACTAAAACATCAAAATGAATTGCAAGTAATCCTAGATATGGAAAAAATTGACGTATGTTAGGTTTCAGAAACTCACTTTACAAAACAATGTTTCATTAAGTTTAAGGGCTACAAAATTAATCACGCACTTCATCCTGATAATACAGCAAGAGGTGGTAGTGCCGTGCATAAGAGACAATACTGATCATCATAAAAATGTAACTTACGAAGAAAAAGATATCCAAGCTGTAGCTATCTGTCTTAAAACAAAGAAATATCCTGTAACGGTATCATGTTTGTATCTGCCCGCCGCGGTATATGATAAAAAAAGAACAGTATGTGAGCTTTTTGACAAGTTTGGGTAACAGATTTGTACTTGGAGGTGACTTCAACGCTAAGCACACTTATTGGGGCTCAAGACTGTCACATACTAAAGGTAGAGAACTATTCAGCGCAATCAAAGACATGAAATGCGATTCAATTTCAACTGGTACGCCTACCTACTGGTCCACAGATCCGAAAAAGATACCTGACCTCTTAGACTTTTTTACTGTCAAAAATTTGTCTTTGAATTATATGAGAACACGCCAGAGCTACGACTTAAACTCTGATCACTCTGCTATATATCTCGAAATATGTGAGAGTATTAAACATAGAGAAAAAGTACCATCTTTATGTAACCGGCACACGAATTGGGAAATTTTAATCAAGATCTGGATAGTTCTGTAGATCTTAAGGTTTCATTAAAAAGACCAGATCAATTAAATTTGGAGTTACAAAGATTTATAGAACATATTCAACAAGCAGCATGGAAAAACACACCTGATTTTAATAGAACAGCTAAATGCAATATATATCCGGTAAGAATTAAGCATCTTATAGAAGAAAAGAGAAAACAGAAAAAAATGGCATAGCTCTAGATGCCCAGAAGACAAAAGAAAGCTGAATAATCTCACCGCTAACCTAAGCTGACAGATAGAGTTATAACGACGACAATACAAACATATACCTCGAGAAACTAACCAGTGATAAAAGCACAGACTACTCTTTGTGGAAAGCAACTAAAAACGCAAAAAAAGCCGACCGTACAAATTCCGCCTATTAAAGAAGAAAATGGAACGTGGGCTATTAATAACGAGCAGAAAGCAAAAAGATTTGCTGAGCATCTAGAAAGTATATTCAGACCAAACAATTCTGAGATTACTTGCGAATCCTTAACCTTAGAAGTAAACTCTACCAACTTAGACGAACCGAAATACATCAAATTAGTGACGCCAAGAGAAGTTCTACGAGAAATTAAATATAGTATAAGCCCAAGAAAAACCCCTGGATATGACCTGATATCGGGGGAAATACTGCGAAACTTGCCGAGAAAGAGCATGGTAAAATTAACAACAATCATAAATGCCTCATTTAGATTGAAATATGTACCGGATTTGTGGAAAGTTGCAGAAGTAATAATGATAGGAAAGCCAGGCAAGCCATCACATTTAACATCATCCTATAGACCAATATCTCTTTTGCCGGTAATGTCCAAACTATTTGAAAAGCTGTTACTCAAAAGGCTAAATCCAATAATAGAAAGCTCTAACCTCATCCCTGAGTACCAGTTTGGATTTAGAGAAAAACATTCGACAATTGATCAAGTCCACCGAATAACTAACATAATAGAAAAAACTCTCGAAGAAAAGAAGGTATGCTCAACTGTATTTCTTGACGTGGCACAAGCTTTTGACAAACTCTGGCACGAAGACCTTGTGCATAAGCTTAAAAAGTTCTAACCGAAGCCGTACTCGGATATCCTAGAATCTTATATTTCAGACAGAATGTTTAGGATAAGACAAGAAGAGGCTCATTCAGAATTAAAACAAATCAAAGCCGGAGTTCCGCAAGGAAGTCAAAGTCAAAGCATTTATTCAGTATATGGGCAAATTAAAAATTAGCACTTACACACGTCAAATAACATTAAATAGATCATAATCAACAAAAAATATAGATATAACAGAAACATAACGCTTTGAATTTACAAAAAAAAAACAAAGGTATTGAGCCATTCAGCTTTCATCTAGACGTCGAACGTCACACTTAAAACACATGTTTAATTCCCCTTATTAATGTAGGGTTGCCAACCGTACCATTACGTGCACCCGCAAAGTGTGGACAAAGGAAGTGTACTTGGTCCGGTCCTGTACCTTCTGTACACCTGCGATATTCCCAAATTAGAAGACAACACAATAGCGACCTTCGCAGATGACACAGCAATCATGGCCGTAGGCAGCACTCACGAAGAAGCGGCGGCTAAAGTACAAAAAGCTATTAATGATGTTTATAACTGGACAACAAAATGGAGGATCAAGCTTAATGAATCTAAATCCATCCACATCAACTTTACCAACAAATATGAAAAGTATTGTGAAGTTTTTCTCAATGGTAATAAAGTACCATATGAGAATACAGCCAAATATCTGGGCATGACGCTTGATACGAAATTTCGATGGAAAGCCCATGTCAAGAAAAAAGAGATGAATTAGACCTCCGCTATAAGAACATGTATTGGTTGCTTGGAAAACAATCCAGTTTGGATTGTTTTCAATACTAGTACTACTAGTAATCAATACAAAACAAGATTCTTATATACAAACAAGTCCTTATGCCCGTCTGGACTTATGGTGCGCAGCTTTGGGGCTGCACCAAACAAAGCAACATTGCCATCATTCAGAGATTCCAAAATAAAGTACTGAGAGGAATATTTGGAGCACCCTGGTATATACGCAATGATGACATCCATCGGGACCTTCACATAGAGGTTGTCGCCAGCACCATCAAAAAATGCGCAGAAGCTCACGAACGAAGGCTTCACCATCATGTGAACGTCGAGGCAATACAACTCCTCGACCTCACAGAAGAGAGAAGACTCGAAGAACTAAACCGTTCGAATTAGTGTAGTGACGACGAGTGTATAGTGAACCTTAGTGGAATATAGTGTAAGTGCTATGCATAAAGAACACGATAACAATGTGTCTTCACCTTAACAATAGAGACTATAAGAAAAGTGCTGATGAGCACATTCTTTATTTATGTCAATTTATAAGTTTATGATAGATTTAAATTACTTATTAGCCTACCTAGGCTAGATTGTAGTATGATTAGGCGATACAATGCTTGTATTGTGTATCCTAATATAAAAAAATATATACAAATATCTATTCAAAAATCCAAAGATACAAGAATACAATTAATGTCCTCTGTTTATAACATTCGTATAGATTTAAGCATGATAAATATTTTAAGCAAAACAACTTTTAATAACCATAATAATTATTGACCAACAACAAAATATTCACAAGGTTCTAAGGTATCATCTGGCAGAGATCGCTTCCTGTAAAAATGTGTATTGTGCAAAACTATTTTTTTAAAGTTGATGTATGCCATATTTCAATTTATGTTATATACTTAGTTACGTATGATAAAATATAAAAGGTAATATTTTTTGTTTTATGGTCACCCTATTGTATAATTTCTTTTGTGAATACTTAAGATCATTTTATTAGTAAAGTTTAACATTTACGAAAACTGTATTTGTAAAATTTTAGTAACTTTATTTTACTAAATCTTGATTTAGTTTGCGATTGTCTACGACGATTGGTTAAATAGCTTTGAGTGAAAATATGGATCCCTTCATCCCTTCAGTTCAACAATTTCAACTTCCATTCACTTTTCAACCGGTTACTTTTGATTCCCAATTTCAGTTTCATGAACTCCACTAGAGGCTTATATACCAGTTACAAAAGGTTTATCACGAATATATTAAATCTAAGGCCATGTTTTATAGGAAGATCCCTCAGTCATAACTGAGGGATCAAGTTAAATCATCATAAATTTGTGAAGCTGCACTCTGGTGGCCCAGAAAAGTGTAAAAAGCTTTTACAAATTAAGAATAAGAAAATTATGCCCATAAATATCTGATGCTTTGAGATTAAATTTTTCAGGCACCTGAATTGAGGGATCAAGTAATTTGGCCATAGCTTTTTTGAGTCGCGTTTTACAAATTTTTGGGCAACTGCATCTCATTTTTACAATTTTTTACTAAATCTGCCTCTTTGTGTCTCAAGGTTTTAAGGATGTGTGCCCTCAGTCCAGATGCACACCTATAATGGGTTGCTTTCTCGTCGGCGGTAGTAGGTTCAAGTGCCTTAAGAAAGTAGTGAGCAAGATTAGAAGTAGGTATTAATAGACAGTGTTACGGCTACATACTAATCCTGGTAACATTAATCCTGTCCAATGACACGTTCCTCCTCCTAATTCAAACTTGCCGCGCGCCCTGTCGCCGCGCGCGCTTCAATATGGCCGATGTCGTTCGTGTGCATACACGCGCGTGCGTTTTTGTGTATAAAATAATAAAATAGAAGAAGTCACGAAAATCCTGGTGGCAGGAGACTTAGACTCCGGCGGATATTTCTGCCTGCGGTGCTGGTGAGTCCTACCTATATTCCCGTTTCTAATCCTAGTGGTGGCCGGGGCGATTCCCTCATTACACAGTCAAATATCCGTAGCGTGTCGTCTCTAAGCAGTAGCATCAGGCTTTCTTCGCGAGTATCCAACAGACAGTGAGGTACACGATAGGGTGCCGGTTCATATCCGACTCGAAGGACCAGAGGTATGACCTAGATATCGGAAGTCCATTACATATCATGTATGTGGTTCGTGGAATATCGAACCTTATACATTATAATCGGGGGTCACGGCACGGTGACAGCCAGCGTGAAAGACGGTTCGGGTTAGTTGCGCTCTATGGATTGGACTGAAGTAATGGCAGGTGTCTGGGCCTCATCTCATCACCATCGTCCCACTTCGAGACGAGCTCATTTTTAGGGTTGCGTAGCCGAATGGCAAAAAACTGAACCTTTATAGATTCATCATGTCTGTCTGTCGGTCTGTCCGTCCGTATGTCACAGCCACTTTATTCCGAAACTATTAGAACTACACAGTTGAAACTTGGTTGGTAGGTGTATTCTGTGAACCGCTTTATGATTTTTGTACAAAAATTAAAAAATAAAATATTAATGGGGGGCTCCCAATTACATGGAAATAAAACAAAAATTTTTTTTTTTTCATCATACCTATATGTCCAGGGTGTCTATAGATAGGTCTTTAACAATGATATTGAGGTTCCTAAAACCATTTTTTCTCACACTCAATCATTCAATCATTTTATTTTAAAGATACACTTCTAAAGTGGTAAAATGTGTGTCCCGCCCTCTAACTTTTTAAATAAGGGGTTGAAAAATCTGACAAAAATATATCATATATCTTAATAAACACTTTCAACGAAAATTGGTTTGAGCGAGATACAGTCAGCAGTTTTTGAGATATAGCGTCCGCAAATATAACTTTGTTTTTCATACAAACACCATGGAAAAACAAAGTATTTTTTGTTACAAAAAAAAAATAGTTATATAATACTCTACTGTGTTACGGAACCCTACGAGTGCGAGTCTGACTTGCACTTGGCCAGTTTTTTATCTTAGACCGCATCGTCACTAAACATAAGGTTAATAAGAGTATCCAAGTATATATATAGTATTTTTAGTCAGGAATTAAAAAAAATATTTATATATCCAGCTCGAAGAATCACAAGTGTGATAAGACCTCAAAAATCACATTTGGTTAATGGCAGACAATACCAACAAGTATCATTTCTGTGACAATACCCAAACTTACATTTTATTTTTAGGGCACTGGTTCATTATCTGGCTCGAAGGACGATAGGAAATATGATGTAAGATCTCAAAAATCACCTACCTTACATACGTAAGCTCAGGTTGTCGTAACATAAGAAAATAAAACAGCATAATTATTTTAAAGTCGTGTATTCAACTATGTATTGTGTGAGTGCGTGTCGCCGTGGCGCGTGGCGCGGCGCGGCGCGAGGCTCGTCGTCATACCGTGTCGTGCGCGGCGGCGAGGCGGGCGGCGGGCGCGCGCGGTGGCGGTCGCGGCGGCGGCGGCGGTCTGCGGGGCCGGCGCTGCCGCCGCCGCCGCCGCCACCACGCGGCCAGCGCCGCCGCGCCCGCGCCGCCCGCGCCGCCCGCCCACCACCAAGCCGCACCGCTCTCGCCACCGCTGCTCGTTCCGCCGCCGCCTATGGACACACGCTGCTGCCTATCTGCCTATGCTATACGTGCGGGTCTCTGGATTACAGTCTTAGCTCCAATCATTCGTATTTCATTTTTTTTTTAAAGATACTTCCTTATATCTGCTTCTGCAGAACTAAATCGAGCAGGCAGTGCCAGTAGGCTATCCATTGGCCACGTGATATAGAGGCAAATTTAGGTACTTTAACTTTTTAATTTAACGCGTAGTAATGATTTCTAGTATATAATGCATTGTTTAGGATTGGTTGGTAACTACGTAGCATTCCAGTTATTTTATTTGGTACGTAGTGTTGGTTGAATCTATGCTGCAGCATTGGCAACGTTTAAACTAAACGGTAGTATTGGAACCAAGACGTTTACAAGTCCAGAGTAAACCCTAGTTGTGTTTAACTAAACTTTACAATATTCGATAGCCAATACAAAATTTAATACCAATCCAGAAAATACGAAGTCCTGAATGTAATCTCATTAGGTTCCAGTCCAGCTTTATTCAAACCTCACGGTTCTTTACAAAGGTAAATTTTATATAATATTTCATGGTCTATGAATATTGTAAAGTTAATTTATGTTTAGGTTTAGTTTATGGTTGAGTTTAGATGTGGTTTTTATAACATGCAGCACTTTTAGTGAAGGAAAAAGAAGCAGTATGAGAGTGAAGCGGGGACACGGAAGCAGACTCAGGTTTTGTTTATATCGAGGAGAACCCGAGGTCTTATAGTATGGATAAATGTAATTAATGCAATCGTTTTACGTTTTCTCCAGGATATGATGTGTTGAGGACAGCATGCGTGGACATTGGCAAAGCACCCACTTTTGTACTTGATTAAAAGGTAAGAGTTTCGTATTTTTTGGGTCTGGTATATATTAACTATACCCTTGTGACTGGGTCGTCAGGATCCATGTAAATAGTATAACTTCGTAATAAGGGCTCTTGTATATACTTCGCATAAATAAATATATAAAAAGTATTAGTATTATTGTCCACCCCTCTTGGCTAATAGCAATAAACAATAACATATAATAGCATAAACAATAACATTGATCTATGACTTGTTCAATAGTTATTGCTGGCAATGATTTCGTTTCAGATTGATTTATGAACTATTGTTAACTGGCGCGTCGGGCGTAGGGTAGACTGAAAAGCGACCACAAAGCGGGGGGTGATAGCAGGGTGCGACGAGGCGTGGGCCAGACGGGGAATCAGTTCGCTCGGAATATCCTGGTCCCATTATCCCCTTCTTCCATAATACCACCACTATTATTATTATATTAGTTAAATAATAAATTTAAAATATCCTAATAAACTTGTCATGGCAAGTATCACTGGTGGGTTCTACGAAAGCGAATTATTTAGGTACACCTTTGCTACGAAGGTCTCAGATTAATGTAAATCAGTAATCCTTTCTTTGGATCCCAGACAATATTTTACAATTTGTTTGCAGCCAACATGTTTTTCTAAGAAGTGGTTCAGAACTCTTTTAGTTTGTAGAGTTCTGATGTAGGTAGATACGCTCGTTAGTTTTAACATAATTTGTTTCTACAGAAAATCGAGGTCTGCTGTAGCTAAGCCCCTATCATTGTCTTTTTTTGACCAACCAATTGTAAATAGAAATATGACCCTTCAAAGATGTCAAAGAAGACATTAAAAGGCTTATATTTCATTTTGCAATAATTGGCAAATATGATGGCTACAGCAGACCTAGAAGCATTTTCCAGGGAGTAAACGGGGGAATACATTTGTATGGAAAAGTGCACCCCGCGTTCGCTCGTAAGGGGTATAATCTTTCATTTACAAACGTTTAGGTAGTAATAACATTTTTAGTAATTATTAGGTTTTTTTTGTCAGGAATGTATAGCCACTGGCTGTGAGCCGGATACAATACGTTACAATTTACAATGAATTCTTGCTCTAAACATCATGCTTGGAGAGATCGGTTTTGGGTAGCACCGAAAACGAAGACTGAGTGTGTTCTGCTCTGGGCGTTGTGAATCGGTGAGTCAGTGTAAGTTCTAGAAGATTCTGTAGCGAAGTTCCCCCGTCTGGTATGAAGGTACGTGTGTGTAACTCACGTGTGCATGCCCGGTCAATGCGGGACGGCGAGCACAAGCGAGATCGCGAGCAGCGCGGCGGCTGCGACCCGCCGAGACGCCGCGCCGCCTGCCAGCACCGGCCGTCAGTACGGGACACTAACGCAGCTGGGAACCTACCGAGCTTTCTGTTCCCTAACCTAGCTTGCGTCACGCGAACCGTTGAACTAGTTCACGTTTGTCATTGTTACCCTAGCCAGTTACGAGCTTCGTCTTCGTGTATGCGAAGCGAAACTCGTCTATATGCGTTCATCTATCCAAGTGAAGCAAGGATCGGTCTTCTCTTACGTAATACGAGTAAAGGCCAAGCTTTAAAACGACAGTGTTTGTGAACTTAAAAGTGACATATGTACTCGTATGTATTGTAGGCAGTTACCGAATTGCTGTAGAAATTGCGAATCAATGTTAATATTGACTATCGTAATAGCCAGGAAGGCGAAAGAAATGTACAAATTATCGTGTAGGAAAAATTATTGTACATTAAGCCATTTCCGAAAACTTGGCAAAGTTTGAAGGTACACAATTCAATATTAAAATCGAAGATTACATAATTCTGCATACTTAACACCACCGGCAGATGAACATATGTTTTTCGAGTGGTCTTGAAAAGCGACTCATAAAACCAAATTCTTATTCAGTTTTGTCACAAGAAACATCAATAAGAAAAGTGATTTTGGCATTAGCGACTCAAGCTTCCCAGCTGCGTTATCATTTTATCTCATTTTATTTAAAGGCTAATTAGAAACCCAGTGCGTTGATCCACGACAATACTCTATTTAAATTTATTAGAAAACCTGTTATTATTTAAATTTATTAGTCTGAACCATTTGTATTATTCTCCATTTAGAATCAAGATGAACAATTACGTATCTTATATTAACTTTCGATTAGAGGTTATTCTTCTCTTAAAACTATTTCATCGTCTTCAGTAAGCAGATTTTACAGAAAAGTGGATCTACGCATCAGGTGTGTTTAGCCAGAAGTTTTAGCCACATGTTGCTGGTACAACAACGTCACTGTAGGTGTAGATTATATAGTTTGTTGCCATGTTTAGCAGTGAGAGTGCCGGTAGTGCTCTGCTTGCAACCTCCTGAGTGTTTTCTGATGATATCGTGGTGCATGTTAAGTTGCATTGTCTTTCAGTGTCTGTGCTGCGTGTTTTCATATTTCCTTCTTGCGTATCAACAGTGACGTTGTGGTAAAAGGCATATTTTAGCACTTTCTTATAACAGATAGAATCGAAACACATAATTGAAGCTTCCTAAATGCTATCAGAAAGTGTCGCATATTATTTCACCAGTTAAAGTTAGACACCCCGGGCCCCATAGTGCGATGACTCAATGCAAGCTTTGTCCCATAGGATACAAATGCAAGAACACTACAGATAACATTGTAAAACTGAACTTCAAAACTGACTCCAACAAAAATATTGACTTAGGACTTGATCTCAACTCTCCTGAGTCATCACAATATAAGAAAAACGAAAATAAAAATCATCAGCTTAAACTTTAAAATGAATGAAACAATGATTTGAACGACAACATTTAGATTTGGAAAAATTCTAAAGGGAGATATTAGTAAATAAATAAAAAAATATTTTCTCGCAACAAAGTCAATATATTCTGCTAATTCCAACAATAATTATATGTTTGTTTATAACTGTTTCTAAACACCTAAACCTACGTCAACATCCGCCGAGACAAAGTTTGCATTGAACCATCTTAATACTGAGAAATATTAAATACAGTGAACATAATTATAAATATTAGTTTAGAGTTGTTAGTTAATAGTTCTACTGTGTTTAAGAGTTATTTTATACAACAATATAGAAGATAAAAGCAGGAGTAAGCAGAAATAGAAAGAAGCACGAACTGCCATCGAGGTATCAGTATGCTCCGGATTCCTGACCACTATTGGAACAAGTAAAGTCTGTAATTGTTTTAAACATTTATTCACAAACGTTCTTTAACATAAGCTATTACTCAACTTTACATATTCCAATGATGAAACCTCCGTTTTGGGTAACATTTACACGTATATCAAGCATAATACACGCATAATAATAGACACGACACGTTACTGCTTACTCCCTTAAGTAGTCTCAACAAGCTACAATATATTCGACAATGTATATAAACATTATATACCCTAGAATGCAACGACAAAATGCAAGTGAGAATACAATCATATTAGGTGAAATGCAAGTGCTGTGCCAATTATTGTACAGTGAATTAAGTTTTAATAATTTGGAAAATATATCACCTAATTTTTAAATAGAGTATAAGATTCGAACTACCTGGGTCCCTAGAACATCTAAGAGAGTTTACTGATATGTGGTAATAAGTTACATACGGTATATTCATTTTTAACCTATGTCGTATGCAAGATTCGACAACCGTTATTACGTTATTATTGTTAGTTCAATATACTACGTTGTGCTATAGGTGCAGTCCTCTGTTTTTTGCTAATGTCTGGATAAAATCTTCACATAAACCATCCTTGATCTTTTATTTCCCTCACTGGTTTGTCTTTATAAGGTTTTAATACGAAATCTTGTTTTGATATGCTTAAAGTTGAATGTTAAGTACTGATATCAATTAGAATATGAATAGTTATCAAGTCAATGAATCTAAATAAGTACTAATATCAGAGGATGATAATATACTGAGTGTTATTACAGTTTTATAAAGTAATTAATATCGGACAATATCCAGACATAAACAGAATCAATCTCTACGAACTTCTTGACTACAGAACAAACTGTTTCTTTAACGACTGTTAAGTTTTTTATGTATTAATTTGAATGTGTATTCAATTCAATTATTGAACGTGTGTTCAAAAGGATCACAAATATCACTTCTAAAAGATACCACAAAAAATATTTGATCTGGGGTATGATTCAAATATTGCAGATCAAATTTCTAGTCCAACAGAACCATTTGTTCTATAGTATTAAAGATCTATCGCCTACTACAATATAACATAACATGACATAAAGTACGGCAATGCGTGTCGAGGACTAAGTATTAATGACGTCTGCTAAAGCTTACAAGCATATTCTTCTGGCCAAACTGGCCATGTGGTGGAACAGTGGTGTTATAATAATATCAAGAATTTTTTAAATGTTTAATATTTTATATTTTATATTATTTTTTATTATTACGGTCATGATACGTTCCATTGCAGTGGGTGCGACCTATAGTGTAACTAAAGCTCTGTACAGACACGCGAGCATTCTGCGTTTTAGTTGTTTATATCGTAAGATAGCGGTTTTCTGAGGATATTACATAGAAGCTATAAAGTTTCAACTTTTATTTGAAACAATAGAGCAACGAATTATAGACAAATAAGACGGTTATTTTTGACGTGAGTTCTGCTGAACCAGCCCCGTAGTAAGCCCTCCCCTCTTCCCCACTGGATCCGCTAGCGCTTACTCTCTTTAAGTTACTCACGGTCGCGGGTTCGTACACAGCTTCAATAATAGTAGCTAAGTCCGAGGAGTGCACCTACATAGTACCGGTGGGAGGAAGCATACTAACAGTGCGGGTGACGTTTGAGCGGAGCGAGCGCGCAGTGTTGCAGGCCGGAGCAGGCGGCGGTGGGCGGCAGGCAGGCGCCCGCGCACTCCGCCCCGGGCGCGCCGCCCGCCCCGGGGCACTCGCCCTCCGCCACCGTCACCTCGGTCCACACCGCGCGCCACCCCGCCGCACCTACTGACTTATCTGCTATTATAAATCTGGAACGGGAAATGGGATTACTTAGCCACGGTAATATTAAGTATTTCAATAAAATACCAAGGATCAGTTCCAATGGCTTCTGATAAAATTTCAGATAGTTATCTGACTGATAATGCCATATAAAATTATCTAGCACACAAGTTTATAATAGGAAAGTAAACTTAAAAGTAAATTATATAACATCTGCGCTTCCCGTCTCAAACTCTCAGGAATGACATTTGTCCTGTATATTTATTGAACAATATTCAATGGCATCTTATTTCTCAACTTTAACATAACTGTAAGCTAGAACAGATAATATTCAAAGACTCAGTGGTAGGTCATCGTCATTACATTATTTTCGGCCCATTTCCGTCCACTGTTAGACATAGAGACCTCTCCTGTGGCACGCCACTGATCTTCGGTTATTTCCAACTGGTACGTAAAGTAAGTTGTTGCGAGCCAACTGCGAGTCAGCTTGTGTATATCATTACTATGTTTCCTTTTTTTTCGATTTTTAACTTAATTACACCGTCGATTTACTGTGATTGGTTTCTATCCATCCAAAGGCTATCTGCAAGCGATCGCTCTTTTAGCGATAAGACCTCCCAGTGTACAACTTAAATTAAGCTTGAGTTACATGTAATCTGTGGTGTACAATAATGAGTTATCTATCTATCATCGCTCCACCTAGCTGGAGGGCGTCCTGCACTACATTTCCAAGTCGTGGTCTCCACTCTAGAAGACGTCACTAGAAGTGGAAAGTACTCACGATAGTCTTATCGAGTTGGATGAGGAGAGGTACTGCCACCGGTCGGAGGGAGCCTTCTCCCCGCACAGCTCGAGCGGCGGCCCGGGGCTCTCGTACCACAGCCGCAGCACCGCCGCGGGGCACCCTCGCTCTGTACATATACACTTACATTTTTATGTTTATCAAAGAGTAAAAGGGATATTATACCACACTGAATCAGGGTCCCTGACATCTTAATGAGGGAGCTGTAAGAAGAGTAAGGCAGTATGATTTCCTGATTAGGGAGCAAGAGAAAACCCGGTCCACCTATAAATGTGCAGTGTAATAACACTTAGGGAGTTAATAACGTTTCATAATAACGTCTTTTTATACCTTACAGGCTAGCGTTGGGCCACTTTCTCACGTGGTAAGCGATGATGTGGTCTAATATGGTGAACGCGCTAGGTCTAGAATACTCTGACTCTCAAGGGCTGTGTGCTGCCGGAACATCATAAGGTTATGGCGGCGGATTTAGGAATGTTTATAACAAGGATTAAACGCGGGCAAAGCCGCGGGGTGCAGCTAGTGGAGTATAAAAAATAAATGCTTTATTTTAAGGGTGGGGTTTGGAGTACCTAAAATCTACTACTAGTAAAAAGTACTAGTAAAAAGTTTGTAAAGTGTTTTAAAGCATAGCGTAACTCACCAGTCAAATGCCCCTCGACAGCAAAATGTTCAAAATTGAGCAGTAGTCGTTTCCCGGGACGAGCGGTGACGAACCAGTTACACACCCTGGAGGCGGTGCCGCGGGCGGGCGGCTCGTACGGCAGCGGGAACCGTGGTGACGTCACCACGCCCCACTCCGCGCCCGACATGTTGCCGCCGCAGTCGCCGAATATTGACTTGGCGGGCTGGAAGGTAGTATATAATAATTAAGGATCATTTACTATTTTTTTTAAATAGACATAGAATTCGTAATAGGTGTAAAACGTAATACGTGTAAGCTTTATGACGTTTTTCACTTGTTGATGGAATGTAGCCGGAACGCCAATAAGAGATCAGCAGGATTATTCTCAATCATTCGAAAGAAAATTCGGATTCGGTAAATGCCTTCGAAAAACTTCAACTTGGATGTTTGCATTTCAAAATTCTCCGATCGGTTAATTTTGATCTATCAATTAGAAAAATCAGTGATTCTTATCGGAAAGGTTTACGTGACAAAATAGCTCACAGATTTATCAATATTCAAAATTAAAAATCAAGCTTCCGAATCCGAATAGGTTTCGAATGATTGAAAATCTGTTTGACATTCAAATTAGATCATGTAACATCTAAACTGTTGACTGTTCTTTTCTCAACTAAGTCGATAGAATATTAGAAAATTATTTAAGCATATCCATGCTCAGATTCCGCTAAAATATTTATAATTTAACGACAATAGATTAAACTGCTACAGTTTATATAACTAGATGATACCAGGGTGGCATTATCGCCGCCATTGGCGATAATGCCACCAATACAAAGCCCTTTTTTTGTACCTGATAAAAAAAATAATCAGGTCCGCAATAAAAACGGGCTAGATAAATATTATGCCAAAGTATTATCTATCTATTAACATCATTCCATCCTTCATTCCATCATTCACAGTCTACTGATTGTGTTTTCTAGTAGCTGTGAGTAAGTTCGTAGAAATTTCTGAATATTCTTTAATTATTATTTCCTATTTAATTTTATAATTCTTTATTTATTCTTTAGAAATAATCAGTCGGTATCAGGCCGCTGCTGGAGATAGGGCTGGCAGGCTTCTCTCAATTTGCATGGCCTCTCACATTCAAAGAACTATCTCTTAAAACTTTTATTAAGATACTTCGCGATGTGATGATGCGGTCGAGCATGGTAGCACGCTAGGCCTAGAATGGGAACTGGCTCTTCTTGTCGACAGGTTTTCTAATTGGAGTTAGGTGGACAGGCGGACACTAAATAGTGTCCTACCATCATGCATCGATCCTGACAGAGTGAGAACTTACTTCAAAGATATAGCGCGCCTTGAAGCCCGAGGCGACGGCATCCAGGTCAGTGTGCAGCGCCAGCATGAGTCCGAGCGCGCCGCGCGGAGAGTGCAGCGGCCCCGGCGTGGCCAGCCCGCACCACCGGCCCAGCGGCACGCGCGACCCCTCGCGACCCACCCACCACGCCTCCACCCAGTCCTCGCTGCACGTTAACCCTCTGACAGAACGAACATATACATTAAAATCACCGCCTACTTGGTTTCTTACCTCATTAATGCTTTGAAGAAAAATTATCTATAGAAAATAAAAGTGTGACATTACAACTTGATCAGATCAACATGCGCAGAATGGTATATATTATGTTACTCTTTGGCAGAATATTTTTGTCTGACATTTCAATCTGGCTTTGTAGTTCTGTACGTAGTGAATCTTAGGTCTGTGATTAAAACTCACCCAGAAGGTTCCCTATACCAACCACTAAACAGTAGTTACAAGTAAGTACGTTAGGTAGGTCATAAACGGATTTGTATAACATGTCGAAGATGGTATCGCCTCAAAATTTAACCGAATAGAACCGACGATCTATTGTTTACTGGCGAGGCAGTGACCGAGTCTAATGGAGCTCAAAAGTTGTAGTTGAGTTGAGCCACAAGTAGGTAATATAATAATATTATAAGTATTATTCTTTCCATAATTTCAAAGAAGTTCGTCTGTCAACACTTATTTTGAATAAACCTAGACTGTTATTCAGTAATCAGCCTGTTATAAGCAGCGTGCAACTTAAAATTAAAAAGTTTTTGAGATTGCATTTTTAAGTAGTTTTAAAAAAACGCGGGAATTATTATTGTTTTCTATGGAAAAAAAAGAAAGGTGATCTCTGATTGCACACTAAAAGATTGGGTCCTCAGGTATAATATTTTAATATTGAGGTATTCAGTGATATACAATATAACATTTGCTTCGAATGCCAACTTATCGTACCAAACGATCAACGCTTGTGAAGTTGAACAGTTAAAAACTGCTAAAAATACACACTCAGTTGCCTTTAGCATCATTCGTTCTTATTTGTTATAAAGGACACAACATATCAACTTACCCATACAACCCAGCCGTAGCATTCCACGCATCAGCCCTAACTTTAAAGTGGTCGAACACCACCGTGACCTGTTCATTGGGCGTCGCGTCCAGCATATACGTGCAGTTGGTGTGCGAGGGGTAGTTAGAAGGGTAGCGGGGGGAGTTGAACTCCCCTCGCTTCTTGGACTCGGAGCGGTAAGTGAATGCGCACTCTCCACCCGGCGCAGCTGTTCCTGGCACTCGATATTCTGGGAAATGGAAAAAAATATATTTATGATCGTTAAAAATATTGCTAAAAACTATATGTGAAAGTTTAGTTACGCGCGACTCAGTTTCATTCATCTTATTATTTTGTATTCATACCTCATGTTAAGGCTTAAAGTTACTAAATCGCTACGCTACACTGCACGTTATGTATTTCATACACATCATGTATGCATCGATGCGTTGTACACACTGAAATATGAATCACCATCATCATCATTATCAGCCGGTGTCCGTCCACTGCTGGACGTAGGCCTCTCCCTCCTCTCCTCTCCTCTCCTTGGGAGAAATATGAATAATAGGGTATTATTCATATTTATTTATATTATTCTATATGGTTGTACATAAAACACGATGGATGGGATGGACACGATACGGGATGTAAGGGAGCACAAATACCACCTCAGTGGTCCCAGCCAACCTCACCTGCCCGTGGTGCATCCTGATCACCGAACGAAGCTCTGGCGACCGACAAATGGCGGTATAACCATTTAAAAAATTATGGAGTAGCTAAATACTACAGGCCGGTGACGGGCAGCAGCGTCACCGGTGTGAGGAGCTTCGTCCTGCGATCGCCAACCCGCTTGCCCAGCGTGGCGATTAGGGCATACCTATCCTAATGAGCCGAAGATCGGGTTCAGTGGCGTGTCTTAGGAGAAGCCAGGTCCAGCAGTAGACTGACGCAGTCTGGTTATGATGATGGATGATGATGACATAAAACACACGAAAACAAATAGATTTCGAATAGATACGAAGCGTAACGTAGCCGTCTACGTAGGAACGGATGGCTACGCATTCTAGCAAATAGTGCTACGAAGCTGCGTGCCATGAGCAGTACACGTAGCGTCCGCAAGGATTTAAGGATAAACATATATCGATATAGGATGTGTGTTCATTTTGTTCAGCTCAGATATCCAATGAATTATCTTTCATTAGATGACTGTGTATTATTAAATATAAATCCTGAGGATACCGTGAACGGCATTCCGAACAAATAACTCCATCTTAAAAGAGCTTAACATCAGAGATATACTTTCGTCACCTGTTCAACTACGATTTTAAAGTTTTTCGGTCAAATATATATCTAGAAAGGTAAACTCAATGGAGAGGCTCTTCGCCCAAGATCCAGTAGAAGGGAGAAGAGCTCGTGGTCGTTCACCAACTCGCTTGTCAGACATTATTAAAAAGCAACAAAAACCTCTATGGTCCAGTGTACGCGCAATGCCCAAAAAGACAGAAGTGGCGTTGCATCGCAAAAGCCGCAAAAATATATGCCATAAATAATATGTATCACTATAATATCAATATATATAATATAATATCAATATAATATGTAACCACGACCACTCAGACAATAGTGTACGACTAAGAAGAAGAGTATAATTAAATGTAGGGTTAATGATAGGGGAAAGCGAACTTTCGGAACTAGACTTAAAATTGTCTGTATATCGGAAAAAATCTGAAATTTAAAAATAAATGCTTTATATGTATGACTATGAATCACAATATGAACATTTCTTACCAGTCTCAAAAGTATATTTCGCCTTGAACCCTTTCCCCTGCAGTTCCCCCGAGCTGAACACCATCACAAGCCGCGGCCCGTCCGACAGTAGCGCCGGCGGGAAGGGCTCGCTCCCCCCCACCCCCTCCCCGCACAGCTCCGCGTCATGCTTGTCGTATGAGTCCGTCGCCTCTTGCCCTCGGAGGTATACCTTCAGATATCCATCTGGACACGATCCACTGGAAGATAAGATAAGGAAAAATACTTCATTTTGCATTTTACCTAATAGAGTTACATTTTTATTTGATATGTTCGCAATAATTTGCATGGTTGCATAGTGGTAGGACACTATCCGTCTGGCCAGCTACCACCCTCAAGTTAGAAAATCTATTACCAAAACATCTAATGTGTTTCAGCAGCTATCCTTGAGAGCCAGTTCCCATTCTAGTCCTAGCGTGCTTACCATCTTCGACCGCATCATCACTTACCAACAGGTGAGATAGAGGTCAAACGCTAGCCTATAGGATATTTTAAAAAAATCCGCAATATTTTGTCTTCGTGGTAGGACTTTAGGCGGACTTTAGATTAAAAATTAAAAAAAATTAAAAAATAGTTTATTGCCAGAATACACAGAACAATACAAAACATATACAACAGAATTACAAAGGCAACAGGATTAAATTCAGCGTGTTAGATAGTGGTCCTACACTGGATTATGTCCTATGCTGGATTTGGGAGTTTCTTAACGATTGTTTTCCTTCACTGAAGAGCCACTATGAAATAATCTATTGGTGCATGACGGGGATTTGAACCCACTAACTACCTCTGGCATCAAAGCCGACCATTTGTCCACTGCAAAAGCCCTCAAAAGACGCCAAAAAATAAGCCCAAAATTCAATTCCTTCTAAAAATACAAAAGATTTTACTGAAATACTTGTACAATTCAAAAGAAAGTTCAACTATGCCTTTCAGAAACAAAAGTAGCTAATCGCCGACAAAAAAAGTGGTTTACTTCAACAAAAGCAACTTAATTTCATGATTAAGGCATTAGATTCACTGTACCGTGATGCGATAATGAGAGACTCTTGAACTTCTTTACTTTATGAATAGAAATCACCGAAGTTTTCCTAAAAAGAAAAGTTGGGAAACAGTAAAAATGCGTTGGAAAATGTTGGTACTCACTCAGGCTTCATATTCGCGCCTTTCGGAATAGAAAAGTTCTGGAACTCCAGTCGAACCCTTTCTAAATTTTGTGAATCTTGCATACCATATATAAAATATCTGAAACACAAGAAATAGCAGGGATTACTTTTCGGAATGGAAACTATAGAACATGTATTTTTAAATAATTTAAAATTGTGCAAATAACTGAAAGAACCGACTTCAAACGTCGCGCTAGTGACTTTCGGTAAAAAGTTTGGGGTGTTTATCTTTATATCTCTGGAGACATTTTACATATATCGATGAAATTTTAATGTCACTTAACATCAGGTGAGATAGTGGTCAAACGATTGACTATAACGAATAAAAAAAAAAATGAAACCACTTGATGAGTATATCTTTCGAAAAAAAATTATTTTCCAAATCGGTTCAGGCGTCTTTGAGTAATCGATGTAACTCCTTGCCTGAGTCAGTATGGCCCCAGAACTACCACCTCTTCAAGTCCCAAGTAAATAGGTATCTTCTGGCCAAGCGTGCTATGCAATGCAATTTTGGATCAGATCGTCACATAACAGGAGCTAATGTTCAATCGCTTGCCTATTAAGCATAAAAAAATGTGAGAATACGTACCTACAAACAACTTTTTGTAAATAGGGGTATGGATAATTTGGATGGTACACGAATCCCGTAGATTCCTTTTTGCTGAGAATCTTTTGGTCGCACTCTGAGCCCCTAATGTGCTCGGCATCGTGTTTACTTATAAAATCTGAAACAAAACATATACATACTTGTGACTTATAAACAAGAATAGATTTTTGTTTGGAAAATAAATCAATACGAGGTAGAAAAAGATCGAGATATATTTCAATACCGATGATAAGGTTAATAAATAGATCATTGGTAAGTCACAGTAATGTGTGGCTCTGTTGTGTGTTTTGGCAGATGCTTGACTTCTAATCCAGAGATTGTGGGTACGAAGCCTCCGCGCACCATTGATTTTTACAATTGAATGAATGAAGAATAGCTTACCTAAATGGACTTATCTAACAAAAGCAAGTTATATAATCGTTATATAATATTACTCATATGAACTACAAAATAATGTAGAAATTACAAATAAAAAACAGAATTTAGATCGCTGTCTGCTGGTTCAGTACCCAAAAAGCTGGCGACTTTACCTCTTTGAATGGCGAAACTAATGCGTTGCCCGAGGTAAGCGCCAGCTCTTTTGTCGTGGGAGACATCTATCAGGCGTTTGGACAGCTCCTTAACTAAACCACGTGCTATTTGACCCCACGGCCCATGGTTTCGACGACCCAGGAGTAACAAAAGCATAGTTGTCTTACCTAACTTAACAAAACTCTCAGAAAACTCGAAGATACCCTTGAAGCCGCGGTTCTGCGTGCTGGCGGCGCGCGGCAGCGAGTAGAAGGTGACGAGGAGCCGCTCGTCGCTGGAGTAGAGCACCAGGTTCCGCTGCTGGCCGCAGTACGTGCCGATCACGGCGGACGAGTTGTCGGGACCGTCGTATACGCGCACCCAGTCGAATGGACAGCTGGGATGACAAAGTGTTAATCATTTTTTTAGGTTTTCACGTTAGGTGTCCACGGCTAAGGTCAGAGACTACAATTACTAGAAAGCTGTAATTTGGCATGTGTACAAACATTACATATATACTAAGTGGTAAAATAAGATCTTGTGATACATTTTTGTACCTACACCTAAAGTATGGATGATTTTATTCGTTTTAGTTTTAGTAGCCGCTGAGAGGCCGAGTTAGAAATTGTAAGAGCAGGATGTCATAGTACATTTATATATTTAATATACTGAGTAATAAGAATACCTTGCTATTGCTATTACATCTTATATCATTTAGTCACTTTCGATTGAAAGGTAACAATGAAAACGCATTTATAGACAAGTACGATTCCATTTTCTTAAATGGAATCGTACTTGTCTATATAGCTTCCAATCATCAACGTCACTTGACATTAGGTAAGATAGTGGTCAAGGATAGTGGGTCTGTCGAAAATGAAAAATAAAAAGTATTTTATACTTTAAAACAAGAGTGACTTCTTAGGCCGAAGCGTACAATCAAGGCCAACATTAACTTATGGTACCACAATAATAGTTTGAAGCATTGAAAGAAGAAACAGTATTATGCTTATCCATCTTATGCAGTCCATCTGAGCCGTTACCACCGATTTGCTAATTAATTCACCATGTAAAAGAAATATTTTTCGTTTTGATAGGCAAAGTGTTCAGTGAAATTATAGGACATGTGAGACTTCATCGTTGTCTCAAAGTAACCGGCGCAGTGTAGTAAAGGCTGCGACAGCGTCTACCAATCACAGCTAGACCTAAACGTCATACGTCATATAGCAATCAAGTTTAAAGCACCGGCGACATGCGATAGATGGACGAAACAATTTAAGGCGATGTAATAAAAGTATAACTTTATAAAAAAAACGGAACTTACTGAGGCCCTCCGAAGAAGAGATCGAAATCTCGGAATTCGAGCCGTATCCTCTGCCCTGTCTGGCCGGTGAACAGATAGTTGCACGTGATGTCCTTCGGATAGATTCCGGGGTACGTCGGAGACAGCAGCAGCCCCGTCTTCCGTTTGTTGGACTCGATCACGAATGAACACATGGTGTTCGGTACGGGAGTCCCCACTTCGAACTCGGCTGATAAACATTTTAGGATCGTTATTTAGAAAAAAAAAAACAGTCTTCGAATGCCGCGCTAATCATTTTCAACCGACTTTCAAAAAGGTGGAGGTTCTCAATTCATTTTTTTTGGTATCTATGTTACGCGATTACTCCGTCATTGTGAACCAATTCCAATGATTCTTTAATAGAATAAAATAAAAAAACATAAAGATAGAATTGATAGGATACATTTCCAAGGTGGTCCCATTGTAATTCATGGAGATCTGATAAGTATCTCTAGAGATATGACGATAAACGTCTCAAACGTGCTACTGAAACTGATTTGCGCGGCATGGAAATCGGTTGTTTTAGTTTTTAGGGTTCCGAACCCAAAGGGTACCAACGGAACCCTATTACTGAGACTCCGCTGTCCGTCTGTCTGTCTGTCTGTCTGTCTGTCCGTCTGTCACCATGCTGTATCTCATGATCCGTGATAGTTAGACAGTTGAAATTTTCACAGATGATGTATTTCTGTTGCCGCTATAACAACAAATACTAAAAACAGAACAAAGTTAAAAATGAAAGGGGGTCCCCAAACAAAAAAGTGTTTTAACTATAGCGCCATCTATGAACTATCGTAACCAACAAAAAGGTCACTGACCTTTGTGTTAACGTTCACATGGTGGGTGTTAGAAGTTCGTTCGACATTCGTTAGATGGCGTTGTAGTAAATATGTTTAGTATTGACACGGTATTTATATTTATCGATGTTAAAACTATGTAGATACTTAATTTTTCCGGCAAATTTTGTTCAATCGGAACCCTACGTGTGCGAGTCCGACTCGCACTTGGCCAGTTTATTAAACTATCTGTATTATCTACTTACTAAGTTTGAGGTGTTTATCTTCATATCTCTGGATCGATATCGGATCTCGCATCATCACGGTGAGATAGTAGTCAAACGCTTACCTATCTCTAGTATTAAAAATAAAACTATATCAGATCTCAATCAAGCAATGCGATCAAACGGGAAGCATACTCTCTAAAATAATGAAGTAATTGTCCAAAACGGTTATTTATATAACTGACCGAGATCTGAGGTAAAAATATAAAAGGCGAACTGAGAACCTCCTAATGTTGTTATAAAAACTCACGTTCATTTTAAACTTATAGATTTGAGACGGGAATTTAACGTGACTTACGCGATGTCGATATAGCGATCGACATATGTTTCGGCCTCATCCGGAGGCCTTCTTCAGGATCTTGAGTGCGAGGCTGAACGCGTTGGCGAGCGCCCCGCACTCAAGATCCTGAAGAAGGCCTCCGGATGAGGCCGAAACATATGTCGATCGCTATATCGACATCGCGTAAGTCACGTTAAATTCCCGTCTCAAATCTATAAGTATAAACCTCCTAATGTATTTGGGAAGTCGGCTAAAAAAGGGATTATTTGGTTGTTTGGTTGGTTTTAAGTCATCGTCATATTTATGTTATAAATTTTAATGTGACTCTGTCCCTCTGTTAACACCCTCGGGTATTGCAATGCGAGGCAAGATTTTAGGAGGTGAAGTGTGGGGACCGCCTCGCGCCTTTAAGGTTATCACTTACCAACACGACTCCGCTCCCACCCAGCAAAAAATATTCATTAAAATTTAAGCCTTAATCCTTAAAATGTAGCCTAGCCGCTGTATGCTCTTTGTATTGTCAATGTCAAGAGCGAACGCGGGGTGCATTTTCCATACAAGCGTATTCCCCCGTTTCCTCCCTGGAAAATGCTTCTAGAGCAAAATTTTTTTCTACAAAAAATCAAGGTTTCATGTAGCTACACGCCCCTATTATTTTCTTTTTTTTTACCAACCAATTGTAAATATCAAAGAGGAGATTAAATTAACTTATATTTCTGTTTGCAATGGGTAGGTCAAAAAAAAGCAAATGATAGGTGATAGCTACAGCAGACCTTGAATTTTTTTGGAAACAAATTTTGCTCTAGAAGCATTTTCCAGGGAGGAAACGGGGGATACGGGAATACATATAACTAATACGGGGCAGACAGCGGCTAGGCTACATTTTAAGGCTTACATTTTAATGAACATTTTTTTTTAAAGGGAGCGGAGTCCTGTTGGTTAGTGATAACCTTTACTTTCTCCTGACGTTACCGCTACGCCACAGTATCATATATTTCAGTAGTGAAACTATGATCAACTATTATTACGTAAGTATTGTAAAATATGTATGAAAAGTTTTTAGACTCAACAGCTTCACCTATTTGGCTAAAATGTTTCACGGTGATAGCCAACATGTAACATAGGGCAAACAATACTTTTTAGGGTTAGCATCCAGCGTCCAGCACCATTAATCCAACTTGTGCTAGCCAATTTGCGAATATCATCACTCCACATAGTCTGATTTTATGGTGTTATATTGTATTCCCATGCACAGACTACTTCTGAACTTATTCTATAGCTAATCTACTTATTTTCAGTTATCAGTATTGTTTTCAAGATATTAAAAGTAACTCTTGATGATTGGCAATGTTCGAGAATCTTCTTGTGCTTTATCTTTTCAATTTTATATTCAAGGTCTTAGTAAAAATGAAATAACCGTCGACAAAACCCCACGATAAACGTCCTATTAAAAAAAGCCGGTACTTTGTCTAAAAAAAGAAAAATGTTATTTAAAATATCTAGACTTGGTATCCAGATATTATAAATAACATTTTTCTAATTATAACATTTTTCAGATAGGTACGTGTATGTCTTTACATTTGATTTCAGCTTCAATCATCTAACAAATTAGCTACACTCTTTTCAATGTGTATAAAAAAGAACCTTGTAAAGAGTTCACCTTGTATTCAATTGACTATGTGATAGCAGTTTTAAAAATTCAGCAACAGAAGCGACAGTGAGAACTTTTGACCTCGCCAGCGCCGCCAGAACTTCGAACGGTCCATTTCGTATGCACGCCACCCTCCGACCGAGTTTGCTAGGTATCGGGGAAACAAAATCATTCCATGGAAATTCTCCTATGACTTTATTCATAAATAACACCGATGGTCTCAAGGAAAACTTGACGCAAATAAAAGATTTTCTAAGAAAGCGAGGGTCAAAAAACTTCTGTAGATCTACGTATCTTTTCTGTCCATTTGTGATGGCAAGATTCCTTTGGTCGTTCCGAAGGGTTAGGACGATAGATTTTTTGGGTCAGTACCTGTCTGTTACAAGAATAAAGTCACTTTTGTTGTATATTTACAAAAGAAAATCGTAGCTCTACGTCTTTAGATCGTCTGTAGCTCTATGTCTACGCTGTAGCGAGTCGAATTCCCAGTTTGCTTTTGTGAAAAGTAACTGACCTTTAATATAATTTGTCCTTTTTTATTTAACAGTCGGCTTGATCACCATAAGTGGGTCGTAGTCACCCACAGTAAAAGACATCACTGTTCCGTAGATTACACGATCTCGTTCCCGTCTTGTCAGGTGGCTTATGGTCTGTTATATTGTCTCTTATATAGGTGATTCTTATAGTCTCATATTTTTGTCATAATTATGCTTTAAATATTAGGTACATTACCATTACCAAAGTTGAGAGAAGACGTGAAATGCCACCAATAGGATTTCATAGAGTAATTTAACAGCGTGATGAATCTTGTTGGTTGTTATGTAACATATATCCGCTCAACTCATCTTTAGTGGTATTTGGCCGTTGATAAGAGAAGTATCATGTATTCAGTATGACTCACATGCGTTGATGAACTGGTAAGTCCCTGTGAAGAGCGTGGCCGGCGTGTACATCTTGTCTGTGTAGAAGGAGAGAGCGACGGCGCGGTGCAGCGAGACGCGGCGCCGCGGCGGTATCGGCCCGCAGTACCGCCCGCCGAACGCCGAGTTGACCAACTCGCCAGTCTCCAGCGATGCCATCTCCGAGTAGATGTCCATGTACTCGTGCATACATCTATACACACATATCAAAATCTCATCATCACCATAAATCAATCTTCTGTTCAAAATAGGCATAAACAAAACAGCCGTGAGTACAGGACCGCTTAAATAAGTAGGTACCGTTATCATTATATGAATACGTGAAGCGAAAACTTGGTACACCCTTTTCAAGAAAATTGCGCGAAAGGATGAACGTAAAATTTAACACAATTAAAGTTTATATGGAGAAAAGGTACTATAAGCTATTTTTTTAATATAATATGCATTAGAAATACATTAAAAAATTATATCGTCATTCTAAAATTACGAGATTATAATCATAGAAAACTTTACAATTACAGTTCCCAAATAAAACAAATAAATGAATTACATTCAACTATGCTGGACCTAAACAAAATACCACCTAAACTATTAAATGTTATTCTCAAGAAAAAGATTCAAGTGGCATTTAACTTTACTAATAGATACCTAGTCTACTTTACTATAAGTAATGTTTGATACTTCAGTATAATTTTATTTAGTTGCAGAAAATAAATTAATGATATGTCAGGCGATTATAGTAAATAATAAGTAGATTATATATAGTGCGTGGAGCTTTGCTCGATTTTTTGTGTAAAATTGCGTATTTACTAAAAATAGCACTGAAAGTAAACTTCAAAAGCAAAACCCTATCTAAATACTAAATTTAATCTAAATAAATCCATTATTTACGTACATTAATTGCTCGTCTAAATAAGATATTTTCTTATTATATTGCTAGGTGTTGCTAATATATTGTATCCCTCTCCCAAGAGAAATCCAAGACAATTTAACGGGATATAAGCTGGTAGGCTGGTGCGTCAGAAATAATAATACTCGGACATCGCACTAACACAATTAATAATAGAGATATACAAATATATAGTTTATTATTCGTAGTGAGAGATATTCGTTCCAGATCCTACATATTTTAGTGAAGTGGTCTACTAATGCAATAATTGCTTATGACCAACTTTATCGAAGTCAAGGGCGGCAAAGTTCGACCTAATTCTATTATCCGTATGTGTATATACCGGAACTAATAAATAATAGGTCTGCGGGAAGAAAACATGTTTGTTTGGAATAATTTATAGCAATAGTCGAAAGGAATGAAAGAGATAGATGTACTCACGCTGGAAGCTCCCCCACGGCGGCACCACTGGAAAACACAAGTATTTATTAGGAAAGGCAGTAAAATCTTACGAAGGGCTGAAGTATTTATTGGAGAGTGGTAAAATCTCACGGTGAGTCTTTATTGCGGCCGATGACGGCTCTCTTACGTTTGAGGAGTTATTGCTGTTAGGCAAGTTGGTTTTATCATGTTCATCAGCCTATGCTAGTCCAATGCTGGACATAGGCCTCTCCAATTGCACGGCACTAAGCACTAACTTCGGCTACTCTCATTCAACTCCTGCCAGCCACCTTGCGAGGATCATTGCTCCATCTAGTTTGAGGTTTCTTACTCTACGCTTGCCAATACGCCGCGGTCTCTCGCGGTCTATTGGTTTATGAGGTCATGACTATTTGCCTTTATGGTGCTTTAAGCGTACACATCATATTAGCTTCGTCAGGTCTGCTGCGCAATAGCTGTTTTTGCAATAATGACACAGAACAGACACTTTGCTTCAATTGTATCGATGGGAACATGCTCATGCCATGCAACCACTACTCATGTGATGCAACAGTCGATCTTATTATTTAATTTCGATGACAGATTAGACAGAAGTCGGTAGTCTTGTTCTTCATTTGAGTATTGTCTACCATATCGTCATTTTGCATTGGTTAAGCTTGTCTGTCTCCAATAATGGTATGGACACACCGCAGCGTCCTGCGTGCGCGATCTAGACGGCAAGTATTTGTACCGACTGGTTCACACCAAACGCGATCAAAAAACAATTTGAAAAGTACTGGGATCGCGCCCGCAGATCGCAGGATGCCGCGGCGTGGCCGTACCTTAAAATTAAATGCCTCACATCGAAACAAAAGTGCCAAATAGAAGACTTACTCTGGCGGCTTGCCTCGCAGATCGAAGGTGTGGAACGCGACTAGCACGCGCTGCCCCGGCGCTGCCAGGAACGTGTAGAGACACAGCCGCGAGTGGTTCCCGGGGTTCACCAGCTCGGGCGCCGAGAAGGTGCCGTTGCTCGCACCGCCACGACTCACGAACGTGCGGTCGCACTCTGTAACAGATGAAAACGTTGGCGAGTCGATAGGATACTTTTTTCCTTGGGATGAACTGTACTTGAGGCACTAAAAAGATTAGCTTGTATTTTTCTACAGTTGCACTTTACAATTAATCGTAGCTTAGGAGTCTATTCCTAATTATGTACCCAGATTTAAACACCATATCAATTCCTGGCGATTTTCGCCAAAAGTGTATTTACCATTTATTCAGCTCTTACTTTGTGGATGTTTCCTTTCATATTCAATTGCATGATATATTCATAAATTTAAAAGTATATGTATTCACACGTAATGTTACTAATAAATAAAAATACAGAGCGTTTGAGGCTCTATCATGCGTATAATAGCGCCCCGCAACCTTTTTGCCTTTATAAGCACGGAATGCCTTTTGTTAGCGCCACATTTTTTCTCTGAAATGTCTAAAACCAGCGATGAACGCAACGTGGGCGGATCCAGCGCGATGTTTGAGTTATTTTTTAAATAAAAAACTGTTTTTTTAATTATCACGTGCACACCAACGGAATTGAATAAACCTCTTCTGTAAAAATACAGTTTATAGAAGGAGAGATGAAATTGTATTTTTTAGATGGTAATTCATTATCGGATGCTTTAACTTCAGATTTAGCTAATGCTTACCCAGCGAAGTTTTGATATTTGCTTGCATGAAAAATATTTTTTTATGATACAGTAATGTTCATCATCATCATCATCATCAGCCGGTGTCAGTCCACTGCTGGACGTAGGCCTCTCCCAAGATGCGCCACTGAGCCCGATCTTCGGGTCTTCTTGTTCAGATTTCTTCATTTAGTATTGGTACTTTAAATACCAATGTGAACTTTGATACTAATTACACAAGAACATTTATGTAAAAAATCCATGTACATTACCTACAGACACACACACGCCCTTCGTTATTTCTCGAGAAAGTCCCAATTGTAAGTATTGTAACCACTTCAGAATTTAAATTGAAAAGAGGACCTTTAAAGCTCTTATCTTTTATCTAAACTTAAAAATACGAGTAAGTTGCTTCTTAAGGAGGATAGTCTCAAAGCTTTGCTCCAGACGCCCGTAAATTCAAGACATTTAAAGTATTCACGCCTCGCTGGGACGAAGACGCGCCCAATGAAGATGAAACGACATCTGAGTAATTAAATTGCCCACGCCTGTGTTTATACGGCAAATAAAACAATAAAATGCTGTACGTTTTCCTTGTGGCTTTATGATAAAAGCTATTATGAATTACCAACCTACACGTTACGCAAACAAATGCCTATTTAATTCAATCTTTTAATGAAATTGCTAAATTATATTTTGCCACTAATTATATTTGAGCCTAAGCCGAGACTGCGGCTTAGGTGAGTCACGCTTGAGGCTTCAGGCTCTCACCGAGCACTGTTAGCGGACCCATTAAAAGTTTCCTTGCGGTGCCGTGGCGTGGACTCCATCTTCGTTAAGAGGGGTTTATGATATATTTAGATAAAATCAGCCTAAAATTAGTCTTGATAAAGTAGCAGCACGTGAGAAACCTGAGAAATAAGTCGATGAACATGTACTCTAAAGTCATGCATTGGAATATTTGGAGCTGTCGTATTTCTATTATACGTATCTTTTATACGTATATATTGCTACAGGTTTACGTGCACAGACTAATAAGCAGTTTATATGTATATTAAAAAGCTCCGAACAGGATATTTAAAATTATAGTACTATAATCTTTGGGTCACAGCAGGTATAACCGCAAAGTAGCTGACACCAAACAAAAGGGTACAAATTGAACGCAAAAAAGGGGAAAACATCCTGCGTTTTAATTTAAAGTATCATTTATACTGCGATACGATAGGGTGCTGGGTAGATACACAACCAAACGGGCCGGTGATTGGGATCTACATTGTGCCGAACGGTGCACGTATTGGGAAAACGACAGATATAATATTTTCCATTTTCCGTTCACGCTTTCGACGCCAGTTTTTTTTTTGCGTTTGCGGAAAAATACAATTTTATATCCGTTCATGAATCCGAATAACATTGCCAATCATATTGGTTTTATTTTTTGCTGTGTAAATTCATTATTAAGAATTTTGTGAAGGAAGGAAGGAATTTTGAGAAGGTCCCTATAATACAGGCTCCTAGGAGACCTAGTGCTGGGTATAGAGGTCAGCTAAGGTACTATCCATACTGTAACAACACCAATTTGTAGACTTAAATAAAGAATTTTTACTATTCATTTATTTATTATCATTATTTTGGTCTATTATTAAAGGGTAGGTGTAATATCGGTGCTCGTTCTGTAAAAGAATATTCGTGCAGTGCTTGCTACTCACAGATAAGAAGCTAAATGAACGCTAAAATAAGATCTCTATTGAAGACAAAAGACGAAGAATCAGTGTCATGCTTCTAATTTAGAAGGAATTAATCAAAGTAATTACGAGCTCAGTTATAAATGCAAATTAATCCACGATGGCTGAGATAGGCATTACAAACTTTGTCCGCCGTCAGAAATGTGAACACAGACCGCTAAGTTAGATTAATCCGCCAATTGCGTATTCGGCCTCGTCTCGCTGCGAAACAAAACCACAACGGAGTTCAATCAAATCGAATAAAATCAAACGAATCGTCGAACAGTATACAGCCGGGAGCGTTTATTTTGGGGCACGATGAATCGATTTAACAATTGTTAGTAATATTTTAGTATCGAGATCTTGTTGTAGCGTTGGAGATTCAGGGTAGTTAGTAGGAGACGTACTTGGAAGTTTAGTAGGCGAGGGCTCAGCGAGCGCGTCCCGGCTTGAGAGTTCGGTGGTCTCTCCCGCGAGCACTGCACAGAAACAATAGAAGTTAAATCTTGCATTTCCCGGACAGCTCAGTGCGGGTTGTTTAACTTTAGTATTGTGAACTTAGCACAGAGTTGCGGCTCCAGCGCCTACCAGTTAACATGACTTCAGTCTTTGTGAAATTGCTTTCATTCAAATGCCTTGTATTTGCCATTGTAAAATAATAAAGTATTTTCTCTGAGCTTCTTGGCCTAGTTGCTGTGTCGTACATCTCACATAACTTTGAAAGAATCCTGAGAACTTTGAATGTTTCTCAAGGAAGTTCTTAACATTTCAAATTCCTCGGTAATTACGAAAAATTTTCTGCTAAGGAAGTGCTTCGTTCATTATTTTAATTTATCAATATCAGGGCAACGGAATTTTATATTTGCAATGAATAACATACAACGTCAACCCCGTACGTTTCGTTAAAAACAACCATAGATGTAAGATGTAATAGTGTAATCTCAGGTCTGTAAAACAACCGATATACTAAGATATTATAACTACAATACCAATGCGCTTACCTCGGCCAACGTATTAGCCTAGCTATACAACGAGGTAACGTCGCTAGCTTTTTGGTAACATTACCGGCAGGCGACCTAGGTTCTGTCTTTTATTTGTAGTATAGATATTATTTTGTAGTTTATATAATTTTGATATTGTCATTAGGTAATTATTTTTAAGTTGTTTAAATAAAACTACAATATAATAACAATTTATATGCAAAAGTGTCTGAAATATATTGTTCGGCGAAAACACTAATGTGAAGTGAACAAAAATAAGATGTTTTGTTTTTATTCCCACAAAGGTTTATACCTATCCTATTTTTCTTTTCACATGGCCATTCTAAACTTGGCAGATATGCAAGTGAAATGTCGGCGACCCAAAACTTAAGCAATAGACTTCAGTAATAATCATAGTACCTATAACTATTGATAGGACTTCTCAATTACAGTTTGTAGATGGATAAGTGGAAATGGATAATACTTAATTTATATTATAAACTTTTAAAATTACAACTTTATTGTTTTGCTTATATTTGCTGATAATATTATATTTATTTATCTATATTATTTTTAAGTGATTTAGGCCAAGATACTAATATAACAAGATGCAATAAGTATAGAAAACTACAAGTAGCTATTAGTAAGGTAAGTTACTACAAAGTTGTTAAAAATACTAATGTTTTCAAACAACTTCCAAAAAGGAGATGGTTCTTAATTCTTCTGTATATTTTTTGTGTCTCTTACGCGTTTAGTTCGCCAACTGTGAACCGATTTAATTGACTTTTCATGGCAGAGAGACATCTCCACGGTAGTACCATTACACAAATAATTGAAATCTGATAAATATCTCCAGAGATATGGAAATAAACACCTCAAACTTTACACTGAAAATGTATTTGTATTGGACGGTCCCTTTCTTTGCTTCATCATATTAAAGTCACAAACTGGAAAGATTTCTTGTCTTCGTACACACAAACCACGGTCGAATCTTCAATTGGCTTTTCAGTCACTGAGTTAAGATATTGTGAAAATTTCTATCTACCAGAATATATTACAATACGGCAATTTTAATGAACATTATATTTGGTAAGTACCATAAATACTTAATGTTTTAGAACCAAGTTATAAATAAAATTAATGAAGATCTTTTAAGGCAATGGCAGAAATGCATATTATCAATTCATAAATAATAAAGATTAAAATTCTAAGTGTGTATTTTGAGTTTCATGATTTTTAAATATTTAGCATGATAATGTTTGTTCTGTTAATAGAAATAAAGCCTATAGATAATAGCACTATAGACCTAAAATGAGCTGATCTTTAGACATCTGCACAATGTATGGTCGTGACGCTTGCTCGGTCGTTCGCACTCAAGAATCGAAAAGTATTGACACAGTAAGTTTACTACTTTAAATTGTTAAACACAATCCAAAATGTCATCGTACCGACGGGACTTGAACCCGGCAACCTCCTGGATAACATGTCCAGGTGCTTTGCTAATTAAGCCACAGTTCGATACATCGTTACGATTATTTGCATTTTTATTTCTTTATTACTATTATTTGCGGGTTCAAGCCCCGTCGGTACGATGAAATTTTGGTTTGTGTTTAACAATTTACAAAAATATAAAGTGTGTAACACTTAAAAGAAACATATTATTTACTACTTTAAGTTAAATATCTAGCAACACGGGCAGGCGGAGAGAATATGTGTATTATATAGATTTACTTAAGTTATTTTATCAAAATGTATGTGTACTATTTTGCATTGTATTTATTGTATAAGTTTAATTGTACCTACGTGTACAAATATGATTCACATGCCAATAAGCAAGATATGCTTTAACTATAACCATATCATGTGAATACTTTTTTTTATGTTTTTGTTTAATTTTCAATCTGCTTTTGCAAGAAGGTCATATGTACTTCTGAAGTACTGGGTACACACAATCTGACTAAACGGCAACGAATTTTCAATATAAAAATGCGGTTATACCGCGTTCGCTCACTCTGTACACGGCTGAACATAATGTTTAACTTGATGTCGTGGACCGGACACACGAGCGACATCTTGCGACGATGTCTGAACGGTGGGTACTTCCGGTTCCGGCTGTAGAGCTCTCTAAGGTCTGTTTGAAAGCTTTGTATGCTACATGCCTACTTGAGAGTATGTGTGTTGGTAATGGAGGATAAAAAATAGAGAGATAAACAATGGCTTAGATAGACTGGTACTGAGCTAACAAGTATATACTATACTACTCACTGGTACAGCGTGTCCCAGAAGTTAAATCAAGCGAGCACGGGGTCTGAGAATCATACCAATTCCGGAAAATAAGAAAAAATATCATATACATACTAAAGATTTCAGTTTACATCAAAAATTGGTATATTCTAAACAGTGTGTATGGTCAAGGACTAGCGATATTTTAGGTACTTATATTTCGACATTTTTTACATCAAAAAGCACTATACAGTCGGGTCCAACCCCCTCACCTCAATGTGGCAGCCATTTTGTTTTTTATGTAGAGAGTACGTGTTTATAAAAAAATCATATCACTCAGTTTCGATCCCACTAAGATAAAAATAAGCTTATTCGAAAGGTATATTGCCTATTGTTAAAAAATTCGAAATAATGTTTCACATTATCGGATTTAAAATAATAAAATGAAATATAATAATTAAAATAACAAAAAAATATGCAATTCGACAAATTATTGTAAATTACTGCAAAAAAAGCGTCATGACTCTTATTATTTTTTTACTAGATCGATAGATTTTGGGCGGCTGTATGTCTATTACTTTAAAAAAAATATCGTTTGAACATAGCGTATGCGCAAGCAAAAAGACATTTGTTGGTATTCTAAACATAAAATATAAAAAAAATAAAATCGGGTTGGACCCGAGTGTATTTTGATATAAAAAATGTCGAAATATAAGTACCTAAAATATCGCTAGTCCTTGACCAGACACACTGTATATTCTTAAGTAATAAGGTATGTGCAAGATTTCGAAATCCAAAAACAATAAGTAACAAACAAAATACAAACCTACTTTTGCTTTGATATATATTGATATTGATATTGGAGTGGATAAAGTGTTTTAGAGTCGACCTAAATTTATTATCATCTTTTAACATTTCATAAATCTTGTCAATATGTCACTCAGCACCACTTACTTCATTAGTCACTATCCATTACGACAGTAACACTATAAATTGACACATAAAACCTTTCCCCCAACTCGATAAATGAATTATGCGGAAAACTTTCTTCAAGCATCTTCATACTGCTTCAGAAACCGATCATTTATCATAGTTTGGAACTTTTTTCATAGACACCGCTGTGTTATTCTTCATAGCATAATTTTGTTTAAAAGAGATAATGTAGCAGGGAATATAAAATACTAGCCTGATAGTAAGAGATCGATATTATACTATTAGCGATAAGGCCGCCCATTGTAATACATTAAATCAAAATGTATAATGGTTTACTACTGTATTTTATTTTATTTTATAGAAATGAAAGCAATAGGGAATTTACAATTTTCTGAGTGATGACGTCTGACTATAACAGATACATCGGTCACGCAAAACCTTGAATTACCAACATTTTCCGTGTTAATACATTGCGCTGGTTACTTTGTGGTGTCTAAATGTTAAGTTTAACATTCCCTTTATATAACGCCACACGTTGCCCTTGCTGAGAAAGAAGGGAAATAATACAATTTGACTTTGAATAACTGATAGAGTTCAATAATTATGCAGCTGATAGATGGACAATCAGTTCCATTCGGAATATGATTTGTACTGCAATTAGTCTGCGTTTTATTTATTTATTATATTTCATTATTTCACAATGTTTTGGATAAAAATTGTCTGAAGTACTGAAACATGCACTGGGTTGCGGGTGCACGTAATAGTACGGTTGGCAACCGTATATTAATCAGGGGAATAAAACATGTGTTTTAAGTGAGACGTTCGACGTCTAGATGAAAGCTGAATGGCTCAATACCATTGTAACTTCAAAGCAATAAATTATGTTTCTGTTATATCTATAATATTTTTTTATTGAATATGATCTATTTAATGTTATTTGACGTGTGTAAGTGCAAATTTTTAATTTGCCTATATACTGAATAAATGCTTTGACTTGACTTGACTTGAATAAAGAGTCGATCTGCAGATGGATAAAAAAGCTGATGAACGGCCTCAGTTGAGCAAATATGAAAAAACCTATGAAGAGAATATAAAGAAGCCTATGTCCAGCAGGTAACTAATACAGGCTGTTAGTAATGATGATATTACTTGAACGCTGTTTGATTTAATCATATTTAGTGTTAGTAGTTATCTAGGTAGGTATGAATAGGTACTTTTTAGTGTCACCTTTAAATCTCCGTCCACTGTAGTATACATATAAGGTACCTACACATAATCATGACTTGCAGAATACCAGCAATATGAATATCACGTGACGGATTATATGGCAGCTGAGATTAATATTGTTACATCGCGTCGTCGAGTCGCGATGTTTCGCCAAGCTTCTCGAACAAAAATACCGTGGGAAAGAATAGACTAATTAGGGGCTATAAACACCCGACCCGACCGTCATAAAAGTTAACCTTCCGGGAATTCAGACCCTAGTCAATGTACCTAGTTTTGTAGTTAAGATTGAACCTTATTCATAAGTAGTTAGAGATCAAATTAGCATGTATGGTAAAGTTGTTTACGTCAGATGCTCAAAGGAAAGCCGCCCCTTTTGTTTGTGATTGTTATTGCTTTGTTTTGAACGTCTTTTGTCTATTGTTTCGAGTCAATACTGTAAATTTCTGTAGAAATATTCTCGTCCTATATAAGACGTTGAAACCGCGGCTTGAGGCAGTCTTTCTCTGGAAGCGACAGTGTAACTATCTAAGCGCGGATAGCGACCAAGTGATCGTTAAGTGTTATCAGTGAACTAGTGTTGTGAACTGTGAACAGTGAAATCAGTGATTGTGATTACCAACGACCTCAGTGTGTGTTAACGGACTTTTGATAATTGTGCAAGACGATTTGGACAACTACTGTGGAACATTGTGCTAACCTAGTGATCAGTGGAAATAAACGTTCATCTCATCGGATTGGCATTTTAATACCACCCCGCACGTAACAATTGGTGTCAGAAGTGGGATGCCAATCACTCCGAGGGAAGATACGCGTACTCCACGCACCAGGCGCCAGGCGGAGATGGATGCAACCCGGCAGAAGGAGCTCGAAGCATCGGGAGCAGGAACATCCACATTGGAAGAGCCAGCAGCAACACCGATGGCACCCACTATGGCAGCGCCACCTACAGCACCGCCGGTGAGCCGAACTACGGATGGAGGCCTGGAGGCCATGCTAGCCGCTCTCCTAGCTGGACAAGAAGCTGCACGCCAGGAACAAAAGGCTGTACGTGAGGAACAACAGGCCGCACTACAGGCTGTACAGGCGGCACAGGAAGAAGCTAGCCGTAAACAGGAAGAAGCTAGCCGCAAACAGGAGGAAGCTCGCCAGGAACAACAGGCTGCACTACAGGCTGTACAGATGGCCCAACAAGAAGCACGCAAGGAACAGGAAGAAGCTAGCCGCAAACTGGAAGAGACAATTGGACGTCAGTTGCAGAGCGGGCTTGCCGGTATGGGCTAGAAGATCAAAATGGTGGAAACCAGTATCAAGGAAGTAGAAGGGCGGCTTGACATACATGAGCAGACCGTGAATGACTTGGCCAACGAATTTCAGAAACTGAAGTTACGAGGAATTGGACCTAGCAGCCAGGGTCCCACTATGAACTCGCCCTTCAAGCTAGACTTGCCGCACTTCGACGGAACATCTTCGTGGGCAGCCTACAAATTTCAGTTCACGACGCTTTCTAAAAGCTGTGGCTGGACAGATGAGCACGCAAATACAGCGCTCACATTAGCGCTGAAAGGAGACGCTCAGCTTATCCTGGAACGCATACCTGAAGAGGAAAGGACGTTGAAGACCCTGCTGGAAGCCCTCGAAACGAGCTATGGAGACAAGCACATGGAGCATGCGTACAGGGCACAACTACGAGAGCGCACCCAGAAATCCACAGAGACATTGCAACAGTGGGCAGACGAAATCGAGAGGTTGGTCCGACGAGCCTACGTGTCGACGCCATCAACCATTGAAGTGACATCTCTACAGAGCTTTGTGGATGGAATCAGGGATGATGAGGTACGCGCTGCGGTACGATTGGGGCATCATCAGACACTCAAGAACGCCCTTGCTCATGCCTTGGAAGTGGAAGCAGTGCGACGAGACACCAAACCATACAGAGTTCGGGAGCTAGTGACTGAAACCAGGAAGCCCCGTTATGGACCGACATGTTATGGGTGTGGAGAAAAAGGGCATATTCGGATTGATTGCCCGAAAACGAAGAAACGGGTCAGAAATTGCGAGACCCAAGTGGATGAGGAGGCGTTAAACTAAACGTCGCCAGGGCCGCGGGGCGGGCGCTGGCTGGTCAAGAGAGAGCCCCCACCATCACTGTGACACAAGTGTGCAATGGGAACAGCTTAATCGTCGAGGGCACCCTGAACAACAAGACCTGCAAGTTCACAGTGGACACAGGAGCATCGCGCACAATTGTGAAGCCTGAATTCCTGCAACGATTTATATCTCGGAAACATCGATCTGCAGCATGCTCACTACGGACAGCAACCGGCCAGTCAGTTCCTGTCCTTGGCGATACAGATGTGGAGATAGTCATCGGTGAGCACTCATACATTCATCCTGTGCTTATTGCCAACATAACTGATGATTGCATTCTGGGATTGGACTTTTTGGAGAAGCAGCATTGCATATTGGATGTGGCCCGTGGTGTTCTCCGGTTTCCCGAGCAAGAAGTGTTCTTCGAAGGAACGGCACCGTGTAAGCTTTACTGTCTCAAGGACGTCGTGTTGGCTCCAAAATCGCAAAATATTGTTCGAGTGAAATTTCCAAATACAGTCAAGAGTGGACTATGTGTAGTTGCCGAAGATGAGGGCACACAACTGACCTGGATTACTGCAAGAACATTGCTCATGACAAACAGAACGGCCAGTGTACGAATTCTCAACCTTGGCAATGAAGAAGTTCATCTGAAGAAAAACAGCATAATTGGAAAATGTCAAGAAGTGAAGTACCTGCGACGAACGGATATTACTTCTACGGAACCAAGCTCGGAAGACCAAATATCACAGCTGCTGGAATCATCCAAAGACAACTTAACGTTCGCTCAGCTGTCACAAGCAAAACGTCTGTTGATGCGGTTTAAAGACGTCTTCGCCGCTGGAAACAACTGTGGACGTACCGGACTTGTTAAACACAAAATTGACACTGGCGACGCAAGACCTATACGACAGAGGCCACGAAGGATTCCATGGGCGAAAGAAGCTGAAGTTGCAGACATGATACGAGACATGGCCAAAGAAAAAGTCATCGAACCATCTACAAGTCCTTGGTCATCGCCAGTGGTTCTGGTGAAAAAGAAAGATGGCTCCACCAGATTCTGCGTAGATTACAGAATGCTTAATGAAGTCACAAAGAAGGACAGCTACCCCTTGCCTCGAATAGACGATACACTGGACATGCTCAGTGGAATGAAGTGGTTTTCAACGGTTGACCTGAAAAGTGGCTACTGGCAGGTAGAAATCAGTCCAGAAGACAAAGAGAAGACAGCATTCAGTACGGGCATTGGAAATGGACTCTGGCAATTCAACGTCATGCCATTTGGACTGTGTAATGCTCCAGCAACGTTCGAACGTCTCATGGACAGAGTAATGGTTGGATTACTGGGAGACGTATGCTTGGTGTACCTGGATGACGTCATCATTTTGGGCCGTGATTTTACTGAACATCTGCAGAATCTGGAGAAGGTTTTGAACCGTCTACGTGAAGCAAACCTGAAGCTGAGTGCCAAAAAGTGTGACTTCTTTAAATCCAAAGTCAGCTACCTTGGACACATCATTTCGGAAAACGGGGTACAAACTGATCCTGACAAAATCAAGGCTGTTCAAACTTGGCCTACCCCGAAGAATAAAACTGATGTAAGGTCGTTTTTGGGACTATGCGCTTACTATCGGCGGTTTGTCAAGAACTTTTCTGGAATTGCCAAACCCTTACATCGGCTGACAGAAGAAAAGCGCACATTTGTATGGGACTTGGAGTGTGAAACCGCCTTCAACGATCTAAAGCAGCGACTGTGTGAAACGCCGATCTTGGGATACCCTACCAGAGATGGAAGATTTATTGTGGACACTGATGCCAGCAACACGGGAATTGGAGGAGTTCTCTCACAAATCCAAGGAGACAAAGAAGTGGTCATAGCATACTTCAGTAAATCATTATCCAAACCAAAACGAAACTACTGTGTCACCCGCCGCGAGTTGCTAGCTGTGGTGAAGACTCTTCAGCACTTCAACAAGTACCTCATCGGAAGAGAGTTTACGCTCAGAACTGACCACGCTGCTCTTAAATGGCTTCTTCAGTTTAAGAGCCCGGAAGGTCAAGTGGCACGATGGATCGAGCAACTTCAAGAGTTCAATTTCGTGACAGAACATCGCAGTGGAAAGGGCCATAGCAACGCCGATGCCCTGTCAAGAAGACCTTGTGCAGATGACTGTAAACACTGCGAGAAGCACGAGTCTCAAGAAGAAGTCAGAGTCATCAGGATGGACAGAACAGATGACGAATGGAACGGCGAAAATATGAGACAAGCACAATTGGAGGACAGAGATTTACGACCTGTACTGGATTGGATAAAGTCTGGAAACAAGCCCCAGTGGAGCGACGTGTCAGCCTGCAGCCCAATCACAAAAAGTTACTGGGCTCAGTGGGACAGCCTGACTCTGGAACAAGGAATCTTGTACCGAAAATGGGAAAGCAGCAATGGAAAAGAAACTACGATGCAGGTCGTTGTTCCCCGGAGCAAAGTGGCATCTCTACTACGACACATTCATGATGGAGTTTCTGGTGGACATCTAGGAGTCAAGAAAACTCTTGTGAAGGTTCGTCAACGATTTTACTGGGTACACAGCCGCGAGGATGTGGAAGATTGGTGCAGGAAGTGCACCGCGTGCGCATCAGTAAAAGGACCGAAGACAAGAAGTAAAGGACAACTAAAATTGTACAACGTTGGAGCACCATGGGAGCGCATTGCCGTGGATGTTGCCGGGCCATTTCCCGAGACTGAAGAAGGCAACAAGTACATCATCGTAGTACAAGATTACTTCAGTAAATGGCCTGAGGTTTTCGCGACACCAAACCAGGAAGCAAAGACAGTCGCAAATAAGTTGGTGCAAGAAGTGATCTGTCGATTTGGTGTACCGATGGAACTGCATTCCGATCAAGGAAGGAACTTCGAGTCTGCCCTATTTCAGGAAATGTGCACCCTCCTCGGGATCCAAAAGACGCGGACAACGGCAGCTCATCCACAGTCAGACGGAATGGTTGAGAGGTTTAACCAGACGTTGGAGAATCACCTGGCTAAAGTCGTGGACGCACATCAACGTGACTGGGATCAGTACATACCTCTGTTCTTGTTGTCATACCGTTCCGCTACCCATGACAGCACTGGTATGACTCCTGCAAATGTGAATTTTGGACACGAACTAAGACTTCCTATCGACGCCATCACTGGTTCCCCGCCAGATGCTCCGAAGCCTGTAACCGACTATGTCAGTGATCTTCGTAGTCAGCTGGACGAAGTGCACAGGATAGTTCGAGAGAATAGTTTAAAAACTGGTGAAAAAATGAAGACCCGGTACGATCGTAGAGCGAATACGATGGGTTTCGAAGAAGGAACTCTCGTCTGGTTGCACAACCCACTACGAAGGAAAGGAAAAAGTCCGAAGCTGCAGGCTCATTGGGAAGGACCATACCAGATTATCACGAAGATAAACGACGTTACCTACCGCATTAAACGAGGCCAGAGAGGAAAGCCGAGGGTAGTACACATCGATCGACTTACACGATACCATGGAACAAATGATGATCGGGACGATCATAACTAAGAAGGGGATAATGTTACATCGCGTCGTCGAGTCGCGATGTTTCGCCAAGCTTCTCGAACAAAAATACCGTGGGAAAGAATAGACTAATTAGGGGCTATAAACACCCGACCCGACCGTCATAAAAGTTAACCTTCCGGGAATTCAGACCCTAGTCAATGTACCTAGTTTTGTAGTTAAGATTGAACCTTATTTCCTGTATTGCAAAATAATACTAATCAAGACAACACTTTGGATCTATATACAGAGTTCATCGGCTCAGGTTCTACTAATGTCTCTATGAAGGGTTCCAATAAGATTAAAAAGTACATTAAGTATAAGAAAATCATTAGGAAAAATATGCATAAATTACAAAAAATTAACCATATCAAAAAAATAAATTTAAAGACTTGTAAGAAAAACATCGACTTAAGTAAAGAATTACAGCATTGCCTAGAGATGTTAGATCGCAGTAACAAAGAATTAATAGAATTTAAAGAAAAGGCTGAATTATTAAAACAAGAAATGTGCGTCTCAAAAGGTTTAATTGGGGTTCCTATCTGTGGTGTGCAGAGTGAATGCTACCAAGAGGATAGCAACTCACCAAGTACAGCTAATACTGCAAGTTTACGTGCACAGACTGACTTGGTTAGGCAGGAAGTAGTGTCATCGTTACAGTGCACTGGTGCCTCCGAGGTGGACTCAGGCAGTCCTTTACAACTGCCGGAGCCTGCTAGAGAGACCATTGTGTTCAGCGATGAAATGGGAGTAGGTATGGGTAGCTTATTAGACAATAGATTGAACCAAAATGTTTATAACAATTGCTGCCCTAATTTATCAATTACAGATTTATGTAAAAAAATATGCAGCTTTCAGTATCACAAAAATTGTACTATTGTATTGCAGCTAGGTAATAGCACAAACGTTAAAAAAGCTGATATTAATATTCTAATTAAACTTTTGTCAGACATTGCCAGCAGAGGCATTAGTAAAATAATAGTTTGTTCATTCCCGTATCTTAAAACAAGTAGTTGCTCTTATAATGAGCATGCTCATAAATTGAACTTGGCACTGTACAATTTGACGTGTCGCTTCAGCGACTTTTTGTATTTTGAAACCAACAAATTTATTAGTAAAGTAATATTGACAAAGGATACTTTGTATCTCAATAAGACTAATAAGTCGACCATTGCTAAGTTATTAGCATACAATATTTATGACCCTGTTTTACATATTGTAACAGATCACAAAGACGAGCCCCAACGTAGTGGTGTTACTATGCAGGGTAATTGTAGCGTAGTAGACTTAGTTAGTTTAAACTAATGTCTAAGACAATGGGGAGGCCTGACTCAATCAACATTTTTCATCAGAATATACAAGGTCTCTCCAGCAAAGCCTTAGAGTTAGAATTATTTCTCAATTATTATAAAGTTGACATAATGTGTATTACTGAACACTGGTTTGTGAAAGGTACTTTGTTACCAATATTAAAAAATTATACAATTGCCAGCACATTCATTAGACAAAAGGCAATTCGTGGTGGCTCACTAATATATGTAACTGAAAATTGTAACTTTAAAGAGCGTAAAGACATAGTAGCTTTGTCTGTGGAACGATGTGTTGAATTATCTTGTATAGAGCTGGGGCAACATATAGTCATCTGTGTATACAGACCTCCATCGGCTGATTATAAAATGTTTGAAACAATTATGGAAGAAGTAATGAGCAAAGTCTTCAACACCTCTAAATCTTTAATAGTTTGTGGCGATTTCAATGTTAATTTAATTGATCAGTCTCCGCTCAGCGACAAATTAAAAATTTTATTTCTAAGCTTCAATCTGAAGCATCTTTTTAATCAGCCAACAAGAATCACTAGCTCGTCAGCTACCTGCTTGGACAATGTGTTCTGCAACTGTGAACCCGAAAAAATTGCAATTTTTGATAAACTTGGCTCGGACCATCTGGGACAAAGTGTCACTTTTTCATGTAAATTATCCATCAAAGGCCAAGAACATTTTTACAGGCCCATTACCACCAAACGGGTTGAACAGTTTGTGGATATCATTGACAAGCAATTAATGAACCTAAGATTTTCTGAGGATCCTGATGACCTATGCAGTGCTTTATTTCAAATGTTAGATGCAGAGTTCAATGATATTTTTAAAATTAAAATGGTTAGAAAGGGTGCGAAGGTTCGTTTCGATGACTGGGCAACTCCTGGTATTTATAAAAGTAGAAACAATTTGTATAACTTGTACTCACAAAAAACCATTAATTTACATAATACTAAATTCATAAATCACTTAAAATTGTATTCAAAAACTTTTAAAGTTGTTTGTCAGACAGCAAAATCACTGCATCTAAGTAGAAAAATTAAGCATGCCGATGACAAAATAAAATCAACATGGAAAGTCATTAATACAGAAACTGGAAAAATTAAGCAGAGGGACGGTAAAATTATGTTAAAAGTTAATAATAAATTAATCATAGATAATAATGATGTCGCTAACACATTTGTTGAGTACTTCTCACAAGTACCTATTATTACTACTCAGCCTTTAAACTCTTCCCCTAAGGATGCTTTTGTTTTACTATCGAAGTGTGTGAATGTATGTGACTCTATGTTTGAGTTCAGACACATAACTTCAATATCAATTATCAAAACTTTTAAAATGCTCAATCAAAAGAAAACCGAGGATCTGTGGGGTATGTCAACCAAAGTACTTAGTTATATTATTAATGCAATTAGCCCTCACTTAGCGTTTATTTTTAACAGATGCGTCGATGAAGGTGTCTTTCCTGATGTAATGAAAAAAAGTAAATTAATTCCCCTATACAAATCAGTGAACAAAAATGACCCTTCAAACTATAGACCAATCTCTATATTACCGGCGCTCAGTAAAGTTTTTGAAAAAGTTATATTAGACCAGCTTTTGGCACATTTTAATATTAATCATCTTTTAAATCACAAACAATATGGTTTCACTAAGGGGCGTTCTACTACTGATGCTGGAGTAAATCTTCTTAAACATATATTTGATGCCTGGGAGAAAGCACAAGATGCTATCGGCGTTTTCTGTGACTTATCTAAAGCGTTTGATTGCGTCTGTCACAAAACGCTAATTTGCAAATTAAAACACTACGGCGTTAACGGAAAAGCACTTGATCTGGTCTCATCCTACCTCAGTAATAGAATACAGATGGTTGAGGTCAATGGCGTCAGGTCATCTGGATCCCTCATAAAAATGGGAGTTCCGCAGGGATCGATCTTAGGACCATTTTTATTTCTAGTTTATATTAATGACTTGACGTCTTTCGTGCAAAACTTATGTGACATTGTTTTGTTCGCGGATGATACATCCTTAATATTCAAAATAGATAGGATTGCGCCTGGATTTGACGATGTTAACAAATCAATCGCACAGGTTTTGAATTGGTTTACAACCAATAACTTATTACTGAACGCCAAAAAACTAAATGTATTAAATTCTCGCTGCCAAATGTAAGAAAGGGTGTCATTAATAGCAGGATATTAATAAACGATGTACCGATAGAATTTGTTGAATCCGCTACATTCTTGGGCATCACCCTAGATTCAAAACTACAATGGGGTTCTCAAATATCGGCTCTGGCAGGTAGATTGAGCTCCGCTGCATACGCAGTACGTAAAATCAGAAACTTGACTGACGAATCCACTGCTAGATTGGTTTACTTTAGCTACTTCCATAGTATAATGTCCTATGGCATTTTATTGTGGGGGAAAGCCGCCGAAATCCAATCTATATTTGTTTTACAAAAAAGAGCTATTCGATCTATATATACCATGAAGTCGCGAGACTCACTTCGTGAAAAATTTAAGGAGATTAAAATTCTCACAGTGGCATGTCAATATATATATGAAAATATTATGTATGTACGCAAAAATTTGAATGAGTATGATAAGAGGTCCGATGTACATAATTTCAATACAAGACACAAAAATAGATTAATTCTACCTCAATTCAGGTTGTGGAAAGTTAGTGGTTCTTTTCTGGGGAACTGTATACGATTTTATAATAAACTTCCTAAAGATATTGATCAACTGTCTATAAGCAGATTTAAAACCTTTGTAAAATCCAATTTAATGAAGAAATCGTACTATACAATAAATGACTATATGAATGACAAAAATGCTTGGCCTGAATGCCCCAAGCTCCAAGATATTATATAAATTGTATGATAATAGAATTACTTATTGTACATTAAACATTTATTTAATATGAATTAAAAAAAATGAATTAAAATAAGTGACAAGCCCCATAGAGTTTCTTGGTGTTTCTTCTCTGATGGGAGTACTTCCGAAACACCAGTAGATTCAACAGTCAATCAGTTTTCATCTTTTGTTTGCTGATCTAGGGTTGCCTGTTACGACGGTATTATGCGGCTGATAGTCGGACAATCAGTTCCATTCGGAACATGATTTGTACTGCAATTAGTCTGCGTTTTATTTATCTATTATGTTTCATTATTTCACAATTTTTTGGATAAAAATTGTCTGAAGTACTGAAACATGCACTGGGTTGCGGGTGCACGTAATGGTACGGTTGGCAACCCTACATTAATAAGGGGAATTAAACATGTGTTTTAAGTGTGACGTTCAACGTCTAGATGAAAGCTGAATGGCTCAATACCTTTGTTTTTTTTTTTGTAAATTCAAAGCGTTATGTTTCTGTTATATCTATATTTTTTGTTGAATATGATCTATTTAATGTTATTTGACGTGTGTAAGTGCTAATTTTTAATTTGCCCATATACTGAATAAATGCTTTGACTTTGACTTTGACTTATTCATAAGTAGTTAGAGATCAAATTAGCATGTATGGTAAAGTTGTTTACGTCAGATGCTCAAAGGAAAGCCGCCCCTTTTGTTTGTGATTGTTATTGCTTTGTTTTGAACGTCTTTTGTCTATTGTTTCGAGTCAATACTGGAAATTTCTGTAGAAATATTCTCGTCCTATATAAGACGTTGAAACCGCGGCTTGAGGCAGTCTTTCTCTGGAAGCGACAGTGTAACTATCTAAGCGCGGATAGCGACCAAGTGATCGTTAAGTGTTATCAGTGAACTAGTGTTGTGAACTGTGAACAGTGAAATCAGTGATTGTGATTACCAACGACCTCAGTGTGTGTTAACGGACTTTTGATAATTGTGCAAGACGATTTGGACAACTACTGTGGAACATTGTGCTAACCTAGTGATCAGTGGAAATAAACGTTCATCTCATCGGATTGGCATTTTAATACCACCCCGCACGTAACAATATCATTTTTCAAACGTCGCCGTCATCATGGTAAGGGAAAAATTCAGCGAGCCCACAATATAAGACTCCATTTCTTAGCTGTAAGCTTCTACTGAGTTATATTACAAAGCTGTGAAATCTAGGTATTTTTCCTAAGCAATACTGCGTGATTATAATTGTAGGTACTTGTATGTTTTTACTTCGCAGTTAACTTGTTAATGGTTAAACAAAAAGTTAAAAAAAATTGGTTTCTTAAGTATCAATATCTATTCTATATCAAATTATCGCGTGTTTTCATGTATTTTATTTCTCTTAATCAATGATAAAAGTCTTCTTTTGATAATTTTCAACACGCCGACCTTATTGTCTTCATCTCTCTATATGACGGAAACCACGACTGGTGAAAGATATATTTTAGTATACTTTAGTTAGTTAATCTTTCTTGTACAAATTTTGTACGCAAAAGTATATATGTATAATATGATATCGTTACAATAATTTATTCATTAATATATACACCATACGTATTTTACAAAATGGCTCTTACAAAGTAATATTCAAAGCATTTATTTTGTACTAGCTGTGCCCTGCGGTTATACCCGCGTAGACATCGTTCCCGTGGGAATATCGGAATAAAGAGTATCCTATATGTTATTTCAGGGTCTAGGCTATCTACATACCAAATTAAGCTCAATCGGTTCAGTTGTTTTAGCGTGAAGAAGTAACAAACACACGCACACACAACTTTCGCCGTTATAATATTCGTAGGAAGTACGATATCGGTATTATAAATTCTTAACATATTTAGATAATAATAATGTAGGTAATTTAACGCTTTGAATTTACCTTGATAAATAATAATTTTGACCATTTGATTCCCATCCATTTATAGACATCAGACCAAGAAGTAAAATTACAATGTAATACGTATTTAAAAACATTTAATTGCCACCGGTGACAAATAGGCTGGCTCATTCCTAGCACAAATGGAATGCAGCCAGCGTTCTTGGCACTTACCACACGGACATCCCTTAATTTTTAGTTAGTTGAGTTTAATTTTTAAATATCTTATTTTGCAATTTAATAAATACATGATAATTGGAATTATAAAAAATAATAATAATAACACAACAATTGAATTAATGCGATTGTCCCGCGGACATTTACCTCACATCTAGTAAACAATTGCTGTTTACTTCTATTAAATTGTAAGTTTTGGTCCACCAGCTACTCTCTCAGGAGCAGTAAAGCCTAATCAAATAAAGCTGACAGCGATTTGCCAGGACTTTTGGCGAATGGCTGTGTTGACGTTCAGATGATTTCAGTTCCTTGGATTAAAGATATTCAGCGTTGGTTTGCTAAGCAAATACCTCTGGGAATATAAAGCTACTCAATTATCAAGTTAGATAGCTTTTTCTTTAAGTGTTTCAAGTGTCTTACCAGCCCGCAATGAAAATGAATACTAAGAAAGCTGCTACCAGTATTCGCAAATATATTTCAGTTTTTTAGTTACTATTATTATATGGTATTAGATAATAGACCTTCGATCAAAAATACAGATATATAGTTTTAGTAAGTACGACATTGGCATCATAGCAAGGCGTCTGCCTCAGAAACTGAGGTAGGAAACATAATATTTTAAGTTCGTTTAAAAAACTAAAATAACCGACTTCAAACGTTTCACTCATCAGTACTAAGTTTGAGGTGTTTATCTTCATATCTCTGGAGATACTGAACATATTTTAATGAAATTTAAACGGGATCATCTTTGAAGCATACCCTTTCAAATAAAAAATAATTTTCCAAATCGATTCAGGCGTCTTCGAGTAACGGGTGAACATACATAAAAAATAATAATACATACAGTGGAACATAAAACCTCCTCCTTTTTTTGAAGTCGGTTAAAAAAAAGTCCGAGTTCTAGAATTTGCACTGCTCTGAGCCCTCGACCTTGAGACATCTTGATGTTGAATCTCACATGTTCTGTTCAATCTCTCAATGATTATTTTTTTAATCTGATATACTTATGTTTGACCCCTATCTCACCTGATGGTAAGTGATGATGTGGTCGAAGAAGTTAAACACGCTAGACCTAGAATGGTCCGACTCTCGAGGGATATGTGCTGCGGAAACACCGTAAGATTATGGCGGCAAATATTTTTCCTTGGTGGTCGTAAGTTACTTGTTGGTAGCAAGCGAAACATCAATATAATGCTCCTATCGCCTGTGTTCTCTGGATACTTTGATACCTTCAATCAGCTAATATAGTGATGTTAATAATTCGGTCTGGTATTGTAATCCATTTTATTTAGAGGATACATCTAATATATTTTTAACTGTAACTTAACCCAAGATTGCAAGTCATTTTATCTTGTTGAAAGTCAACATCGCAAACTTCCGTTCAAAGGAGGTATCAAGTTATCCCCGAAACCTTGCAAATTCAGGGTGAAATTAAACCCACACCGGGAAGTTATACAACTCTACAAACTTCTTTAATTGCTACGTTAATTGTTTCCTATCGAATGCTACAATATGCATGAGTTGCACGACCCACATTTTATGCGAATAAATGATTCTAATTCTGAATTCCTTTTTATTTGTTTTGGCTACGTTCAACAAAATATTTATAAGTTATTTCAAATATTTTAATTTCCTGTGTTTGGTCCTCTTAGGTTCTGTTACTTTGTTTATTTATAGCATTAGCAAATGATTAATATTATCAACTGCTCTTCCAAATAGTATATAAATATAAGTATATAATATATATATATACATTATATACTGCTATTTGCATGCAAATAAAATCTAATCGGTTACATTCGCAAGTAATAAAATACATTTTTACATTAATCACGTAAACAAGTTAAAGTAAACCGGTAAATTTTACGCCAAATTATTAAGCCAAATTTTAAGTTAAATTTGAATTTAACTGCATTTAGGTCAGATATTCAGTGCAATCTGGAATTGGGTGCACTAATAATGATATTATCGGCACAATTTAGCGATAATATGCGCGCCATTTAGTTATGACGTACAAACCACCAAGTACAATTTTGCATTGAATACTTAAAGAAGAAAACCTTTCATGTTTCCACCAAACTCATTTTAAATACTGCTGCATTTAGGTCAGGAATTCAGTGCAATCTGGTATCTAGTGCGCTAATCACGGCAACGCCCGTAATATCGGCACAATTCGCCGCCCGCCGCCCGCCACGCCGCCGGAAGCACAGCTGACTTGATTGGCACCGGATATTGGGGATCGTAGCGCTGTACCTAATAATTGTCAATGTATTTGCGTATGTTTCAGTCCCAGTGATGCCTGATACGCGTTTTCTTCCTTGTTTAACCGACGGTTCAGGATTTGCAAGATTGTCAAGCGAAATGTTGTTGGAACAAAATATTAAATTAAGCGCAGGTACTTTTAAAGTGTTTTTTTTTTAAAGTTCGCGTATCTCAGGATATTCAATAAAAAATAATAGTATGATGTTTGCTAGTATCAAGAAATGTCAAAAATAGGAGATCGTGTTGCGTTCCCTGAGAAAGTGCATTTGACATGCCCAAAATCTAGGTCAAGACTGTACTCAAGACACTCTGCAAAAATAGTATTGAGTATCGGTAGTTAGCAATGATGATTCAAACATAATAAAACTATAAATGTTAAATGTGATATTTCTTACACTAATAAAAAGAAAACCATGAACTATACTATAACTATAACATATAACTATAGAACCAGTCCCAAAACTAAGGCAAATCTAACATTTACTCATATTGCGTTCATTAAGTATTTCCTACCCTAAACCATACACAACACAACCTAGATACACTAAGAAATTAGAATAAACTTCAAATGAATACTCGGCAATAATACTCTTTTATTTGCGTAGTCAGAAAACCGAGTCATTAATACAATATAGGTACAGATATTCTATTTCACGATGAAGGTTTGATCTTGTTTGTTGTTAGCCGTGTACATGCACATTGAGTTAGTGTGCGTAACCTCGGGAGCACTCAGTCACGATCGCGACGCGGTCCGAGTCACTAGTGTTCTGTGCCCCGCGCAAGATGTCAGCACAAAGTACCGTCAGCAAGGCAACTAAATGCAGAAAAGTCGTCCACAGTGAAGTAATTTTTTTTTTACATTCAACTAATTTGTTGAATTAGTTGAAAGTCACTAATTCCGATTTGTTTTATTTTAGGGTCGAAGAATGATAGCTAGCGTTTACCATTTCCTAAAAGAGGAATTGAATTTGAATTGACTTGAATTTACAAAATCGGTTATGGAGCCTAGCTGTGATTTGTCTCATTTACGTAATATTACACAGCGTACAGCTGAGGCCACAGGTGTATCTCTTTCAACTGTCCAACGGATCTTAAAAGAGGGAACAAAGGATGGCTTTATTAAAAATGCCTGTTTGGTTTAAAAGGCCAACTCAACAGCTGGCGATTACCATTCGAATATGAGCTATGATAACTATATTAAATGGCTCAACGAAAAACGTTTACCCAATTTACCCGAAGGCGCAGTCATTGTCTTAGACAATGCTTCTTATCACAATACACGAGCTGAAAAACTACCAACATCGGCAACAAAGAAAGCAGATATGCAGCAATGGCTCAGAGATAAGGGCATAGCATTTGAACAAACTTGCCTTAAATTGGAATTGTACGACATAATTAAAAAACACAAAGATCAACACATAACATACGAAATCGATAACTTTATCAAGACCAAAGGTTTTGATGTCATACGTCTTCCCCCTTATCACCCAGAATTAAATGCGATTGAAAATATTTGGGGAATTGTAAAAAGTATATTGCTTCAAAGAATATTGTGCAAAACATGACATATACAGAAAAATTTATCAATGAAAGCTTGAACAAAGTTACTAGCGAAACATGGCATAAAACCTGTAGTCATGTTGAAAAAATTGAAAAGGAATTTTTTTTTATTTTTTATACCGAACTGGGTAGCACTTGTTCACTATCTCACCTGATGTTAAGTGATGATGCGATCGATGATGTAGCGTGCTTACCCAGAAGATACCTATTCACTCGCGATTTGAAGACCCCCATATTGTACTTAATCGGAAACACGGACTCAGGCAGGGTATTCCATTCCTTAGCGGTTCGTATGATGAACGAAGAAGCAAATCGCTTCGTTCGGGTAGATGGTATATCCACCAAAAATCGGTGGCGCCTTTTAGTGTCTCTGGATGTCCGATTATAAAATGGGGATGGTGGAATCAAATCATGCAGTTCCATTGCACACTCTCCGAAATGTATCCGATAGAAAACCGATAAACAAGCGACTTTGCGGCGATGCGCGAGACTCTGGAGTCTCTTGCTTACTAATAGGTCATCGCTGATGAGTATTTTGGCTCTCCTCTCAATAGCTTCCAGTGTCTCCAGCTGGTATTTAGCAGAACCATCCCAAAGGTGAGAACAGTACTCCATACACGACCGGACTTGTGCTTGGTAAAGATTAAGCAACTGTCCCGGTGTGAAGTACCGTCTCACCTTAGCCAAAATGCCAAGCTTTTTTGAGGCTAGCTGGGCTCTAGACTCAATATAAGAGCCGAAATTGAGAGTTGGTGTCAAAGAGATGCCAAGAAGCTCGAGATTGTTACTTATTGGAACGGACACATCCCGGAAAGTAGGAGCCAGTAGAAATGGGCTCCGTTTAGCGGAGAAAAGACACGCCTGGGTTTTCGCAGCATTGAACTTGACCAGATTGGCATCGCCCCAATCAGAGACTGCCTCAAAGAAAAGTTCAAGCGTTCGACCATCGCTTCTCTATGAGACTGGATTTGTAATGCACTGGTTCGTGCGTTGGATGTATAACTCTCTACAACAGTGCTGTCATCTGCGTACCCAAAGATACCGGGTTTAAGCAGGTCATTAATATGCAGCAGAAAAAGTGTTGCAGAGAGTACTGATCCTTGAGGGACTCCGGCATTTATGGCCAATTGGTCGGAAGAACAGCCATCGATGACCACTCGAATCGACCGATCCCTTAAGAAATCTGCTATCCAAACACATAAACCAGTGGGCAGGCCGTATGAAGGAAGCTTGCTAATAAGGCTATCGTGCCAAACCCTGTCGAAAGCCTTCGAGATGTCAAGAGAGACGGCCAACGCCTCGCCGTGGTTCTCGATGGCTTCGCTCCAGATGTGCGTGGCATACGCTAGAAGATCCCCAGTAGACCGGTTTCGGCGAAACCCGTATTGTCGGTCACTGAGGAGATCGTTCACTTCTAGGTATGCCAGGAGCCTGTGGTTCAGTACACGTTCCATAGTCTTACAGAGTATGGAAGTGACTGAGCCTGTAATTGACAGGGTCTGCACGACTACCCTTTTTCGGCACGGGTTGCACGTTTGCTTGCTTCCAGGACTTAGGCACTTGACCAGTCGTCATAGACAAGCGAAAGAGGCGTGTCAAAATAGGAGCCAACTCAGGCGCACACGTCCTCAAGACTACAGCTGGTATACCGTCTGGACCACTAGCTTTGTTCACGTCTAGATTGCGCAACGCTTTGCGTACTTCAGTCTGACGAATGCGGATTTCCGACATAAACGTCCCGCAAGTCGGCAGACTAGAAGGTACAGCATTGCCAGCATCTAAACGTGAAGACTCCGCAAACAGAGTAGCAAATAAATTCGCTTTCTCTTCAGCCGAGTGTGCTAGTGATCCATCGGGTTTCAGTAGTGGAGGCAGTGAGGGACGGCAGAAGTTCTCTTCGATCGACTTCGCCAGGGACCAGAACGCTTTGCTACCCGAGGGGTAAGAAGCAAGTTTGTTCCCTGTTCGGCGTATGTGATCGAAGCGAGCCTTCTTGAGAGCCTTTTTGCAGGACTTGGCGGCTAAGTTAAAGGCTTTCTTCTTTTCGCGTACATCTCTAGTCTTGCGGGTTCGAGCATCAGCCCAGGCTAAGTAAGCTTCATGTTTTGATGCTTCTGCATCTCTACATTTGGCATTAAACCATGGACGAACTTTGCTTGACACCGGAACGTCAAAAAATGGTATGAAATATTCCATACCCTGACGTAACACTTCTGTCACAGCATCCGCGCAAGCTGAGGGATCGCTCGAATAAAAACATACCTGCCGCCAAGGATAAGACGCGAAAAAACAACGCATCTCATCCCAATCTGCTGACCTGTATCGCCACACCCGCCGGGTGCCTTTTTGGCTGGGATCGGGCGGGGAGTAGACGGATACAGACTTCACCAGACAGTGGTCGGAGCTACCTAAGGGTGATGAAACCGACACCGAGTAGCGATCTGGTTCTGTTGTCAGCAGAAGGTCCAAGCAATTGGCTGTATGGCTATCAACGTCCGGTATCCTTGTTGCTCCCTGGACCAACTGAGTGAGGTCTAGCGTTAAAGCAAGCTTTCACATCTCTCGACCAGCGTGGTCTGTGCTCTGGTATGGGTATAGCCAGTCTTGATGATGGGCGTTGAAATCCCCCAGAAGCACTAATTGAGCAGAAGGATACCTCTGTTGGGCCACATCAGCCGCCTCACTGAGGTGGTTTGTGAGCCTGTTTGTCTCTTTGTCTCCGCTGTGCGAACGGTAGACACTAGCGTAAAGAATTTTCTCTATGCCAGTGTCCACCAAAATCCACATGACGGAAAGTTGAGGGTCTTCAAGGTTGCGGAGACGCCGATAGCAAATGTCATCGCGGGCATACATACAAACTCCCGCCCTCGCCCTAAAGTTATGCTCTAGAACATAGCCTGGGTAGGCAAGGTACGCCGCGTCAGCTGGACATTTGATCTGCGTCTCCGTGAGGAACAGGATATGCGGTTTTTCGGTCTCAAGGTGGTGGTGGACCGAGAGGATATTGGAGTGCAAGCCTCGAATGTTTGAGAGGTGCACTTGAAGGGAGAGGACGTGCTTCCGCTGTTTAACCTTTATTCTGTTTCTGCCTTGTAACATTGCAACAAGTTGCAATGGCATATAATAATAAATCAAATAGATCTAAATAATATTAAGTTAAATTTACAATTATCTAAATACAATTATTAAATTATTAATCTAATTATTTTAATGACAGTGACACTCGACGTTGTCGCGTATTACTGTCATCTGTCATTTACTTACTGACAGATAATCGGCTGTCAGGATAAGTGACATTACGGGCGGTTGAGAGACCGTTATTCGGCAACTGCGTACGGCGCGAACGAGTATCGGCCTACTCAAACTTTTACTTAAAAATAGTAATTGTAGAAACTTTATTAAACTACATCAGAAAGGCTGTCTAGCCTAAATAGTACACTGTGTCGTGTGTTTATATATTCCCGCTGGGGTGAGTTCCTAATATGGTTGTTCTTTTAAAAACTAGTGTTTGAGCTTAATTACTATGTAGTGGCACCTATCGCAATTATCAGTAATGACATGGCGATACGGGGGCCGTCTGCGCATAGGCCTCACTGACCCGTAACCTCGGCAATTCCAGGATCACCGTACCAGCGCAGATCCACTGCAGGATCCTACGATCTGACCCTGACGCGCAGCCTCTGGACTGGAGACACCTTGGACGGGCCCTACAGCACTACTCCCACCGTTCAGGCCAGTCATTACTCCATCTACCTGTTCTAGTGCCCTATACTCCATATACTCGCGGAAATAAGACTGGATAATCTAGAAATTATATCTACTAAATCATTATTAAATACCTGGATTTTAATTCACCCACTACCCCTAGTTGTACCTAGCTACCCAGGTTACAGTGGCGCCCAACGTGAAAGTCTTATTTCCAAAGGTTTTGGAGTTTTGATTCTAGCTCAAACTACCGGACTTGTAAACGAGGCGGTGATACAGTGGACTGGTACGTATTCATAACTACTTATCTGCTTATTACATTGTAAAAGTAGTTACTGTATGTTGTAATTATATACATAGTAAACTGTTACGTGTAATATTAAGCTAATTTACAATATGTATTCAACATTTTGTTATTTCAATCTATAAATTTGTAATCTACCTACAATGTTAATTTAAAAATAAAATTGTGATATGTATGCGTAACAGTTCACAATAATTCCATTTTGATTTTGCATGAAACTCTTCCAGATAGTTAATATTCTTATTAATTTTAATCATTCATCGTTATTTCATATACAATACACCAAATCGTAGTTAGCATTCTATTATTGTAAAGAACAACAAACACCGCTTAAGTAGTCTAGTAGGCGGTAGTTTAGATATTCTTGTACTGTAGTAAATTGTGGATGCGGTATTTGTCATAATGGGAACTCACCCTATCAAGTACTTCTTACTTAACAAAAACGAATTAACATATGAAGTCCTCATACGAGGTGATGAACCAGCGCCTAATGTGTTAGGGTTACGCAAACAAATAACTAAACTCAGCTTGATACCTAGTGATGACATTTGTGAGTCGGGTCTAGAAGTGTCGGTCGACTGTGACGGAATTCTAACTTCCATCACTGAGCTCTCAAGCCGACTAAATTCTTTGACTTTAAAGTATGATCTTAATTTGTTCGAGCGTTCTACAGCCTTACATAATCATATTTACCACCGCTTAAGGAGAATTGATCTTTCAGTACCTACCTATACAAAAAAAATAGATTCTTTGAATAAGGAGTTTAACACTCTTTCAATAAAATTATCTACTTTGCAAAAAGCCGAGACTACGCAAAGTACCTCATCCGAGCAAACTAACTGTGCTCAGACAACTTCGTCGCTCGATGGCGCTTCCATTGTATCGGTACGTTGCGAACACTCGCAAGCGGGCGAACTGACTAAGTTAAAGTACGACGGCAAAAGCTGCGTTCGCGCGTTTATTCAACGTATAAACGAGTTTCGTACGGTTCGTAATATTTCTTCTGATAAACTACTAACGTATGCTTCTGAAATATTCACCGGTAATGCATTGCATTGGTACCGTAGTGTAAGTGGCACGGTCAATTCTTGGGAGGAATTAATAATTCAGCTTATTGAAGATTTTAGCCCGGTTGATTACGATTATAGACTTATGTCGGAAATACGTAATAGAACGCAGGGGGAATCGGAAAATATTATTATTTATTTGGCGATTATGTCGGAATTTTTTTCGAGACTCAGTAAACCTGTTACGGAACAACAAAAACTAGACATTCTACAACACAACATACGGCCATGCTATGCGGCTGTCTTAGCATCATATGTCAACGGTATAGACTCTGTTGCGACACTACGCAAGCTTTGTCTGAATTATGAATAAATGCAGCATTTTACAGTACAGTTTCATGAACCGCCACGGACGTCTTCGGAGACCTTAGCTCCAGATCTAGCTTATACAAAATGCGATTCTAAGCCTAATTTCTATTCTAAAAATAACAATTATTCTATCAGGACCTACTCTAGTAATCCAACGCACAAAGCAAATACTAGCTATTCTGTGGCCGCGGTGGAAAACCAAAGTTCATCAAAGTCTAGATCGGTATTTTGCCCCCGCTGCCGTACTAACGAGCATTCACTAGGCGAATGCAGGCAAGAGAGGTACCCTGTTTGTTTTAAGTGCGGCCTGAAGGATGCTATCTACCCTAACTGCCCTAAGTGTCATCCTGATCGTAAACAAAAAAACTAGAGGGCGAAGATTGTTGCAGGGTAAATGAAACTTCGAATAACTTTGATGAAAAAGATTGGCAAAACTGGTTGGCCACTATTAAAATATATTTTTCTAGTTACTCGGTTGCAACAATCTTCGATAAAAAACCTGCAGGAGACGCGCGTCCTTATGTCACCATAAACGTAGGCGACCTATCATTGTGCGGGCTTTTAGACTCAGGTTCTGCCGTTACAATACTAGGTAATAATGCTCATGTTGATTTGATAAAATCCACTGGTCTCAAAATTACCGACTGTGATGTTTCTCAGTCTTTTATCACAGCCGGCGGTCATAAACTACCCACCATTGGATATATTGACCTACCTGTAAACTTTGAAAATCAATGTCGCTCTCTTAAAGCCTATATTATTCCTACGGTAACGTCATCCTTGATTTTGGGTGTGGATTTTTGGAAAACATTCCAGTTACTTCCTAAATTTTGTAACGCGATATCTATGTCGTGTGATAACAACCTAAGCATTGCAACGTTATCCGAACGTCCTAGCGCGTTACACTCTTTTGATGAACTCAGTAGTCAACAAAAAAGTACGGCCAATGAGGTTATCGATAAATTTAAATCTATAGCATATGAAAATGTAGGGTTAGGTCGTACTCATTTAGTAGAACACAGCATAGATACTGAGAACTCTCCTCCTATCCGCCAACGCTATTACAGGATGCCACCAGCAAAACTTCGCATCATCATAGAAGAGCTAGATAATATGTTGAAGCTGGGCGTGGTGGAACCTTGTGAGAGCCCTTGGTCTTCACCGGTGCTTCTTACTCCTAAAAAAGACGGCAAATTAAGGTTTTGTTTGGATAGTCGAAAACTAAACTCGGTTACCCGCAAGGACGCATACAGACTACCATATGTGTCCGAGATTCTAGATAACCTTAAAGACGCCAAGTATCTAAGTAGCATCGACCTTTCTAAAGCGTTTTGGCAGACGCCTATCGCGAAAAATGACCGCGAGAAAACGGCGTTCTATATACCGACTCGTGGAACGTTTAGATTCGTTACAATGCCTTTCGGTCTGACCAATGCACCGGCTACACAGCAAAGATTAGTAGATCAGCTTTTTTCGGGGCCTGAATTCGAAAACTCTGTCTTTGTCTTCCTTGACGATATAGTCCTGGTTTCACCTAATTTTCAGGATCATACGTCGCTGCTTACCAAGGTGTATGAAAAGCTAAAATCTGCCAACTTGACTATAAACCTGGAAAAATCGATGTTTTTCCGCGAGGAACTGAAATACTTGGGCTATGTCGTCAATCGCAAAGGGTTACACGTGGACCCGAGTAAGGTTGAGGCCATTCTTAACTTCCCTACACCCACTAATAAAAAAGAAGTAAAGAGATTTCTCGGCACCGCGTCTTGGTACCGAAGATTCGTCCCTAACTTTAGTGCGATTGCTGGACCTCTTAATAAACTAACTTCTACTAGCAAAAAGACTATGCCTTTTGTTTGGTCTAAAGAAGCGGAAGAAGCATTTTCTAAGCTCAAAGAACATCTTGTTTCTGCCCCGATTCTTTCTTGCCCAGATTATGCTAAGCCGTTCGAAGTACACACAGATGCGAGTGATTATGGAGTTGGTGCCCTTCTTACTCAAACTACTAATGGTGTAGAACTGCCGATTGCTTACATGAGCAAGTCTTTGACCGATCAAGAGCGCAATTACAGCATAACTGAGCGAGAAGCCTTGGCTGTCTTAGTGGCGGTAGAACATTGGCGGTGCTACTTAGATAATGGTCAAAAGTTCACTGTCTATACGGATCACTCTGCATTAAAATGGTTTCTTAACCTCAGCAACCCTACAGGTCGTTTAGCACGTTGGGGAGTCCGCTTATCCGCTTTTAATTTTGAAGTCAAGCATCGTCGTGGAGCGGATAATGTTATTCCCGATGCCTTATCGCGAGCCTGTCCTGTTTCTGCTATTGATAGTTCTCCTCACACTACACAAACTAAAGATGAGTGGTATTTGAAAATCTACAATAACTGCCAAACGTCACCGTCTTCCTTCCCCAACTATTTCATAAAAAATGAAAAGCTTTATAGGCTCATGAAGAGTAAATGCACACTAAATAAGGAGTTTGAGTGGAAGGAAGTCGTGCCATCGGAAATTCGAAAAGCTGTGGTAGATGAGAATCATTCAGATCCTACGGCTGGTCATTTCGGAATTTTCAAAACCTATAAACGACTAGTTCTTCGATATTATTGGCCTGGGATGCACGCTGACGTTGTGAAATTTGTATCCTCTTGTGATACTTGCACGGCCCATAAACATCAGAACCATCCACCTCTTGGAGAAATGGGACGCCCTAAAATTTGTTCTAGGCCCTTCCAAGTCATTAGCGTAGATCTTATAGGTCCTCTACCGGTTACAAGACAGCAAAACTGTCATATATTTGTCGTGACATGCTGTTTTAGCAAGTATTGCTTACTTTTTCCCATCCGACGTGCAACCGCTGAAATTGTCACTAAAAAACTAGAGGAAAACGTGTTTCTAGTACACGGTATTCCATCAACTATAATTTTGGATAACGGGAAACAGTTTGTTAGCGCTACTTTAAAAACTATGCTATCTAAATACAAGGTACCTAAGCTTCACTATACTCCTAAATATTCTCCACACGTGAATACTGTAGAACGATATAACAAAACGATAATGACCGCTGTATCTACGTATATAGGTAACGATCATCGTTCTTGGGACTTATTATTACCACAAATACAATTCGCGATAAACAGCGCGGTAAATGAAATAACCGGCTATTCACCTGCCTTCCTCGTCTTCGGTCGAGAGTTGGTCCCATGCGGGTCACATTATGTTGATGCGGAATCTGATGAAGTACTATATCAACCTCGCGATTCTTATGCTGAAAACTTAGGATGTCTCTCCGGCATTTTTGATAAAGTACAAGCTCTTTTACTGCAAGCGCATTCGAGAAATTGCCAGTCATATAACCTGCGTCGTCGACCGGCCGAATACAACGTAGGCGACATAGTTTGGAAAAGAACATTTTTCCAAAGTGACAAGGACAAGTACTTTAACAAGAAATTGGCACCTAAATTTGTAAAAAGTCGGATAATTGGAAAAAAGTCACCCTTGGTGTATGAACTCGCAGATCTATCTGGCAAATCTATAGGGTTCTGGCACATAAAGGATTTTAAAATCACTAATTACGCAGAGTAAACTTTTACTACCTACCGGGCTTAGACGGTTTTTTCTTTTTAGCCTCAGTACGAAAAATCCTTCTCCTTGCGGCGGGGTACTGTAACATTGCAACAAGTTGCAATGGCATATAATAATAAATCAAATAGATCTAAATAATATTAAGTTAAATTTACAATTATCTAAATACAATTATTAAATTATTAATCTAATTATTTTAATGACAGTGACACTCGACGTTGTCGCGTATTACTGTCATCTGTCATTTACTTACTGACAGATAATCGGCTGTCAGGATAAGTGACATTACGGGCGGTTGAGAGACCGTTATTCGGCAACTGCGTACGGCGCGAACGAGTATCGGCCTACTCAAACTTTTACTTAAAAATAGTAATTGTAGAAACTTTATTAAACTACATCAGAAAGGCTGTCTAGCCTAAATAGTACACTGTGTCGTGTGTTTATATATTCCCGCTGGGGTGAGTTCCTAATATGGTTGTTCTTTTAAAAACTAGTGTTTGAGCTTAATTACTATGTAGTGGCACCTATCGCAATTATCAGTAATGACATGGCGATACGGGGGCCGTCTGCGCATAGGCCTCACTGACCCGTAACCTCGGCAATTCCAGGATCACCGTACCAGCGCAGATCCACTGCAGGATCCTACGATCTGACCCTGACGCGCAGCCTCTGGACTGGAGACACCTTGGACGGGCCCTACAGCACTACTCCCACCGTTCAGGCCAGTCATTACTCCATCTACCTGTTCTAGTGCCCTATACTCCATATACTCGCGGAAATAAGACTGGATAATCTAGAAATTATATCTACTAAATCATTATTAAATACCTGGATTTTAATTCACCCACTACCCCTAGTTGTACCTAGCTACCCAGGTTACAGCCTTTCATTTTGTGGGGAGTGAAGTTAGGTAAGGGAAACGGAAGTGGAAACGAGGCGCTAATTACCAAGCCGTGATACACATTAGGTCTTTTCACCTATTGGGAACCAATCCTGGAGACCGCGGGGACGCCCGAGCCCCCCCAGAGGTGTCCATGGGTCCTCTCGTCCGGTCGCCAACCGGCACGATGGCGCACCTCCGGGATTTTTCGCGAGATGGCGGGGCAGCCTTTCATGAGTGGCTGGCTCACTACTTGGGCCCCCAACTATCTGCGGTCGGCCAGCGGAGAACCGTGCCTCGGATCCCGCTGCTCTCCAAGATTGGCTGCCAGGTAAATTGACCTTCAATGTATCACGACTAGCTATAGTAAGCAACGCAACTGTTTCCGACCCGTTCCCCATAATGGCTTCACCAAACATTCATGCCGTAAAGCGACCGCTTGGCGGCATGGCTTTGTCTGGTGGGTGGTAACACGCCGCGGCCTAAGCCTACCACCTGAAAAGTACTGCTCTTTTGGCGCCACCCAGGGGACACGTGTAGGACATCGAGGGCTAAACCCTACGGACGCGAGCAGTAATAGTCCCCCAAATACTTGAAATATGTTGACCTGGATTTTGAGTTTATGATTAATCTGCAAAATGATTCCGATGACAGCGAATCATAATCCGAAGACGAATCTGGCAGTGATTAAAATAGCTAATTATTTCAACTTTGTTTTTTTGATCTATTCTTTATTCTAAATAAAAATTTATGACATGACAACCTGAGTATTTCTAGTAACTTATCATATTTTATTCCTTTTACATAAAAAATATATTGTAGGAGCTAAACACTAATTATTTATTAAATCGCAGTAAAAAAAAATAAGGCTTAATTTAAAAATGTGTTTCACATTTCTTTGCTAACGCTCCTTCAGTTTACACACACAAACGCGCCTGTCTGTACATGTCACTACTACAACCATGGCCAAACCTTCATCATGAAATAGAAAGTCTGTACAGCTAGCGGCCAGTGAAGTGTAAGCGGCCGTATTGTCAATATTCAACCTACCTACCTACACACGATCGATTCAATGAGCAAGCAACATGATTACAAAACTTGGTATCCTTACATTCAGACTACATATGCATCAATTAATGAACATAAGCTTCTACCAAGACTCACCACTGAGCCCAATCTTCGGATTTCCATAAATGAGACAAGATAAGATGTAGTATCTAGATTCTAGACAAGAAAGTTATTTAAATATGGTATTTGTAAGCTAAAAGTTTTCAGCGTATAAGTTTTAAAGTTTTTGTGGTCTTAAGTATAATAATATTATTATAATGAATTATAGTATATTTACCATGGTTTCCGTTATTATTTAAGCCAAATTTGTGCAGTATTTGTTTTTATTGTAATCTATAGGTACATTTTCTTGCTAGCGTCTATTTTATTTTTGTCCCGTCTCTAGTCTATTTCTCGCACAAGTGAAGCTTGCAACAGAATTGATATATGCAATAACCTATAGCAAGTTACCCTAAATAGCTTTGAATAACTATTTAACTAATCACGAGGAAACCGCAATCAACGGTTAAAAACCTACAACAAATAACTAAAACACAATGGGCATTAATATCCAGGACAATGGGATGCAAATAATATTAGGTAGTGATTTGAAGAACTATTTTTTACACCATAATTTCAATTTTATATGATCAATCTATTACTAATACTCATATATCACGTAAGCCTCATCCGCCCATCTATCGAGTTTCTGTCGTAATTTGATTTGCATCCACTAACGAGATCTCGATCCAGTACTCGATATTAATAAATTGTGGAGAAACTAGATTACTCGCATTAATCTACAATTTATATGGTGTGTGATACTCTGATAAACGGGTGTGACTCTCATATTATAATAGCTTATAGTTTCATGTGAATTTGGTAACATTAAAATATACATAAATTAAAAGTTAAATACTTTGTAAAAAATATTTTTATAAAGACGTTTTCATTGTGTAACCACACCTTTGAAGTCAGTACAAAATATTTATTCTAATCGGACGCCGAAAAAATAGAAAACGTATGTTTTAATATACCTATTATATTTTATATTAACACACGTGCCTACCTAACTAAAATTTTAGACAGTGTGGTAATTATAACAAAATGATTTGTTATTTAGATGTTTTAATTTAAATTGAATACTCAGTACATTATAATGTACCTAACTCTCGGATTTTTTATATAAGTAATCGATGTACAGCTTCTGCGCTCACCGTCGTAAACAGAGTGATAGCTGATAGCACGTGCACCCAAAATACAGGCCTAGCATAGTTTAGGCACAGTTTTACAATCACACGTATACCTATACGGCGTCCCGTCCCACAACGTTCGATCCCACAAACTAAGGGAGATTGTGGGCCGCGATCCACGCCGCCCGCCTACCCGCGAGTACCCCGCCGTTGCTCTGCGAAAGTACGTTCGTTTCCTAACTGATTGTAAAACTGTGGTTTAGGGCTCGAAGCGATGATGGACTAGCCGATTATTATGTTCCTAAAATAATTTTTATTTTCCACGTCCCATCTGTAATGTACGTTTTTACCATTGCCACTCAAAAATGAGCACTTTATTCATCGATAGCAGTGAATAAAATTCTCTTTTACTCACTCGGTGAATAAAAACATTTTAAATTTGGAACAAGCACAAAATACGAATTATGTACAAAACATAAATAAGACTTGCTGAAAGTGCCTACTAACTGGCTAAATGGAGGATAGAAGCTTTATAATGTAATAAAAATAAAAATCCCGTCAATTTTTTTTTTTTGTTTTCATTTTGCTCCACACGATTAGTGTATTCAGCCAGAATAAAGTATAAAAATTATTCAAGTTTTTGTAAATTCATGTCATAAAGTTGAGTCAAAGTCACCTTTCTGATCAAGATGAAGTCTCAGTCTAGTCCAAGTCATACCCTTGGTAAAGATGTGAACTTTACTGAAGATTTTCAGTAAAGTAATATTGGTAATATTGGTGAGAACGCAAATAGCATACTTTTCAAGTTTGAGCCGTGTCCCTACACACACATTCACCGGCACTAAAGGTACGGACACACCGCAGCGTCCTGCGTGCGCGCGATCTAGGCGGCGATCAGACAGCGCAGTAGTATTTGCACCGACTGGTTCACACCAAACGCGATCAGAAAACAATTGAAAAGTAATGAGATCGCGCCCGCAGATCGCAGGACGCCGTGGTGTGGCCGTACCTTAAATGGGTAATAATCCACATCTATTGCACATTAATTATAACATATGATAAATATAAATAGGTACAAATAGGTACTATAAGTAGGTACTACTATTAATTTTCTTGCAGTCAATGGTAAAAAGAAGATTACACGACTCGTGAATAAAAAATGTAATCTCGGTCCTTGTATCCCTCGCTCCGCTCAGGATTCTAATCTAGAATCCCTCGCTGCGCTCGGGATCCAACTTAGTCCCTCGAATTAAATTGCCTTTTTATTCACTTGTTGTATAATCTACTATTTTGCATGTGTAAATAAATTAAAATAAAATAATTACCTAACATTAATAATCTATGTTTGTTTTTAACCATAACTTTACTCGTATTTATAGTAGCTGTAATACAATATTTTACCGCGCATTACCAAGGGATTATGTTGTCTAAATAATATTGTCCCTTACATACGATGAGCAAACAAAAATCCCCATCTCGCAGCATCAATCATCTTCAGGTAAGTATTATATCTTGTCATATAAAATCCAGCCCAAAGTTACCTTGATATTATATTGGTCTTGACTTATATGGAAAAGCTTTTACTATGTGACTTTAGTTTACCTATATTCTTATATAGATTTCGCTTATATGGAGACACCAATTTTATTGTGCAATATTATAATGCAGGACTCCCAAAGTAAGGGTCGCGACCCATTGGTGGGTCGCGAGCGAACATTAAGTGGGTCTAACTTTGAAAAAAACTCTCAGTCGGTCCACGTCGTGGAGCTTCGCGTCGGCGAATATTCCCCCAGACACTAGGGAATCAGAGCACCAATCACCAATATTTTATGCCCCCTTTTTAAGACGAACAAGAGGCAGGTGCCGAATTTTGCAGTTTATTAGTTAGGTGGGTCGGAGCCCTATCAAGTTTGGGAACCACTGTTATAATTTTTATTGCTTGCACACATATATTTCAAATTAAATACATACATTTCACCAACTCCGATCTTTCATCGAACAAATTGGTGGGCATCTAATATATTTGCACGAAGCGTTTTTCTTGCCTATTGAATAAAAAATTATAAATAATTTCGTGAGAGTATTTATGACTGTTGTTTTCACGTTCTTGAACATAGAAGGTAAATAGAATACGGAATGATACGCGCTGCTAAGAATCACTTTAATTGCATATTCTTTATCTTTAGATTTTAAAACAAAGGGCGACGTATTTAAAGTTACTTTAATTTTGCTCCATTGTTTTATTAAGAATTTAACAGGAGCCTTTATTCTTTCTTGGAAGTTTCAGACTCAGTTAAGTAAAGATTTAATGTTGAAGATTAATAATATTTTAACTTTTCACTGACGTTCAGTTAAGAAGATCCAGATTTTTGCTTATCATCAATCATCATTTAAGCTAAGGAGGAAGGTACTTACTGACATATTACAATATTAAGCAATTGTAAGCCTAACAAAAATAAGATTATCCTGATTGGATCCTTGGTGTAGAGATCTGTTAAGAAAGGAATTAACGAAATGGAAGAATCATAGGGGGAGGATTTTTATGTGGATATTCACTCAGGTAAGACTGCGAAGTGCCAATAATAGGTATAGAGAAGCTAACGAGTCGGAAGTCTGCTGGATAGTAAGTGTTAACCATAATAATACGCAAAACCTACAGAAAGTCAAAGACGCAAAATGCCAAAGTCAAACACGCAAAATGTCAAACATGCATTAAAATTTAAAATCCAACTAATATTATAAATGCAAAATTGCAAACTTGTTATTACAGTAAATTTTGTTGAGATGTCACATATGATCTTACGGCACTTTGAGTTCGTATATTTGATTAATCTATGACTAGAGATTGAATTTGACATAAAGCTTCATATAAGCGAATATCAAAATACTATATGCAATTATAAGAAATCCTTACGAAGGCTTCCAACCCCGCACTCTATCCTCAATCTCGGTATTTGCGGAACAGAACATATTCGATCCCGCGGGATTCCGGTATATATATATAAGCGGGAATCCGCATATGCGCGGTCTTAATTTGCTTTGGGGTCGTAATTAACGGTGGTTCTGCAGATATTATTCGCACTTGACGACGACGCTGCATTTTCAGACACTTTTTTCTTAAATTATCTATTGATGCTTAGTTTTTAAGTGCAGCACGAGGGATCCTGCAATACCGAGATCCCAGTTCTGCGGAAATGTGATGCCCTAATCCTTACGGATCATAGATAACGCCAGCAGTTTATGACATCGTTTAGAAAACGAAGTTTACGAACGAACAACGAGATCGTATCGAGATTTACAAAACGAAAAAGACCGACTTCAAATTCTGCGTTAGTAATTTTCAGTTGTACGTTTAAGGTATTTATATCTATATATCTGGAGATATTCATCAAATGCTGAAATTAGTATGGAACCAAACGGAAAGGATAGATACTCTCTCAAATAAATAAAATTTTTAAATCAGTTAGCTAGTGACGGTTTCCTGAGGTAAGAAACATTAAAACTGTCGAATTGAGAACCAACTCATTTCTTGATGTCGGTTAAAAAACACAAGTGGTACGTTTTATAAAGCCTTTATGGATTTTAGGAGCCATGGCAACCACGAGTAATATTTTCAGCTTAACATAACTGCTGGCATTTTTTCCTAAAGCGAACCACCAAAAACGTAGCGACTTTATCTCCGCGAAACACCTGAGTTTTGCTGTTATGTAGGTGTGCAGCCTGCGGGATGAATTATGTATTAATTATCTGGCAACCCTCCCGGCGGATGTTCCATTCTACATTTTTATACGTTCATCTCAGTTGTGAATATAAATTTGTTTGTTTTGTTTTTTGAGATTAGAGATATTATATTTTGTTGGAAATTAAATACTTTGAACAGGTTTATTTTGAACGAAATTTATGATAATGCAAAAATATAGTTCAAACCCAAAACTTTTCAAATAGTCACTCAAGCTGATTTGTTTATATTATTATTTTGCATACCTTTCCCAGAGTAATTTGATTTTGATGGTTTTTGTTTGTAAGTTTTGCAGTGATTCCACACTCTATCTTTCTTTCTCTCTCATTTTAGCTATTTATCCCGTGTGGTAGAGCGTACAGCTTTCAGGCTATAATTTTTTTTTTATTTATCGATTTATCCATTTCTTTCAACTGTAAATGCATTTTTTTCAAAAGCAAGATACAGTTTTGTACATTTTAAACTCACTGTGATTTACACACTCGTACTGAGTTATGTGAAACAGTATCTTCTTAATGCTCGCTGTTGTCATATTTTCTCATGTTTTTATGCTGATAAATATGCCTAAAGAGAGTCAATAATGATATGTCAATTTCTACAGATTTAATATTAAAAACTGCCGCTAATAACAGAATTATGTAGGCACCATTCATCAATTTATCAAAAAAAAAGGTCAAAATAAAAAATTGGCAGTAAAAGTGCGTTCGGTCACAAAGGCAGCGTGAGTGTAGCCAATAATGCAATAACCTAACCAGTCCTATTTATTATATTTAAGTGAGGGTACAAAAACTGAATTTGTAGAAATATAACTATCTAATGTAATGTATCGAGTAGCCTTTTAACTACATTTTTTGAATCGGTTGAACCGATGAAGTTTTAAATATCTTTTTATATTTTTCTCATCTACGGCAAAGTCAAAAGTAAAGGTCTATGTTTTTAACTGTTATGAATGTATGTTTATGATGTCATGTATTTTATGTTATATAGTCAACAGTTTGACCACCATGTCTTCTGATGTCAAGTGACGATGCGGTCAACGATGTAGCATGCTTGCATAGAAGGTTCTGTGTTGTTCTGTTCACCTGTTCACTCGTGACTTGAAGACCCCTGGGTTGTATTTGATTGATTGTATCGGAAAACACGGACACCGGTAAAGAATTCCGTTATTGTTTGTATTTACGTACATCACCACGCGAGCTATTTTCTGCTCATGTCCAGAGGTATTTTGCTTCATATCTTTGAAGATGCCGTTTCCTAATAAAATGTACTTGGGACCACGGGTAGGTGAAACGATGTTCTTCGCAAAGTTGCTAGCAAAGCAATAGGCTGATAATGATGATAAATGCTCTGTTGTTTCAAATCAACTCGCTTATATGGTGAAAGCTAGACTCTATTCTATATCGTGAACTTTTGACTCTTCTATTAAAATAGAACCTGCTGCTGCAAAGGCTGCATAAATAAGCCTTGGTACAAACGGGCCACGGCCACCGGAGTTTTCCGAAGCCGCCACATTTTATGCACACGTTGTGTAGAATGCTTTTGGTTAACTGAGGTAGGGTAAGAGGGGGCGGAACGGTAAGTTAGTGGAGAGTATCAGCGCCTTATGTAGCTCGTAGTGGCCTCAAGTAGCGAGTCGCAGACACTGCTGTAGCGCACATGTGCGGTGGGTCCCTACAATATGTATGAAAAAGCGTGATAACTGTTTGTCGCTGGCCACTAGTGGTAGGTGGCTCGTTTGCGCTGAGCCTTATAGATCTCAATAGAGTTCCAATACAGATTTCTAGATTTTTCAACTATGGATCGTGATACTACTTGGATGATTACTAGATATTATTACGATATATAGGTACTTTAAGTGATCACATATAAAGAGTCGGTCACGGTAAAGTGTATTTATTTTATTTGTGTGTGTATTGTGTGTAATTACCCACGTGTTCCTGAGACCAACGATAGGGCTGCTACGTCCTCATTAGCGCGCACTAATTGCTGTGCCCTGGCGGCTAGAGGGACGCAAAAATGTTTTATATACACGTCCCCTTTACTTGGGCATTACCATTAAGTCCCCTGAGAGTCCTATTACGCAGAAATGTGAGCTGAGGTTCCTACTATACATAAATAACTCTAGGCTCATAAATATCACGTTTCTATTTATATGAGACGCAGTCTTAAGGCTGTATTAAACGGAAGCAAGCCTGCTTCTATTAAATATTATTTATGCACTATGTGGTTGTACCAAGATCAAATTAAAATCTTTAAAGATATTTATAGAAGATTTTCATATATAAGTCGGAGTTCATACTCTATTTGTGAGAATGTTTTATTTTTAAGATTGTGTTTGTCATCTCAGAACTCTGTTACAGTAAATCATAATTTAAGATCGTTTAAAAAACTAAATAATATCGTTTAAAAACTAAAAAAGAACCGACTTCAATGTTCATTTTCAGTACCAATTTTGAGATGTTTATCTCAATATCTCTGGAGATACTTATTAGACCTCGATAAAATTACCATGGTACCACACTTGGGATATCTCCTTTCGAACAAAAAAAGAATAATCAAAATCGGTGCATAAATGACGAAGTTATCCCCGAACAAACATAAAAAAAAAAAAAAAAAAAAAAATATATATATATACGGTCGAATTGAGAAACCTCCTCCTTTTTTTGAAGTCGGTTAAAAACAGACTTCAAATGCCGCGCTAATCATTTTCAGTAGCAAGTTTGAGGTGTTATTACAATGGGACTACCTTAGAAGTATTTTATTTTTAACCGACTTCACAAAAAAGGAGGAGGTTCTCAATTCGTCTGTATGTTTTTTTTTTTTTTTTTTTTTTGTGTGTATGTTACGCGATTTCTCCGTGAATTGTGAACGGATTCAAATGATTCTTTTTTTAATAGGTAGGATACGTTTCCGAGGTGGTCCCATTTTAATTTTATCGAGATCTGATAAGTATCTCCAGAGATATGGAGATAAATACCTCAAACATAGGAGAATGTACTGGTTTTAGTTGAAGAGTCCCAAGAAGATTATACACAATGGAGGTTGCTATTGCATACATTTTTAAAGACTAAAAAATATGACCTTGAATAATGTTTTTACATCTTTCTTCTCGTTGATTTTGGTTTTTGACAGATATTCTTACGGTAACTGTGAGCGAGATAGAAATAAAGGTGGGGAAAATTAATTTCTTTTTTTTTAATATCTTATAGGCTAGCGTTTGACCACTATCTCACCTGTTGCTAAGTGATGATGCGGTCGAAGATAGAGAAGTGGACTAGAATGGGAACTGGCTCTCAAGGATAGCTGCCTGAACACATAAGATGTTTGGCGACAGATTTTCTAACTTGAGGGTGGTAACTGGCCAGGCGGACACTAGATATGTCCTACCACCATGCGGGGGTTGTTGGTTTCTTAAGATGTTTTCCTTCACCGGAGGGCAACTGTGAGAAGCGCACATATATTTTTCGATAGAAAAATTCATTGGTGCACGGCGGTTTGAACTCGGTACCACGGCATCAAAGCCGACTGTTCTCCCTATTACGCCACCGGGCCCTCAATAAATAATTATATATTAATAATTATAATAAATAATTATATATAAATATAAATAATTAGTCTTCACATGAATGTTCTACCGGGCAAAGTCTTGTTAGGGTGCAAACTTTTTTAAACATACTTAAGATTTTTTGACATGACATGACGTTTGGCGAAGATGGCGGCCATTTCAGTCCCGCGACACTGAATACATTATTAAATAACTCAGAATTATGAACATACTTTGTACCAACCAACACTGCAAAAAAATAATTTATAAGCATAATACCACAGATTATATAATAGTTACTACGTAAATAATACTTTCCATTGTTAGGTTGGCTATACAGTGCTTTCATAATTCGGGTTTCAACAATATAGGGAAGTGCCTCTTATAACGTAGTAGAGTGATTCAGTACTCTGTTGGCCATATGGTGGCAAGTAATGTTAACAATCGCAAATAATACTTTTTTATATTCGTTTTGGAATACAACTAGTCCGTGTTATAAAAGTATTTGGAATTATTGTAATAAAATAGACAATTAATTATCGTGTGTGTCAGATGCTTTAATTGCACAGGGCCATTTTGAACATTGTCCTTTGATACCTTGATGACATCATTATTACTAGTGAATATTTTCACTTTAGCGCGGCATTTAAAGTCAATTTTTTTAGGGTTCCGAACCTAAAGGCTACCAAATGAACACTTTCTGAGACTTTGTTGTCTGTTCGTCCGTCCGTCCGTGTGTCTATATGTGCGCACTTTACAGATCTGTATCTTCTTAACCGTTATAGGTACATACTTGAAATTTTCAAAAAGTATATATCCGTCAGTGTATAACGGCCCAAACACGAAATTTAATAGATGCATGTAATTTAATTAAAACTTGTTTTGCACTAAAAAGGGTAAAATAAGTTATTTTTCAAAAAAAATAAAACCGACTTCATAACCACAAACAGGCACTCAAAAGCGAAAAATAAATTACTTAAAATTATTATAAGCGCTACCCACTTATCTATTTGAAGTCGGTGCCAGCTTAGTCTATTGGATAGTAGCTATCTACTATCTATATACTATGCATGTAGTAGTAGTAAGTAGGTACATGTAGGTTAGTAAGTAGGTAGATACATGTAGGGATTTATCTATCTACTACCTATTAGACTTGGCTGGCACCGACTTCAAATAGATAAGTGGGTAGCGCTTATAATAATTTTAAGTAATTTATTTTTCGCTTTTGAGTGCCTGTTTGTGGTTATGAAGTCGGTTTTATTTTTTTTGAAAAATAACTTATGAACAAATAAAAAGTAATTTTGAAAATCTGTTCAAAGTTTTTTAAAGATGGTAAGCTCGCTAGGCTTAGAAATGGGAACTGGCTCTCAAGGATAGCTGCCGGAACACATTAGATGTTTTGGCGACAGCTTCGACAGAAAAATCACTGAAAATAAAATAAAAATACATACTGACAAACTGAGAACCTTCTCATTTTTGAAGTAGTAATTGAGAATGGTTGGTTGGGGCCAGATAAATATTATCAAGATCAGATATTCTCTTCAAGAGGTAGCCTGAGGTCTGAAGAGGGGAATACCTCTTAACTTGCAACTGTAAATGACTCACGAAGCATGTAATGTGTTTTCTTAAACTAAAATCCTGACTGTAATGTAAAATAATATGCAAAAAAATTATGTTAGCAACAATGTAACTAAATATATATTGTCTTCACGCTACGTGTAATGTTAGTAAGGCTTAGAATGTGGTTGAATCTGCCGCCATAACTAACGATGCTCCAGCAGCACAGCCCTTGAGAGTCACCATAATATATGCCTAGGGTGTTCACCATCCTCAACCACATAATCGCCTACCGCCAAGCAAGATAGTGTTCAAGTCTATCAAGTTCTAGCCTATTAGATATTTAAAAAAGTATTGTCTAACTGAGCGTTTCGACTTACGGAAATTTTACGGAAAATTATGTTATTTTATATTTCAAGATCAGGAGAGGGTTTACGTCAATTGTGGGGATCGAACTCACGACCTCTCGGTTAGTCTTTTTTTAATATCTTATAGGCTGGCGGTTGACCACTATCTCACGTGTTGGTAAGTGCTGATGCGGTCGAAGATGGTATAGCACGCTATGCCTAGAATGGGAACTGGCTCTAAATGATAGCTGCTGGAACACATTAGATATTTTGGCGGCAGATTTTCTAACTTGAGGGTGGTAGCTGATCAGTCTCGATCGCCAAGCCGAGACTTTAGCCATTGGGTTATTGCCGCTTTATTGCGGAGTAATCTATGCAAAAGTCTGCGCTGAATACAGTTCATATTTTATTTAAATGTTTCTTTCCAGTAACATCATACATAATGCATATTAAATGTAATGTTCTGTATGATTAGAATTGAAATATATGATGTTGAAGGTTTTCAAGCCTAAAATACCTCTACATAGTTTATGAAGTAGCATAACAATGGTGGCAATCGTCTTCTTACCTGGAACAAAAAAAAAACACATTAAATTTTGATGAATACCAGAAAATAGTGTGTTTGGAAGTTTGTGTGTAATTTAATATATTATATTACACTTTCTCATTATCTCACACTATTATATCACACTCACTCAAATTATTGTATTACACTCAAATTATTGTATTACAACTTATGGGAAGTATTCCTAATAAGTAAGCACAATAGGCGTGACGAAAGATTTTGAAATCCTCTTCCCTTCCTTCCTTCCTCCCTCCTTCCTTCCTCCCTCCTTCCTTTGAAATGTGGGAACACATTTACTATTCACGAAAAAAAATTGGTATTAATATTCTGTATTTCGGTAATAAACTTAAGTTTAAAGAAGTTTAAAGCAATTTTTCTGATATTTTTTCAATAGTGCGCGAAAACAGCTCACATGTGTCATGGCGTCGGCTGTGACGTCACGAATAGGTTAGTGATATACTTAACGTGGTAACTATTATATAATCTGTGACAATGGATACACATGGGTTTTCCAAAATGTAATAACATTTTTAAGAATTCATGCGCTGTGATTGGTGTTTCAATCAAAATGGCTGATTGCAGTATTTTAATGTTTTATTTTATTGAACATCTTAATAATCTCAATTTTTTTATATAAAACAAAATTAGTGTTTAACATTATTTTAGTATGTATCATGACGTAGATACTCACAGTACGAACAGTGTACCAATTGAAGTCTAAGTACCAAGTCATAGTCACAGTCATCTCTCACGAAGTCTGTAATAGAACTGTGAAGAAAGTTCAGTGGCGTATATTATGAGAGGTCTTTTTATTAGCTTCACCTCTATGTTTGTATGTTTGTAACCGACTTCCTTGGACACGATTTTGACCCACTTTAAACGGCCAGATTTCGTTCAAACTTTGTAGATTTATCGAGGACCGATGACAATACACTACTTTGATAAAAAAATATTCCATTTTTCAACTGAAAAGTAGAAAATAAATAATAGTTTAAAAAAGCTAAAAAACACGCTTTTTATAGAAAACCGAACTAAAGAATAGAAAATAAATTTTAATAAATTTAAATTAAGAATAGTGTTAAAAATTTCAATAAATATAAAATAATAATAGTGTGAATACAATAAAATATTTTATTTTAGAAAAAGCATGGGGTGCTTTTAAGATATTATCGAAATGATAATCACTCTACTCATATCTGTCAATAAAATATTTATAACTATTGACACCATACAACTCACGCTTTTTTTTTAAATTTTATTTTATTTTTATTCACACTATTATTAATTTATATTTATTGAAATTTTTTACACTATACTTAATTTAAATTTATTAAAATTTATTTTCTATTTTTTCGTTCGGTTTTCTATAAAAAGCGTGTTTTTTAGTTTTTTGAAACTATTGTTTATTTCAACATTATAAATGAATGTTAATCAATAGTTCTATAAAAAGGTTCATTAAAGTAAACATGTAAATAGTTATACATTTTCCGATTCGTGTTGTTATTACTATTTAAGATCGTTTAAAAATCGTTTAAAACTAAAAGAACCGACTTCAAACGTTAGTCAAAGTAGCCGGTTGCAGTCACCATCATGTCATATCTAAGTATACAAATGCATCATAATACAAATATTAATATACTAAAAACGGCTCGACCAATCTCGTTGAAATTTAAATGGGACTACCTGGAAAGGGTACCCCTTTCCAGGTAGTTAGTTTAGTTTGAAACAAAAAAAATCCGAATCAGTTGAGGCATCTTCGAGTAATTGAGAACCTCCTCCTTTTTTGTGAAGTCGGTGAAAAACAAACCTATTGCAAAACATGGACCATTTGCCTTATTATTTTATAGCTGTAGCAACACCGCCAGTGCACTTTTCGTAGCACCGTAGACCTTCTACGCGAGAGTCGAAATTTCAGAATTTACATACAAAATTTAATTACAAGCGTACGAATGACGGGTAGTCCATTTCATTTATCAACATCAATATTATGAATGCGAATGTCAGGTTGTATTTTGACTGTTTGTTTCTTCACGTTCTGGACCGATTTAGCTGAAATTTTGTACAGAAATAGCCTATATATATATATTATGTATTAGGCCATAGGATACATTTTAACGCGGGCAAAGCCGTGGGCACAACCTACTAATACTCTAATTCACTAATATTTCATTACAGCTTTGCTGTAGATTGATTGACATTTATCTACGTCGACTTGACGTCTATTTACGCATTCAGCAATAAAGCTTATACCAAGAAGCTTTATAGACTAGACTAGACTAGACTAGACTATTTATGAGACTGCGTAACTTAATAAGATCATATTTTTAACTAAAGGTAACCTAATATAAACAAGATACATACTGTGACATATAATAAAACATGACATTAATAACCATTATATTTACATATTGACGCCAGTTGCAATATAGAATTCCCAATTATAATAATTTGGATTGTGATAAGACTAATTTCACAAAGTTGACTTTTGGTGTAAAATTCAAAGTCAGGCTGTACAAAATCATAACGTGATAATTTCCAATTGTAAGCTACAGATGATAGCGTGGGCTGCTGGCTCCTTTGACAGCTGTGAAGAGATCCTCTCTTTTGGAGAGCTAAACAAAACGAGGGCTCCGTACAGCCGATATCTCTAGAGTTGCTTCGAACGCGATATTTCACACTGACCCAGTTTTTTACCAATTCATAAAAGGTGTGTACACATCTTGTGCAATGAATACGAAGGTCGGGGAAATACATCAAAAGTCTACACGGGTACAGTATTTCATTCATATTTAAGTCAGTATTTTTCTATAGTATATTTTGGTAGTGGGAGGACTTCTGCTAGTCCGCCTAGGGCGGTACCACCACTGCAAATTAATTTTCAGCCGTGAAATAGGAATGTTTTTCGGTTGAAATGGTAAGGTGTCCAGTGAAATTATATTGTCCAGTGGAATTACAGGGCATGTGAGACTTAACAGCCTAATGTCTCAAGGTAACAGGCGCAGTGGAGTGACATGCAAAGTTCTGGCAGTCCAGAATTTTGCATGCCACTGTATCTGTAATAATAGACGTCATCGCTTTCCATCAGGTGAGCGCTGTGCTTGTCCTGTTACCTTATATCATAAAAAAATAAAAAAGTATCAAACGAAAAATTAAACAAATATTTATTTTTTATTGCTTTTCTCCTCCTTCGTTGTTCTCCTACTAATGAGGATAGTAACCATAACTATGCAGCAGGGCTAGCATGGCAAGGAGACTATTTTGTCTTTCCATCTATCCGTGTTTTGTTTGGTGGAGAAGGCAAATTGTAAGTAAAGTTTTTCGACATTCATAAACGCCCGATGACTTTTAATCAATTCTTTTTCTGAAGTTTTTAATACGAAACAAAATCAGAACTCGAGGTTAAACTTCACCAAGCGTTTAAAATTGTTGTGTTGATCTCCTGTCAGTGGCGAAAAACAGGGAAATAATTTTGTCTTTCCCCCGGGGATAAGGCCATGCTAGCCCTGCTGATATGATATTTTGCCATATCTCTCTGTTCTGCATTAGTTATTCTTTTATATAGTCATTAAATCAATAAAAATATACTATTCTATGTTCCGGTCTGCCTAGTTGTTTACACTCTCAGTATTTTTGGAACTATAAGTTTTTTACACTTCCATGTTTGCACAACGAGAAAGTAGACTTCGATTGTAGTTTTGTTTAGCCAAACAACTCACATGATTCACAAAATCAGTTTTAAAAACCACACCGTATAACTGTATACATACTGTATGATCATATAGTATAATAGCATATCATACTGTTTAAAGTTTCTTACTTTTTTTAAATACTTTACACTTCCAAGAAAATCAGGTACTCACAGACTAATAAAGGAGAAAAATAGTTTCACTAAGCACCCAGGCTGTCTATTAGTGTAACCCACCTGACCCGGCGCTGACCTAATAACTCCGTACATAAAACGTGTTACAGACAAAAGAAGAGCAACAATGCACGACCTTGGGTCAAGCGACCGACGCCGGAAGCAGAGCTTGTATGATCACTCTCCTTTTACCTCCGGTTTTATATAAAAAAGTTGCCTGAGCATTTTAAATATTCATCGAAAAATTACGTGTACGAGCCTGAAGGTGTTTTTTAAGAATTTTTTACTTTACATAGTCATTTTAAGTCTTATATGTAATTTACGGGAGGTTTGAATATTAAATTCTTTTCAAAGTTTGTGGTAAGAATAATGTATACGGATTTATAAGTATTTAATGTAGAAATAAAAACTCATTTTTTACTCAGTTTTATAGTTTTAGAACTACAAAAAGTTATTTGTAATTTATAGGCTAGCATTTGACCACTACCTCACCTGTTGGTAAGTGATGATGCGGTCAAGGATGGTAGCTCACTAGGTGAAAGTAAATTAAAGTGAATGAAAGAAGTGTTTAACGCGGGCGAAGCCGCAGGGCACTTCTAGTTATTAAGCCAGGATATCAGTCGTTTCTGTTTATTAAAAGATATATGAGATTGATTTCATGTACAATATCGTTATCGCTTTTAGGGCCATCATATATCACACGACTAGAGCTTATATTATCGTACCAATATAACCATTTGGTTCACTATTAAGTATAATCACAATACTCATTCACAATCATAATCATAATCAGCCAATTTCCGTCCACTGCTAGACATAGGCCATGTCTGGAATGGAAATTGGCTGATCTCCTATAATATATTTCCATTCACAATACAGATGTGTTTTGAAAGAAAGACAGAAAGAAAAACATTTATTCATAGCCAAGAAAGAACGAACACGAAAGAAAATTATCTTATAAAATATATATATATATATAAATAGTTCTATGAATAGGGCGCTTGCTCAGCATTATGCGTTTTCAGCAGCACCCCCTTTTTTATTGTCTAGTAGTAGCCACATTAAACACTTAACTAATTAACATTTAATAAATATAAAAATATAATAACAATAATATATAAATAATAATACAAAATAAATAATAAAGCATTAAACATATTTTTTCACATGATAATGAAAACAATAGATATATAAAACAATTATACTCCAATAACAAATATTAAAAACTATATTAGATGAGATGAGAGACCGAAATAGATAAGGTAATAGGTAAATGAGTCTTCCCCACAATATTTCTGTAAAACAAGATAATCATTTTATCCTACATCGCAAAAGTATTTTATTCTGATGACTGATTCCGGATAAAGCCAAAACAGTTGTCGATCGCGATATCGGCATCGCGTCGGCTTCAATATCAGCTTGTAAGTAATAGTGTGCATCAGAATAATTATATTTTAAACCTGAAATGAATTGGAGCTTAAGCCTTAAAGTTCTTTGTAGCAGCTGGCGTAGATAATGCATTGCAGCCGCTCGTACGTTTGAAGGGGCTTACATAAGGGCTTTGTAAATGATGGCTGAGCCCTTACCTCCCTTTAGCTGACTGTTGATATATTGGCTAAACTACCGTGTTTGAACTAGGATTAAAGCTAAACAGTAATGTTTGATGCCTATAGTAATTTTGTTATAAACGGTGTGCAATCGTTTGATCATTTTTTTAAATATAATATCACATGACAACAAAAGTCCTCGTAAGCTACGTCTGCTAAATGACGTTTGATAAAATATGAGGTCAAAATTGTGACGCGCAAACCACAGGATTTCCCGGATCATCGTACTGGGTTTTGTTACTGAAAGACATTAAAAGACAGTTTCAGTGAAATCCTGATAAAATTGCGGATAACTGACAGATAGCACCAAGTTTGTCTTGCAAATAAGTTTCCTAAAGGCTATCAGGGACTCTATTAGTAGCCGGTCAAACTGGCTCTAAGTTTCTTACGTCCTGTTTTTTGACATTGACATAAAGGAAGAGGACAAACGAGACGCTCATGTGTGTAATGACGTCTGCAATTGCAGAAACTGTAGTACGAAAAACTAAGGATTGTCAGAATTTGAAATCGCCGCACTGCACCTGTTACCTATAAATTGAGTCTCGCATTCCTTGTAATTTCTCAAGATATTTTTTTTTAATATGTTATAGGCTAGCTTTTGACCACTATCTCACCTGTTGGTATTTGATGATGCGGTCGATGATGGTAAGCACGCTAGGCCTAGAATAGGAACTGGCTCTCAAGGATAGCTGCCGGAACACATTAGATGTTTTGGCGACAGATTTTCTATAGTTATAAATATTAAAATACGGGACTTATCGCGCCTAAAACATAAATTTGTATTTACTCGACGTTTCGACCAAGTTGCATTGATCTTGGTCACGAGATGACTGACGAAACTGACGTCGTCTCGTGACCACGATCAATGCAACTTGGTCGAAACGTCGAGTTAAATAAAAAATTATGTTTTAGGCGCGATAAGTCCCTTATTTTAATATTTATAACTATGTGTTCAAATCGCGAAAGTTTAAAGTTAACGACATATTTTCTAACTTGAGGGGGGTAGCTGGCCAGGCACTAGTTACTAGTTAGGACACTAGTTAGTGTCCTACCACCATGCGGGGGTTGTTGGTTTCTTCACGATGCTTTTCCTTCACCGGAACGGCCACTATGAAAAGCGCACATACATTTCTCGATAGAAATATCCATTAGTGCGCGGCGGTTTGAACTCGGTACCTCTGGCATCAAAGCCAACCGTTCTCCCCATTACGCCACCGGGCCCTCGTCATTATATCATTATACTCGTATGTACATACATATCATCATATAGAGCGTGTGAATGACATCTTAATGATCTGGGTCTGTAGTCCCTACATGAATAACGATGAATTTCGTTCGAGCGATAATCGTCAATAAGAAAAGAGATGCAAATATACAACTGTCTACATCTCCTTTTATAAGACGTTTACGATGACAGGACGCATCGCTATCTATGTGGAAATCGTATAATCTCATTATCGTTGTTAGTAGTTTAGTCCTTATTCGAATGTACGGGACATTCGAATAAAGACTGAACTACCAACAGCTTTTAGACTTGGATCACTTGAACTTTGAAAAGCTGTTAACGTTTATCTATACGTTCATTTACATTCCATCTGTTTGGTAGCTTTTATAGGCTTGTAGAAAGTTTCACTGAGTTCTGAGGCCTTTATTAAATGACCATGGGATTATTGTGCAAGAGGAAATGCGAGAAGATTATAAGTGTTATAATTCATCCAAGATGTTTTAAGAACTTCAATCAAAAGCACAGAATATAATTGTTTTAGTTAGAGTCATGAATTCGTGAGTAAGTCTAAAATTCTCTAAGATGATCAAAGATAGGTAGGTTACTTTACTATTTGCCCTGAGAGCAGACTGCCCCATTAATTTATTTTCTCGGTACTTTTTACTACTCGACTTCAGGAAGGTTGTGAATTTGACCGGTATGTATGTATGTTCGTCTGTCTCCTCATAACTTCTTATCATAATTTAAAAAAAGTTATCGTTGGAAGCTTCTAGATTGTCCACAAGTTATCCAATACTATAAGAGTATTTGTCCTGACATACTGACTGACTCACTGACTGACTGACTGACAGACAACGCACAGCCTAAACCGCTAATTGTAGAGACTTGAAATTTGGAGGGTATATTTGTCTTAGTATGTAAGGGTGTACTAAGAAGGGATTTTCCAAAATTCACCCTTTTAGGCGATGAAATGGGGGTTCAAAGTTTGTATGGAGAAACAAGATTAGATAGTATTTTATATACGAAACTTCACACGAGTGCTTCAGTAAATAAATAAGATAATACGTATTTCAGGCTTTTTTGAAATTCAACCCCTATGAGGGTGAAATGGGGTAACAAAGTCTGAAAATCGGTATTGTTTCGGATTGCGCTAAAATTTGGCATGCAGATAGTAATTACGACTTTAGTTCCCTCTGAGAAATTATTTTCTAAAATTCACCTCTTAAGGGGATGAAACAGGGGTTCAAAGTTTGTGAGGAGAAACAAGATTAGGTAGTTTTTTATATTTGAAACATAACACAAGTACTTAAGTAAGTAAATACGTGTTTCAGGCTCTTTCGAAATTCCACCTCTAAAAGGGTGAATCAAAAATCAATATTGTTTTGTATTGCGCTGAAATTTAGAATGCAGATAGTTATTATGACGTACTGTATCCACTTAAAAAGGATTTTCTAAAAAATCCCCTCGGATACGGAAGGGGAATTCAAAGTTTGTATTGGGGAACAAGATGAGATAGTCTGTTTTATTATTCGGAACTTTACACATAAGTTCTTCTGTAGTTACTGTAACAAAGTCTGAAAATTTGGGTTTTTCGGGTTTTATAAATATGAATCCTGATTTGCCTTAGTCACGCGATAACATGAAAACGGGTGAACCGATTTGGCTAATTCTTATTTGATGTCTTTAATGATAGAATCGTTTTTACAAAATAAACGTTTTAAGTGAATAAAAGGAGTTTTTAACGCGGGCGAAGCCGCAGGGCACTTCTAGTAGACTATATGATGTAAAAAATGGAAACGTCTAGTTTTCTATACTGCTAAAATGTTTTATGTGTATCAACTAACTCACCAATCTCTTTCTCTCTTTATATGCGAGGTAATATACGAACTTTTTTAATTTAATACATTTTTTAAATGAGATCATAATTTCAATTCCTTTCAGACTGATCGCAATAAATGCGATTACGACTACTATCTGATCTGTGGCACGTTTAACACGTTAGCTGCGGCACCAATTTTTGCATACTTTCCGTTCCTGCGGCACGAGGTATAATCGGCCCGTAACGTGACCAGACGTTAGGGCGACACGCGGTCTATTAGACCCCACCTCCTTTTACAGACTAAAATCCATTTTCTGGCGCGAAATCAAAGATAAATGAGAATTTTGGTCCTTATTGATATAGACAGTGAATTGATGAACCCTAATCCACTGTCGCCCCGGGATCTGATGGCTAGTTTAGGAATTATTAGCAAAACAAAATATGGGATCTTATACACCTCGTAACGCACTGAAATAGGGCAAATTTTCGCTGCGATTAGTGATGGGAAAAATAATATCGACATTTTTAAACTGTCTTAACTACGCAACGACTTGACCGATTTTGATCAATTATATCTCATTAGATCGTTTTAAGGGCAAAACCTGGCAAAACAACACAAAGCTATCAAAGGATACATTTTTTTTTAAGCGCTGTAAAAGGACGTGCTCTCCAATCGACGTGATGCACAACACTGGTCGCGGGAAGCTCGCGTTGAGTGCGGTACGAGGTCAGGGGGGATATGGGACGTTTTAGCCTCGTTCCGCACTGCATTAAAATTATATTAATTCAGTGCGGCACGAGGCCTAAGACATCCGGTACCAAGGTAGGTACACCACCGAGTCCGGAACCATTAGTGATCTCAAATATATATTTATCTCTTTCCTACACTGGACCAAACCAAAGCTATGCCATTCGCACGACAGAGAAATTCACTTTTTTGCTTGCCGCACCACAGGGAAGTTGCATCAGGGGTGATTTAGGCCTCGCTTCGCACTTAACGTGTTAATGAAAACCCAGTCGATAGTGATTAGCACGCCCGCGCGAATTACGGGCATGGGTAGTTCTAGCTTTGTTTACCCATGTGTTGGTTATTATGTAAGTGAGTATGTTATAACAATTTAATTATTTCTAACAACGTGATCAATAATATTATAATATAATGTATATATATATATATATATATATATATATATATATATACATTATATATATATATATATATATATATATATATATATATATATATATATAATATATAGGGCTTTAAAGATAGATAACTATGTGTTTTTAATTATAAAACGCTAGCATATTTAGGTTAGTTGAAGGGGCAAACAAGACTACTAGTAATGTGCAACCACTGCTAGTAAGCTTTAAAAAAAAATTATGAGAGATAAAATTCCTACTAAATAACTTATTATACACGATAAAAATATAAAAGTAACATAAGATCTATTTGATTCCCGTCTGAAAATTGAGGTAAAATATTTGTATACAATAATAAAATAGTAAAATACAAACTAAACATTAAAACATAATAAAAGAAACTATACTACGCAACATATACTTTGTATAGATATTGAGCATTTCTAGGTAAACCTAACACTGATTGATACTACTACTACTGCTACAGTTGATACCGATAAATATATTTTAATACAAATACTTTTTTTTAAAATATCATAAAGGCTAGCGTTTGACCACTATCTCACCTATTGGTAAGTGATGATGCGGTCGAAGATGGTAACACGATAGGCCTATAATGGGAACTGGCTCTCAAGGATAGCTGCTAGAACACATTAGATGTTTGGGGACAGATTTTCTAACTTGAGTGTGGTAGCTGGCCAGGCGGACATTAGATAATGTCCTATACCACCATGCAGAGGTCGGGGGTTCCTTAACAATGACCTTGATTCCTTTACCGGAGGGCCAGTGTGAAAAGCGCATACATTTTTTCTATAGAAAAATCCATTGGTGCACGGCGGGGATTGAACTCGGTACATCTGGCGTCAAAGCTGACCATTCTCCCACTACACCACAGGGCCCTCAACTTCTTCCTAATCAAATATCACATCGCCTCTTCTAGGCAATCTATCAAAAGAAATAAAATCAACAAAGCTTTGAACAGCGTTTCGTGACGCTTGCAAAATCAGCATCGCATCGAGACTTGGTACCTATTTATTTGCTTCTTTTCTGTAGTCAGTGCATATCGGGGTGTGTACTCGAGAACTGAAAGGTGGCTGATTGATCACACATCTTTCAGCAATTTCGATTTATTGGAACCGTTGCTATATACGTGCTTACGTTTATATAATATACCTAGTTACTTACGTAGTTGTCACAGTGTTTTAGTTTTCTACACCAGGAAGGTAAGTCTGTCTCAACTCCGAAATATGGGTATATTAGTAGTGTTCAAAACAATAGTGAAATTATGTGCCTAAAGCAAAAGTAGGTATTTTTCTATTTATTTAAAGACAACACCCCCACACTAAGGAACCCTGTGTCGCGGGGTACTTTATGAACATACACATCACGGACATAAGTACACACAGACTCGAAATACTTGTTTGTGGATATCACAGAATTGTAAACCACTTTATCTGTTTTGTGGACTGTGGTGGATTTAGATATATATAATAGTAGAGTGGTGAACATGTTGATGAACATCATGAACTGTACACATGTGGCGGTAAGTTGATCACTATCACGTATGGACATCTGCAATACCTGAGGTTTTGCAGGTGTGCTGCATACCCTCATTAGAGAGAACACTCGTAACTCTTCGTTTGAAGGTACTCAGGTTGTACTTTGGTGGAAAATCTTTGTAGAGAAGGAGCTCGTTCTGAAACTTACAAGTAGGTACGTAAAGAAAACGTATCTATAATTTTGTAAGTGGGGTTTCTGGAAAGTTAAGAGTGATTGCACCTTAACGTTTATACTTTGTACTTCCTAGGATAACATTTACACTAGTTTGCACATAATTATTATTTAATAAAGACATTTAAAGTACTTAAACGCTTGCATAAGCCAACTATTAAAAATAAACGCATAAAAATGTTACATACCTACTGTATTTGTAAATTTAATTACCATATATTTGTATACGATTCCACATATGTTGAAGTAAAACAGTTATTTTCTCTCGAGACGTCAAAGTAAGCAACATTCCGTAAACATAAAACGCCAGCTCAAGAGCTTTCTCTCGAGCTATCAGAACATCGAAGGCTAACGATCGCACATACACGTTTTAAAGCCTCAAAATCTCTCTTATTGAGCTCCGAATGTACGGAACCCGACCCTGCTCTTCAGCTTATATGCCTTATGAATATTTCACGATTTTCACGTGCTTCTACAACTCGATGCCGTTTCGAATAAAGGTTGCAGTGCATTAGAACAAATCTAAACCATAAACCGACCAAATAACGTTTGAACCATCTAGTGAACACATTCTATGTCATGCATGCACTGGTATAGAATATTAATTATGTTCTATCGTATTTATTATAAAATGGCAAGGAAAAATGTTTAAGGTAGTTAACAAAATAGAGAAATTGAAATAGGCAAAGAAAAGAGGATATTTTATTGAATCGGCATGAATCTGGTCACATGATAGTGAAATGTGATAATTACAAAGGCAAGTATTTAATACCCAAAGTCATAGATTGTCATAAGTTAAATTCGTGATATGAATAAATTAGCGTCGATTTTTTATTTATTTTAAGTCCAATTTAACATGTCACGTTTATCACACTTTATCAATAACATCATGCAAATATGAACGCGTTAATTAAAACACATTGTGCTTGTAAATATTATGGTCCGTTATAGTGCACAGTCACCTTTATCGAGAGAGAATAAAACCTCTGACCCCGTTTGAGGATTATTTCAGGAATGAAGGACGGATGTGTGATTGGAAGTGATGTATCAAAACGACCTTTTGTTGTTTTCCTTTTGTGGTCGAGAGCTGTAAATGCGGCCAGGATGAATATAGAACGCTTAGATACTGGATCCCAACTGTACATTCCATTTGGGTTTTATAGAACGCATTCATTTTTGAACCGGTTGAAGTTATTTCGGATCAAATTGCCTGTGACCTTTCCATGTGGTATATATCTATCTTCCCTTTTACTGCGTTCAGTTTCTTTACAATCTAGCTGCACCTCAAAGCTTTACCCACGTTTAAAAGTATCCTATATTATTTCTATTATATTATTTATGCCTATACAAAGAGCTGGATGGGATTAGCCGAGGATCGTGCTCAGTGGCCTGATGATGATGAGCTTGTTCTCTCCTGTCGACCTGATTCCGAAGAAGCAACAAACAAACAAAGAAATATTCAAACCGACTTTATCATGGTGTTGATAGGTTTTGATAAAACAATCGAACGATCGAGGCTGACATCTAAATGATTGTAGCTTATTGTGATCGTCACTAATTCATGAACATTGTTTGTTTTTAGTGAATTCTTTCTTTGAATGATCTGCAATAAAATAAGCTACAATCATTTAGATGACAGCCTCGATTGAGGCTGCTCGGTTCGATTGCGACCTAGATTGATCTCATTATTTTATTCTTTTCATTATCATTATCAGTCTATACTAGTCCACAGCTGGACATATACCTCTCCAATAGCACGCCACTGCGCATGATCCTCGCATTATATTATGATTTCATTTATTTTTCATTGGAAGCTTTCTATTACCATCAAGTGTAATCGTTTATTTTGTGAACATTCTATGGGCCCACAACCGGTCATTACAGCTAAGTTTGATCGTGAAGTTTTATTATATACTGTAGGATTGTTTTCGGAAAGGACAGAATGGTGGACAGATTTGGATTCGGACAGATCGGACAATAGTCATAGGCAGATTAGTCATCATCTAAAATATAAATATTAAATATGAATAAAAACCACCAAATCGGATTCAGTAGTCGATTCTAAACAAATTATTTTCAGGTGTTGCGTTTAGTATGTTACACGTTGTATATTTTTGGAGCTACATATATGTTCTATCTCAGAGTAGACTGCACTAGTATTTTTATAGAAAAAAAATTAAACAGAGAAGCCGTGAAATATGGGAGAAGAATTAAATATTTTTTGCATTGTTTAGATATGTTTATTCCTTATAAAATTTTCGAAAAAGTCATATATTTAACACTAGAAGTACCCCGCGGCTTCGCCCGCGTTAAAAACTCCTTTCATTTACTTAAAACTTTTCTTTTGTAAAAACGATTCTATCATTAAAGGCATCAAATAAGAATTAGCCAAATCGGTTCACCTGCTTTCATGTTATCGCGTGACGAAGACAAATCAGGATTCATATTTATAAAACCCGAAAAACCCAAAAAAGCGCAATTCGAAACAATATTGATTTTCAGACTTATTTACCCCAGTTCACTCTCTTGGGGTGGCATTTTGAAAAAGTCTGAAACTCGTATTTACTTATTTATTTACAGAAGTACTTGTGTGAAATGTCGAATAAAATGACTATCCAAACTTTGAACCCCCGCTTCATCCATTGAAGAGTGAATTTTGTAAAATCCTTCCTTAGCGGATACCTACGTCAAAATTACTATCTAGATGCCAAATATCAGCGCAATCCGAAACAATATTGATTTCACACTTTGTTGCCCCACTTCACCCTTTTAGGAATAGAATTTCAAAAAGCCTGAAACACGTATTTACTTGTTTATTTACTAAACTACTTGTGTGAAGTTTCGAATGTAAAAGACGATCTATTCTTGTTTCTCCATACAAACTTTGAACCCTCGTTTCATCCTCTTCAGGGATGAATTTTGGAAAACCTTTCTCAGAGGGAACTAACGTCGTAATTAATAACTATCTGCATGCCAAATTTAAGCGCAATCCGAAACAATATTGATTTTCACACTTTATTACCCCATTTCACCTTCTTAGGGGAGGAATTTCAAAAAAACCTGAAACACGTATTTACTTATTTTTTTACTGAAGCACTTGTGTGAAGTTTCGGATAGAAAAGACTATCTTATCTTGTTTCTCCATACAAACTTTGAACCTCCGTTTCATCCCCTTCGAGGGTTAATTTTGGAAAATCCTTCCTCAGAGAGAACTAATTTCGTAATAACTATCTGCATGCCAAATTTCAGCGCAATCCGAAACAATATTGATTGATCAAAAAATGATCTGAATGAATGATTGATGAAAAATGATCAAAAAAACCTGAAACACGTATTTACTTATAGATTTAAAAACGGGAATTTAACGTGACTTACGCGATGTCGATATAGCGATCGACACGTATTTACTTATTTTTGTACTGGAGCACTTGTGTGAAGTTTGGGATAGAAAAGACTATCTAATCTTGTTTCTCCATACAAACTTTGAACCCCCATTTCATCCCCTTAAGGGGTGAATTTTGGAAAATCCTTTCTTAGTACACCTTTGCGTACTAAGACAAATATACCCTCCAAATTTCAAGTCTCTACGACCAGTGGTTTAGGCTGTGCGTTGTCTGTCAGTGAGTCAGTATGTCAGGACAAAGATTCTTATAGTATTAGATATGCCTAAAGGTCATGTATAATACCAGTTATGTTAGTAAATAATTAATATGCTCATAAAAGACACAAACAATTTTAAACTTACACACTCCTTTATACATTCTCCTAAGAAAGCCCGACGTACAAAGTAAACGAAAACTCGTGTGACTTTTAAATAAAACTAGACTGGTAGGTAAATTTAGGAGAAAATAGTATCGTAAAAAGTCACGATAACGGCTATAATATGCTGATAAGAGCTCTGAGGGAGATTGGACTCCGGCTCTGAAACTATTAACGCGTCCAGATAGGTCTAGGCTTAGGTGTAACTCGGCTGTAACAAGAAAATGTTTTAAATTGTCATGAAATATTCACGCTTAACGTGTAATCATAACCGAAATTATTTAGGCAAACATATAATTTATTCTTGTCTAAAACTACAAATACATGCTTATTTTTTATGATTATAGAGCAGATTATTTATAAATACGTCCCTATTATCACCACAATCTAGCCTTTTCAGCTAATAAGCAATTTTACTTTAGCCTTAACTAAACTAAGAATGTGTCCATTGGTGCTTATCTTGTTGTCTCTAATAAAGGTGTATACACATCATTCGAATTGTTTATACGTATTTTCACTTTTAGCTCGTTTAGCAATTTATCATTAAACATTATTTTTATTCATATAAACGTTGTATCATTACAAAAATACATGCTTATGATAATTACTGAATTGTTAAACTAACGAAAAAACATGGTGACAGAAATTACCTTCTATACCCATACATATGAAGCCGCAAAAAAAAGAAACAAATATACAAAGCCTTTTAACCTATCTATTATAGAAATGTCTTCTTCTTGTGCTACTCTTGGAGGTTATTGAAGCGCTGGCTGAGTTAGATAGATTGAGTGCGATGAGTAGATTGTACGAAAGGAGACGGTACCTTCTATGGAATCTTGTGCATCTCTCCTCATCAATATCCAGTATAGGATATAGGCTTTGAGCATACATCTGAAAACGTCTCGTGCTTATATGCAACTTGCCCTATAAGAAAATAATGTTTTTTGTAAGCAACTTCCATCTTTGGAGACGTCATAAAACGCCTACGTTTTATGACCAATCGTTTACCAAACTCAAGTTAAACACGTCTCCTGCTTGCCAACGCCTACGGGCGTTGGCAAGCATGCCCACATGTTGCCATTTGATTGCCTTGTTTAAACTCGTTGCAAAAACTAACATCTTAAATCGCCTATGCGTGCTTTTCTACTATTATTTATTCACTCGAAAGCTTTTGTACAGCGTAGCATTTACCCTTAGGAATTGTGTGTTCTTTGTGAAAGCTCCTGAATATTATCAAATGCTAACCCGTGTGTAGGTGTCGCCACAATCGTTCTAAACAACATTTCCCGGCACGTGCGTCATCAAGTCGAGGACTCTCGGCTTCGTTTCCGTCTGAAACGAACTCTGTGAATGATAGTTATATTTAAAGCGCGCTTTAATATAAAATGTGAATTCAAAATGGAATTCAATTTAATAGAGCCGTTAAAAGCTTTGAATGGAGTGTATATTAGAATATATAATGCTCTAGAAATTGCTTTTAGAGATGAAACGCTGGGGGCTCGTTAAACATTTTTTGCAATGAAAGGATTTTAGAGAAAGAAATGAATTAGACAAAGAAAGTTTGGTAAGGATTAGCTACTTGCAGTCAACATCGGCCATAGTTTGCTCCTCTTGCCAAGGGAAACGTTATTTTATATATGGAGGGCTTACGACAGCTAAGATTATAAAATAGAAATGAAAGTAGCAGCGAGAAGCTAATTACAAGCCTTTAGTTATCTGAGATATAGCATTTGCATTCACGAACGGTGTGCTAACAAGAGTGGAAAGGTAATACTGAATTCCCGGGTGCATCCCGGATGGTATATTTCCGGGACAAGATGAATCCGTAGACGTGCTACGAGAGATACGTGGGGGACGTAGCATAAAATGTTTCGTAGAATTATGTTGAAAGTTCAGCTGTTTTTATTTCAGTTATGTTCTACATGTATGGTAATAGTCTTAGCTTACAACTTTATTGTGTGAAAGCCCTTATGTTGTTGGTAATAGTTCGTTCTCCTCACTAATTTAGATGAAAAACCCTTCTTATGAAGTTGTCTACCAAGTACCCACTCTTTGAAGTTAGATTGGTTTTGCGTTTTATTCATATAATTACTGTTACGACGATTGTGCGCTCTACAGGTATTCTTATCCTATTTATTATGCAAGTTTAGTTGTGCTGTACAATATTACTAACTTAAAATTAATAGAAGAAAGAGCTGAACGTTTTTACAACAGCAAATTTTAATAACTTAGAAACTGCATAATAGTAAATTTAGAAACTACAACATAGATTAAGAACAAGAAAAAGTCAATCTAAAACTAAAATTGAACAAGTAAGAGTCTGCTCGACTAACTAAAAGCCAAGTTGCAGAATAGACGATTGATAAAAGTTTCTCGTGAAAATGTACCTAAGTTCATTTTATAGTTTTCGAAATAAATTGAGAGATCTAACTTTTATAGAATAATGGAAGGCACTTTTGAGTTTTGACAAACGACCGAGTTTGATGGATATTTCAAAATAGTGCGAACAGTAAATAATTTGATGTAATTTTTTAACACCGACGCAAAAAGCAGTTGTGTTATAAGTTAGTCGTGTATATCTGTGTATGTGTGTGTCTGTCTGTGGCATCGTAGCACCCTAACTAATGAACCGATATTGATTTAGTTTTTTAGGGTTCCGTACCCAAAGGGTAAAACAGGACCCTTATTACTAAGACTCCGCTGTCTGTCTGTCTGTCTGTCTGTCTGTCCGTCTGTCACCAGGCTATAGCTCAATAACCGTGATAGTTAGACAGTTGACATTTTCACAGATGGTGTATTTCTGTTGCCGCTAGAACAACAAATACTAAAAACGAAATAAAGTTAAAAATTCAAGGAGGTCCCCATACAAAAAACGTGTTTTTAAACGCCATCTATCTAATTAGTTTCGGCAAAATGACATAGATGGCGCTAGTAAACGAGCCCCCGTCTTTCTAGATCGCGACCAAACCAAATATTCTTGGTAATATCAATTAATCAAATGTATGAGGTTGAAACTCTGTTATGTTTCGTATTGTACGGAACCCTCCCTAAGTGTGCGATAAGAGACGCGATGCTGACTCGCACTTGGCCAGTTTTATTTTGTTTAATAGGCGTTAATCGAGAGTTTTCTTAACTTTCATTCACGAAAATCAGGCTCAGTCGTTTGAAGACTATCAGCTTTTTAGGGTTCCGTAGTCCTGACAAGGAACGCTTATAGTTTCGTCATGTCCGCCTGTCTGTCTGTCTGTCTGTCCGAGGTTTTGCTAAGAGACTGTTAATACTAGAAAGCTGTAGTTTTGTGGTGTTATGTAAATAAATGACGCCGACAAAGTGCTGAAATAAAACCCCCCCCTCCCTCCCTAAAAGCTAAACTTCTGGTTTGAAAAATCTGGAAAAATTCGTGATAATAGCGCATTTCATGAACTTTAAAAGAAAATTATAGCGGTTAAGATAACGTTATTAGTTTAGCAGTAATAGTCGTTGAACTTGGGTGTTGGATAATTTTGTACCAAATACAAAATCCTTAGAATAAATCCTTTAAAGTGACAAAGACGGATTACCTAGTTGCTTGTTTATAACGAGTAAAGACTTGCATTGAATAACAGGCTACTACGGGACCCTGCCCTGTGCGTGGCCCGACACGCACTTGGCCGGTTATTTCTTGATGATGACGCTATAAAATCAACCTTTGTAGTTCTGATTAATTCGAAATTGGGTATACCCTTACTTGAATGATATTGTAAGAACTTGGTAGCGTTGACTTGATGCTGGAAAATCTCCTAGAATCTGCAGGATACTCAACTCTTTACCAACTTACAGCAGAGATGTCGAGTTTGTGCTCATCGAAATGGTTTCAATGAACAGATTATAAATAGATCAGTCGGAGGTGGTTTCAAATTGTTTATTATTTCTTAGAGTCACGAACTTGATCGTTTTAAGTGCTGTGTATACATACATACAGCTAATATATTTGTATTGTATTATATTCCATACATTAGATTAATTATACTTTAAATATATGACAACTGATAACAAAAACTTATTCTAGAGTGGACATGTCGGGTTGATAAAAGTAGTGTAGTATGGTTATAGCTAGCTGAAGTGACAACATTCCTTAAGATGCTGTTATTACTTTTAATACAAATAACGGGCTCGGTGCTTTAGGAGACACCTACGTTCCGTTCGGCTACGATATAGTCTAATAATTATGATAAAAACAGTCTCTATTATTTAAAACCTTCGTCACCGTGATTACCTACTGACGATTTAAGAGGTAGTATATAAACACGCTGTCTAATTAGACAAGTTTCGTCACATCCTTGTGTGAGACAAACACACCCAGGAGTACAAACTACCTTCCTTGTGTCCTCAGCTTCAAAGCAACGCTAACGAAATGAATTTCAGAAGTTGAAGACTTACTACGACATAGCTGCTTGAACAAACTTCGTGAAGTGGTCTTGTTAGGAAGTAGCCGCAGGAAACGAGGAATGTAAATAATTGAAAAAAACGAAGGATGAAGGAAACCGATGAAGTTAAAATTTTATATTTTTTTCGTCAGATTGTAAGCGTGTCTAAACTGAAATGTCAGAGATCGCGTTACAATCCTTAGATATTTTTTAGCATTTTGAATTTAATTATGTTATTGGTTAGACTTTTTTATTAACATCTTTTAGATATGAATATATTATTCTTATGTTCTTTTTTTTATTGCAAAACTGAATCAATATAAAATACATTATAAAAAGAGCACTTGTAGGCTAATACTGATCTAGGCTGATCAAGATGATGAACTATAGTATACTATAGTAGCTTAAAAATGTAAGAAAAGTATTTTTATCTCAAAAAGGACCCTAATGAAATTGTAACGAACACAAGCATATCTGAAGAGAGTTCTTACTATCATAAAACATAAAGTTCCTAAGACTAACGATAAAATGTGTCACTAAATTTGTTCGTAAGTATCATATCGTACTTTTCAATAAGCCATATATTAACTTAAGCAACTCATCGATGAAAATAAATATCGCCCATCTTGACCTTTCACTGTGCAAGCAAAACATCGAAATGACATTGAGAGTATCCAAATATTTCGTTTTCCAACAAAACAAAATTATCTCATGGACGAAGTGAGGGGAAATGCTTGATACCTTGCCTTGAGCACCCGCTGAAAGACAGGATTACAAATATTATTTACAGCTCAGTCGCTTGGTTGATGGGATTTGTAGTGACCGCGCCTCTTGACTTTAAGGTACTGGGTTCAAATCTCAACCACGCCATGCATTTGTATGATTATTTATAAGTGTTTGTTTTGGAGGTCTTGTTTATTAGAAACTAGATGCGCTCTGAGGTTTTTCTCCCGTTTAATCTTAGTTATAAACCTTCCTCATTAATCTCTCTATCTATTGATGAAATCTGCATTTAAATCCGTTGCGCAAAAGATCGAAGAGTACAGACAGCGGGAGCCACTTTGTTTATACCATGTAATAAAGAGTGTGATGTGAGTGTGAATACATCTTTCCTGGATGTAAGAAATGATGTGGTTAAAGATGGTGAACACGCTATGCCTTGAAAAGTTATGGCGGCAGATTTTCTGCTTGATGGTGGTAAGCTACTTTGTGGTAACAAGTCAGGCGGAACATTGATATAATACTTCAACCACCTATGGACGAGCACCGATGAATGCACATAGAAATATCCATGTACGGCTAAGAATTGAATCAGTGACGTTCTAACCGGCTAGAAGGCTAGCTATCTATGCTTTACGCCAACGGGCCTGCGTGTATTTATTTAACATAATGAACCACATACAGCCTACAATAACTTTCACAATTATCTGTGATTCTATATATTCTAGACAGGCACACATGAAGGTCCAACATATAACAACACGACCACACCAACTGATTTTCAATCGTTTTCTGATAGCTGTAGATTGCGTTTGGTGTGAACAAATCGGTACAAATACTACTGCGCTATCTGATCGCCGCCTAGATCATGCACGCAGGACGCCGCGGTGTGGTCGTACCTTTACTCAACATTATCTCTTCTAATATTAACGCAACTAAAAGCCAAAAATCTTCATACATGTACATTTAATGTGCCACAAACATTTACTTACGACAGAGCTAACAATTCATTAGCAAGCTGGTGTGAGGCGGGATAATGTCGGTTAGCGCTCCTTTGAACAGTTATCTTCAGGAATAGGCTTTACGGGAATTATTTATATTAAATTCACGTGTCATGGTAATATTGCTATGATGTAATGTGGGACAAATTGGAAGAGTTTTTTTATAAATAATACCATCCGACTTTGTGAGATTGGGTAACTCTAACCTACCTTTTTTCTTCACTGAGATTTTGGTAACAGGATAAGTAATGCTATTTTTTAGGGTTTCGTAGCCGAATGGCAAAAAACGGAACCCTTACAGATTCGTCATGTCTGTCTGTCTGTCTGTCTGTCCGTCCGTATGTCACAGCCATTTTATTCAGAAACTGTTAGGACTACAGAATTGAAACTTGGTAGGTAGATGTATTCTGTGAACCGCTTTCCGATTTTTATACAAAAATAAAAAATATAAAAGTTTAAGGGGGGGCATCCCATACATAGAACTGAAACAAAAAAAAAATTTTTCTTCAAACCTATACGTGTGTCTATGGGTAGGTCTTTAAAAATGACATTGAGGTTTCTAAAATCATTTTTTCTCAATGTCAATCATTTGAAAGATAGGCGCGCCTAAAGTGGTAAAATATGTGCCCCCCCCCCCCTCTAACTTTTAAAGTATGGGAGTGAAAAATCTAAAAAAAATATATGCTGTAGATCTCAATAAAAACTAACAACGAAAATTGGTTTGAACGAGATACAGTCAGCAGTTTTAAGATATGGCGACCGCAAAGATAACTTTGTTTTTCATACAAACACTATGAAAATCAAAGTTAATTTTGTAGTTGCGAAAAATCAAAGTTATAGAATCTCTATTGTGTTACGGAACCCTACGAGTGCGAGTCCGACTTGCACTTGGGCAGTTTATTTTTATTCAAGCTTGTGCATAATTTAGGACCAGAGTACTTCTCAAGAAGCCAATGAGTCAAAACGCGACAGGTTTATAGTGTGTAGTTTAGAAGTTCCGTTGGCAACCTTCAGTCTTCATCATCAGACTAGCTTGATAGTGCCATAACATTGCATTGACATTTGATTTACATATGCATGTAACATTTTAGATCAATCGAACACCGGTAAGTTGGTCAAATTTAACTCGCAATATTTGATTACAGACAGCCATTGAGAGGTAACTATTGGAAACACAGGTGAAACTAAATAACAATGCTTCCATATAAATAATTTTGCCCACTACACATGTATAAAAAAAAATCTTTACATTGAAAAGTATGAGACAAATTTTAAATGTTTAAAGAGGATATGAGACGCGGTTCATACACGGGAGCTACGGTAGCTATACGCGTTACGTACGGGATTAATACGCTGTTGATACGTTTGCATTCCGTGTCTGACACGTTCATGGTCATGGTATGATATGTGGTGGGCATTATTCTTCATATGAAAGCATTGCTTATCAAGTTGCAACGGAAATAATCGTTTGATCCATGCATACAAATTACAACACTCAATTTGTTTCTTATCAATTTCTATTAGGAACATTTTCAATCTGAGTGGCAAAAAGGATATATGGAACACCATGCGTGAAATGAAGCAATTACTTATTAATTTGAATAATTTGAAAACATTATTTCGAGTCACGAAACGAGTTGATTTGATTCATAAGGATACGGATGTATATACATTTACGTAGTGAAAGCATTTACAGACACTTGTTTACTTCATAGAATGTGTAATTTTTTAAATATTTGTGATAATGTTTACTAAAAATAATTAATCTAGTTTAAAAAGGAAAAAAACTGACTTGACATGCCTTGTGAGTCAGTTCCGGTAGCAAGTTCATCGCGATATCTTTAGAGATTCTTATCAGATGTCAATTGTATAATGGTTTATTCACCTGTGTTTATATGTGTTATATGTTTATTCACCAGCATATACGCGGAGTACACACCTACACAATAATAATCTAATAAACAAACGACGTGGAGGCTTTGTGACCTTTAACCTGTTTTTATTACAAAAACCTACATCAAGCGCCAGCTCGCACAAAGCAGTAAAAGTTTTAAGATCTATCGTTCCCATACTTTGTAGATCAGTCATAGGCAAATGTCGTCGGTTACCATCAGGCGAGCACCGTGCTTGTAGTGTTAGGTATATTTTATGATAGAAGGAACATCAGCTCGAGATCGTACGACGTGGACATCGGGACATAATTAAAAAAAAACAATAGCCCAATAGCTAAGGTGTCGGCCTGGCGATCGAGAGGTAGTGAGTTCGATCTCCACCCATTGCACTATTGACGTGAACCCACTCCAGACCAAGCATATTTAGCTTAGTTGGAGAGGTTAACGATATTACTAGTAATGTGCAACCCGCATTGCTAGTAAGCATAATAAAGGTAGTACTAACCTCGCTCCGGTTAGGACCCTCCCTTCGTAGCCATGTTCTGTCCCACCACGATGATGAGGATGATAAACACCAGCAGCAGCACCAGAATGCAGCAGATGGCGACGGCGAGCATGGCCGCGTGTTCTCCCAGCTTGACGGTAACAGCGACGCACGCGCCGCTTACTTTATCGCTACTACGCCAAACTTGCGCCCTCTACAGGCTTTATACTACTTAATTAGATGTCACACTGTATTGCGGATTACTCATTAATCTTTCTTAAGGTACTTGAGTTTAGTCTTTTGTACGAATTTACTTTTATACGGTTGATAGATTTTGCCTTCGTTTCTTACTGTGCATGGATGTTTTAATGTCTCACTTTTGATAGTGCTTTGTTCTTCCACTCACTTGTCTTTTGTTCTGCTATTGTGTCATATATTGGTACAGTTGTTTATGCGCAGTTATATGATGAATAAACCGGAGGAATAAATTGGCACGAAAATCAGTTATCTGTCACTTGGCACTCACTTTCTAAATTAATCTTGGATCTAATTGGCTATCTTGCTGTCACTATAATTTTGATTTTGATAATACTGAGCAATTCTGTTTATAATAATATTATATAAATTTCTTTCTTGTTTTCTTTTACTTAATACTTCTTCCAAAAGTGTTCTTTCCAAAAAATCAAAGTCTCGTACTTTGTAAATAGCACTTATCTTCCCTTATCGTCACTGTTATTAATAAAATATTGACATTATCATATTTCTCCATAAAGCTTTACAAACCGACTCAATTTCAACTATTGAGTATACACCATTAAGAAAGTCCATTATGAATTGACACCATTTAAATGACTTGTTGAAATGAGAAATCGTTATTCAATAATGTCAGCTCGAAATTAAAATGCGTCCGGCGTCTTCCAACTCCGGTCCCATTAGCGTGGCTGTTCACATTTCGTATTCACTACTCCAATTAAAGCAAGTAAAAAATACACGGCCCTTAAAACTGTAACAATCTTCAAAATTTCGCTCGCGTTCAGATTACTCCGCAATCAACGACTTGACAATAAAAACCTTTCTCGATGAGGTCGCGCCCTTACCGCATTGTTGTACAAATCATTTGTGGAATGGAAACGAGAAATAATCAGGTGATAGGTGCTTTTTGTTCACTTGTTTCTAGCTCAAATCATTACTTTTTGTTGCTAGTAGTTGACTTGTGCTAAAATATCAGGGTTTTGTTTTACCTTTTTGTTTTCAAACATACAACTGAAATATTTCTTTATGGAAATTATTGCGAGAATAACACATATATTTATCTGATACGGCTCTACACGATGGAGTAAATATATTTGTCTGTTGTGTGTTGATTCACGTCGTGCGAGGGACGTGTGGCAGGCCTGACTCCTGTGAGAAAATGACCTCAAAAATGTCCGAAAGGTGTGGGAGTATTTCAGACATCTTAACCTTGTAAGTGTAAAACTGCTTTAAACAATTAAAACATAAATGTTTGATCTTACCAGGTAGATCATGACCATTTTTGTCTTAGGGAACATGTTAGTTAAAGATTTGATAAAAAAAACGACTATACCACCTTCTTCGGTATTTTTTAAAAGAGCAGTTGCAATGTTCCCGTGAGTATAATAGTGATGTGTTAAAGTTTAAATATTAAGTAATTTACTAATCGATACCTTATATTTTGGAGATGATTATAAAACAGTTGGACTGTACTAGACTCAATCTCGTGTTCTAGATTTAGTAACACACTTAAAACTTGTGTAGAAACTCCGTACGAGACTAGGTGAATTGTACGATAGAAAAGTAATGTAGGATAATAAGTGCCAGTTTCACCGGTTCCTGATAACGCTAATATCAAGAAATCTGACAGATTTTTGACAGCTTTTATAAGGCATCATATGTCAGATAACTATCAAACGCATTATCAGGAACCGCTGAATCTGGCCGTAAGTATTGTAAGATAAGATCCTTTGGCCTTATATAAGTTGGCCTAACGATGTCTATAGAAGAGATAGCTGTTTAGCGATAAAGCCGCCGATTGTACATTTCGTTTTTTAAGTATTTGTAAATACCTCTGTATTCTAATGTGCAATAAAGTGTTAATCTATCTATCTATCTAACTTTGAATTTTCCTTGTTTTCTCTGATTGGTGTGCGTCGGTAATCAATAGTGCCTGCGTGTGACAAATGGCCGGGAGAGAATAGGGAGCGAATCCTTTAAGACACGGTCAAATGGAAATAGAGACGGAATCGTCGTCTTTTGTCCCAGTGAAATTGTGAGATTGACGTAACGACGGCTCTGTTTAGCATGGGTAATATTCATTGCAGTCGGTGTAATGAATCCGTTTGAAATGAAATGGTAACATTTGTTAGATGCATCAACTCGCCTAATGAATAGCTAGCGTAGTCAGAGAGTTTGTGGCTGTGGGTATTATAAGTTCACCACAATTATCTGTGAAACAGCCCAGAGGCTTGTATTGTCAATTTGGTAAGGTTACAGTCTGTCTACTTAAACAAGCTTTTATTAAACTTGCTATATTAGTATGTATGAACTATGTATATTTGTATGGGTGAAATTTTGTAAGCTAAATTAATTTTATTTTTTGATCCACGTCTTGATTTTTGATTGATCCAAATTTGGTATACTGGGGTATCTTTAGCGGCAATGCAATAATATGGTACCATCAAGCTGACCTGATGATGGAGCCGGGCTGTAGGGAATGGAACTCCGTAATGGCAAATGGTAGGAAAGACGAATTTGGGCTAGTACGTAAATATTGCGAAAATATGCGACACATACGTGATATCTTTTGATCACGTTGACTTACAAGTTTAATTTTTCACAGCTGAAAAATACTGTATAACCAAGTATTTGATATAAGTTTCAACTAGATCATCATCGTAAACTTTAAACTTTCGCGATTTGAACACATAGTTATAAATAAAATATCTAACTGAAATATTTAACTGTAATATTCAACCGAAACACTCAACCGAAATATTCAACCAAAACATTCAATATTTATGTTTTATTATGTTTTTTATTTTATTATGTTTTATTATTTTATTTGTTATTTTATTATGTTTTTAACATTAGATATTTATGTTGAATGTTTTGGTTGAATATTTCGGTTGAGTGTTTCGGTTGAATATTACAGTTAAATATTTCAGTTAGATATTTTATTTATAACTATAGATCATCATCATCATCATCAGCCTGCATCAGTCCACTGCTGGACATAGGCCTCTCCCAAGATGCGCCACTGAGCCCGATCTTCGGCTCTTCTCTTCCAGTCACTGCCCACCGCTTTGCGTATGTCGTTGCTCCACCTGGTCACAGGACGTCCTACGCTACGTTTGCCGATTCGCGGTCTCCACTCTAGGACAAGTCTGCCCCAACGGTTATCAGTCCTGCGGCAGATATGACCAGCCCACTGCCACTTCAGCTTGCTAATCCGTTCAGCTATGTCGATAACTTTAGTTCTCTGGCGAATTACTTCGTTCCGGATTCGATCCCGCAGAGAAATACCGAGCATAGCTCTCTCCATAGCTCGCTGAGCGACTTTAAACTGGTGGACCAGTCGGACTGTGAGTGCCCACGTCTCGGCTCCGTATGTCATCACAGGTAGGACGCACTGGTTAAAGACTTTTGTCTTTAGACACTGTGGTATAGGCGACGAGAAGACTCGACGGAGTTTTCCGAATGCTGCCCAGCCCAGCTGAATTCTTCTCTGAATTTCCTTCTCGAAGTTATGTTTGCCTAGTTGGAGCGTTTGCCCTAGGTAAACATACTTAGTGACAACTTCGAGTGGGATTCCATCTACGGCAATCGGTTCCGGAACAACGTGCTCGTTGTACATGACTTTGGTTTTGTCCAAATTCATCCGGAGACCGATGCTACGAGAAGAATCAGCTAGGCCATTCAACATCCTTTGTAGGTCCTGCAGCGTCTCTGCCATAATGACGATGTCATCTGCGAATCGTAAGTGAGAGATGTACCTGCCGTTGATGTTAATGCCACGATATTTCCAGTCCAGCGTCTTAAACATATCCTCCAAGGCGTTAGTGAACAGTTTCGGGGATATGACGTCGCCCTGTCTCACTCCTCGACATAGGTGGACATGTTTAGTTCGCTGGTTCTGTACTTGTACAGTCATCGTTGCGGCATTATATAGACATCTCATCACTTCGATATATCGCCAGTCGACTTGGCAACGCTGCAAGGACTCGAGAACAGACCAGGTTTCGATTGAGTCAAAGGCCTTTTCATAGTCCACAAATGCTAAGCACAGGGGCCGATTGTACTCTTCGGTCTTCTGTACAATCTGCCGCACCGTGTGGATGTGGTCTATGGTGCCGTAACCGCTTCGAAACCCGGCCTGTTCCGGAGGTTGAAACTCGTCGAGTCTTCGCGCAAGACGGTTCGATATGACCCTTGAAAACAGCTTGTAGACATGGCTCAGAAGCGAAATCGGGCGATAGTTTTTCAATAGGGTTTTGTCTCCTTTTTTGAAAAACAAAACCACCATGCTTCTGTTCCATGCCTGTGGAGTTCTCCCAGTAAAAAGAACGGAATTAAATAGCTGCTGAAGCTGTTGAACTGCTGGAGCTCCTCCGGCTTTTAAAAGCTCCGTTGTGATTCCGTCTTCTCCTGGGGCTTTTCCATTGTTGAGTTGTTTAAGGGCCATCACGATTTCGTCTCGGCTAATTTCGGGCAGATCTTCTGTGAAGTGGCGGGTTAAGGTGGCTCTAGAATCCTCAGTATCGGGTTCGGGCCTTGAAGCATGCGATGCGTAGAGCTTGCCGTAGAAGTCTTCAACTTCCGACAGAATCTCCGGCTTGGATGCGACGACGTTCCCCGTTGACGTTGTCAGCTTTGTGAGGTGGCTTCTACCCAGAGGCTGGACGAACACTTTCGACCCCCGATTCTGCTCAATTGATTCTTTAATCAAGAGCGTGTTAGAGGATCGGAGGTCGCGTCGTACTAGCTTCTTTATGGATTTGTTGTCTGTTCGTCTCTCTTCCATTAGCCGAAGTGTTTCTGCCGAGAGTTTGGACTTTTTGCCCGTACGCTTGCTCTCGCAAAACTTTGTCCCTTCATCCCTGAGCATTTCCACCACTTCTTCGAGTTTCTGGTCTACGTCATCTGTGGTTTCCAAGGCAGCGAATCAATTTTCCAATTTTAATTGGAATGTTTCGGACCCAACAACGGTTTGGAGTAGGTTCGGACGGAGCGTAGACTTCATCAATCGGAATCTCTCGGCTTTAAAGTCGATATCCAGAGTGCCTCGTACCAGTCGGTGATCACTTTCAGTATTAAACCTAGTGATCACTGAGACGTCTCTGAATATGCGCCGTTTGTCCGTAATGATGAAGTCATTCTCGTTTTTAGTCACAAAGTCGGGGCTTTGCCACGTCCATTTCCTTTGGGGCTGTTTCTTGAAGAACGAGTTCATCAAGAAAAGCCCCTCTCTTTCGAGGAAATTGACGAGCATTTGTCCCCTGTGATTCCTACTCCCAAATCCGTGTGGTCCTATAGACGATTCGCCGCAAGTTTGTACTCCCACTTTGGCGTTAGTCTCCCATGACAACGTTGTAGTGAGCCTTGGAGGTGGTGTGTAAAGCTCTGGAGATATCTTCATACATGCTCTCCACCTCATCATCCAAGTGTGTCGAGGTCGGTGCGTAGACCTGGATAACCTTGAGGCTGTACCTCTTGGTTAACTTAATTATGAGGTACGCTACCCTGGTCGACACACTGGAGATTTCTACAACGTTGTCACTGAGAACCTTGTTGACCAGAAACCCGACGTCGCCTTGGGATGGCTGATCTCCTTCTCTGTAGTACATAAGATGGCCCGATTCTAAGGTTATGGTGTCCTCTCCCTGTCTTCGGACTTCACATAGCCCCAGTATATGCCATCTTATGTGTTTCAGCTCCTCCTCCAGCTGCGCCAGATGATCGTCCAGCCGAATCGTGCGTCCATTATAGGTTGCGAGGGTCAGTTTTTTCTGGCGGTCTACCGTAGCCCGGGGATTCTTAGTACCCCCTGCCCTGCCGTTACCGTGACCGCCGCCGTGGTCAGGAATAGCAGGGCGGCCGGGAACTGGGGGCCTTGGCTTTAGGTGTCCTTCCATAATTTTTCCATAGTTTTTTGCATCCCTTGGGAGGGATATGCCCTAATCGCCACGCTGGGCAGGCGTGTTGGCGATCGCAGGACGTAGCTTCTCGCACCGGTGACGCTGCTGCCCGTCACCGGCCTGTAGAATTTAGCTACGCCATAGATATGAAATGGTTATACCGCCATTTGTCGGTCGCCAGAGCCCCGTCTGTTGGTCAGCAGGATGCACCACGGGCAGGTGAGGTTGGCTGGGAGCACCGAGGTCGTATTTGTGCTCCCTTACATCCCTTTGTGCTCCCTTACATCCCAATCAAATAAACAACAAATACAAATCAATCAACTAGATATCTTTACGCTTTTCTGATAAAAAGGGTCTTGATAGACTGACAGACTGGCAGACGGACACACGGACAACAAAGTGATCCTATAAGAGATCCTTTTTTTCTTTTGAGGTACGGAACCCAAAAAAAGCATTTGAATTGAGAACCTCCTCCTTCTTAGAAGGCGGTTGAAAAAAAAACGACATCTAAAAGCTATAACCATAAAATTCATATATACGCAACGTTTCCTCAATACCCCGGCCCCAATAAACACTATCCTCGAGTGATTATACCGTAAATACTCTACCCTCTCCAGTTTAACGGTTATAGGTACAATATATCTGTTTGTTAACTGTTGTTAACTGTGAATTACAATAATAACAATTACAGAAGACGTTTTGTATTCATATGTAAAATCGCCTTTGATTCAGTCTCGCCTAACCCGGATCTCTCAGAAAGTAAGTAAGAAAGTAGGTAAGTACGTCTTTATTGTGTTTGTATATACGCAGCAAAATATGTATGTATGTGTAGCGTATGTATCTTTTGTTACATTACGTATGTAAATGCTATTAGGTGTAAGTAACTAGATCATAGTTACCATGACTATATAACAATGACGTATTAACTTTGCATTCAACAAAATTATCCTTAGGTGGTGCTTAATGAATGACTACTGGTAGGAGGTAGGCTTCGGTCAAAGCTCACACAACCACCGAGTAAATGCATGCCACAATTTGGTTGGCCGAGTTCTGGTATAATTAACAATGCCAGCCCCGGACGATTTTGAATGTCTAATAGCGAGGCGATTACATTACGATGTGTCTGCGGCAAGTAATAATATAACTATGTCGGCGAGCTTCAACCTAAATTTGACATAACCCTGTCATCTGCTATAACGATCGAAATCAGTCATTGCATAGAATTGAGCACAGATATCAGCATAACGCCCAGTTAATGTGGTTCCTATCTTGTTTCCAGGTCAAGACACTTGAATAGGTGAGATACGGTAATCACAGCTTGTCGTTGATGCGTTACATTTGTCAACTTGTTTTTGTCAGATGTCGTTGAAGACAGACATGAGATCAGTAGAAAGATTTGTTGCTTCAGGTTGATGGCTTACACATAAATATTTTATATGTTTACGGAGTACGGAGTTACGGATAGTATTTGGAGGTGTTCGCATGGAAAATCTATTAGGAGGTGAGAAATTTGTAAGCTATACTGCAGTACCGTAGCTTGACTAAAACGTGGCTTCATCCCGTTTAGCGAAAATTAGATGATTGACGTATTTGATATTTTGTTATGTTTCATAACGGGAATTTCACGTTGCCGCGATGTTAATTACTGCATATATCATCAATTAAATCACACATGTGATTTTGATAGTAAAGAACGCGAGTAATATCAAAACTATCATATTAGTTTATTACTTAAATTGAAATGGCTGGCTGTGCGCAACGATATTTCAAATACTATAAATAAACTTTTTTAGGCTTTTTTAATTTTTTCAGAAGGTTAGAGGTTTTTTATAGACATACGCTAGAAACGTATATAATAAGTATATTAAAAAACAACGGGTTGCACTCCGGGAGTGCTGGGAGAAGTAAAAACTAGAACATTAACGTTGTGCGTTTGGTCTACTCTCCCTCTGACTTACGAATTTTCGGTCAGGTCACGTGTCCTGACGCGAACTAAACATTTTTTACCCATCCAAAAAGTTTACAACGCCGCTAAAGAAGTGTTCACTTCATAAAATTTAAAAACTGTGAAAAGTGGAGAGGCAGTTTATGTGGCACGTAAGTGAAAAACACGGGGATTCTTATTATTATTGAAATGTTCATATAAATTCACACACAATGCATCACTCAACTGATAATGTTGCCAGCAAATTAACGCATTCTCAAATGAAATCCGAGTGGTTTGTCCCAGTCACCCCGCCGCGTGTACTGACACATGTCGCCGGCAAATCTGTCACTTGCATGGATATTTAGTGGTTCCGAACAAACCGCTAAATTAAATAATTAAGGGCCCGACTCTCAGCTCATAGATTTACGTAAATAGAACAAACCGCAGAATGCAAGCGCACGTGATGCGCATAGACAAATACCAAAGTGTAATAGTGACGCCATGTTGTTTTTTGCTCGGAATTAAATAACGTAAGCGATATTCATAACTAAATACAACACAATTGAGAACAAATTATTCACTTATTTGAAATATTGTTTCGGTATTTATATAGTTACTAGTATTATATTTAGAGATGTCTCAGTGATCACTAGGTTCAACACCGGAAGTGATCACCGACCGGTCCGAGGCACTCTAGATATCGACTGTAAGCTTGAACGAGTCCGTCTAATGAAATCTACGCTCCGGCCTAATATGCTCCAATCTGTGGTTGGGTCTGAAACGTTCCAGGTAAAACTGGAGAACCGATTCGCTGCCTTGGAAACCACAATTGACGTTGATGTGGACCAGGATCTCGACCAAGTGGTGGGAATTCTTACGGAGGAGGGGACGAAATTCTGCAAGATGCGAGGCGCCGGAAAGAGGTCTAAGCTTTCAGAAGAATCTGTGCAGCTAATGTAGAGGCGACGGGAAAACCCCGCAGTCACTTCGTCAGATCAACGGGATTTGAACAAAAAAATCTCTAAGCTGGTAAGACGTGACCTCCGGAGCTCCAACACACGCTCTATTAAAGAAGCGATCGAGCGAAACCGGGGGTCAAAAGTTTTTGTTCAACAGCTGGGTCGAAGCCATCTGACGAAGTTGACCACATCTAACGGGAGTGTCGTCACCTCCCGCCATTATACCGAGGATCTGCCAGAGGTCAGCCTGGACGAAATTGTGATGGCTCTCAAGCAACTTAAAAATGGGAAAGCCCCCGGAGAGGATGGAATTACAACGGAGCTCTTGAAAGCTGGTGGAACTCCAACGCTTGTACAGCTGCAGCGTATATTTAAATCCGTCCTCTTTTCGGGGAGAACTCCAAAGGCGTGGAGCAAGAGTGTGGTCAAATATTATGTTTCTTTGAAGTGTTTCACACTTTATATTTTTGTAAATTGTTAAACACAATCCAAAATTTCATCGTACCGACGGGACTTGAACCCGCAACCTCCGGAATAACATGTTCCGGTGCTTTGCCAATTAAGCCACGGTGCGAAGTATCGTTACGACGAAATTAGTGGATTGCATTTGTTAACCCATCCCAACCCAAATTGTGTTTAACAATTTACAAAAATATAAAGTGTGAAACACTTCAAAGAAACATAATATTTGATTTACGCAGTGCAACATCTCTCGTCGGATTTGAAAACTGTAATGATTTCTTCCGAATGATTAACTTACGTAATAAGTAGTCATAGATGGCGCCACCAATGCATAATTGGGTTAACAAATGCAATCCACTAATTTCGTCGTAACGATACTTCGCACCGTGGCTTAATTGGCAAAGCACCGGAACATGTTATTCCGGAGGTTGCGGGTTCAAGTCCCGTCGGTACGATGAAATTTTGGATTGTGTTTAACAATTTACAAGAGTGTGGTCTTTATGTTCTTTAAAAAACGAGAGAAGACCTCCTTAAAGAACTATCGACCCATTTCACTCTTGATGACTCAAGAGTGAAATGGGTCGATAGTTCTAGAGTTCTAGACGTGACGTCTATAAGTTGTTTTCTAGACTCATCACAAATCGTCTCGCGCGTAGACTCGACGAGTTTCAGCCCCCTGAACAGGCTGGGTTTCGAGGAGGATATGGCACCATAGACCACATACATACAGTGCGACAGGTTATACAGAAGACCGAAGAGTATAACGAGCCCCTGTGCCTTGCGTTTGTGGACTATGATAAAGCTTTTGACTCTGTAGAAACCTGGTCTGTTCTGGAGTCTCTGCAACGGTGCCAAGTTGATTGGCGATACGTCCAAGTACTGAGAAGCCTGTATGACGCCGCGACTATGACCGTCCAAGTACAAAATCAGCAGACTGAACATATTCCCTTACATAGAGGAGTGAGACAAGGAGACGTTATTTCCCCCAAATTGTTCACTAACGCTCTGGAGGATATGTTCAAGACGCTGAATTGGAAAGGACGGGGCATAAATATAAACGGCGAGCAACTCTCACACTTGAGGTTTGCGGATGATATCGTCATCATGGCTGAAACCGTGCAAGACTTGCAATACATGCTAACCATCCTTGCTAATTCTTCTGCACGCATCGGCCTCCGGATGAACTTGGATAAGACCAAGATCATGTTCAACGAACATGTTGTCCCGGAACCGATTGTCCTAAACGGAGTTCCTAATATAATAATACGTATACCTTGGGAAAATCTTGCAATTGGGTAAAAACAACTTCGAGAAGGAAACTCGCAGCAGGATACAGCTGGGATGGGCAGCTTTTGGAAAACTTCGTCGAGTCTTTGCATCACCCATACCACAAAGCCTAAAGACGAAAGTCTTTAACAAGTGCGTCCTACCTGTTATTACTTACGGAGCCGAGACGTGGACACTGACAGTGCGACTGGTTCACCAATTTAAAGTCACTCAGCGAGCTATGGAAAGGGCTATGCTCGGAGTATCTCTGAGGGATCGAATTCGAAACGAGGTCATCCGTCAGAGAACCAAAGTTATCGACGTAGCTCAAAGGATTAGCAAGCTGAAGTGGCAGTGGGCTGGTCACATCTGTCATAGAACCGATAACCGTTGGGGTAGACGTGTTCTAGAGTGGAGACCACGGGTCGGTAAACGGATTGTAGGGCGCCCTCCAGCTAGGTGGAGCGATGATATACGCAAGCTGGCTGGCAGCGGTTGGAAACAAAGAGATGAAGATCGAGCTCAGTGGCGTGCCATAGGTGAGGCCTATGTCCAGCAGTGGACGGAAATAGGCTGATGATGATAGTTACTAGAAGTGCCCCGAGGCTTCGCCCGCGTTAAAAACTTATTTTGTTTACTTAAAACTTTTCTTTTGTAAGACGATTCTATCATTAAAAACATCAAATAAGAATTAGCCAAATCGGTTCACCCGCTTTCATGTTATCGCGTGACTAAGGCAATTCGTGATGCATATTTATAAAAACCGAAAACCCAAATTGTTACCTACCCCATTTCAAAAAATCCTACAATACGTACTTTATCTCATCTTCTTTCGCCATACAAACTTTGAATCCCCGTTCCGTATCCGGGAGGAATTTTTAGAAAATCATTTCTGAGCGAATACCTACGTCATAATAACTATCTGCATTCTACATTTCAGCGCAATCCGAACTAATATTGATTTTTAGACTTCATTACCCCAGTTTATCCTCTTAGGGTGGCATTTTGAAAAAGTCTGAAACTCGTATTTACTTATTTATTTACAGAAGTACTTGTGTGAAATGTTGAATAAAATGACTATCCAAACTTTGAACCCCCGCTTCATCCCCTTGAAGAGAGAATTTCGAAAAATTCTTTCTTAGCCGCATGCCAAATGCCAATCTTATCTGCATGCCAAAATTCAGCGCAATCCGAAACAATATTGATTTCAGACTTTGTTACGCCACTTCACCCTTTTAGGGGTGCAATTTCGAAAGAGCCTGAAACACGTATTTACTTACTTAAGTATTTGTGTTAAAATTCAAATATAAAAGACTATCTAATCTTGTTTCTCTATACGGACTTAGGACCCCCGTTTCATCCCCTTCAGTGGTGAATTTTGGAAAATACTTTCTCAGAGGCAACTAATTTCGTAATAACTATCTGCATGCCAAATTTCAGCGCAATTTCATCCCCTTAAAGGGTGAATTTTGGAAAATCCTTTCTTAGTATCCCTATCACCCCTACGTACTAAAACAAATATATCCTCCAAATTTCAAGTCTCTACGACCAACGGTTTAGACTGTGCGTTGTCTGTCAGCCAGTCAGTCAGTCAGTATGTCAGGACAAAGATTCTTATAGTCTTAGATTATACCAAGTTATTTAAACAATGTTTGTATGAAATATGATTTTAAAATACCTTGAGATGTAGGAGTTCAAAGGGAATATCTTAATTTTTAGAAGTATCTTTGGATATTTTTTTATTTAAGCAATTCTATTCACAACTGGATAACCATTCTAGCACCTGGACCCAACAAGCAATAGACCGTGATGTGTGGAAGGAGGGAAGGGAGGCCTTTGCCCTGCTTTGCACAAACCATGCTGAATAAAAATAAAAAATCCATTCAATCATGTTTTGAGCTCACTTGGTTTGTTTGTTATATCCTGAATTATCATGCATAAAAATTTGAATTCCACCAGAAAGCAAGATATGTTAGTCAATGTGGATAACAAAACTACAAGTTTTGGGGTAAGTTGCCCCTTAATCAAATTACGGAAGCTCAGGGAGAGAGTTATTATCACAATTAGCTTAGAATGGCTGTTATGATGAAAGTTCCAAGTGGATACATAATTGCCCAAGTTTCAGTTTAATTTGTGTAATAAGTGTAATTATTGAATTTCAATGAAATATTTAAAATTTTAATTTTAGAGAATTTGTTTAGATCTAATATGTGTATTAAATATAATATTTTATTTTTTGTATTTATATATTTTATATTTCATTTTAACAACTTATAAATAATTACCTAATGACAATATCAAGATTATATAAACTACAATAATAATATCTATACTATAAATAAAAGACAGAACCTAGGTCGCTACCTGCCGGTAATGTTCCCAAAAAGCTAGCGACGTTACCTCGTTGTGTAGCTAGGCTAATAATACGTTGGCTGAGGTAAGCGCCAGCTCTTTGGTCACGGGTGATGTCAATTAGGCGTCTGGACAACTCCTTAACAAAACCTCGGGCATCTCTACCCCATGTGCCCATTGTTTCGACCGCAAACGGAAGAAATATGTATCCATCACCAATGGTAGCATATTTCCTCCGTTTGAGGTTTTCTGCAGCATCCGCTGCCGCGCCCGCTGACCGTGAGGTCCCGCATATATGGGACGCCGCTAATGTGTCAGCACATGTGGCGTCCCACACCAATGGTCTTCCTCGACACCATGGCACTAACGGCATACCGTCTGGCCTCTTACCATCGTCACGTGATATATCTAATATGGCCGGCACGTTCACGGTGGCAAGGGCCCGACGGATGACGTCGTTTATTGTGGCGTGGCGTGAAAGACGCCCTACACTGCGGCGGCATGACAGGCCGTGGTGGCCTAATCTGTCCACTTCACTGCCGCAGTGACAATTGTGAGGTTCCGTCCTAGAGATGCCCAGACGCAACCCTATGGCAATAGAAAAACTTTCATTGTCCATTAGGGTACCAATGTTGGATGAATGTAGTGCTTGTAACCAATAACCAGATTTTCGTTCGCGCGTGGCAAGGAGACGAGCCCGGACTTTATTATCAACACTTTTGTCTAAAATGTGTTTTTGTACATTTTTACAAAGGGGCTCGTCCCATTGCCTTTGCGAACTAAGATTTTTTGGTAGATCCTCACTTGGACAAGCCAAAGACCAGGCCGTTCTACCATCTTCCAAAGAGTTTGTGATGCTGAATTTGAAATTATTCTCTTAAAAAGAACCAAAACACTGTTGGCAGAAGATAGAAAGGCCGGAAAAACACTGGAAATTTTGCGGATGCCAATGCCTCCAAGCCGAACAGGCAGAGATGCCTGACACCATGAAATATCTGGAAGTGAACAATTTAGAATTTGGGTTAAAACATTTTAAATTGCGTCATCCAAACTTAGTAGTAAAGAAATGTGGTTCCAAAGATCGTAGTATATACGTAAATTTTGGCACAAAAGACAAAATCGAATTAGATGAAAAGCCATGTGGTTGTGAATTTTTGTGAGACGTTCAGACGTATCTTCAAATTTTTGACGTTGTTCATCGACAACATTTGGGAATGACTCGTGAAGGATCGGAGCTCCTAGGAGGCGCAAACTTTTACTGGTCAATAATTTTAAATTTGGAGCTAAACTGTTAAATTTATCATACAAATTGTGTCTTTTTTCTGAAGGTACAATGTCTGTTATACGTAAATAGTTCACATTTAGTGAAATTTAGTTCTAAACCAATTGATTTAAATCTACCAATTAAATATAATTATGTATATCATTGCATTCAAAATTATTTGTTAAAAATAATTATTATAAAAATAATTTTGTCGTTATATTTTTAACGCTTCTACGGTTGCATTTTCTAAAAACGTGTGCTAAGCATATTCAAACAAAAGCCAACGGTGCGTAGGACATCCTCAGACTAGGTGGAGCGATGGTATTCCCAAGTTGGCTGGCAAAAGCTGGATGAAAGTAGCCGAGGATCGTGCTCAGTGTCGTAAAATTGGAAAGGCATAAGTCCAGCAGTGGACTAGTATAGACTGATGATGATGAAGCATATTCAACAAACTTATTAGCTGCATCCATTTTCGTCTTTCTTTAATATACTCTGCCGGCTACAGTAAAAAAGTCCCACTGTAAAATAATCTATTTAGAGGGGTAGGTACAGAAACTGTCCAACACAACGTTGACAAATATGCGAGACGTGACATTAAATATTCCGTCCTCATAAACTTTTATTGCAAAATGAAACTTCTGAAAATAAATAATAAAAAATTTACAAGCCACGTTATTAACATTTTAGCTTAACGTTTTTTGCCCAGAATTATATGTTAGGTAGGTTATGTATTTCGTATAAATATTTATTTAAAAGAGAGCAATGAACTATTCTGAGCCCACGGGGTGATAAAATAGCGGTTACACCTAAGCAAAATTACATATGTGATTTGGTACAATACCAAATAGGGCCGGCTCATCTCACTTCTCAGCATAAATAAATAAAATAAAAAAAGAAATGCATATTGTCAAAGTAAACATAAAAGTCATTTTTACCGGTTTCCGTAGTCAACGTTTCATTATGAAGCCCGCCGTTGCCAACATTAAAATTGGAATGTAAAAATTCACCACCTTTTAAAATGTTTAGTTTTTATTTCAATGTTGGAATTGAAATCTACGCGTGAGTTGAAATATACAGGCTACAGACTACATGAGCGATATAATTTTGACCAGTATGTATGTATGTATGTTTAGCTGTTTCATTATAAATTCTTGACTCCTAATCATAATTTAACTAATATGGTATCATTAATTTTTAATATTTAAATTGAATATGGCGCCCTCTAGAGGACAATTTTTAACTTATATTTTAATACTTGTTTTGGTAATTAAAATAGTCACTTCTCTTAATTTATTCTACCTTGTTCCCTTGGCGGATTAAGGTATTTCAATCACTCTCATCAAGTCTCTAGGCTTTTAAGCCCGTATCCTTATACTATGAATAAATTATATTATACGTCAAGAATTACGTAGTTAAGTAAAGGATACAAGTTAAAGACATTATTGTATGGGTTAATAAATAGCAGTTTTTACTGAAAATTTACATAATTTTCCCTTAGCAAGCAAGTTTAATTTTTAATATTTTGTTTTGCGTTAAGGATATCGATCCGTACATATTATTAAACAAATTCACTCCCGCTGTCTGGACGCTTAGATCTTTTAATCTACACAACGGATTTTAATGCAATTTTCAGCAATAGATATAGTGATTCAAGAGGAAGGTTAAACCTAGGATTAAACACGGGCAAAGCCGCGGGGCACAGCTAGTAATGCATATGATTTTTATACTATCTCCCTCTTAGAGAATATACAAAAATAAATCACTAAGCATACCCTACTTTTATAAAAAATCCCCTTGCCATATTCCATAGCATCGTAGAGGGTCTACTCCGTAGCATCGTAGAGGGTCTACGCCATAGTACATCAAATCTGGATATCCCATTTGATCCTCAAAGCAGCGCATAGGTTCAGTGAACAACTGAAGCAATGCCAATTCCATTTCACGCAGAGCCTTTCAAATAAGACTGCATTTTATTTCAAATGGATTTTAGACTGTCTCTTTAGTCTCTTTTGATTTGATTTAAAATCAAAAGATCTTGACATTACTCTATTTTTTGCGCTGCTAAGTGGTTTGGAGGTCAGTAGATTCTTTAATTTTAGCTTTGTTATTAATTTGTGATATATTAGCTGTCCTGTCTTATATTTTTACATCAAAATCCTAATATAATATTATAAATGCGAAAGTAACTCTGTCTGTCTGTCTGTGTCACTTTCACGCCAAAACCACTGAACCTATTTAAATGAAATTTGGTACACAGATATTCTAGAGCCTGAAAACGGACATAGGCTACTTTTTAATGCGAAAACAGGGTTGTAAGGGGTTGAAAGGGGGGATGAAAAGTTGTATGGAAGTATCGTGATTTTTTGAGCTAGATACTTGAAACTTATTTTTAGGCTGTTAATTTGACATAAATAAATATGACATTCAAAGTTTGTAAAAGTTTTACCCTCAAGGGTGTAAAATAACAATAGGGGATGAAAGTGTGTATGGAAATATGTAAGGTTTATGTTAATGTTCTACTGAACCGATTTAAATGGAATTTGGTACACAGATAGTCTAGAGCCTGAGTAAGGACATAGACTACTTTTTATTGCGAAAAGAGGGTTGTAAGGGGTTAAAAGGGGGGATGAAAGGTTATATGGAAGTATCGTCATTTTTAAAGCTAGAAGCTTGAAACTTATTGTTTAGGCTGTTGATTTTATATAAATTAATATGTCATTCAAAGTTTACCTAGTACCTTTTGTATTATTCCCGAGTCTAGGCTATCTACAAGTCAAATTTCAGCTCAATCGGTTAAGTAGTTTGAGCGTGCAGAAGTAACATACATACTTACAAACTTTCGCACTTATAATATTAGTAGAAATTATGATAGGATTTTCACAAAGGAGATATTTACATAAACCATTGTTTTTCTTTTTAGGGTTCCGTAGCCAAATGGCATAAAACGGAACCCTTATAGATTCGTCATGTCTGTCTGTCTGTCTGTCCGTCCGTCCGTATGTCACAGCCATTTTATTCCGAAACTGTTAGGACTACAGAATTGAAACTTGGTAGGTAGATGTATTCTGTGAACCGCTTTCCGATTTTTATACAAAAACAAAAAATATAAAAGTTTAAGGGGGGGCATCCCATACATGGAACTGAAACAAAAAAAAATTTTTCTTCAAACCTATACTTGTGTGTCTATGGATAGGTCTTTAAAAATGACATTGAGGTTCTTAAAATCATTTTTTCTCAAAGTTAATCATTTGAAAGATAGACGCGTCTAAAGTGGTAAAATGTGTGTCCCCCCCCCCTCTAACTTTTAAAGTAAGGGAGTGAAAAATCTAAAAAAAATATATGCTGTAGATCTTAATAAAAACTAACAACGAAAATTGGTTTGAACGAGATACAGTCAGCAGTTTTAGAGATATGGCGACCGCAAAGATAACTTTGTTTTTCATACAAGCACTATGAAAAACAAAGTTAATTTTGTAGTTGCGAAAAATCATATTTATGGAATATTTAACTGTGTTATGGAACCCTATGAGTGCGAGTCTGATTTGCACTTGGCCAGTTTATTTATTTATGATATATATATGTCATGCTTGTCCTGTTATATTTATATATATAACAGGACAAGCATGACGCTCGCCTGATGGTAAGCGATGACGTTTACCTATTACAGATAAAGCGGCATGCAAAATTCTGGACTGCCAGAATTTTGCATGTCACTGCACTGCGCCTCTTACCTTGAGAAATAAAGATGTTGAGTCTCACATGCCCTGTAATTTCACTGGACACATTGCCATTTCAACCGAAAAACATTCCTATTTCACGGCTGAAAAATAATTGGCAAAGTACCGCCCCAGGCGGACTAGCAGAAGTCCTACCACTACAAAATTGCTGATGATGATGATGATTAGTAATTAATGTAAGGCCAGTCGCAAAATCAGCGTCTTGGTTTTTAAAGTATGAATAACATCCGAAAAGATGTGGACATTTGTGTTGAGATTGGTCTGATTCAGCACCTAATATTGCATTCGTTTGAATATTTTCTTGGTTTTTAGGTAGATAGATAATTTTATGTAAAACTTGAGGACGGCGAAACATTTTTTTTTTAAATTCTTCTAATGTTTATAATGGGTGGATTGTGGATATACCTTATACAGCAACAAAAATATTGCATTTACAAGACAAATTCAATGACTGAGTTATTTTTTTACTGTAAATATGACTTTATCAGAATGTGCTAACATTCCAAACAAATTAGAAAAAATGGTAACTATGATTGAAAATTGTAAATAATATAAATGTTGAAACTTGATAAATAAAAAATTGTAATACAAATAAGTTACGACGAAATAACAACGTTATTATTATTCTAATAAATATATTATTTTAATTAATTATTCACAATGTTTCCTAACCCCCCCCCCCCCCCCACCTAATTTATTCACAAACAACAATACGAGAGGTCTCACAGTGCTCACGAACGCATAGTGTTGTTATTCATACCAATTCATTATTGACATTACTTGTGTCAAATCCAACGATATGCGTTCGTCAAATCTTTATGAATACGCCTAACTAAGGTCTAACGCCCGTAGCACACCTCGCGCGAAACCGCTGGATGAATTCCGCCGCGGTCAAGTTGTAGTTTGAACTGCGGAACTGGGCGTTTTGTCGATTTTGACAAAAAGCGTGAAAACAACGCGGCATCGCAAAACAATGGAGGTGTGGCTGGCGTCGGAGCAGAACGAAGAAACCGCGCGAGAAAATAGATAGAATTTTAGTCAAATCTAAGCGTTACAACAGGCAATTTCGCTAGTGTTCCGCGTCTCCTACAACTAACAAGACATTACTTATTTACACAGCGAAATTACTACGGTTCCGCTGTTATGGTTTTGCAGTGGAGGTGGGCTACGGGTGTAAGACATAACTCACTAACCTTGTTTCAGAACTCTTCTAAACAATACGACTTACTATCCTCAGATGACTTCCGACTACAGTATAGACTACTTCGCTATATTGTCGGCAGTTTGAATGCCTGCACAACTTCAACATGAATGGCACTCAGCCTTTTGCAAACAAATAGCTTATTTATGTAAATACTGAAAGGAAACTGACCTATTTTGTAGAGTTTGAAAGTGTGCGGCTGGTTTTATTAATTTTTGTAGTTAGATTTTTACTTTATATTACCAGATATTTTTATTCGTTAGAAATCTTGGTCCAATTTTTCTGTTAGCAAAAATTGCCTAACTGATTTCAAAATAATAAGTTAGAGTTTATAAACTAATAAAACACGTTTGAACTAATAAAGTGTATCCATTATAGTGAATATATATAGTGAATATATATAGTGATAGTATGTGAACCCAATCTCGAGGGGTTTATTAGCCACTGAAGAGTTCAACTATACACCAACACACAACCACAAAACTATGCCCCATCATCAGATCAGCTACAAGATAACAAATTATAATATTGTTATCCGTTCTTAATATACAAACAAACTTTCATTTCGATACGACAATTAAAGTAAGTAGGTTAAAATTGATCTAAATAAAAATAATCTAAAATGTAATTACATTGTTTGTTAGTTAAAGGAGAACATAATAAAAACGTGTTTATAATGTTAAATTGGCGCATGATAAAATCAAAACATCACATTTTTGTGAACATTAGTCTAATAACAAGTTCGTATTAAATATTAAGTAAATACAGTTAGCTTAATGAACTACATCAACAGTGGTCAGCACCCTCCAATTCGGCCCCGTTTATCGACAAATCTTCTCTACCCAGATGAAGTATATTTATACACCTTGCTATTTTTTTAAAATATGTTTATTCACATTCTGTTATCACAGTTCTGCTACGGTCTAGTTGATTAATTATTAAGAGAAGGTTTTCAAAGTTATATTTTGATCGTAACTTTTCAACGATTTGCGTTTAATCTATTTATCTATAGATTTTTCTTCTAAATTTTACCGTCAAGTTTCTAATTCAGATCAAAGATAATTGAGATTGCAAATATGTTCATAATTGAAGCTTCATTTCACACATTATTGAGCTGGATGACCTGCCACTAATATCGCTAATTCAACTCATTATGAAGTTCAAATATACTATCGATTTTATGTTCAATATGAATCACTCTGTGAATAACACATTTCTCCTCTCATAGTAAATTAATAGAATTAGTAGATTGAAACGAGGGCGCAACATAATATTTTTCGTTGAGTCTGCTATTTTGAATCCAGAGCGGAGCGAAGGATTCTAGTACAGAATTCCGAGCGTAGCAAGGGATTCTCTTCTTAATTTATGAATGTTTTTCTATAGTGCCCTGTATAAGGAGGTCCAATAATTATTATAATAATTGTATGGAAAATATAACTGTCCTGTCAAATAGAGAACGCTCCGCGCTGATAAAGTTAACAAAAATCCAAAGCCAAAGTATACTTTGAAAAGCATAAAATATATTGGTCGCATGAAGTGGTACAATACCCAGATTGTGTATAGGCTAAGAAGAAACACAGATAAAAAAGCGCGCGAGTCATCAACAAAAAAGTTACACTCTAACTTGAGCTTGCATTGTAGAACATTACTTTGAAGGCAAAATTAATTCACCCCATTTTTTGTGTCTTTAACATTTAATTAAACATTTCTCAACTTTCTGGTATCAAATATAATCAAACGATAAAATTTAAGTAGGAAATATGCACAAACTTTTAAAATAATTATGATTTTAAAAACTAATATCATGAAAGCCTCGATAGCTCCGCATTTTTCAAGAGGCTGTGGCTTGCGGTGACCTACATTTAAAATCCTTCAGCATTATTTTCTTAACAGCTCTACCGCCGGAAATTCGTCACATTTTTGCTTTGGAATCTAAATTAGAAGTTACGTGCTGTTTCGGTAGTAAACATTTTTTAACTAGGCTTTTATGCAAGTAATGATTTATCATTTGAACCGCTGTAATCCAGAACAATTAGCATCGCCGAGGTTCCGTGTTTCAGAAGTAAATAATATCGTTTAAAAACTAAAAAAGAACCGACTTCAATGCCGCGCTATTCATTTTCATTACCAATTATGAGATGTTTATCTCAATATCTCTGGAGATACTTATCAGACCTCGATAAAATTACCATGGTACCACACTTGGGATATTTCCTTTCAAACAAAAAAAGAATAATCAAAATCGGTTCATAAACGACGAAGTTATCCGCGAACAAACATAATATATATATACATATATATATATATATATATATATATATATATATATATATATATACATATATATATATATATATATATTATGTTTGTTCGCGGATAACTTTATTATTATTATTATTATTATTTATATATATATGTATATATATATATATATACAGTCGAATTCAGAAACCTCCTCCTTTTTTTGAAGTCGGTTAAAATCTTAGAAAATAATTGACATCAGTTGCCGCACTAACATATATTATTTATTGGAAGTTTTTTGTATATGCAAACAAACGATGCATTCATTTTATAAATTAAATCCATTTATTATTATTTTTAACATTGATTACAATTGAAATGATTTACCCGTGGATGCTTCCACCGCGGATATTAGGTTTAAGTCCGTTATGAACATCGAATGGAGTCCGTATATTATGCTCCTTACAACCAATCAAACATTATCTTAGGCTATAGGCTAGGAAAATGAGCGAAGTGTAGTGGAGTTGTGAAACGAATACTTAAAACTTTTGATTACGAATTCCGTGAGAGAACGCGTAGCTCTCATCATATTTTTAGTACTTAACACCAAAATATCGTCTTTTTCCGTTCCTTTAATTTAGTTTCCTAATATTGTAATTTCCCTGTATGTATTTTCACGTGTATTTATCTCTTACACGTGTAAGGCGTAAGATAAACAAAGTAACATATTCTGATCGTTAGCTCTAAATATAAGATTATATTTCTATCAAGGTGTTTACAAGTTTCTGAGTTAGGTCCAACGTGATTGATTAACGAATTAACTTTTCACGAGGTAAAAGGAAAGTTTTATACGATCTCCGAAATGTCTAGAGAGATGGCTACATAAGATTTTTGCGCTATACTCAGTCAGATCAACAAACTTAGTTTGTTTTTCCTCTAGATGATTTTTCTTAATAACTCTACTCTATTTATCAAATATCATAAGTAGTTCGGATAGACGAAGAAGGGGTTTTAAGCATCATAAAGACTAATAATTATTAATTAAATTAATAGAATGTTTAATTGAAACTTTTTTCAATTACAATTGGTATAAATTTATGCCCGTAAAACTGGTTAATAATTTTAGTAATCATAAAAGCCCTTCTTGAAAATATTTTAATTAAGTTTTTTTTTTATTCAGCCTATTTTGTCCCACTGCAGGGCAAAAACCTCCTTTCCCTCCTTCCACACATCGCGTTCTATTGCTTGTTGTTAATTATAATACAGATCGGTAATAAAGTGTGTTATATATTTACCAAAAACGTTCAAGTACGTAACATATAATACATAATTATTAAAATACCCTCAATGTAAGAACAAAGCAAACAGAAACACATTATCTGAAACGCAATTTTCTTTGATCGCATTTCTATAGAAAACAAAAGAAAAGTGCCCAAATACATTTGTATAATTCTGGTACAATAAGATATTATTGTCGTATAGCTGCGATAAAAACAAAGAGAAAGAGCACTTTGACGGAGCAATGGGGAGCCTTTATTTCAGACCATATCGAGCAATGACGATTATTTCGCGAAACCCTAACATAATTGTTGAATAAAAGTAAACTCTATGTAAAGTTCCCTAACATAAACATCATATGTGCTTATTTCATTTTAATCCTTGAATTTGTTTGAAAACATGCTTCGAAATTACAAAATGTGATTTTGATTTTATTGAGCAAAAAAATTGGCTTATAGCTTAATATAAGCCTTTATAATATTTAAGTTTTGAGGATTTACATTACTTAGTTAGAATTTGAGTTACCATTCTATAAACTATTATATCAAAATGAAATAGCACCGACGGACACAACATAATGATGTATCAAAATCAACAAGAATTATAAACGTGAATTACAGCCGGTATATAACAATAATAATGTCACAAATTCACAATAATTTTAAAATTAAAAAAGAATTATAAAGCTAAAATATCGCAGGTAGGTTCAGGGATGTAGCTAGCTGCTAAAAATGGATATCGTTAGATGAAATAAGGCAATAAAAAGGTGATTTGAAATCATATCTATCCATATGAACGAAACTGAGGTGGGTAGCATGCTAGAACAATTCAGTCACTTGTCCTAGGTAGCATATTATTAAAATCAACATCTCAAGAAATAAAACGTCGTACAAATCTTGTTGAGAACTTGAGAACGCTGTAACAAACATTTCTTCAACTATCGCTGCTTGCCGTCCTTATTTGTCATAGCTCGTTAAAAAGAAAGAAAACACAATGGAACAGATACGAAATATAAAAATAAACTAAGGACTTCTTGTCTAAGTGCTTACTGGTATTGTAGAATATAAAATGTTTATTGCTTCAGTTTTACTTTATGTTGATAAAATGAATAAACATCAATTAACAAAGTCATAAATATATATTTATTACATAACATATATCTACAATTTATACAAATGCAACAAATATAAATACAAATGATGATTCTACTTTTTATAGCTTAATTAAAATCCATAACTTTGTGTTTGTTGATATGGCTTCTGGTAGATGTATATTAGTAAAATAGACTATACTTAAGCGACTTTTTTTAAATATTTGGTTTTATATATTTTACTTACCAACATCAGAAACTACTTTAGCAACGTGATTTTAGTTCTCCCAATAACGTTCCCTAAATAAAACCAAGTTCATTTTCTGCTAGACTAGCGCAAATTACCATCGTTAAATGCAATTTTATATCAAAGTAGAAATTAATTTTCTTGATACCTAATTCTTCAGAAAGCTTCAAGATATTGCAACGGCACTCTGTCGTTATCGAACGGTAATAGGATTCGACAGGACCTATTTCTAGAATGAAAGGAAACACGTACTCTTTTTGAGCTTATTTAGAGATATTGAGAAAGAAGTGAAATAGCCCTTTGATTTTGTCCTGTATATTGTATTTGTACAAGTATCCATCACCATGCATCAGGTTATGATATATGCATTGTTTGGAAAATATCGCTTTAGCAATAAGACTGTCCAATTACAATTAAGGCGGCAATAGCCCAATGGATAGGGTGTCGGAATGGCAATCGAGAGGTCGTGAGTTCGAATCCCACCTACACCTACAACATATAGTTGGAGGGGTTAACAAGAATACTAGTAATGTGCAACTCACATTGCGAGTAATCTTTTACAAAAAAAAAAAAACAATTGCACTTTTAATTGTTAATTCTTTTGTCTTATTTTTTAGATAGATAGATAGATAAACTCTTTATTTGCACACCAAAAGAACAGAAACAATTTAAACAAAATATACTCTAAACTTATAACTATAGCTATGCAAAGGGCGGGGTTTTTGTGCATTTTAGTGATAAATAAAGAGTATAAATATATATATATATATATCCTAAGAAATACACAGTAGTTGTTCTTCATAGGCTACTTTGCAGTACATACAAGCCTACAATGTTGGTAGAGTGTAAATATCTAACATTGGTAGATATCAGAAAACTATACCCTCAGTTTTCCACCTCAGAGTTCTGTGTTTTTTGATAAATCCTTCACAGTACAGGCTAATCGCCTGTGGAACTCTCTACCTGAGGACATTAGAGCATCTCAATCCATTAATATATTTAAGGATCATTTAAAGCAATATTATCTGTCGTTGTAACTGGAGTCCCCTGTTATATTTATTTATTTATTCTTTTTCAAGGTCATTTAGTATTATACTGTTCTAGCTGCATAAGATTAATTTACGCTTAATATTTGAGCCACTAGGTATTTATATAAGATAGTTAAGTTTATTTATAGGTATATATGTAAGTGATTAGTGTTGAGAGATGTTAGATACACCCGTCATTAGTCACATGTTCTATCCTCTCCATCCTAAGGTTGTCTGGAAGAGATCGCTATTAGCGATAAGACCACCCATTATAACACATTATTCTTAAGTTTACTATGTAAGTTAGTTTTAAGAAGGTGTAAAAATAAAGAGTTATCTATCTATCTATTGGTAGATATCTCAATGCATTTATTTTTTCATTTTGTAAGATGACTTATTCAAATTCTATTTCTAAATTATCTATATACATATATGTTATACATTTATAATCTCTATTTCTAATTAACATAAAAATAAAACTAAAATATTAAGAACAATAATTAAAATACAAACTACAAATACTTAACAGAATTTAGGTCGCTGGTAGAGTACCCAAAAAGCTGGCGATATTACCTCTTTTAATGGCGAAACGAATGCGTTGCGTTTTGTTTGATTGCAAAGTAAATTTCGTTGTCATGACCGCGATAACTAAACAACCTCTCAAACTCTAAACATATTCATAATGAACATAATATTTAGGTATAATATTTACCACAAACCATAGCAAGTTTACGTAACAAAAGATACACAATTCATCTCCAATGTACACGTAAGTAGTGGAAAGGGTTATCCGGCCTTTACCGCACGGTCTAAGATGTAAGAACTATATAGATAAACCTTGGATTCTGTGGTAAGGGGTTGACTATACAAGATGCTCTATCAAGACTGGTCCGAATGAAAACGTCTGTAACTATCGGAGACAGAGATATTTTTCTAAAGTATAATCAATTTCATAAAAAAAAAAATCAGTTCATAAGTTCTATGAACTGATTTTTTGACAAAAAAGTTTTGGTAACACGCGAATCGACGCTGTTTTAATTCAATTTGTCTGTATATATTTTTTTGTATGTATGTAACGCGATTACTCCGTCGATTGTGTGCCGATTCGAATGATTCTTACTTTTACGATCTACTCTTTATTTACTATCTCTTTTTACTTTTGATTTTAAAATATTATGGATCATCCTGTGTACCTGTATCTAACTATAGTTATATCACCTCTTGTTAGTTTATATAAACATCCTTCACGTATGAGGGGGGTCCGAGAATTCAACTCTTGACTTGACCGAGGAACTCTTGACGGACTGGGCAGCCGTTAAATAAGGATGAGCTACTAGTATTAATGTAGTACCTAGGGTAGTTTATTTATCGCCTTATAATATAGCAAAGTCTTTGAAATGAAAATTGAACCCATAAGTATTACGTGGAGTATTTATTAAGCGCTTTAACTATTCTGAGCCAAATTTACTAATGATTATTTGCTACATTGTTCTGGAAACTCATCTTAATCTGAATTAAATTTATTTGAAAACAAATACATAATTATATGGTCTTAAGCAACTTACCTACCTATATGAGTGTTTAGAATTTTCATGGTCACTTATATTACTACTAAAACACGTTCTACGATAAATCGTTCGCAGTACAAGCTGTAAGGCTCTGGAATCGCTTCCAGTTGAAGTAAGACGTTGCCAGACCATTACTGCATTCAAAGAACGTGTCAAAGCTCACTATCTCTTGTAAGATTAAATTGCTATATAGCTACTGTAATTTTTGTTTTCTCTCATTGTTATATTTATTTATATAGTATGTGTATTGTTTATTGATAAATATATTATTTATGTATTATATGTATCTGCAGTGTAGTGTTTATGTATTTACTTATTTATTTTAGTTTAGGTATTTAACACCATATTTACCCCGCCATGTTCATTAAACAAATCCTCATTACCCAAAGGTTGTCTGGAAGAGATCGCTCTCAGCGATAAGACCGCCTTTTGTAACACTTATTTGTGAATGTTTACTTAAGTTTTTTAATGTTTTCTGAATGGTGTTCAATAAAGAGTTATTCTATTCTATTCTAAAACTGTATATGAAATGTTAACTTTAGTTTGCATGAGGGTACGACGCTGTCTAGTGTCCGCCTGGCCAGCTACCACCCTCAAGCTAGAAATTCTGTCGCCAAACATCTAATGTGTTCCGGCAGCTATCCTTGAGAACCACTTCCCGTTCTAGGCCTAGAGTGCTACTTGATGCTATTCTTGACCGTTTCATTACTTACCAAAATGTGAGATAGTGGTCAAACGCTAACCTATATGATATTTAAAAAAGTTTTCTTATTATGATAAATATGATATAAAAGAAAGTTATATTTCAGCGTTATGGCAAGCGCCATGATCATGAAATGAACTAAAGAGTTTCTTATCCGTGAGAATGGCGCTTGCAATAGAACCAAAATATCGGAAACTTACAAAAAATAAAAATCATGATCAATATCTCATTAACAATGTTAGCCTATTATGATGTACAAATGTTAGATCATTAGAAATAACTCTGTAGTAAGTTTGATTTCAATTATTTTAACAACTACTTTAATGTTTACCCAGGCACTAAATTAACAGTAAATTTTTAAATACTTTTCACAGACTTTGCACACATATATACATTCAATATATATAATGTATTCATCATTATCACCCTATCTCTATCTCTAACTCTATCTCTAACTCTATCTCTATCTCTATCCCTTGCTAGACATAGACCACACCTATGGCACGCCACTGAGCACGATCTTCAGCTCTTTGTTTATAACTGCAGTCAGCCAGCTTGCGTTCATGGCTCCATCTAGAATTCTAGATGGAAGGTGCCCTACTCTTCATTAACAATAAAAAAATATTTTATAAAACGAACCTAAATCCTCCCTATCTTTCTCATCCACGTCGGAAAAGGAGCATTGTCAAGACGTCCACTTATCCATTCATCTCGATGTAAATCTTGATCCCCTGACACAGATAAAACTTACAGAGGGGCAATACCTACCATCAATTATAATTTATCATATTTCTCTTCCTTTTTCACAGACCTTAAAAAGGTTATTTTATTTTATACTAGCTGCACCCCGCGGCTTTACAAATTTCCAAATCGATTCAGGGGCCTTATTCAGTATGACCATTTTAAAATCTCCGCGTTATGGTATTCTCTATGCCAATTTCAAGTTCGGTAACGCGCTAGGGTAAGGTTTTAAGCGCGTTTTGTGCTGTCAAAATATCGTGACATATGAGGACGTGTTACGCGCGCGTTTTGTATAACTTACCTATCGTGTGCCATACAATTTACAATTTTTCAATAACGTAACGTGGCGTGTTAAGGAACGCGTTATCTCATTGGTTATACTGAATAAGGCCCCAGGCATCTTCGAGTAATCGGTGAACATACATAAAAAATAAAAGAAATATATTTAAAAAAAAACGACGAAATGAGAACCTCCTCCTTTTGTGTGAAGTCGGTTAAAAAGACAATAGATGGAGGTGTTTCTAATATAAGTTAAAAGTAAAAAACTAATATACCTACTAACTTTACTTCCTAAAGATACATACCAACCTACCTTACTAATTAAATACTTACTAATGGATTAGTTCGTAAGTATTATTTTTATGTATGTTCACCGATTACTCTGTCAAGTGTGGACCGATTTTCAAAATTTTTTTTTATTCAAAATAATATACTCCTCAGGTGGTCCTTCCCACTTATTGACATCTGATAAGTATGAAAAAATTTTATGAAATCCAAACATATGGAGATATATAAAACACCTTAAACTTACTACTTAAAATTACTGACGCTGCATTTGAAGTCGGTTTCTTTTTCTTTTCTTTTTTTAATGATCTTATATTGTTAGAATAGATGCAAGCTTAAGCCCGTTAAGATTATTTTTAACCGATTTTACAAAAAAGGAGAAGGTTCTCAATTCGTCTGTATGTTTTTTTTTGTGTGTATGTTACGCGATTACTCCGTCAATTGTAAACGGATTCGAATGATTCTTTTTTTAATGGGTAGGGTACGTTTTTGAGGTGGTCCCATTGCAATTTTAACGAAATCGGTCAAGGCGTTTTTAATATATCAACATTTGTATTACGATGCATTCACTTATCTCGACGATTTATTACTTACTACTAGCACAGATTATATAATTGTTACAACGTCTACTGGCTACTTGGTCACCAAATGTCATGAAATATAATTCAATGTCACAAAATGTCATGTACTGTTATGAAATGTCAAGGAATTTCATTGAAAGTCCTTAGACAGGGCACTATAAAAGAACACTCATAAGCGAACATTTAAAAAATCACTTTCCCACCCTTGGGCGGAGAAGACCTACTCTGCGCGCACTTATCAAGGAACCAACCATCACTTTTCGAATAGATGGGATGAAAATTAATATAATATAACGTGACGCGTCGCGAGTGACAGCCCTGTGTTAAAGCACCAGCCGAGCCACTATAAGCCGGTTTCACTCCGTACGTGACAGGCGGCACACAGGCCGCTAGTGCTCAGGCACACACGCGCGTCTACGCCATCATCACAGCGCAGTTGTATGAAGCTTAGTCTCTGTTCCTTCTTTACTCATGTGCTTTGACTCGACGTTTGAAGTCGGTTCTTTTCGTTTTTTAAACGATCCTTAATTATCAGTTGTCAACTCGAATCATTCGGAGTATGACATAGGTACAAAATGTATTGGTGAATAATTTTAAATGAATAATTTGGACATAACTTTACTAGCCTTTCGAATATTGTTTCAAAAAAAATATGTCGTTCTTCTTGTGAACAGAATTTGAACATTAGAACATAAGACGTCAACGGACAACTATATCTACTTATACATTAAGTATCAATAGGTATAGGCTAGGGCCCAACATTGTAGGCAAACTACGGGCGGTAATATCCTAAACGGGTGATTCGATTATACACGAAACATAGAAAAGAACTTGTTTTTCGGTTCAGTCATCCGTACGTCGTTTGATCTTCTTCCGAGCCAGTGGGCTTAATACCATCCTATGGCCTTTGTTCTTTGATTTTTTCATCCCTTCAATATTTTTAAAAGCAGAAAGTCAGCTAAAACTGATTGAATCTCATTTCAACAATCATATTAAATGGTGTACCCAAGCCTCCAAGACGCAAAGTTATCGCTACAATCTTACCGCGCCAAATATTCAAATAAATGTTTCACAAATTTATAATTTCACAATTATATTTAAACAACGTTAATACTATATACATATATATGTAATTATAAACCAACTAGAAATTAATTTAACAATGTTGTATATCTACAAATATGTATTTCAAATCTCTAATTATTAAAACATTAACTTTATTTATTTGTAACACTTTTAAACATTTATATATCGAATTATACAATCGGTATTGTATTCCTCTTTTTATAATTTAATTTCGCGGGAGGCTGTCCTACGTGGGACGAGCAGTACCGGCGAAGAGCGAGCGCCGACTGACGCGCTACGAGATGGGAGGAGAGAAGGCTTTAAACATGGGAACATTTGCACCAACATGTATTGGGAAAAACACCTATATGCAATCGCGTCTAATGGAGTTATCAGATAGGATTAGCTTCACGTAGAAAAACGGCTTAACGCAAGCAAGTGAAACTTTTAGTTTTTAGTACCTCATAAAAAATATATACAGGGAGGAAATTAAAGTAACTTAGTAAATTATTAAAGTTGGACAGGTTAAATTCGCTTGATTGTTTTATGACGTAAGTTTACACTTTATGAGCACGAGTTATTTGATGCCGGGGAAGGGTGGATTATTATTATTATACTCGTACTCTGAGAGTAACATTTTTCCAGGGGTTTTGATTATTTGTACAAATTGGGTAATAGAGATACAGAGATATTTTATTGTGATAAAACTACACAGAGTTTAAACTGTCTTTAATTTAAAAATTCTCCATTTGGACATAAAAGTTGACAAGCTCTATAAGCTGTGGACCTCGCGAGTCTATTTTTGCATAACTTAAAACCGAATGTTCACCGCGAAAAAATGTTCGTTGAAAAAATTCTGTGAAGTGTTGTCTCTATTGGACCGCACTGGTGGAAAAACAATCGCGAGAGAAAATAATCTGTGATTTGATGCAAATAGTACGCGAAGCGGTAATTCCGATCGAGTAATTTAAATCGCTAGAATAAAAATCGCGCCGTGAAATATCGCTGTGCGGACAAGGCCTAATATGGGTAACGAAAAAGTTTTGTGACATATTGGAACATTATTGGCTGAAATATGATTTTTCTACGTTTTCAACACTCATATATCCGCCATTTTGAAAAAAAATCCAAGAATTTATTCGACAAAAAAAATCCATGTTTTGCGAACCTGCTCACAAAATGTATGCGATCTGTAGAGGAGAACAGACATCCGGACTCTGAAAATTATACCTTCGCTTCGCTCGGTCAAAAAAGTAAAACAAATAATGACGACGACTACAATTATACAGCATTTTAATCGAAGCATTACAAAAGTACAGCAAGAGTTGATTTGGTAATGAACTTATGTAGAAAGACAGTACTACTACTTATGTAGAGACGGTATTATGCAGCTGATAGAAGGACAATCGGTTCCATTCGGAATATGATTTGTACTGCAATTAGTCTGCGTTGTATTTATTTATTATGTTTCATTATTTCACAATTTTTTGGATAAAAATTGTCTGAAGTACTGAAACATGCACTGGGTTGCGGGTGCACGTAATAGTACGGTTGGCAACCCTACATTAATCAGGGGAATTAAAAATGTGTTTTAAGTGTGACGTTCGACGTCTAGATGAAAGCTGAATGGCTCAATACCTTTGTATTTTTTTTTTGTAAATTCAAAGCAATAAGTTATGTTTCTGTTATATCTATAATATTTTTTATTGAATATGATATGTTTAATGTTATTTGACGTGTGTAAGTGCAAATTTTTTATTTGCCCATATACTGAATAAATGCTTTGACTTTGACTTTGACTAGACATAACTTACCATATGTACCACTCGGTACATGACAGATTTAACTTGAATAGTCAAAAAATTTACCATTTTCTAACCATAAAAGATTTATTCCTCAAGTTAGGCCTCGATTATTTAGCACATGACATAGAAGCTCATATTCAACGACTGTTGATGACAAGATAACGAATAGTGGCTGCAAATGGTTGTCATGATTTATATTGCTTGCACAAATGCTAGCGGTATTGCCGGCGTGGTGCTGGAATGTGCTGGTTATACGAACGCGTATTCATCAAAGTGAATTCGGCTAATCACATCTGTGCAAAGCAATCATCTATGGGTATTTTTGTAAATTGTTAAACACAATCCAAAATTTCACCGTACCGACGAGACTCGAACCCGCACCCTCCGGATAACACGTCCAGGTGCTCTGCCAATTAAGCCACGGTTCGATACATCGATACGACGAAATAAATTAGTGGATTGCATTTGCGGTGCGGGTTCGAGTCTCGTCGATACGATGAAATTTTGGATTGTGTTTAACAATTTACAAAAATATAAAGTGTGAGACACTTCAAAGAAACATAATATTTGATCTATGGGTATTGTTACCATGTGTACGATATAATTTAAAGGTTGTTTTAACTACGGAATAATTAAGATAGTTTAAAAACTAAAACTACCGACTTTCATGCCCCGACGGCCCGCGAGTCAGTTTTTTTTTACTTCAATCTTTAATAATAATTTTTGAGACTTTAATCATCATATATCATATCATCATATCCTCCTAAGACCCAGATTTTTTTTAACATCGAAGTTCTAGGCGCCACTTGTACATTTTTTTGTACAAAATAAAAATTTGCTGTCAGTCCTGAACATACTTTACCTCGTAGCATCAAACATTTTATACATTTTATACATGTATGTACGTTTTGTAAAGACCACGATGACATAAATTGAATAGTCCTATCTTTTGTACAAAAATATGCACTTTGGGTCTAAACCCGCGAACAGGGCACAGTAGCACAGGGCATCGGAATATTTTGTACCAAAATATGTACTGTCGGTGTTTATTACTATACTCACTTTTTTATAGCTGGGACTGAAGGGCCACTTTTATTTTGTACAAAATTTGGTACCAGGGGACTTAGGAGGATATATAGAGATACTTATTAAATCTCAATGAAATTAGAATGGAATCACCTCGGAAATGTACCCTACCTATTAAAAAATAATCATTCGAATCGGTTCACAATTGACGGAGTATTCGCGTAACACACATACAAAACATATTTTTCCTTCACTGGAGGGCCACTGTGAGAAGCGCACATAACTTTTGCGATAGAAAAATCCATTGGTGCACGGCGGGGTTTGAACTCGGTACCACGGCATCAAAGCCGACCGTTCTCCCGATTACGCCACCGGGCCCTCAAAATTATTATTATTTGAATTTCTAATGGATCTGAATTTAATGGGACATCATCTGTGCATATTTGTATTCACCTATATTCTGCCAAATAAATTATGATCATTTGATTATATGGCTGTATTCTATGCAGCACACATTAGGATATCTTTCATTATTCAGGGTTGTAGAACACTCTTATAAGTATAGCACGGTTACATGCCCCAAAGAATTAAGCTTGATACAAGCGGCTGTGTCATTTTTCTTTGGCTATATTGTCGCCATGAAATGAAATATCCGGTTGTGAAGAATAAAATATCCGGCACAGGCAACTGCAAAACGATATTATTATGAACTTCATTATTATGCACTTCATTATTATGTCGAGTCGACTTCGTAAAATATACATAACGAGTTGATTTAAACGGGTTGGATTTAGAATCGTTTTGCACGAAAAGGGGGGGCAGAGGGGTGGAATGGGAAGGGGAGGGTCCCCCCTTCACTACCCTACCACTCCCATTACAAGGTAATGCATAGTTTTTGAGTTATGCCTATTTTTGTTGGGTTTGATTTTGGATTTTTGGTTGAATTTAGAATCGTTTGGCATGAATTTCATATAAAATGTTATGGGGATGGGTAGAGGTTAGGTCCCTGATTGTAACAATACCATTCTTATAACCAGGTAATGCACAGTTTCCAATAAAACGATATAAACAAAATCTAACCTAAAAATATACTAAACCATAAAAACAAAGCGCAAATAATAATTACAAGGGCTAGATAACTTAGTAAAAATTTTAGTAATATTTTTTACCACTACTAAATTAATAAGAACACCCCGCTAGAAAAAAAACTAGGTTAGGTTAGGTTGAAACTGCGACAACACAACGCGTGAGCCGAGCGAGCGAAGCGAGCGTGCCGCGGCAGCGGCCGGCGAAGCGCAAAAAGTCTGTTAAACATCCAACAAAGGAGTGATATTGATCAGCAAAGTGTTACAAAAAAGTGTGGTTATGATTTTACAAAAATACGCATAACTCTAAAACTATGCATTACCTTGTAATAAAAAGGGTGGGAAAAGGAAAGGGGGACCCTCCCTTACCCCCCCATAACCTCACCCTCCCTTTTTCGTGCCAAACGATTCAAAATTTTTACCAAGTGAGGTTATAAAACTATGCATTACCTTGTAATGAGAGTGGTGGGGTAGTGAAAGGGGGACCCTCACCTACCCCTTCCACCCCTCCATTCCCCCTTTTTCGTGCGAAACGATTCTAAATTTCAACCATTTAAACATCAGTCCTCATCATATCTGATAGTATTCAAGAATTAGTTTTCATTTGAGCTGAATGTCTAGAAAATCTGTCACCAAACATCGAATGTGTTCCGGCAGCTATCCTTGAGAGCCAGTTCCCTAGGCCTAGCGTGCTTACCATCTCCGACCGCATCATTACTTACTAACAGTAGAGATAGTGGTCAAACGCTAGCCTATAAGATATTTTAATAAAAAATGTATTTGTTTTTAACTACACTCGGATACAATGACGATACTGTTTTAAATAACCTGCGCATTATATGTTCCCTAATCAAATAATCAACCAAAATATTTTTATATTTACTTTGGTATAATAATCATAATTTCATTTATTTGCAATAAAATATGGTACAAAAAGTTCTTATGAGTAAATCTGAATTTTCAGTTCTATTACATATTTTTACCTATTCGGCATGCAAATATTTAGCATCACACAATTTCAGAAGAAATTTAAAGTACTTAAATAATAACAAAAGTCCCAGTAATATTATTAAATAATGATTTATTAAATACTATAAAGCTGGTAAAAGTCTTTCATTAATTTATTTCAATGGCCTTTATTGTCTATGTTTTGTTTACGATCCTCGGTTCTTTTGTCCCAATTTCTCGTCTGTGGTTTGAGCCCGGATTAAATGGCCATACGACATAATCCCGGATGATACCGCCACTTTGAAACTAAGGTTTCATTGAACAACAACCCACGTTCCTAGAAAATTTAAGTTTTGGAAACGCTTTGCTTCGAAAGCGGATTATTAGATTTTTCCCTTACAGATAAACAAATCAATACATTTAACTATTCTGTCGCCTTCTGGCTTTGCGCACTACGATTTTGCGAGTGCGAAATTAAATTGTACTAAATTATTTACAAAATATTCGAACGATTTCTTTTCGCACTGCGCGACTATGGTACATTGGTGTTTTTCACAGATTGAAGAATAAACATCGCATTGATTAAAAAACGTACTGAGCGCTTAGCGCTCGGTATTTTTACGCGTATAAAAGAAGTATGAATGTATATATACTTTTTTAAGTGAAACTTTTATCACATCGCCTCAAATGTTTTGTCCATCTATCGCATGTTGCATTACGCCGGTGCTTTAGCTTGATTGGTGGATATGATGACTGACATATAGGTCTAGCTGTGATTGGCGGACGCTTCGCTATTCATATTTGTATACATCCCTCGGAACAAATTGTTCCGAGATACATGCTAATGTATCATGTTAACTGCTGTCATAGTAGCTAGCTACTATAGCTACACATAAATATAACGTTTCACTTGCATCGTGCTTTTATAAAACCACACCACACTTTTTTTTAAATAATTGTATTGAAGTTTATTAAACGTTGGGTAAGTACCTATATTTTTATATAAAACAAGCAGTTCTGTCTTTTATATTATAGTATAGATTATTATAATTGTAGTTTACGTAAATTTGATATTGTCATTACGTTATTATTTTTAAGTTGTTTAAATAAATGTTGTCTGTCAAAACAAGCAGATATAATTATGTAGCAATAAGTGACACAAATGTAAAATTTATAAAAAAATTACAGAGCTTTTGATACAGAACATTCAAATATCTCAGAGTAACGGGCTCAGTGCAGAAACATGGATAATTCTGACAATATACCATTTTGCGTGCTCACAGTATTATATGTCGCCAGACGTCATCGCTTACGTCATGCTACCTTACGTTTTGTTCGCTCACAAAACATATACCTACTTACACCTATAGCGTATGTATTTTCATGGAGCACACATATTAAGCCCACACGGACATTCTGTTTCTGCGTTGGTTTTCATGTGTTATTTATTCTAATCCCTAAAAGGGCGCCATGCAAACTGCGGCTAATTTTCGTTTAACGTTGCTCTCAATCTGTGCCGACTTAGTTACTTTGTTTACATGACCACGACGCTTTACACTAGCCGCTTCGACATTGGATGTGTATGATGAAGGAGCAAGTTTGCAAGTCTTTATGGTAGTTATTTTAGCACACTTTTATTAGCTTCACTTGTAAGAAACAGGCAATGCAGGTACCTAATAGCGGATTTGAACCCGCACCAATGTATTTTTCTATTGAAAACTGTGTGTGCGCATTTTACAGTAGAATAGAATAACTCTTTAATGAACACCATTCAGAAAACATTAAAAAAAAACTTATGTAAACATTCACAAATAAGTGTTACAAAAGGCGGTGTTATCGCTGAGAGCGATGTCTTCCAGACAACCTTTGGGTAATGAGGATTTGATTAATGAACATGGCGGGGTAAATATGGTGTTAAATACTTAAACTAAAATAAATAAGTAAATACATAAACACTACACTGCAGATACATATAATACATAAATAATATATTTATCAATAAACAATACATATACTATATAAATATATATAACAAGGAGAGAAAACAAAAATTACAGTAGGTAGCAATTTAATCTTACGAGAGATAGTGAGCTTTGACACGTTCTTTGAATGTAGTAATGGTCTGGCAACGTCTTACTTCAACTGGAAGCGCATTCCAGAGCCTTACAGCTTGTACTGCGAACGATTTATCGTAGAACGAACTATGATGACTGGGCATCAACATGTCTCTAAAGACCGTAAAGAGAGAGAATTCGAAGTGTGTAGGAATTGGAAGAGGTCTTTAAGGTAGGGAGGAGAAGTAGGATTAAACAAAATATTAAACAGGAGGGTAAGGATATGAGCATTGCGGCGAAGGCGGATGGGTAGCCATTTAAGCTTTGAACGGAATTCGGAGACGTGGTCATATTTGCGTAGACCAAATATGAACCTAATCGCAAAGTTTTGGAGTCGTTCGAGCTTGTTTAGCTGTTCCTCAGTGATGTCCAGATAAGCGGCGTCGGCGTAATCAAGAATAGGAAGAAGAAGAGACTGTGCAAGCGCAGCTTTATTGGCAGTAGGCAAGAAATTTCGTAATCTTCGCAGTGCACCCGCGGCTGCAAACATTTTGTTACTGACAGCAGTCAACTGAGGACCCCAAGACATGTGCTGATCGAATAATACTCCCAGGTTCTTGACAGTTTCACTGTAAGGGATGGTCACCCCATTAAAAACGACATGCGGTAGTATGCTTCGATTGGTTTTTGATACAGTTCTAGAACTGCCCACTCTAAGGACTTGCGTTTTATCCGGGTTAATTTTCAGACCATGGGATTCGCCCCACTCAGATATACAGCGTATGTCGACATTTACACGTTCTACGGCAGTTGCTATTTGATTCAGGGGCGCGTGACAGTAAATTTGGAGATCGTCTGCATAGAGGTGGTAGGAAGAAGAGATATGTTGAGATATGGAGTTAATAAAAATGGCAAATAGGAGAGGAGATAAAACACTGCCCTGCGGTACGCCGACAGTCGTGTCGCACCATGAAAAGAGAATCTCTTCAACGCGGACGCGCTGACGACGACCAGACAGGTAACTATAAAACCAGTCAATCACCGATGGAGATATGTTAATAGAGCGCAGAATTGCAAGAAGAATGTCGAAGTCAACGGTATTGAAGGCGTTGCTAAAATCGAGTAGCGTCAGCACAGTTAACTGCCCATTTTCCATAGCTAAACGGATATCATCAGTAATTTTGACGAGGGCAGTGACTGTGCTGTGACCTGGACGGAAGCCGGATTGAAAAGGATTGAGGAGTTGATTAGAGACAATAAAGGAATGTAGTTGATGATGGATGAGGCGTTCAAGTACTTTAGAGAGGAATGGGAGAATGGATATCGGACGGTATTCAGAAAAGGTCTTTGGGTTAGGTTTTTTAGGTAGGGGTATAATTTGAGCTTCCTTCCATATTAAAGGAAAGGTGCTACTGGATATGGAAAAATTAAGGATATTAAGGGTAGGGAGGATGACATCGATCAAAGGGATTAGCACGTTCCTACTAATACCGTCAAATCCGACTGCGTTAGAAGTTATAGCAAGAATGCTCTTCTTAACATCACAAGCGGTAAATTCACTATAGAAAAATTGCGGGTGGTCAGGAGTCAAAAGAGTAGAAAGATGATGCAAAGTTGCAGTTTTATTGCTGTCCATAATAGTCGGCGGCGAAGTGAAATGCTGATTGAGAGAATTAATGTCTAGGCTATGAGGTAAAGTACTATTTTGATTTACCGACTCCAAGACACCTTAGAAATTTCCACACTTTAGCAGAATCTTATAGCTTATATCTAGATTTAGCAACAGACTTTTTATGCATTAGGATTTTAATATCATCGCAGAGCCATGGTGCAGGTAGTTGTTTAATTTTGATTCGCCGTAATGGTGCATGCTTGTCGTAAAGTTGAGTGATAATAGAATTAAAAATTGCTACTTGATTATCAACGGACTCAGCCTCTACGACGTCAGACCAGTCAATTTTTTCAGCGTTTGCGATGAAATCTTCCTGGTTCAAGCCACTAAAGTTGCGCTGAAGAATAATAGTTGGCTTGGGCTTAGGAGGTCGTAATTTGTAGGAGAGATAGATTAGGTCATGATACGAAAAAGCATCAGCTGACAGCTGACCGTGCTTCTCAACATGCGATAAAGAAGATACAATAATTAGATCTAACAGTGAAGGGACAGAATTAGTAAAGTGATGCGTAGCGCTAAAAGGAAGAGAGAACAAATTACAAGAATTAATGATAGACATGAGACGAGATGAACGAAAATCATTTTTAACAAGCAGGTATTAAAATCACCCATAATTATTGAGTGAGCATAGGAGGGTAATAGATTTTCTAATATATTTTCAAAGGAAGAGAAATAGTTAACGTGTAAAGAAGGGCTATAGTAGACTCCGAGAAGAATTTTAGTGTGTGATAGAAAAACTTCAATGAATAGATGCTCACCGGCGTTAGCGGGGGGTGGTTGTGCCGATACACTAATTACAGAAAAGGAGATATGTGCACGCAAATAGATGGCTACGCCAACGCCACCACGACCGGTTCGATCATTCCGAATCAGACGAAAGCCAGGTAAAGGATAAAGAATGGAAGGAAGACAAGGTTTAAGCCAAGATTCGGAGACTAATACAGCATGAAGATTTTTACTGTCGAACGACGCCAGCATATCTGGAAAGTGTGCCGGAATGCTTGGGCATTTATATGGATTACATTGAAATTTTTTGTTACATTAGAAAATAGATGATCTAGGTTTTCAGAGAGACTGGGAAGGCTTACAAAACTATCATTATTACTACTTTTAGAAGAAGAAATTGATAAAAAATTATATATCAGAATCATTGCTATCACTGGATACAGACATATAAGAATAATATATTACTTAAAACTATATAAATATATAGGTACCTATTGCTATAATGCTTAGTCTATTGGCTAATAGAACAAAAAAGTCCTGCTTCACGTGCCGGTTGTCAGTGTACAAAAAAACTGTAAGCAAAAAAAAAATAACAATTCAATAAATAACACACATTGTATTTTTGATCAGCCCGAATAATACTATAATAAGCTGTATAAAATTTAATTTGCAATAACTACGTACAATATTTAACGGCACAACACTTTCAAACTGCTAACGGCCATGTAAGACACAATCAACTTGTGAGTGGTACAGAAAACGTAAAGATTAATAGATAAGTGAAATAAAAGTAAGTTAACTTTATAAGAACAAACAGAGACACTTTTTGGATAATGATAAGATTTGGCCGATCAAATTGTATGGCGTAGTATTACCCTAAACAACAGTATCAATCAAATATTAGGCGCTGTCAGTATCACTGTCATATGAATTAGTTGTCATTTACTGTCACTTAATTTTTGATCTGTGTTTTAGATTATTATTATAGCTTACAATTTACATAAAAAAATCAAGAAATGCAGTCAGTACATATATTATGTAGCCAGTAGCCCTCCGGTGAAGGAAAAGGCATCGTTAAAATAACCCCTGGCATGGTGGCTGATGGTGGTAGGACACTGTCAAGTGTCCGTCTGGCCAGCTAACAACCTCATGGTATAAAATCTGTCACCAAAAACATCTAATGCCAGAACGCATTAGATGTTTTTGGCAGCTGTCCTTGAGTGCCAACTCCTATTCCAGGCCTAGCGTGCTACCATCCTCGACCGCATCATCACTTACCAACAGGTGAGATAATAGTCAAACGATGGCCACTAGTAGCACTATCAAAGTGGTAAATAGTTTTGGTTTGGACTTTAGTCAGTCACGACACGACACGATCACAATATTATTATCGTGTCGGTTAATGTAAAAGCGACCAATGTTGTGTTCCCTGACAAGCATGTTTACAGTAGGTACGTCACGGTAATCTCGACGAGTCCCGAGAACATGGATATAATATTCATCTCGCAAATTAATAAGCTACACAAAAAGCAGCCTATATTTCCGGTTTTTTGCACGCTATTTTAGACCTTATTTCCCCTGTATTAACACTATGATAAAGGTGAGTATTGATTACCACTTTGTTTTACCGCAAAACTTTGCTTATGTTACCACTCAGTGAGCGTCAGTGTTTTGTTTTTCTTTATAAAAGTTGCCTCGTTGGATGTTTTGTTGGGGAAAATATGCTTCAAATTTGATTATATTTGGAACATTTTAGCAGGAATTAACTATTTTACAATTTAATTATGCCAATGTAGGCGATGTTATTTAATAAAACAACGACTTCTGGTGCACCAATAATATCTCAAATCACGTAAATCTCGTCAATTTAACACAGCCATCCAATATCAATATGCAATTTTTGATCTAAGTCTTATTGCAACTCAATCAGTAATACTTACTGTACTTGACAATAATTTGACATGTGATTAGTACCTTTCGTTAATTTCGGTACGTAAACAACGTAAGTTCGTGACATTTGAAGTCCCAGACAATATTCAAAAAAATATGTATTATTCATAGAAATAGGAATATTATTATTCCTATTTCTATGGTATTATTCAATCATAATCCCTAATACAACTAAATTCAGTTTAAAATGGCTTGAACGCTCTTCGAAATTCTCGTCTTAAGCTAGTAGTCCCATTATTTGGGCACCACAATATCCATTTATCACCTAGTCAAAGAGTCAGCGTCGATACCAAGTTAGGCAGTTATAAGAACAAATGTATGGCTTGGCCGGCGCAATGGACTGGAGTAGTCAGATAAGCCGGCTCGAACGGAAATTACTAGTCGCCCTCACGTTTTCAGGCCCTCGGGGCAGAAAGCTGCACCGTTCGCTAAATTTGTAGAGGGTTAAGATAAGTATGTTGGCCATGCAGTTGTTTTTAAACAGAATGGTTCAAATTTAGAAGACCGAAAAAGAGATTATGATTTCTTGGGTCGATTCGTATCTAAATAAACCCCATGTACTTTGGCCGATATTGTTTATTTGTCGAATATATTGATTTTTGAAGTGAAACTGGAGTAAAATTTGACAGAAGTGACGTAGCGTCACGGTCCGAGTCGACGGAAGGGACGTAAGCGTTATGTTATACTTTATGTTTATAAACGCCCTCTATTGTAGAACGGCGTAACTACGAAGACGTATTCGCTATAATTCGGGCATTCGTCCCGCTAAGTTCAACAGATGGAGTTGTACAAAAAAATTATTAGTGATGTTAAGATAGTAGATTATACAACAAGTAAATAAAAAGGCAATTTAATTCGAGGGACGAAGTTGGATCCCGAGAGCAGCGAGGGATTCTAAATTGGAATCCTGAGCGGAGCGAGGGATACAAGGACCGAGATTAAATTTTTTATTCACGAGTCGTGTAATCTGCATTTTACCATTGACCGCAGTCAATGGTAAAATGCAGATTACACAAGGGTATGACTTAGTTAGACTAGACTGTGAACTGTGACTTCAACTTGATCTTTAATTTAATTTTAATATATAGCTTTTATGGTATACCTACCTTTAGCCAGCTAGTAGGCACTTTCAGCAAGTTTTATTTATTTTTTGTACATAATTCGTATTTCATACTTGTTCCAAATTCAAAATGTTTTTATTCACGAGTAGTGTGATGTTCTTTTTACCATTGACTGCGAGAAAATAAATAGTAGTACCTACTTATAGTTCCTATTTATATGTATCATATGTGATTAATAATGTGTAATAAATCTGGATTAATAACCATTTAGTGCCGGTGAATGTGTGGAAACAGCACAATCTTTAAAAAACATGTTATTTGCGTTCTCAATAAAATTGCACTGAAAATCTTCAGTAAAGTTCACAGCTTTACTAAGAGTATGACTTGGACTAGACTGTGACTTCAACTTTATCAGAAATGTGTCTTTGACTCAACTTTATGATTTGAATTTAAAAAAACTTGAATTATTTTTATACCTTATTTTGGCTGACTATACTAATCGTGTGGAGCAAAACGAAAACAAAAATAAATTATCCGACATTGGCGGGATTTTTATTTCTATTTAAATATATAGCTTCTATGGTATACCTCCATTTAGCCAGCTGGTAGGAACTTTCAACTTTTTCGTACATAATTCGTATTTTGTGCTTGTTCCAAATTCAAAAGGTTTTTATTCACCGGGTGAGTAAAAAAGCCTTTTATTCACTGCTATCGATGAATAAATTGCTCTTTTTTGAGTGGTAATGGTAAACAATAAAGTAAATGAACTTCGAAGTTTCATTTCTGGCGTGTAGCTTTCTACGCACCCTCTTTTTTATGAAATTCATGTTCTTGCAAAGTAATTAAATATTTTATATCGTCTTGCGATGTCATTTTTTTTCTTCTGCCACAATCATAAGTTACGTTCTTACAACAGACCTAGAATTCACTATACAACGTAGTGAATCCTTGGTCTGTGGTTCTCACTCACAATGTACTGCAGCAAACCCTCACAAATTCGTAGTAATTGACTTCTGATCATGTCAAATAAGGCATATTGATAAATTATAATAATTGAAGTATTTAGTATTTATTTATTCAGCTTATCTATTGAGTTCTTAGTATTTATTTACATTTCAGCTGCAACAACGGGGCGTAGCAGTGTATCGGAACGACAGAAAATACAACAGACTTTCGATAAAGTGTTTTATCTCTACATGAGACATTTTCTGGCGATTTTCTATAAATATTGATTGATCTGTGTATCAGTTGATTTAAATTGTGTTTAATTTAGTGCAAGATCTTAGATACTATCAAATAGTGTATGTACAGATCCTATGTCCTGGGTTCTAGAACATTCATTACTTCGCCGTCACTAGCTTCATTTTGAGAACATAATGTGAGCCAGACTTCTCAAATGCCCTTTATTACGCCCACTGGCTAATAGCTGGCTTCTACGAATGGCATCAAATATCTTCGTAAAGAGAACTAAAATAGATTGTCTAGTTCTCATATAAAATTATTTTTTGATAAGGTCATTAAAAGCAAAGATGAATTGTATTATTTATATTACCTCATAGTCGTCGCAAACATTTGTTGCATTGCTTTCTTGGTGGATCAAATTTTTTATTTTTGTAATTAAAACACCACGCCACCTACCGTAACAAAACAATACATTCTGCAAAATAGCCTACGACGCTAATCCACTGCACACCACTATGAATTTGTATGAAATACAATAAAATATACATTACAAGTTGTCTATTTAATACACAATACATATTAAATAGTTTGTACATAACATTTATAGATGAGAATATTTTCTTTTTTCATACTTTATAGAGAGTGAATTTTCAGTAATCGGATTTTAGTTTTTTAACCAAATGTTTATTTCGATCTCATCGCTAGAACTTACAGTACAAAGATATTGACTTGACTTTTGTCGATGTATCTACAGTAGGTACCAAAATATCTGCACATATGACAGGCGCTTTATTATCAGACAGTGTGTATGAGAGACGATGAAACCGGTGACGAATGTCTGAAGTTTTTTCATCTCATCGCAAATAGTTGTAATCCGTTGAGATAGGGGTGACCTCGATCTAATATTGCATACTTTTCTCGTATAAAGCGGTGCTTCAGCAGTATTACTAAAAATCAAAATGAATAATAACTTTTAAAGTGCGGTTTTCAGGCTTTCCCAAAATCTTTCTTTAGATATTTTAATAGATCTTGCTGGATACGATTATGTAGCTATGTTTGTATTTATTTTCGTCATCTACCACTTCCAGACAAACCTTAGATCGCTTTGTCACTATCCTACTAATATTATAAAGGTGAAAGTCTGTTTGTATGTTTGTTAATTTTTCATGCTAAAACTACTCAACCGATTAAGCTGACATTTGGCATGTAGATAGCCTAGACCGTGGAATAACACATAAGTTACGCTTACACGTACCTACACTTTTTATCCCGATATTCCCACGGGAACGATGAATATGTGGGTAAGTATTACAAAGACTAGAGACCATATCTAACAAGTATTCATAAAGTCAAATTGTGTTCCTTGGTTCCTTAGTAAACGCATCATGTGAGAACGATCAGACGACGTAGATGGCATCGTCTATCGAATTAGCTACTATTAAACATTATACAATTAACATTAACATTTAACACATCTATAACATTAAACAAAATAACAATATTATACAAAACAATAAAAAAATTAATAAAATAATGTATAATCAAAATATTTAATTCTAATATGTGGGGAATGTTAAACTATTCAATAGTAATGTCAATGATAGAGTCATAAAGAGTATCATCACTACTAAACTTTTTGGCATCAAAAACAACTGCCCATTCTGCCGTGAATTAGAAATATGTTTCGGTTTAATTGACAAAGACAAGTGTCCAGTGAAATACCAGGCATAATAAATACATAACAGACTCATGAGACTTAAAATTAGGCGTACTGTAGTGACGAATGCCATTTGCACACAGAAATACTTATCATCGTGTATATGCATGCCACTGTACCTGTAATAGGTAGACATCATCGCTTACCATCTGGCGAGCGCTTCGAGCATTTACCAATGGAGATGTTAACGCAAAGCGTACCCCTCTGCTGGCCATATAGCCATTATTGGCCATATGAGCGTGCGTAACTACGTTGTATTTTTTATACTGTGTGCGTGTTTCAAGCTTGTGTGCGGGATCGTTAAAGTGAGTGATTTGTGTGTGTGCAATGCGTGTTTACCTCGTCCCCCGTAAGTATCGGCAGAAAAAAATGTTTGCGGATTACAACGTTAACATCTCCATTGGTAAATGCTCGAAGGGCGAGCGTCGTACTTGTCCTGTAACCCTTCATCATAAAAAATACAATATAATCCGTGGCGCTTCTTCTAATCCTTGACTGTTATTTTCAACCAACTTCCAAAATGAAGGTTATAAATTCATCAGTGTGTGGTTTTTTTTCTGTTTTTTTTTTTGTATGTATGTTACGCGATTACTCCGTCAATTGTGAACCGATTTGAAGGATTCTTTTTTTAATCGGTAGGGTACTTTTCCGAAATAATTTCATTGTAATTTCATTTAGATATGCTAAGTATCTCAAGAGATATGATGATAAATGTCTCAAACTTACTACTGAAACTGACTCGCGGGGCGTGGAAGTCAGTTGTTTTAGTTTTTAAGCTATCTGAAACAAAAATCATGCCTACCACTTTATCAACCTTATACTCTGTTCTTATAGACCGTTCTACTTTTCCTGAGCTACTTTAGAAAACCACACCGACAAGTGTGTGTTCACTTTTCTTTATTCCGACGTCGTTCATCTTAGTTTGGACGTGTGATGAATGGCTGGAACAAACTTAATGAATGAACCTCACAATGGAACGTGAAAGAGCAGGATACTGCTATGTAGGCAAAAAACGGGTTAATTGTTGCGAGTTTGAGGACGATAATAACGAATACTAAATACAGAATGAAGATAAAAATAAAAGGGGGTTCCCATACAAGAAACGTGTTTTTCAGGCGTTTCAGGCTCGATCTTACAAACCGTAATAAATAGACACTTGAAATAACAAAAAATAACTCATGTGTATTATAACGGTTGCTTTAATATCAAATAATTAAAATTAAATTAAATAAACATTAAAGAGGGTCTCCATACAAAACTCTTATTTTTCTGGCAAATTTTGTTCAATCGAAACTCTACCTGCGAGTCCGGCTCGCACTTGGCCAGTTTTTTTTTTAACTTTTAAACTTGTATCTTATGAACCATTCTTCGGAACGATATTACATATTAGACACAACTAAATCTCTTAATAATAAAAATAGCCTTGGAGTTTCTTTAATCTGTGTAGTAAAGGTTTTAACCTAATTTATTACTTTTGGGCCTATGCAATATCCCAAGGCAATTTAGGAAAAATACAAGTAAGTAGACTCGGCTACTGGCTAGCTTGTTATTAGAAACATGTGAACAAAATTGTCTCATAGGGACTTAAACTAATTATGGTAGAGTTAGATTATTAATAGTATATTACTCTAGTGCTTTGCCAGTCTATCTTTGCATTACTTAAACTGAATAAAACACCCGGACGCCTTGAAGTTTTTCTGATGAAAACGTTGTTCGGACAAAAATCGTGAGTAAAATCCGCCGTTGACGGCACGGGCTATCCGTGCGCAGCGGCAAGCGGCGCGAGCGACACCCGACGCGAACAATTCTGACGCCAGTACGCGCTAAAGTGTTCTGTGCCAGTACGCGTGTGGTGCCAGCCGAATACACACGTACTCGCCGTTGATGAAGGAGTGCGGATCACTCTGAAACTGGTCTAAACCGTTTACATCAACTTCGACCTTGTCACGTGAGTAATTTACCGGTTAAATAGTAATATATGTATGTAGGTATAGTATATATATTTATGGTATTTTATTTTCATTTATCACAGCAAAAAAGGAATATTTGCAGTTTCCAGTAAATAATTAAACGCCATTGCCAAACTTCCTTTGTCTTTGTCACTACTCCACAATTAGACTCTGGAGAGATTGCTTTATTAAAGTTATTTTCGGTATAAATTAAAACGTTTATAAATCTAAGTGATGACATACTACTCGTACCAATAAAAGATCTCCATTCTCAGAGCAAAATTCTGACAACCCGGGTTAAACATTTCGGCCGTCACTACACTGAGTCATTTCCTCTTATACTCCGTAATTTACTATACACTATAAACTTTCAGACGGACGGATTTTAAAAACTTTTATATATACCTACCTAGGTATAATTCTTTTTTCTACACTTGACTTAATAACCAAGTTTGTAGCATCTCAGGCAGACTATTAGAAGTCCTACCACTAAGATATATGATATCAACAATAGAAGTACATACAAGGTGTAGGTTAAGTTAGTAGTCAAGCTTCAAGAACCGAATCTATTTCCGAACCTCTGATATTCCAGCTGTAACACATATATCCTCACAAAACGAAAACATTGAAATCGACTTTAACTTACAAAGAATAAGATTTATATTCGCGCAACTTATAGGAAAGTTTCAGCAAATGTTAGTTCATACAAAATAGAACTTTATGATCCTTTGTGGAGCGTTTATTTTTGTTTGTTGTCGCTGTAAAGGTAAGTTGTTAGGTCAGCCAATTTATATCGCTCAAGCGCGAGTGGAATTTATATTTTACATTTACATCAGCCGAAATATGGGCGACCCGTGACAATGTCGCCGGGGTTATACATTGATGGCTTACTTTGTGTCTGTTGTACCTACGATTGTTACAAAAATATGTTGTTTGTGAAACAAAATACAGCAGCATTAAGACGAATACTTATTTTTAGGGTTCCGCACCCAAAGGGTAAAACGGGACCCTATTACTAAGACTCCGCTGTCCGTCTGTCTGTCTGTCTGTCTGTCTGTCTGTCTGTCCGTCTGTCACCAGGCTGTATCTCATGAACCGTGATAGTTAGACAGTTGAAATTTTCACAGATGATGTATTTCTGTTGCCGCTATAACAACAAATACTAAAAACAGAATAAAATTAAAAATAATAGAGGGTCCCCATACAAGAAACGTGTTTTTCGGCATTTCGCGCCATCTATGAACGCTTAGTTAGGTAAACGTCCCATAGATGGCGTTATATTGAAATGTCGATCCCTAACACCTTTGTTAGACGTTAGATGGCGTTATAAGAAGTAAAATTTTTATTAATTATTATTTTTGCTGGCGAAAAATGATAGTGGTATTTTTTGCTCGATCTTATAAAATACTGTAGTGTGGTACGGAACCCTACGAGTGCGAGTCTGGCTTGCACTTGGCCAGTTTATTTCCAGTTGAAATAAGAGTACAGTGAAATTTATAGAGCGTATTTATAATATATCGAGATTTACACCCAATTCCTGGTAATAAAATATAATCAATTAATCATAATTTATAAAAGTGAACCTTTTATTACTTCGCCACAATTTTTTTCGTCCGTCTATCGCATGTCGATGCACTTGCATGTGAAATTACAGCCGGTGCTGATTGGTGGATATGATATTATGACATTTAGGACTAGCTGTGATAGGCGGACGCTTCCGCAGCCATATTTGTGTACTGTTAATGTGTCAAGTCATGTCAACTGCTGTCATAGTAGCCAGCTACCATAGCTACACATAAATAAAAAGTTCCACTTGCATCTTGGTTTCATCTATACTAATATTATAAAGAGAGAACATTTGTATTTTTGTATTTTTGTATTTTTGTATGTTTGTAATGATTTGGCTCACAAACTACTGGACCGATTTAAAAAATTCTTTCATTAATATATAGAATGGACTTTCGGTATGAAAATAGGCTATATATTATCCCGTTAAGTTACATTCGTGGAGACCTAATTTGCAACCTAAGTCGACTAAAAAACGGTCGAAAAAACACGTTTCTTACGAACGCTGCTCAATTGAAAATAGATAGAAGAATAATTTCTATGGAAGAGTTGTACAACTTAATAAGACCTACAAAAAAGTCCGCGACAGCATATGTCTATCTCTTAAGGTTGACTCACAGTAACCATTTTAATCTTTAATTTTTTGTTAAAACATATTACATAACTTCCAGGGCTATTTTCAAGTATATAGTATTAATCCTTATCCAAATAATTTATTTAGCTTGGCCACATATTATAGATTAAAATTGTGTAATATTGCTAAACAGTTTATTTCACAAAATTAGGTACGTAAATACACATAATAATGTAGTTTACAGCATTAATTGGGAGAAAGCGCGAGTCGTGTGAAGACGATAACAAATCATATGTTGATCCGCGAATGACGCGGCGCTCACTAAAAACTAACCGTCTCTCAACTCGCGTGCGGGGACCGCACCCCCGCTACCGATGCTTGCGCAGGCGTTTCGCGCGTTATAATTGTCCTTTACAGTATATAATTCAATTGAAAACTCTAGAAGATATCACGGATTTCACATACACGCATCGCAAATATAATAAAATATCTGCAGTTAAACCACAGATTAGGTCATAGTTACTACGAAAATATTATTATAAGCTTAGCGATGCTGTAGATCCCCACCGATCTTAATTAATTTGAATTCAATATAGTATAATAATATATTTTTACTGTATAAAATTCTATTGTATAATATAGTTATGATCTATATATAAACCACCCCGACTGATCTATATATAATCTTTTCAATAAAAGCATTCCAATGACTCTAAACACGACATTTAAAATCTGAGCTGTAAGTTGGTGTGGATTTGAGTATTCTGTAGAGTACAGGATTAGGTCAATGCTTCCATGTTCTTACAATATCGTTGAAGAAGAATATTTTCGAATTGATCAGACCTATGAAAGTTGAATTCATAGCGCAATTAACTAGAAAAAAGCTCATAGTTTTATAACGATTGAACGAATTTTCATGAATCAAAGCTACTACTAGAACATTCTCAATGAAGACATCTATCAAACAAAAAAAAAATATCAATAATAAAATCAAAATCGGTTCATCCGGTTGGGTGCTAAGATGCTACAGACAGACACAGATAAACACGTTAAACGTATAATACTCCTTCTTTGATCCCATGATTTGATTGATTTTGATTCAATGATCCCACTACCTCTGAACGAAAACCCATGATTCATGAATGCACATAAATCTTTCATGGGTAGGTATATAGCTAGGATTAGAACCAACAACCGTCGGGTCAGAATCAGGGTAACTATCCATTACGCCATAGGGCCGTCCAATATCACTACGTAAGTATTATAAATCAAAGTCCATCACTGCGTCTGTCTGTCTGTTCGCAATAATCTCAATAGCTACTGAACGGATCATCACGTGGTTTTTACCAATAGCCAGAGTGTTTATGAGGAAGGTTCAGGTGCATAATTCGTTAAGGTTTTGTGTAAATTGGTTGAAATATGACGATGATTGTTAAATATGTTAATATTTTATATTTGATGCAACAAACAGATGCAAATTTTGTAGGCATATATGTTCTACCCGTGCGAAGCCGGGGCGGGCTGTTAGTATAATAATATAACTAAAATAGTTTAAAAACTAAAACAACCGACTGCCATGCTGCGCGAGTCAGTTTCAGTAGCAAGTTTTTTTTTTTTTTATACGTTATAGGCTAGCGTTTGACCACTATCTCACCTGTTGGTAAGTGATGATGCGGTCGAAGATGGTAAGCACGCTAGGCCTAGAATGGGAACTGGCTTTCAAGGATAGCTGCCGGAACACATTAGATGTTTGGTGACAGATTTTCTAACTTGAGGGTGGTAGCTGGCCAGGCGGACACTAGATAGTGTCCTACCACCATGCGGGGGTTTTGTTGGTTTCTTAACGATGTTTTTCCTTTACCGGAGGGCCACTGTGAGAAGCGCACATAAATTTTTCGATAGAAAAATCCATTGGTGCACGGCGGTTTGAACTCGGTACCACGGCATCAAAGCCGAACGTTCTCCCGATTACGCCACCGGGCCCTCAAAAGTTTGAGACGTTTATCGTCATATATCTGGAGATACTTATCAGATCTTGATGAAATAACAATAAAATCATTTTGAAAAGGTACCCTACCGATTAAAAAAAGAATCATTCGAATCGGTTCACAATTGACGGGGAAATCGCGTAACATACATACAAAAAAAGAAAAATAACATGCAGACAAATTGAGAACCTCCTCCTTTTTGTAAGTTGGTTGAACCACACCACATTTCTTTTCAAAGTATACCTGCATATAAATATGCTTAGATGATATTAAAAAAGTCAAAAGTAAAAAAAAAGCATTTATTCAGTATATGGGAAAATTAAAAATTTGCACTTACACACGTCAAATTACATTAGATAGATCATATTTAATAAGAAATATTATAGATATAACAAAAACATAACTTATTGCTGTGAATTTACAAAAAAAAACAAAGGTATTGCCATTCAGCTTTCATCTAGACGTCTACATCTATTGCTTGTAGGAGTCCCATTGCATTCTGAGCCATTAGCCAAATATTTTACTTTATTATCAAAGGAAAACTAACAGCTAGTTACAATATATAAACGTGGAAAAAAGTCCTTATGGCTATTTAAAAGTTTTCACACATATTTGAGAAAAAACTTACTAATAACGTAGAAAAATTAAAATTAAAATACCGACCTAAACGAATATTATTGCTAGGTAAGTGTTGACATAATATAATTGATTGATTAAACAGGAAGTAACTGTAACGTGTACTTGACAAAAGTTGAAGTTTACAAAAATATTGTACGAAAGTAAGAAGAAGAATATCATATTATGATTGACAAAAGAATTTGTTGTTGACCAAACATTTGACATTTGATATAAAAATAATAAGGCAGTTAAATTACAACATGAGCGCATTTATTTATATCAGTTAGTTGTATACATTAGTAATATAATGATTGAGCTTCACCAATAATGATGAATTCATCATCAATCATGATTACTATTTCATGTCGATTAAAACATTTTTTTATCGTCAATTTCCAGACGATTCAATCTTTATGTGATATTGGACGAGTACATATCTGTCCGCCATAATTTTTATATGTACTATTATCTCACCTGTTGGTAAGTGATGATGCGGTCGAAGATAGTAGCACGATAAGGCTAGGCCTAGAATGGGAACTGGCTCTCAAGGATAGGTGCCGGAACACATAGATGTTTGGCAGCAGATTTTCATTGTTTTTTGAACTCGGTAGCTGGCCAGGCGGACTCTAGGTATATAGTGTCCTACCACCGTGCAGGGGTCGGGAGGTTTTTAACGATGTTTTCACGGGAGGGCCACTGTGAAAAGCACACTTACATTTTTAATAGATAAATCCATTGGTGCACGGAGGGGATTGGACTCAGTACCTCTGGCGTCAAAGCCGACCATTGTCCCACTACACCACTGGGCCATGGGTCTAAATTTGCCCACACAAAAAAAGAAAACATTACGAACAAACACATATTCAATTATACAAATAAATACAGCAGATGTAGAATGTTTTCAAAGATATACACATCGTAGTCGTATACTTTCAATCAAATTTCGACGCCTGTTCCCTACAGGATGTTCCGTTAAATTTAACAGGGAAGAAAACAGGAAACTCCCCTGGTATCCAGGTAATTGTAATTTTCCAGCTTAGTCGAGTGAAATTAATCGTCCATTTATATCAATTTGCCGCCAGTAATGCCTCTTGGATCGTTCGCACGTGCCGGGGGAATGAGGAATCTCGAGCATCCTGTACTTTTCTGATTTGAGAATTAAGAGTAGTAGTAATTGAATTGAGTCGATTGCTTTAAAAGACTCGTGAATGTGAATTAAGGATGTTGTGGTTTCATTAGAGGACATACCATCTTCTATATCGTAAATGCGATAATAATTTCGTTTTATTATCTTGTTTATTTCGTCCTAAGGACTCGGATCGACTGATTGTAACAATATGTAATCTGTGTTAGGGATGATTAGATAATACGTTTTTAGAAAACAGAATTTAAAATAAATAAAATTTATATATGTATTTGAAATGTATACTATCAATGAAAAAAATAATTCAAATAAGTTCATCTATTGACCGTAATGTAGCAGCTCGTAGAAGAATGTAGAACTCGTAGACATGTGTTCCGCTACGCTCTACGGTATGCTACGAGGACATTTAATTTGAAGATTTATACAGAATGATTTAAAATTACTTAGCTTTTTAACCAGTAAATCAAACATTATGTTTCTTTAAGTTTTACACACTTTATATATCTGTACATTGTTACACACAATCCAAAATGTCATCGTACTCCTTCATTGCAACTCCTGACTCTTCGAAACATGCCCAGGCGCTGTAACCAACTAAGCCACAGTACGCCACATAGTACTAAGCCACTGTGAAATGCGCACATATTTTTTTCTATAGTAAATCCATTGCTTCCACTACCAATGGCTTCAAAGTCCACCTTTCTCCCACTGCTCCACTGGGCCTGGGTTTTGTAACAAATACAAAGCCTTTCTACTTGTATTTGCCTAAAAGCTATTGGCAGCAACAGCAAAAAACTTCAAATGCAACACATAAGTTGGTCGACACAGGCAAACCCTTTGCGAATGTATCAAAGCATCTCTGTTTGGAAGTTTAATTACGCTAATGGGAAGGGGAGAGCGAGAAAATGATGTTGAGACAATAGTCACACGACAAAGGCCGAAGTAAGAGTTTTAGTGCAGGAATTGTAAAAGTTTTATGTATATTTCTTTTATTTATTTTAAGAACTCTAAAGGCTTTTTATAAGATTATAGTTCAAGACCTATTGTAGATGTGACATGACTCAGATTTTTCAGTCTTGAAGGAACAATATTTTGCTTTGTTGTAATTGCTATGCTTCTAGTTTTCTAACAATATCACTGCTACCTCTTTACTTTTAAATAATTTACTTTATTAAATTATCTCTGATCCTTTATAAATACTTGCAGGCAAATGGTGATTTAGACTGTGTATTAAATTTGCAACTCAAAAAGGATCTTACGAACAGACTGTCAATGAAGTGACCATACAAGATTAATTTTAGAAAGAAAGAAGACGAAGAAAAAAAATACATTTATTGAGCTAAGCTACACAAATACCAGAACAAAAACATTTACATTTTACATTATATTTTACATTTTACGAGGTATGGAACCCTATAAACACAGTAATATCTTCAGACGTGGAAAAATTAATGACGTAGTCTATAATGCTGAAACAAACACAAAAAATTGCACCATGCCATTTTGCTTTCTAAATGGTAAATAATGACGTCATAAATATCAATTAAAATCTCTCCCTATGCACCCACAAAATACCATTAAAAGCAAGGCTCTAGCATCTCAAATATGTCCTCATATTGATCGCCTCCCATCAGGGAAAAAGATAGATAGATAGTACTCATCAGGAGTGAAAGAGACGGGTGGAGGATGTGGAGGTCTGAAGCATGTATTGGAAGGTTGTAGAGTTAAGGGTTCTGTTCACTATACTTAAAGTGTACTAAGTTTGTGCTATAAAAATATAAGGTAAGGCAAAAAGATACATAGCTGCTATAATAACAAATAACAAAAATTAAATTAAATTAAAATTTATTTTATACTAGAAACGTGATTTGTTGGCATTTATTGTACTGTATAGACAGTACAATAAATGCCAACCGAAATAAATTTTAATTAAATATTAACTTAATATCTTAGTATAAATAGGCGATGCAGCTTAAGAACTAAGGAATATAGAGCTTACAGAATTAAAGATGGTTAGTCTAGGGGTACTTTTGTAATTTATCTAACACCAAATTCAGTGTGGTAGACACCTACGCAAATGATATTGAAACCCCATCTATTGTACAGGGACCTTAACAGGAAGTAGGTACATGAAAACTGATGATAGCTATCAGACGGGAGGCGGCAGCTTCCTGAGATAGGAAGCTTTTCAGCCTGGAGCTTCGTTCGATACTGTCGTATGGTTTTTCTAACGTTGGTATACTTTGGAAAGATCTTGCGACTAGTTTTTGATACCTTTATGCGATGGTCTGAACGGTTTTGAAAGGTAGTTATGAAGGTCACAAAATAACTTTTTTAGGGCATTTTATATTAATTGTTATTATATCTTCTTATATATATATACAAAAGGCAAACGTTACTGACTGATCTAACGCACAACTCAAACTACTTATTGGATTGCGCTGACATTTTGCATCCAGATAGTTAATTTTTCTTTGGCACGCCCTAGAGCTTAAACGGCTTGTCGTATTTTTATGTGAGTGGTGTCAAAAGATTCGCCTAGTCGTGGGAGTGACACTGGGTGCATCAAAATTTAAAAAAAAAAAATTAAGAATGTTTGGCGGCAAAAAGTAATATACTAAGGTACGGAGACACCGCAGCGTCCTGCATGCGCGATCAAGGCGGCGATCAGATAGCGCAGTAGTATTTGTACCGACATGATTCACGCCAAACGCGATCAGAAAACAAATGAAAAGTACTGAGATCGCGCCCGCAAATCGCAGGACGCTGCGGTGTGGCCTAACCTTTAATGTTTTCAAAATACATCGAGTTGATATCAAAATAAAGAATGTTAAACGGTGATTACGAATATATAAATAACTTATATGTTTTATTGGAGTTTGAAATAGGAAATTCTTATAAATATTTTTTCACGAAGTCGGGTTTTTTGTACTTTTCAATAATTAACTTGTTTAGTTATTAAACTTTATAATTATTACATAAAATCTTTTTGTACCTAACTCATTTACATATTCTCGCTAGAATTTTCTTCTTTGGGAGGGAGAGATTAGGGGGAAGATACAACGCATATTTCTAATCAAAATTATCCACAAGAGAATACACAAGGAGCCAACTAAGCCGGGGATTTCATACGATGTTCCCAGTAAAGGACGAACGTTGATTAATCACCTCATTCCGAGTGTATTCAAGCCTGTGCCTACATTAACTGCGTCAAGCGTTTACACTCAAGTGTATACTTTACCAAGTATTTAGTACGTAACAAATATAAATTCTCCACGAATGACTATTTATACTCTACCGAGTACCTCTCATAATCGTTGCCTCATGGACCGTTAAAAGCTTCTATTTAACGCAGAATGCATCCTTAAGTGCTTCGTATAACTTTATTGTTCTCTTTACTTTTAAGTCTCACGCCGTTTAGTTTAAGAATGAAAGTGTATACCGACAATGTTAATAAGTATAATGATGGTTTTTCCACTTTAGTTCATGACTTTATATCCTTAAGAGGGCGCAATATAAAGTTTAATGTGACGTCACACAGTTTATAAACAGCATACAATCAAGATGTTTCCAACTATTAATATTTTTAAAATTCACTGTATATTTTTTTATATATAATGTTCAAAGATACTCAAAGATGGGGCCCTGTAGCCGGGTAAAAAGCCATTTTTGTCGTGCTAGGCAAAAACCTTCATACTTTAATTCCATTCATAGCGGTTAGTTGCTATGTTTGTCAATATTTCCGAGGAGCCAAGCTCGTCCCGCCATCTTATCCTGAATCTGCTGCGACGTCATCTAACGTTGTAACGTCATTTGTATTGTTTTTTTAAAGCTTACTAGTAGTAAGTGTAATACTAATAATGTGCAACCCACATCGATTGCACATTATTAGTATTTTCTACCCCTGTAAATAAGCTAAATATGCTTGTGTCTGGAGTGGGTTCACCTCAATAGTGCATTGGGTGGGGACGACCTCTTGGTCACCAGACCGACGCCTTAGAAATTGGGCTATTGCCGTATTGCTATTATTTATTCTGTGACGTTGCGATGACTCCAGATTCAGATTACTCTAGACCAAAATTAGGATTTCAGTTTTGAAGCGCAGTTATACAGTTTCTGCGCAGTTTGTTAGTCTGGCACTTATGTTAAGACTTTAATATCCTTCTAATATCATAAAGGCAAAAGTTTGTAAGTGTGTGTGTATATTTGTTATTTCTTCAAGTTGAAACTACTCGAACGATTGAGCTTAATGAGTAGGTAAATATTGCACACCCGAAAGGGCAGAAGAAGTGGAACCATTATATGAAAAGTACAACTTTTGTTACCTTCTTTTCATGTAACTAAACTATTTTGATTTGATTAATTTAAAATTTGGTATGTATGTAGGTAGCCTAGACACTGGAATAACACATGGGGCACTTTTCATCCCGATATTTCCACGGGAACAATGTTTACGCGGGTAAAACCACGTTGCATAGTTAGTACTATATGTATACAACCTACGTATTATATATATTATTAGTCGTGATCCCAACCGTACGATAATTGCCGTACATATACGATAATTGCCGTACATATACGATAATTTAGGCCTCCATGTGATGTACGATAGGAACACTATTACAGTTATTATTATAACGGTATGATTATTTTGCTTCAAAAACGTCAAAATACGATAATTTTACGGCACTGGTACGATAATTTCCTCACTTCAGGTCGTGAACCCTGAGTCGTGATATTATATTACTATGATATGCGGCACTATACGCACGCTGGCAGTCACTGAAAGAGAAATTGAAGACAGAGGGAAAGGCTATTTCCAGCAGTGGGCTAATCTTGGCTGATCATGGAAATACTTACCGCTTGTGACTTGAAGAGTAGTAGCTAGAAGACATAGCGACAGCAACAGGCATCCGAGCGAGTTGAGCCCATATGCCGCGGCCATACTGCGCCCTGTTGGGGAAGTTTACGTCAGTACAACTTCAAACTATGCATTTATAAAGTTCTGGCATGGCGGGATAACGAGGTGTCACGTCAGTACGTGCTGAAACAATATAATTTAAGATCGTTTCAAAAACTAAAAGAACCGACTTCAAACGTCGCGCTGGTCAATGTAGCGCGTAGACGCAGTAACTATTACATAATCTGTGCCAGTAGTGAGTAGTAAGTCGTCGAGATAATTAAATGCGTCGAAATACAAATGTTGAAATATTAAAAACGGTTCGGCCGATTTCGTTAAAATTTAAATGGGACCACTTGGAAAGGGTACCCTTTGAAACAAAAAAAGAATTTTCCAAATCGGTTCAGGCATCATCGAGTAGTCGGTGAACATACATAAAAAAAAGGGTTCCGACGAATTGAGAACCTCCTCCTTTATTGTGAAGTCGGTTTAAAAGAAGTGCATAGTTTACTGCATGATTTGGGAATTATAATAGCAGCTTGTTTCAAATCATGAATATAATACGAAGATACTCATTATCAACCGACTTTGAAAAGGGAGTAGGTTCAATATAAAATTTAAAAAAAACAGGTTTTTTTTGTCTCACCTTTAGAAAAATTTTGTAAAATTTGTTTAATCAATCAACAGAAACATTATTCTGTTCTCGATAATATTGAATTTCACATGTTTATTATTCATGAGTGTACAAAATACAAATAAAATCTACTTTACAACACAGCGCCATCTAGCGGGTGGTGTTTGAACTACATGCTTCTCTAGTTCACAGCGCTTTGTTCAGCTGAGCGTTGACTCTATAGAGCGCCATCTCGCAAAAGAATTCCACTGAAAAACTCTAGATGGCGCTAATTTACAAAAAAAAAAAAAGTTTCAGTTGTCACTTTTAAAATATTAAAAAGAAGCCTCGAAAGAAGCTGTTATTGAATACATGAATGGCTCAAATATATACTGTGATTCTCGCTATATCGCTTTATTGATATTTCAATAATGGTGTTTGAGGAGAGAAGAAACTATACCGATCTTAGGATTGCCACTAGAGAAACCAAATTTTGGCATGCATTATAGCTAAATTGTAGTAGATTTATTAAATAGCATTTTCTAAAGTAATTTAAGCTTACCATATCGTCAGCATGTGTTTTTGCCGCGCCCGTCCGCTGCCCACAACAGATCACCTGGAATTAAAAAAAAAATTAAAGTAATCATGAATAAAGAGTCTGCGTGAGTATGAAAAAGGCGGTTGCATACATTTCTCATTTCACATCTCCTACACAATGTATGAGATAAGTTTTCTGGGATATCTAAATTTTGTAGCAATGAAACGCCAGTTGATTCAATTCCTTGAAATAAATCCGATTGCTTAGCAACAGTCAGCTACTAACAGACAACTGAACAGTCGTAAACGAATGTTTAACTATAGCTACTACCCAGGGCCGGATTTAAAGATATCAAAGCTTATACACTTTACATTTGAGGCCCCTCCCCCTGCATCCCGAAGCTGTTTTGAAAATTTGTTTTGCTGATTACATACAATACAAGCAATAGACTGTGATGTATTATTGTATGGAAGGTGGAATGGGTGGCCTTTACCTTTCTCTGCAGTGGATTAATATGAATTGATTTTTAAAAAATCTGTCACGGTAACTGGTTGGGCAGGGCCTCTTGGATGCTGGGCCCCTATGTCAGTGCCTTGTAAGCCTAGGCGGAAATACGGCCTTACCCATACAGTACCATCTCTAATTGTCAATCGATATAAGTAGGAATTTGCTTTGTATGAAATCTTACTAATATTCTACTTAATATTTAAAATGTGAAGGTTTGTATGTTTGTTATTCAATCACGTGAGAGCGGCTGAACGGATGCTTAATGAAATTTTATACACTCATAAATAGATTGTAACCTGGAATAACACATGGGATATTTGTTACAAGTACTTTTAACGAAAGCGAAGCCACGAGGTACAAGTTTTTTTCTTCTTCTAATTTCTTACATTTGAAAGTTTTAATGAATTTAACTCTATCGAGCAGACATTGGATGAAATATGGCACATAGATAGTTTAGAACCTGAATCACCACATAGGAACATTTTTACTAAATAATAATGCAAATTATTAAAATAGTGCATACCTAATACAGGTACTAGATACAGGTACTAGCCTACGCAAGACACCACCACTTGTATTTACGTCAAAATTATTATTATTATTTTATTTTTTTCAATCTAACTCACGGGTCGTACACGCCCGGTCTTTTGGAGGGCATTGATGGAGCCGAAGCCAACATCAAGAGGCCCTTTACATTGTTTACTTAGGTATTATTAATTGATGAGGAGGAGATATGGGAAACTATATTATAAAAAGATGGTACATTTTATGAGACTATTGGGTGAGCTGATTAATGTCGGATTGCTGGTCTATGGGATGAGGTACGGCACCCGCCAATTATGCCTCATTACAAAATATTTAGGCGGGTGGTGACTTGCCACCCACTGAATGGACCCCCCATAAAGGCGGACCGTTATGTCGGCGCCGAGGGGCAACATTGGCGTGGATAGCTAAGGGTGTTGAGAGGTGTGCTGCACTTTCACTAAACGCTACTAGCGGCTTTATGCCTTTAACACTTCCACCCTGGAGCTTAGGTCTTAGCTCTTGCGATTCCCACCACCGGCCGGCCGGTCAAGGCAAGCCGGGTGTCAGAGGGTCTCATTTAGCCCTCACGGGATAGGGGTACGCGGTGTCGCCACTCACCGTCGGCTCGCCACAAAGCCGCCCCTGCGGGTATTATTATTATTATTATTTTTTTTAATTACTCGCAATGTGGGTTGCACATTACTAGTAGTCTTGTTAATCCCTCCAACTAAGCTAAATATGTTTGTGTCTGGAGTGGGTTCACGTCAATAGTGCAATGGGTGAGGTGGGGAAAAATAAAATGCTTTCATAAATGAATATTATTTGAGGAAGTATCGAAGATAAATATAGGTCTTTATGTTGAAGGACACACCCCAGCGGCCTGCGTGCGTGATCTAGGCGGCGATCAGATAGCGCAGTAGTATTTGTACCGACTGGTTCTCACCAAACTGGATCAGAAAACAATTGAAAAGTACTGAGATCGCGCCCGCAGATTGCAGGATGCCGTGGTGTGGCCGAACCTTTAGTTAGTTTTTACACGATCTTAATTTATTACAACAGGCGTTTTGTTCTTGTTAATCATAAGACGAGGCCAGACTTGGCATATTGTCGCCTGAACGCTTGGTATAGCATACTCGTTAGTAGATATCTTAAACTTTCTAAAACTTGCAAAAAGCACAAACTGAAATAATCTCCGATCTATTCATGATATGTTCGCCTAGGTCGGCCTCTACCGGCTGGCCTAGTCACACTCGTTTCGTTAATCTTCCTTGATCCATCCTCTCTAGATGTCCAAACCATCTAAGCAAAGCATCCATTTCTCTATCTTTGGCACTACATCTTCTACCACACTACAACATTCCCTTATCACGCTGTGATCCACCTTATCCAACAGAGTTACTCCAATCATACGTTTCCAACTTCTCATTTCTACGTCATTAATTTTACTTCTTCTTCTGCTATACCCAGCATTCAGTACTATATAACCAACACTCCCCTATGTACAGCCAGTCGTGCTTATTTATACAGTTCTATAAGGTATTAAAAAAATAACTACTAATCAACTACTCCACTACTCAACTCAGAAAATCAACTACTCCACTAAATACAGTCGATTTGAAACCAGCCATAGTCGTTTGACGTAGCGCGTAGCTCCCAGCTACGAGACTACGAGAAGTCTACAAAATCAACTTATGAATTTCTATACAACATTTACATTGTGAATCTTTACTATTGTGTATCTTTACTATTTCTAACAACATAATTAAGATAGTTTAAAAACTAAATCAACCGACTTCAATGCCCCGCGAGTCAGTTTCAGTAGCAAGTTTGAGAAGTTTATAGTCATATCTCTGGAGATACTTATCAAATCTCGATGAAATTACAATGAGACCACTTCGAAAACGTACCCTACCGATTACAAAAAGAATCGATCGAAAGATCGAATCGGTTCACAATTGACGGAGTAATCGCGTAACATACACACAAAAAAAACATACAGACGAATTGAGAACATCCTTCTTATTGGAATTCGGTTGAAAATAAAATATCATTATATCACTGAGATCTGTGTTGTGATGAGTGGATCATAATAATTCTTATCAGCCCATTTCCGTTCACTGCTTGACATAGGCCTCTCAAGCCTGTACAGTGGGTAAAAAATGTATAATATTGCGTCAAAAATATAAGGCTTTTTAAGTATAGGTCACCTCTATGTAATATATGTAAATTTAAAGCTAGGTACATAATAATGCCCAAGCCGGAGTCTAAAGGCAAAACCTCAGTAATGATCCAACGGAATCTAAATGGGAGGTTCTATTTATAGTCCTGCAAAGAACAAGCTGTTAATGTCCCCTCAGAACATATATTGTCTACGTGATCCTTTTAAGAGTTTCTCCGCTATGTTTCCTCAAAGGTTTAGAGAGTATAATCGGGATTGTAGCCCCGAATCGATGTATAAAATATCTAGAAATTCTTTTGTTTCAAGTAAAGTATCAAAATTCAAAGCAAATACTAGCTGTGCCCCGCAGCTTTTCTTGCGTTTAATCCTGGTTATAAACCATCCTTTTTAATCACTCTATCTATTGCTGAAAACTGCATTAAAATTCGTTGTGCAGATTAAAAGATCCAAGCGTACAGACAGCGAGAGCAACTTTGTTTTGTACTGTAAAAAAGAAAGAAGAAGAACATATAGGCACTATAAAATAAATAAATATATTTTTTATACCTTATAGACTAGCGTTTGACCACTATCTCACCTGGTGGTAAGCGATGATATAGTTCAAGATTGTGAACAGGATGGGCCTAGAATTCTCTGACTCTCTCTGACTGAGGGCAGCAGTTTTTTTCTGCCACTATAACCAGCACACAGCCCTTGAGAGGCGGTTCATTCTAGGCCTAGCGTATTTACCACATTCGAACACATTAACGTTTACTACCAGGCGAGATAGTACTCAAATGCTAGCCTATCACATATAAAAAAAGAGAATTAGATAATTTTAAAGAAGACAGGTAACGCAGATAGGTATCTAAGGGTCAGCTCAGAACGCGACGAGACGCGGCACGCACTTACTAAGAGAGTGATACAAAAAAGAACTTTATTTACTACACAAAATGGTACACATTGAGTTAATTCGGCGGCTTCAGGTTGCGCTGCGCTGTGCCGCACAATCAATTCTTTCAAAGTTCAATTTTTTTATCTCGTGGCATCCCACTGCGCCGCGCTAAACCAGAAGCATCGTCACGTCGCGTCGCATCTTGTCACGTCGCGTCGTGGTGTGAGCTGACCCTTAGGTATAATCTTGCTTACAAAGTTCGCACTGTGTCAGCCGCTTGGAGTCAAAGCGTGCATTCTTGGTGAAGACTCGCGAAGGTATTCCAACAATCTTGAGCGCCTTGTCTTTATGAAGCTTACTTCAGACACGGATTATGTACGTGGAAATGGCTGATATAGTAATGTATATACAGAGTCACTTGTTTTTCTAGCCAGTATGGAGAATTTTTAATAGTTATATGGGGTGAAAAATAATCTTTTGAACCAAACATAATCAGCATATAGTATTTAAAAAAAACTTTTTTTTTATTAATTGTGTATACATCGCTGGGTTCGTAACAAGATGCAGAACTTTAACAAAAACTGAGAGCTTTATTAAAATACAAAACTTTTTCGGTAGGTAATTTTAATTTTCATCAAACATAACCTCATGCATGATTTTCAGCGTTTTTTTCTACGGCCGATAGTTTAAGCATTCCAAAATTTTACCAATCTGGTATCAAAACATGACAATTATATTTTAAGAACGATATTATGTGAAGTCGGCTAAAACATACCTATCTGATAGTAAATGTACGGAGTACATTACTTCACTTTATATTTGCAACTTAGCACATTTCACAACAACTGACTTACTTAGAGTACGCTTTGACGCGCCGCGACAGACACACGCGGTCGAGTGAGAATCGCCTTCCATTTAACTGTAATTTGTGTCTAAATAAACTCTACATAAAAACTATTACTACTACAACTTATTATTTTGTACGGTCTTAACTGGGATCATACATTTTACGGTCCTTCGAACTTTGTGTTTAGTGTGTGTTTTGTGACTTCAACTGCGAAAGCGAATCGGTACCTGGCTTCCCACAAGCGGGTCTCACCAGGCTATTGAGAAGGCGTATAATTTCGTGGTACGGGTCGCAGGCTGCACTAGATACACAACGGACATTCAAGCGTCAAGTTCTATCGTCGACTGCGGAGAACAAATACCCTTGAAGTAGAAGCCCAAGGAAACTACTGCCTGGTCTTCGTGTCCGGAACCATCACCTACTGGAACTTCTAACTGCAACTTAACTATACTCACTCGGTACTCCAACTTTCTGACTAACTGGTCATCAACTATTCAACTAACTACAACTCCATAACATGGAGCTACTTACAGAACAAGTTAATGTTTTTGAGAGCATAAAAACATTGTGCATCAACTACAAAAAAGACAGTGCATCTAGAAAAACTGCGGAATACTTGAACTCTCGTCTCGCGACACTAGAGACATGGTGGATAGACTTCCACGAGAGAAACCTGGTTTTAGTCCAAGCTATCGAAGATAAGAGCGAACTCAGCTACTTCACTTCAAACGTTTACGGCAAAACTAAAGAACTTTACGAAACTACTAAGGAGAATATCATGGAACTTTTGACATCTCACCAACAGAAACGTACTACAGATGAGGAGGAGAAACTGCTAACTAGCATCGACTTCGACTTAACCGACATTTGTGAAACTGAACATCACGAGGAAACTGCACCTCCTGATGCACAACTGCAACTACTGATTACTCAACAGAAATGTAACTTCAAGGCTCTAGAGAGAGCTATGTCTAAAATCAAGCTTGAACTTCTAACTGAAAAATGGGAGATTGAAGATCACCTTTCCACTTTGAAGGGGAAATGGAAACCTATCGACAAACTTCACTGGCAACTAGAAGGTGCATTAAAATACTCAAACTTGAAATCGGACTACTCTGCCAAATACGACAATATTGAACTCAACTACGACAACTTGCGAAAACAACTCAACAACAAACTGTGGTCAAACATTCACTACCAACAATCAGCTCCAAAAATCGAAATACCAGATTTTTTTAGTGACTTTATCAACTGGATTTCGTTCAAGGATCTCTTTCTAGAAACAATACACAAGAACCCAACAATTTCTAAATCGCAGAAAATGCAACATCTCAAGACTAAACTGAAAGGTGAAGCCGAACGTTTAGTGCAACATCTCACCGTTAGTGCCGAAAACTATGACTCGTGCTGGGACATACTTACTCATCGGTATGACAATCGTCGTCTTCAATTTACATCATATATGAACGCGATGTAACAACTACCCGTCATCCGATACCCTAATACTGAAAACATCAAAAAAATTCACGACGTCATCACAGAAAGTTTAAACGGACTCACTAACATGGGAGTGGATGCAACCAACTGGGGGCCAATCATCGTGTTCTACATGTCACAGAAATTGGACTCTACAACTTTTAACGACTACACTAAAGAGATTCAAAACAACAGGAAGCTGCCAGATCTAACTGAATTTCTTTCATTCCTGGAAAGTAAATTCATGTCCTTCGAAACTATAAAAAATCGTCATAATGACAATAATAATACACAGAAACAAGGCTGTAATTCGAACTTCAGCAAACCGACAAACAAGTTTCATCATACTTACAACTACAACAACAAGCTAAACATTACGAAAAATTCAACTTTAAACCGAGACAATAAAGACTACTCAAGATCTTTCTACACTGCCTTCGGCAAATGTCCTTTGTGTGATGGCGAACATGTACTCATGCAATGTACTAAATTTGTTGACATGAGCATTCCGCAGCGAATCCACACTGTGACGAAACTGAAACTCTGCAAAAACTGTTTATACCGACACGGAAACAACGATTGTAACTCAACAAAGACATGTAAAGAATGTAATATGAAACACCACACGCTACTTCACTTGGTGAGAAAGGGGAATGAAGCTACTAAAACTGAAAAAACTAACTCTCGCCCTCAACCAACTAGTTCTCATCACCTCAGTACATCAACCATGCAAGTACTTCTAACTACTGTCAAAATAAGGGTAAAAGCCATCGATGGCACTTTTGTAACACTTCGAGCTCTACTAGACCAAGGCTCGCAAGTGAACTTAATCACCGAAAACGCTGCGCAGCTACTGCGGCTGCCTCGTTCCAAACTAAATGCCACGGTATCTGGTATAGGATCCGTATCTGGAGACTGCAAGGGCCGTGTGCAACTCGTGTAAGTCGATACACAGTGACTACACTTTCAACACACAAGCTTTAATACTGAAGAAGCTAACTAACAACTTACCTAACTCGACTTTTGAAAAGGCTAACTGGCCGCATCTGCAAAACTTGAAACTCGGAGATCCGGACTACAATGTAAGCGGCTCTATCGACTTGCTCCTCTCAGCTGATGTCTTTGCACAAATCCTGATGGACGGAGTCCTGAAAGGAAACCAGCACTCGCCAGTCGCACAGCAAACTCAACTTGGCTGGATTCTGTGCGGGAAGCTGCAAACTTTTAATTGCCACGTCACTATTGTGGATCTTAATGACATATCGAAATACTGGGAGAGCGAGGACATCATTCACGGAACTGAAGACATCGATAAAGATGATTACTGTGAAAATTACTACCAACAAACTACAACACGAGGCTCTGACGGGAAGTACATTGTGAAGATGCCTATGGTACCGAATTTTGAATCCGAACTCGGAAAATCGAAGGCTACAGCGATCTCACAATTTCTACAACTTGAAAAACGACTAACTAAACATGAAAAACTATCTACTATGTACAAACACTTCATAACTGAATATTCCGAACTTGAATATATGAAGCCATCGTCTCCAATTACATAAACTACTGAAGGCCCGGAGTGCTACCTACCTCACCACGGCGTCCTTCGTCAAAACTCAACTACTACCAAACTGAGAGTAGTATTCAACGCCTCCAGTAAGACGTCATCTGGAAAAAGCCTCAACTCGCTCATGGAAAAAGGCCCTAACCTACAGAAAGACATACAATCTTTGATTTTAAAATGGAGATCTTACAAATATGCATTTACCGCTGACATCGAAAAAATGTACAGATGCATTTGGATATCTGAAGATCAACAACAACTACAAAAAGTCATATGGCGACCCTCTATTCATGACGCTTTGAGAGAATACACCTTATGTACCTTAACATACGGTACAAAATGTGCGCCTTGGGTTGCAATGCGTACATTAAAACTGCTTGCATTAGACGATGGACACAAGTACCCAGATGCCGCAAAAATACTGCAAAATGAGTTTTATGTCGACGACCTTACGAGCGGACATGACACGCTCGAAGGCGCTTTAAAGCTTCAAACAACACTGATAGAACTACTGAAGGGCGGTAGTATGAACCTTCGTAAATGGTCATCCAACTGCCCTGACCTATTGAAAAACTTAACTGAAGATCAAATTTCTAACTGCAATTTTGACTTCAAGCATGAAAACTCTCAGAAAACACTCGGACTCGGATGGGATCCTAACTTGGACACATTCACGTTTAACTGGAATCTAGAGGAGAAATCGAAGCCACTCACCAGACGGACTCTACTGTCTGAGATCTCTCAGCTCTATGACCCACTGGGATGGCTGTCTCCAGTAACTGTAACTGCAAAACTGATTTTTCAACGAGTGTGGGAAGAGAACAAACTACTGGAATGGGATGAACCACTACCTTCTTCGATACAAGAAGACTGGCTGAAACTTAGAGCTGAAATACCTAAACTGAAAACTGTAAAAATCCAAAGATGGATTGGAAGTACTATAAAAAACATCGAACTACTGGGATTTTCTGATGCCAGCGATAAGGCTTACTCGTGTGTCATATATACGCGCGGCATAAACGAAAACGGACAACCTTCACTGAACCTACTTGCAGCGAAAACTAGGGTTGCCCCGCTCGCACAAAAACTTACTTTGCCACGACTAGAACTATGTGGTGCTTTACTATTGTCTCAACTAATGGACAAAGTAAACAACTCACTGAACGAACACAACGTCACTATGTGGGCCTGGACTGACTCCAAGGTGGTATTGGCATGGCTGCAAGGAGAAAGTACCAAATGGGAACGTTACGTTGAGAATCGAGTTAGGAAGATCAAACAGGTGATTCCAGCCAAACAATGGTCTTACATCGAATCAAAAGGTAATCCTGCAGATTGTGCAACCAGAGGAGTAGAGCCGAAGAAACTGCTCAACTACGAGCTGTGGTGGAACGGTCCAGCTCAACTAAAAACTACATCGGTTGAGACATCCCAACTTGAAACTATGAACTGCCATTTTACTACCGACATCGATGCAAAACAGTAAAGTAAAGTAAAGTAAAAAATGTTTTTATTGACATGTAGATACATTTTGCGTTATTACAGTTTAAACCTCAGATACCTACGCTAGGCTAAGAAAAACCTGTGTTATAGGCATCTGCGCTCCTCCATTAAATGACAAAATATTAGTATCTTAAATGAATTAGTACAATGTTTATGACAAAAATTAACAAGTAAAATACAAAATAAGATAATTGTATAAAAAAAAATGGACATAAGAATGAAAAAATAAATCATTATATACATTGTTATTATTATTATATTTACTAGGTTAAACATTCATAAGTTATACATACATTTTACAAGTTATTTATTAGTCAAAATATTTTCATTTTTTAAAATCAAAAGTAATTTTATAATTCCTAAGTAAGCTAAAAATTTAGCTCATTATAAGTGGTGGCGTTATAACTTCAAATGTGTGTGTGTGTGTGTGTGTGTGTGTGTGTGAGTGTGTGTGTTTGTGTGTGTGTGTGTTGTGTGTTATTTGTTGTGTGTTTGTGAGTACGTGTGTGAGTGAGATGCTTATTATTATGATCATTATTTAATTCATTATCGTTAGAAGATGTTCAGTCTTTGTATAATTTAGAGAAAGCAATTTGTGAGTTATAGTTTTTTTTTTATTTAAAATTATTCAAGTTTTTTAAAACGATATCTTTTGAAAGCTTGTTATAGACAAATCCAGCCAAAAAACAAGGAAATCTTTGACAAAAGGTAGTTCTAAATTTCGGTACTCGAAAAACTTTATAAGTGCGGCGCGTACTTTTCCATTTAGTTGTTTGACTTTGGGGTTGCTTCTTATGCTGTCTTAGAAGCATCCTTAGGATGAAAAGTTGACGAACAGACAGTACTCCTGCATCTTGATATAGCGTCTCGGTAGGATATCCAAATGGCAAAGAGTGCATAACTTTAAGAACTGCGCGTTGAGCTCTCTCTAGAGGTAGTAAAGTGGTTTTAGCACATCCTCCCCAAGAATCTATGCAGTACATCAAGAGTGACTGACAGAAGGCAAAATATATAGTTTTAATGACTTTGACGTCAGCTACATGCCGGATATTTTTAAAGATAGCCATGAGTTTACGGATCTTACTAGTTAATATTTGAATGTGTGACTTAAAGTTAAGAGTGCTGTCTAATGTAACACCCAAGATATTTTATTGTATTGACTCTTTCAAGTGTTCGACATTTGCAAGTCTTTCTTAAACATTCAGTACTATTTTCATGAAAGTAAATACTATAGTCAGCAGTAGATGGTTGAGTTCTTTGGAGAATAGAAAATGTAATGATTTTAGATTTTTCAGCGTTGAGACTAAGCAAATTGTGAGACAACCATGCTGATACTGTATCAAATCCATTTTGAGCATCTTGGAATACCTGGGCCCAACTCTCTCCTCGAAATACAAGGACCGTGTCATCCGCAAATGTAAAAATTTTGCCGTTAATTGGGGTAAAATTACAGAGTTCGTTAATATATATGAGAAAGAGGGTCGGTCCCAAAATGCTTCCCTGTGGCACGCCGTACGTCACAAGCTGTGGCAGCAAACAGAACGTAGCAGCCCTACAAGACTCGAAAAATGAAAACTTCATAATCAACTTGTTAAACAAATGCAGCTCCTCAATGCGAGCTAAGCGCATCGTCGCTTGGGTCATGCGCTTTATTACAAAGTCCCGGACAGCAGCGGCAAAACTCGACACCGCTCGTGCCAATATTGCGATAACTACCTACTTGACAACAAGCGAACTACTTAATGCAAACAAACTGATGATACGTGTTATGCAAAGATTCGAATTTAAATCTGAATACAACTTACTAACTAAAAAGGAAGCTGTGAACAACAAGAGTTCAATCTTCAAACTTAATCCTTACTTGGATGAAGACGACATCATACGCGTCGGAGGTCGACTGAACAAAACTAACTTGCCGTTGGGCATGAAGAACCCCGTCATCTTACCACGAGACGGCAGATTGACTCAACTGGTGATCGATGAGGTTTACGCTGCAACCCTCCACGGCGGGGCGCGACTTACGCTCGCCTACATACGTCAACGATACTGGATCGTCGGAGGCAACCGAGTTGTGAAAACACATCAACGTCGCTGCGTGCGATGTCTTCGATTTAAACCAACTGATAATTATCAGATCATGGCCAATCTACCAACTCAACGTGCAATCCCTTCCCGTCCCTTTACACATACGGGGGTTGACTTTACCGGAAATGTGGCAGTCAAACTGAACAAGGGAAGAGGGGTGAAAACTACTAAAGGCTACATTGCCATTTTCGTGTGCATGGCGACTAAGGCGGTACACATTGAGCTCGTCTCGGACCTCAGCACCGAAACTTTCATCGCTGCATTCCAGAGACTATGTGCAAGACGCGGAACTCCGAAACACATGTACTCAGACTGCGGCACCAACTTTATTGGAGCTTCAAAGTTCCTAAAAACCGAGTATGAACTCTTCAAAACTGAACTATCACCAGAGTTTTTCGACGAGATTGGCAAATTGGAAGTAGAGTGGCATTTCAACGCACCAGCCTGGCCGACAGCAGGCGGGCTTTGGGAGGCTTCCGTTCGTTCAATGAAGCACCATCTACGTCGGGTCCTGGGGGAACAAAAACTAACATACGAAGAGTTTACCACACTACTGACTAAAATAGAAGCCTGCATGAACTCGCGGCCTCTATGTCCACTAACTGAGGACCCAGAAGATTTCTACAACTACCTGACTCCTGGCCACTTCCTAACTGGAAGCCCTACAATGACTCTCCCGCTCTAAAACTACGAAGACGAGCGAAACATAAATTTACGCCAAAGGTGGCAACTAACAGAGCACATGCTTCGACAATTTTGGAAGTCGTGGTCCAGCGACTATCTATCTCAGCTACAGGCCAGGAGCAAATGGCAAAAACCAACTAAAAGTCTCGAAAAAGGCGACATTGTCTTGGTGAAGGATAACAATCTACCGCCAGGCAAGTGGGCTATGGGAAAAGTGATCGAGTTACACCCAGGACAAGATGGGCACGCCAGGGTAACCACTTTAAAAACCCAGGCTGGTCTACTGAAGAGGCCGATTACTAAACTTGCCAAAATTTTACCATTCGACGGTAAAACTACAACTGAAAACTTGACAAAACAAACTAATAACGTTACTTCAACTACGCCTTCAAACTCAACTACTAAGTGCAAACGTACTGGAAAGAAAAGTTTCATTACAATGATCATTTCATTTCTAATGTTATTTGCACTGATAACTGGATCGCACTGTGCATCTACTGACGTCAGCGAAGGCGTACAGTCGAGCGCTCGGATTACAGACCTTGGACGCGAGCGCCCGATTTACTACGATACAATTGGAAAAGTACAACTAATTCACGACGAATGGATTCTACTTACATACTACAACTTAACTACTTACTGGCAAGCTACTAAAGAAATCGAGAACTACTTGGAGGATATACAAAATCTATGTCATAAACTGGACCAGAGGTACTGTGAAAGTACGACACAACAAATATTACATGAGATGTATCAACTTAACCACTACAACAACATACTTTTGGCCCCGCATAAACATCTATCTGATCGCAGACGATGCTCTCTTATAGATGGTGTGGGATACTTAGCGAACAGTCTGTTTGGAGTCTTGGATCAACGTTTCGCCGAGAAATACCAACAAGACATTCAAGATATACAGAACAACGAGAAATACCTACTAGAACTCATGAAAAACCAAACAACAATCATCGAACTCGAAAACGACATCATGAAGCGAAGCAAAGAGAACATCCAACACCAATTTGCCACCATGAACAAGTACATGAATGACACTGACATGAGACTGTCAAACCTTGAGTCGAAAATCGGAACCGTCATGGCAACCAACTACTACACTTCAGCATCGCTCACTGCACACTTACTACTTACGAACCTGAAGAACGTGCAAGACATACTGTTCAACGCACTCGTAGATGTCTACAAAGGACACATTGATGTGCATCTCCTCACCCCGGTCAATCTCATCAAACAACTGAACGAGATCGCGGGCAGGTTGCCGAAAACATTAACTTTTCCCGTAGAAAATATTCAAGCGGAGATAAAGGATGTTTACAAACTACTATACTTGAAGGCTCGAGTTACAAACAAGTACTTCATGTTCGAGATACACATTCCATTGACGAGCGATGAAGACTTTACTCTCTATCGAGTCATCCCTCTGCCTTTGAAGGCTATAGAAGACGAAATCGAAACTACCAAGTATGTACTTGCATCGGCCAAGTACATAGCTGTCAACTTCAGAAAGAACTCTTACATCAGCTTGAACGAAGACGGAATGAAGCAGTGCATTCAACGGAGTACTAACAAATTTGTGTGCAGTCTACATTTACCCATTAGAACTTTGGATAGTAAAGACGCACCCTGTGAAGAAAAACTATTAGGTCATCATACGACCTCACCGTGCATTGTAAAGAAAGCCGAATGCATCGCCGCCTGGATCAAGTTACATTCAACAAACACCTGGCTGGCGGTGTGTTGCGACTCGTGCACACTACGAACTATCTGTGGCAGTGACGTCACCTCGCATCAGATAAACACATCGGGACTTATCACTTTAGAGCAAGGATGCGTGATGCAAAACAAAGACTCGACTATCTACGCTCACAATCTGTATCACAGTGATGCGAGACTAAACTTGTACTCGGCGGAACCGCCGAAACTAGATAAATCTATAAATAGCATCGTCAACTCGCAGCACACACCTCACTTACAACTACTGCCTGAAAACGAAAACCTAGAAAGGGTCTCAAAACAGCTGGAGCAGCAGAAGACAAACGAGCTTCACCTCCCGGCTACTATAACTTCACATGACATTCATCAATATACTATCTGCTATACACTATTAGCAGTCGTTGTCATATCGGCTTTGGTGTGGGTTATGAGGAAGAGAGGCTGGTGCAACAGAACAACAACTTATGTCACGACGGCAGAAGTAACGAAAACTGAGAGGTTGGAACTGCAGCCCTGTGACTCTACTACCACAGCTGACAGACCGCGCCAATTCGGCCGGTCATTTTCGCTATCAGAGCGGCCGCGGCCACGTCACGATAAGTCACTCACAGAGGCACAGCGCGGGCGGGCTCGGCCACTGCCTCAGCGAGAAAACGTCAAGGATGTGGAATTTTCTTTTGATTGACATTTTTATTTCGTTTACATTTTTATTACTACTTAACTACTTTTTACTTTTGAACTATTTTTAATATTGACTTTGTACTGACGATTCTCTCTCTCCCGCTGTCACCCTTTTTTGGGGTTGGTAATATGTACGGAGTTCATTACTTCACTTTGTATTTGCAACTTAGCACATTTCACAACAACTGACTTACTTAGAGTACGCTTTGACGCGCCGCGACAGACACACGCGGTCGAGTGAGAATCGCCTTCCATTTAACTGTAATTTGTGTCTAAATAAACTCTACATAAAAACTATTACTACTACAACTTATTATTTTGTACGGTCTTAACTGGGATCGTACAGTAAAATTTCGCGTTTTTCAGAAAACTCATCATAAAACCCTTGTATTCAAGCACCCTTTGAGAAGGACGCACAAAGAGGTACTTACTCTGGTACTTATAAATAAATTGTCGTATTTGCCGCTGACATAAATATTAATTAAGTGAACAATGCCGCTCGGACTATATTGTGGAATAATTAAATCTTGTTTGCGGGTAATTAAATAAAAAGACGGTCTGTGGGGTAGGTACTACTTTTGTTTTAAATAGAGAAGCATTTGACTACTATTTTTAACTGACTTAAAAAAAAGAGGAGGTTTCTCAATTCGACCGCATAGATATATTTTTTTATGTTTGTTCGCGGATAACTTTGTCGTTTTTGAACCGATTTTGATAATTATTTTTTTGTTGAAAATAAAATGTCCCAAAGATGATACCATTGTAATTTCAGTGAGATCTGATACGTATCTCCTGAGATATAATGATAAAAGCCTCAAACTTGCTACTGAAACTGACTCAGGGGAAATTGAAGTCGGTTGGTTTAGTTTTTAAACTACCTACCTTAATTATTAGACACTTGTAACATTTTAGATTTATATTTATCGTGAGTTTGAATCATGATTTTAAAGTGCCGACTATTATACTCATATACTGTTTGATGTCGACTGTCTCGACCTAGGTTTCGTGCATGTCCGATGCACTTCCTCGGGGATTTTAAGCAGTAGGATCGCGACGACCGCTGCATGTTACATTATTTTCGTTTTAGGTAAGTATTTTTTAGAAAATACTTTAGTTTGAAATGCTTTTTTGAAATCTATGGAAAAGTTAGAAACACAAGCTTTTTAAACAAAAGCTTGTGTTTTTAACTTATAATTTATTTTGTTAGTATACAGTGTGATTATAAGTAAAATGTTTAAGTTTAAGTATTCGTGTATCATGTAAATGTTTAAGTATTAATTATGTTCTGTAATTCAGAAATGTATCTAGAGGCTTCAGTTAGTTGATTTTGGATGACTCTTTGGCGTATGTATAGGATAGATAGTTGCCTTCGAAGCTAGAGGTAGCCAGTTCAAAATCTAGCCGTTACCAATGGATTTTTCAGTGTGCATTCATTGGTTCTCGTCCACAGGTGGTAGGGGCATTATATCGATGTTCCGCCTGACTTGCTACGAAAAAGTAGCTTACCAACACTGAGGAAAAATCCTGCCGCCAAAACCCTACGGTGTTCAGTAGCACACAGCCCTTGAGAACTTTTTTTTTTTAATTTTCTTTATGACAAAAGTCAGATATAGTCAGAGTATCTAGCGTCATCACCATCTTCGATCTCATCATCGCTTACCGCCAAGAAAGTGGTCAGACGCTACTTATCAGATAAAAAAAAAACATGAAAATTAAAGCGTCGATAAGCAGCTACGTTACAGAGAGGCGAGTTCTTGGGAGCTTTTATTAAAATTCTTTCGCCAAATTATTTTGCTTTGAAAGAACCGTAAGCAAAATATTAAGGTGGATAAATTGAAAATATTAATCTCTTCCGTATTGCACCCCTGATTATTTTTACAGCTGAGAGAGTGATTATAATCATTATGGAATACCAGATTACCTTCCTGTTATTTGTGTCAACTATGATAGTAAATAAGTACCGAAAGAAGGTATGTCCTTGAATGACCTATCCTAGAGTTCCTTATAAAAACCTGTTCCACTGCTTTGACGAACTTGACTCTTTATATCAATCACTTAATTCTTTGCGTCTTTAAGGCTCGTTTTGGCATATGCGAAAGGAATCGCGCTTCGATAAACGAACGTGAGTCAGTGGTTAAACGCTAGTTTATCTAATACTATAAGAATCTTTGTCCTGACATACTGACTGACTGACAGACAACGCACAACCTAAACCGCTGGTCGTAGAGACTTGAAATTTGGAGGGTATATTTATCTTAGTACGTTAAAGTGTACTAAGAAAGGATTTTTCAAAATTCACCCCTTTAAGGGATAAAACGGGGGTTCAGAGTTTGTATGGAGAAACAAGATAAGATAGTCTTTTCTATTCGAAACTTCACACAAGTGCTTCAGTAAACAAATAAGTAAATACGTGTTTTAGGCTTTTTCAAAATTCCACCCCTAAGAGGGTGAAGTGTGGTTACAAAGTCTATAAATCAATATTGTTTCGTATTGCGCTGAAATTTGGCATGCAGATAGTTATTACGACATTAGTTCCCTCTGAAATATGATTTTCTAAAATTCGGAGTGAATTTTAAGGGGATGAAACGGGGGTTTAAAGTTTGTATGAAGAAACAAGATTCGATAGTTTTTTCTGTTCGAAACTTCACACAAGTGCTTCAGTTTAATAAGTAAATACGTGTTTCAGGCTTTTTTGAAATTCCAACCCTAAGAGGGTGAAACAGGGTAACAAAGTCTGAAAATCAATATTATTTCGGATTGCGCTGAAATTTGGCACGCAGATAGTTATTATGACGTTAGTATCTGTTAAGAAAGGATTTTCCAAAATTCACCCTTGAAGGGGATGAAACGGGGGTTTAAAGTTTGTATGGAGAAACAAGATAAGATAGTCTTTTCTATTCGAAACTTCGCACAAGTACTTCAGTAAATAAATAAATAAATACGTGTTTCAGGCTTTTTCGAAATGCCACCCCTAAAAGGGTGAAATTGGGTACAAAGTCTGAAATTAATATTGTTTCGGATAAATTGGCTGAAATTTGGCATGCAGATAGTTATTTTGACGTAGGTAACCGCTAAGAAAGGATTTTTCAAAATTCACTCTTTAAGGGGATGAAGCAGGGTTTCAGAGTTTGGATAGTGATTTTTTTCGACTTTTTACACCGCTTTCCGCTTAGAAAGGATTTTTACAAATTCTGCCCGGATATTACTTATTATTTTTAATCATGTATATAAACTCATAGATTTACTTAAGTTCTTCTATAACTAAATGAGTAAGTACGCGTTGCAGGATTTGCAAGGGGTTGGTAAAAATGTCTGAAAATCAATATGGTTTTTCGGGTTTTATAAATATTAATCTAGTCACGCAATAACTTGAAAATGAGTGAACCGATTGGTTTTTACTTCTTTGATGTCTTTTATGATAGAAACATTTTAACAAAATAAAAGTTTTAAGTAAATAAAAGAAGTCTTTAACGCGGGCGAAGCCGCGGGGCAATTCTAGTTTGATATTTAAAAAAACGCACCTGCATGTGTCAGTGTGTTCATGACCAGCAATGTTATCACAGAATTTGATAGGGATTGTAATGAACGAAATGACAGAGTTGACGCTATACAGCCTGCATAGCTGCGTCCCGATCATTTTCATTTTGTTCATTCATGTTAGTCAGTGTCGGCCATAAATTTAGTATTATGTAACTGTGGTGTCAGTACCGATAAGGTAGGTGCGTGAATGCCGCAAAAACGCTTCGTGTTTCGCGAAGTTGTGCGGCGTTCACGCACGACAAAATATTTTGATTCAGTGCGACTATGTTCGTGAGAAATCCGCGTTTGATAAGCATAGAAAATGTGGAAACAAAAACGAGCTTATACGCGAAAAAGTACCTTATATCAGAAACCGCTCAAGCTCAACGAGCTTTCACTTATAGATACTGGCCGCGCTTAACGCTCAAGCGCTCAATTATCGCGTAATAAAATATCTTCTTACCTTTATAAACTGCTTAAAATATCATACCTGATGCATTTTTATATATTATTATTTATATTTTATTATTTATACCAAGTTTAAAATCAGTTCCCTTGAAAGTGAAAACATAGAAGCATCATTTAAGCTAGCTTTCTACCTCACTGACTTCTAACCCAAACTTTAATTGAGTTTAACGAGTCTCCATCGCATGGAATAGTTCTGAGAAACCGCAAGTAATGATGCAAGATGGGACCAAGCAAAAACTTGCTACAATCCGCAAGCTAGCTAATCGAAAATGGTCGACTTGAAGGAACTGGCAACCTCTCGAATTGGGTCATCCAACGGCCCATGACGGGTTGTGAATTTACAGGACTTTTACCATTATTTATAGGGTTGGTACCTTCTTACTTTACTTTCTGAAGTGAAACTTCCTTAGACGCACTGAGGTACAATTTAACTAAGCGTCACGGTCAGAATGAAACAGAAGTGACGTACGCGTAAATCTAAATTGTCAATATTTCAATGTGAAAGAAACTTCACTTCTTCACGCGTAACTTTTCACGCACTTCCGGTTTTTTTTAAGTAGGATAGCATCGTAGGAATTAGGATATATCAAATATTATCCAAACATAATTATACTGTGGTAGCTAATTCTCAGGGTTGTAAAATATGATGGATGCAGAAATGAGGAAATATTTATAGATGCGCGAGATGTAGAGTTTTTGTACTAAGTAAATATTAAGATCGTGGATTTGAAGGGGAAGTTCTGAGTGAGTCAAATTGTTGATCATATGTAACTTATCCTTTATTCATAATGCGTATATAAATAATACACGCTTTACTATGAACGCATGTGCAGTTCGAATATTACAACGTTTCAACAGAACAATGTCAAAGTCAAACTCAAAGTCAAAGCATTTATTCAGTATATGGGCAAATTAAAAATTAGCACTTACACACGTCAAATAACATTAAATAGATCATATTCAACAAAAAATATAGATATAACAGAAACATAACGCTTTGAATTTACAAAAAAAAATTTGCAGAAAAGAAAGGAAAAATTGAACAGACTGGACGACACCAGACAACTTTAAACAGAAGTAAGTAGTCTATTTTCGTCATGTCATTATTAGTATAGCGTTTAGTTTAGTTCATTAAATTTTATGAAAACCTTTTTTTAATTTTTTTACTCCAAAAACCTTAAGTTTCAACTATTTTAAAAAATAAAAAATACTTGTTAATCTTGTTCTCAAGGTACTTAGTCTTGTTCTCAAGTGATTCACATAATGCAAATGCATATTTAAAAAAAAAAACAAAATATTAGCCAAACTTTCTTAGTTTATTTGTTTTATCCGATTGCAAACTTTCATACTAAGTCAAGCAACTGCAAAAGATCTAATACGCGACATCTCTTCATCCTTCTCCTACCTTCCCTTCAAGACTTTTTATATATAAACAAGGTGCGCCCGTGGCTTGCCCGCGATTTCCCTGGTTATAAAACTTTCACTTGAATCACTGTATCTATTGATGAAAATCGAATCAAAAATTCAAAATCCTTTGCGTTGATTAAAAGATCTAAGCGTACAGACGGGGGAAGCGACTTAGTATTATACTATGTAAAGAAGCATAATTACTTTATGATAAAGAGTGATCCTTCTGATAATATTATCGCTTTACAAATTGATAACAAATTAACTCAACTTTAGCGAAACAAAAGCACATATACTCTCAAAGTTGAGATCACATAAGGACCGCTACATAGAACCGCTCTTATCAACTTAAAATCTTTCCACCATTGTTCTCTATGCGGAAAAGGACGTCCAAAGCGATAACTTAATAATTCAATGTAAGTAGAAATGTCTTACCAACCGAGTAAATTAAATATTCACAACTCGAAAGTCAAAGGCATTGTGAGATGCAGCTAGATTCTGAGGGATATCAAAGAATTTGCTGCCGCTTGAAAATGTTCAGAGTTGACTTAATTAAATGTCATAGCAGTTTCATTCACTACAATTACATAATGTATGGCTGTGGACGCAGACAGAAGACAACTTTTATACCTATATGAAAACATGTTTGCTATTATTCAGCATTGAAATTATTATCAAATTAAACTTAGCGAAAGACATTATTAGGAATAATCATATCTTCGATAACTACTGAATATTTTTAAATGCCTTATAAACATTTACTTCTAAAATTAAAGCGTGAGTTTTCAGTCGAGTTTTAGTTTTTAACTTACTCATGGCCGGTATCTCAGTACTTTATTGAGAGTTTATCTACGCAATAACGCTATCATTGAGGAGATAAACACTCAATAAATGTACCTCAATTACTTGTTGCTATATGTAAATGCAAACCCTGTTCTCAATTTCATTGGAACTCGCAGGTAGTAGAATTTTGGAAGTTTCCGCCGATCAAGGGATCGTATAACTTTCTGCAATTCGCATATTATTTTGTGTACGTACGATCCAACTTTTACGTCTATGGCTATGAAAATTACCATACTCAAGTAGCACCCATAGCATACATTATTCTCAAGTCTTGGAGTGATTACAAATGTAAATACATATTTAGGAATTCATAATATTTAATGTAAAGTGTAATAGTAGTTTATGAAACTGTTGCATATATACACGAGAGGGTTTTCATTTTGCAATATTTTTTGAATTTTTTATGTTTTTTTTAATGTGCAACCTACTTTGCTAGTAAGCTTACAAAAGAAATCAATTGTCATGCATAAAGTCTATCATTATGGTATTATTTCCGAATTCATAATCCGAACTTTACGATATGAGTGTAGATAAAGTCTATTCTATATAGGGACATTTTTAACCACAGAATAGTAGAATAGTAGTATTCTACTGTTCTTCTGTTTGTTTAAAACAATTAAGTTGCACCATCTCATACTTTAACCGTTACTATAAGTACTGTTAGTATTTTGTGTAAAACCTGTACAGATTCGTAGTGACCGTCATCGTCCTCAGTCCAACGATTGTCAGGAAATAAATAGGCACCCAAGATACAGGCCTAGCCTAGTTTGGGGCCCAATTGGTTAACTGTACGATGTCTGTTAACAATGATTAAAGCTATTTATTATATTATTGATTCTTCTATTATTAATTAAGATTGCAAAACCTATGATCAGTGTAATTACTAATTAATATTGGTTTGTAAATATAAATGTCCAAATTATAATATTATTTCGAATTTTGAATTTATTAACTTACGTAGGCAATTAATTAATTTATAATTTATTATTGAATGTAATGTAACATGAATTGAATTGAAATGAAATCATTTAAGTAAAATGTACAATGTAATGTAAAATTTTTTTGAAATAAATATCTTTATCTTTATCTTTAAGTATAAGCGGTGTTTTTGTATGGTTTGACTGATTTTTGACATTAGTAGGATGGTGCAACTCAGCCTTATATTTAAGTACAGTGTATAGACACACTGCGAGTGTCTTGGATAAAGTGAAACCCGTAAAATATAGTGAACTAGCTGTGCCCGCGACTTCGTCCGCGTGGAATAGTGTCTTTGGGTTGCATTTTTAGGGTTCCGTACCCAAAGAGTAAAACGAGACCCTCGGGAACGGGATTAATTATCCCCCTCCCCCCTCCCCTCCCCTCCCCGCATCCCCGCGGAATCACTCTTGAGTGATTCAGACAGAATGTTCTGAAATAATAGTAAATATTATGTTAGCAATAGTTACATAGATAGATAGATAGATAGATAACTCTTTATTGAACACCATTTACAGATAGGATACAACTTAAAACTAACAAATTATTTCTAATGATGATGTCAATGGGCGGTCTTATCGCTCAGAGCGATCTCTTCCAGACAACCGTGTACGGAATGGATTGAATATAATGGAGGGCGATGGTATCCTAATTACATAAGCAAAATTACTATAGATATATTTATATACCTACATACTATTACATATATGCTATACCAACAGACATACATACATATACAACATATATATATAGTAACATATCTACTAACAATAATAACAATTAGTTGACAATGACGTAATAACATATATATGTATATATAATAACAATATCACATATAATGCACACATAAACCTGAACTCAGGCTGCAATATTTAATCATCATAATTATTAAGATTAATTAAGGACAAATCAAACAGAAGACAAAAAAATCGCTTTAAAAATTACAATGGAGACGCAGCTTACGTAAAATGAAACGTGTATAATATACATTCAAATATTTAGGCACTTGTGCTTGTTGATCAGCAAAGTATAGATCATATTAATATAATAGAAAAGCGTTAATAACTAGGATGCTGTATCACATCGATGTGATATACTGTCCCAGGTTAATAAGAATAAAAACGTAATGCTAAGCTTAAATACAGCACTAATATAAATTAAAGTAAAAATAACTTGTCTATGGTTCAAAATAATGACATTGACAGTACACTAATCAGTACACAGCCGGATTATGTCATTGTCAGTTGTTGTCAACTAATTGTTGTTACATACTAATTGTAATACACAATATATACATACATACACACTTCCCTCTCCCCTCCCCTTTCCCCCCACTTCCCCCTCCCCTTTCCCTGACCTTCCCCTACCCTTTACCACCCCTCCCCCTCCCCTTCCCCTTCCCATCACTTCCACCTCTCCTTCCATCCCCTCCCTCCCCCTTCTCCCTCACAAACTTGTCATATTTATTTATATCGAATTAACAGCCTAAAAAATAAGTTTCAAGCTTCTAGCTCCTAAAATGACGATACTTCCATACAACTTTTCATCTCCCCTTTCATCCTCTTACAACCCTTTTTTCGCATTAAAAAGTAGCCTATGTCCTTTCTCAGGCTCTTCTGACTTCTTCAGACTATCTGTGTACCAAATTTCATTTAAATCGGTTCAGTGGTTTTGGCGTGAAAGTGAGACAGACAGACAGACAGAAAGACAGTTACTTTCGCATTTATAATATTAGTTAGGATATCGCATATTGCTTTGTTGACTGTCAAACGTTGACCTCTTTCTTGGGAAATATATTATAAAATATAAATCCAATTAAGTCCTTATAAGTAAAAAATGGATTTATTATTATATTATTTTTTTTAATTATATTAACTTTAACTAGTCCATATATATTAGGAGATCCTGATAATTATGTATATCCTTGTATGAGCTGTAGGTATTACAGCATTTTTATTACTATTATCCTTACCTGTATTAGCTGGAGCTATTACTATATTATTAACCGATCGAAATTTACATACTTCATTTTTTGATCCTGCTGGGGGAGGTGACCCTATTCTTTATCAACATTTACTTTGATTTTTTGGACATCCTGAAGTATATATTTTAATTTTACCTGGATTCGGAATAATTTCTCATATTATTTCCCAAGAAAGAGGTCAACGTTTGACAGTCAACAAAGCAATATGCGATATCCTAACTAATATTATAAATGCGAAAGTAACTCTGTCTTTCTGTCTGTCTGTCTGTCTCACTTTCACGCCAAAACCACTGAACCGATTTAAATGAAATTTGGTACACAGATAGTCTGAAGAAGTCAGAAGAGCCTGAGAAAGGACATAGGCTACTTTTTAATGCGAAAAAAGGGTTGTAAGAGGATGAAAGGGGAGATGAAAAGTTGTATGGAAGTATCGTCATTTTAGGAGCTAGAAGCTTGAAACTTATTTTTTAGGCTGTTAATTCGATATAAATAAATATGACAAGTTTGTGAGGGAGAAGGGGGAGGGAGGGGATGGAAGGAGAGGTGGAAGTGATGGGAAGGGGAAGGGGAGGGGGAGGGGTGGTAAAGGGTAGGGGAAGGTCAGGGAAAGGGGAGGGGGAAGTGGGGGGAAAGGGGAGGGGAGAGGGAAGTGTGTATGTATGTATATATTGTGTATTACAATTAGTATGTAACAACAATTAGTTGACAACAACTGACAATGACGTAATCCGGCTGTGTACTGATTAGTGTACTGTCAATGTCATTATTTTGAACCATAGACAAGTTATTTTTACTTTAATTTATATTAGTGCTGTATTTAAGCTTAGCATTACGTTTTTATTCTTATTAACCTGGGACAGTATATCACATCGATGTGATACAGCATCCTAGTTATTAACGCTTTTCTATTATATTAATATGATCTATACTTTGCTGATCAACAAGCACAAGTGCCTAAATATTTGAATGTATATTATACACGTTTCATTTTACGTAAGCTGCGTCTCCATTGTAATTTTTAAAGCGATTTTTTTGTCTTCTGTTTGATTTGTCCTTAATTAATCTTAATAATTATGATGATTAAATATTGCAGCCTGAGTTCAGGTTTATGTGTGCATTATATGTGATATTGTTATTATATATACATATATATGTTATTACGTCATTGTCAACTAATTGTTATTATTGTTAGTAGATATGTTACTATATATATATGTTGTATATGTATGTATGTTGGTATAGGATATATGTAATAGTATGTAGGTATATAAATATATCTATAGTAATTTTGCTTATGTAATTAGGATACCATCGCCCTCCATTATATTCAATCCATTCCGTACACGGTTGTCTGGAAGAGATCGCTCTGAGCGATAAGACCGCCCATTGACATCATCATTAGAAATAATTTGTTAGTTTTAAGTTGTATCCTATCTGTAAATGGTGTTCTATAAAGAGTTATCTATCTATCTATCTATCTATGTAACTATTGCTAACATAATATTTACTATTATTTCAGAACATTCTGTCTGAATCACTCAAGAGTGATTCCGCGGGGATGCGGGGAGGGGAGGGGAGGGGGGAGGAGGATAATTAATCCCGTTCCCGAGGGTCTCGTTTTACTCTTTGGGTACGGAACCCTAAAAATGCAACCCAAAGACACTATTCCACGCGGACGAAGTCGCGGGCACAGCTAGTTCACTATATTTTACGGGTTTCACTTTATCCAAGACACTCGCAGTGTGTCTATACACTGTACTTAAATATAAGGCTGAGTTGCACCATCCTACTAATGTCAAAAATCAGTCAAACCATACAAAAACACCGCTTATACTTAAAGATAAAGATAAAGATATTTATTTCAAAAAATTTTTACATTACATTGTACATTTTACTTAAATGATTTCATTTCAATTCAATTCATGTTACATTACATTATTGAATGTAATGTAACATGAATTATAAATTAATTAATTGCCTACGTAAGTTAATAAATTCAAAATTCGAAATAATATTATAATTTGGACATTTATATTTACAAACCAATATTAATTAGTAATTACACTGATTATAAGTTTTGCAATCTTAATTAATAATAGAAGAATCAATAATATAATAAATAGCTTTAATCATTGTTAACAGACATCGTACAGTTAACCAATTGGGCCCCAAACTAGGCTAGGCCTGTATCTTGGGTGCCTATTTATTTCCTGACAATCGTTGGACTGAGGACGATGACGGTCACTACGAATCTGTACAGGTTTTACACAAAATACTAACAGTACTTATAGTAACGGTTAAAGTATGAGATGGTGCAACTTAATTGTTTTAAACAAACAGAAGAACAGTAGAATACTACTATTCTACTATTCTGTGGTTAAAAATGTCCCTATATAGAATAGACTTTATCTACACTCATATCGTAAAGTTCGGATTATGAATTCGGAAATAATACCATAATGATAGACTTTATGCATGACAATTGATTTCTTTTGTAAGCTTACTAGCAAAGTAGGTTGCACATTAAAAAAAACATAAAAAATTCAAAAAATATTGCAAAATGAAAACCCTCTCGTGTATATATGCAACAGTTTCATAAACTACTATTACACTTTACATTAAATATTATGAATTCCTAAATATGTATTTACATTTGTAATCACTCCAAGACTTGAGAATAATGTATGCTATGGGTGCTACTTGAGTATGGTAATTTTCATAGCCGTAGACGTAAAAGTTGGATCGTACGTACACAATATAATATGCGAATTGCAGAAAGTTATACGATCCCTTGATCGGCGGAAACTTCCAAAATTCTACTACCTGCGAGTTCCAATGAAATTGAGAACAGGGTTTGCATTTACATATAGCAACAAGTAATTGAGGTACATTTATTGAGTGTTTATCTCCTCAATGATAGCGTTATTGCGTAGATAAACTCTCAATAAAGTACTGAGATACCGGCCATGAGTAAGTTAAAAACTAAAACTCGACTGAAAACTCACGCTTTAATTTTGGAAGTAAATGTTTATAAGGCATTTAAAAATATTCAGTAGTTATCGAAGATATGATTATTCCTAATAATGTCTTTCGCTAAGTTTAATTTGATAATAATTTCAATGCTTAATAATAGCAAACATGTTTTCATATAGGTATAAAAGTTGTCTTCTGTCTGCGTCCACAGCCATACATTATGTAATTGTAGTGAATGAAACTGCTATGACATTTAATTAAGTCAACTCTGAACATTTTCAAGCGGCAGCAAATTCTTTGATATCCCTCAGAATCTAGCTGCATCTCACAATGCCTTTGACTTTCGAGTTGTGAATATTTAATTTACTCGGTTGGTAAGACATTTCTACTTACATTGAATTATTAAGTTATCGCTTTGGACGTCCTTTTCCGCATAGAGAACAATGGTGGAAAGATTTTCAGTTGATAAGAGCGGTTCTATGTAGCGGTCCTTATGTGATCTCAACTTTGAGAGTATATGTGCTTTTGTTTCGCTAAAGTTGAGTTAATTTGTTATCAATTTGTAAAGCGATAATATTATCAGAAGGATCACTCTTTATCATAAAGTAATTATGCTTCTTTACATAGTATAATACTAAGTCGCTTCCCCCGTCTGTACGCTTAGATCTTTTAATCAACGCAAAGGATTTTGAATTTTTGATTCGATTTTTATTAATAGATACAGTGATTCAAGTGAAAGTTTTATAACCAGGGAAATCGCGGGCAAGCCACGGGGCGCACCTTGTTTATATATAAAAAGTCTTGAAGGGAAGGTAGGAGAAGGATGAAGAGATGTCGCGTATTAGATCTTTTGCAGTTGCTTGACTTAGTATGAAAGTTTGCAATCGGATAAAACAAATAAACTAAGAAAGTTTGGCTAATATTTTGTTTTTTTTTTAAATATGCATTTGCATTATGTGAATCACTTGAGAACAAGACTAAGTACCTTGAGAACAAGATTAACAAGTATTTTTTATTTTTTAAAATAGTTGAAACTAAAGGTTTTTGGAGTAAAAAAAATAAAAAAAGGTTTTCATAAAATTTAATGAACTAAACTAAACGCTATACTAATAATGACATGACGAAAATAGACTAGTAACTTCTGTTTAAAGTTGTCTGGTGTCGTCCAGTCTGTTCAATTTTTCCTTTCTTTTCTGCAATTGTTCTGTTGAAACGTTGTAATATTCGAACTGCACATGCGTTCATAGTAAAGCGTGTATTATTTATATACGCATTATGAATAAAGGGTAAGTTACATATGATCAACAATTTGACTCACTCAGAACTTCCCCTTCAAATCCACGATCTTAATATTTACTTAGTACAAAAACTCTACATCTCGCGCATCTATAAATATTTCCTCATTTCTGCATCCATCATATTTAAAACCCTGAGAATTAGCTACCACAGTATAATTATGTTTGGATAATATTTGATATATCCTACTTCCTACGATGCTATCCTACTTAAAAAAAAACCGGAAGTGCGTGAAAAGTTACGCGTGAAGAAGTGAAGTTTCTTTCACATTGAAATATTGACAATTTAGATTTACGCGTACGTCACTTCTGTTTCATTCTGACCGTGACGCTTAGTTAAATTGTACCTCAGTGCGTCTAAGGAAGTTTCACTTCAGAAAGTAAAGTAAGTAGGTACCAACCCTATAAATCATGGTAAAAGTCCTGTAAATTCACAACCCGTCATGGGCCGTTGGATGACCCAATTCGAGAGGTTGCCAGTTCCTTCAAGTCGACCATTTTCGATTAGCTAGCTTGCGGCTTGTAGCAAGTTTTTGCTTGGTCCCATCTTGCATCATTACTTGCGGTTTCTCAGAACTATTCCATGCGATGGAGACTCGTTAAACTCAATTAAAGTTTGGGTTAGAAGTCAGTGAGGTAGAAAGCTAGCTTAAATGATGCTTCTATGTTTTCACTTTCAAGGAAACTGATTTTAAACTTGGTATAAATAATAAAATATAAATAATAATATATAAAAATGCATCAGGTATGATATTTTAGGCAGTTTATAAAGGTAAGAAGATATTTTTTTACGCGATAATTGAGCGCTTGAGCGTTAAGCGCGGCCAGTATCTATAAGTGAAAGCTCGTTGAGCTTGAGCGGTTTCTGATATAAGGTACTTTTTCGCGTATAAGCTCGTTTTTGTTTCCACATTTTCTATGCTTATCAAACGCGGATTTCTCACGAACATAGTCGCACTGAATCAAAATATTTAGTCGTGCGTGAACGCCGCACAACTTCGCGAAACACGAAGCGTTTTTGCGGCATTCACGCACCTACCTTACCGGTACTGACACCACAGTTACATACTACTAAATTTATGGCCGACACTGACTAACATGAATGAACAAAATGAAAATGATCGGGACGCAGCTATGCAGGCTGTATAGCGTCAACTCTGTCATTTCGTTCATTACAATCCCTATCAAATTCTGTGATAACATTGCTGGTCATGAACACACTGACACATGCAGGTGCGTTTTTTAAAATATCAAACTAGAATTGCCCCGCGGGTTCGCCCGCGTTAAAGACTTCTTTTATTTACTTAAAACTTTTATTTTGTTAAAACGTTTCTATCATAAAAGACATCAAAGAAGTAAAAACCAATCGGTTCACTCATTTTCAAGTTATTGCGTGACTAGATTAATATTTATAAAACCCGAAAAACCATATTGATTTTCAGACATTTTTACCAACCCCTTGCAAATCCTGCAACGCGTACTTACTCATTTATTTATAGAAGAACTTAAGTAAATCTATGAGTTTATATAAATGATTAAAAATAATAAGTAATATCCGGGCAGAATTTGTAAAAATCCTTTCTAAGCGGAAAGCGGTGTAAAAAGTCGAAAAAAATCACTATCCAAACTTTGAAACCCCGCTTCATCCCCTTAAAGAGTGAATTTTGAAAAATCCTTTCTTAGCGGTTACCTACGTCAAAATCTGCATGCCAAATTTCAGCCAATTTATCCGAAACAATATTAATTTCAGACTTTGTACCCAACTTCACCCTTTTAGGGGTGGCATTTCGAAAAAGCCTGAAACACGTATTTATTTATTTATTTACTGAAGTACTTATGCGAAGTTTCGAATAGAAAAGACTATCTTATCTTGTTTCTCCATACAAACTTTAAACCCCCGTTTCATCCCCTTCAAGGGTAAATTTTGGAAAATCCTTTCTTAACAGATACTAACGTCATAATAACTATCTGCGTGCCAAATTTCAGCGCAATCCGAAATAATATTGATTTTTAGACTTTGTTACCCCGTTTCACCCTCTTAGGGTTGGAATTTCAAAAAAGCCTGAAACACGTATTTACTTATTAAACTGAAGCACTTGTGTGAAGTTTCGAACAGAAAAAACTATCGAATCTAGTTTCTTCATACAAACTCTAAACCCCCGTTTCATCCCCTTAAGGAGCGAATTTTAGACAATCATATTTCAGAGGGAACTAATGTCGTAATAACTATCTGCATGCCAAATTTCAGCGCAATACGAAACAATATTGATTTATAGACTTTGTAACCACACTTCACCCTCTTAGGGGTGGAATTTCGAAAAAGCCTAAAACACGTATTTACTTATTTGTTTACTGAAGCACTTGTGTGAAGTTTCGAATAGAAAAGACTATCTTATCTTGTTTCTCCATACAAACTCTGAACCCCCGTTTTATCCTCTAAAGGGGTGAATTTTGGAAAATCCTTTCTTAGTACACTTTAACGTACTAAGATAAATATACCCTCCAAATTTCAAGTCTCTACGACCAGCGGTTTAGGTTGTGCGTTGTCTGTCAGTCAGTCAGTATGTCAGGACAAAGATTCTTATAGTATTAGATAAGCTAGCGTTTAACCACTGACTCACGTTCGTTTATCGAAGCGCGATTCCTTTCGCATATGCCAAAACGAGCCTTAAAGACGCAAAGAATTAAGTGATTGATATAAAGAGTCAAGTTCGTCAAAGCAGTGGAACAGGTTTTTATAAGGAACTCTAGGATAGGTCATTCAAGGACATACCTTCTTTCGGTACTTATTTACTATCATAGTTGACACAAATAACAGGAAGGTAATCTGGTATTCCATAAAGATTATAATCACTCTCTCAGCTGTAAAAATAATCAGAGGTGCAATACGGAAGAGATTAATATTTTCAATTTATCCACCTTAATATTTTGCTTACTTTTTAATCAGTACACAGCCGGATTACGTCATTGTCAGTTGTTGTCAACTAATTGTTGTTACATACTAATTGTAATACACAATATATACATACATACACACTTCCCTCTCCCCTCCCCTTTCCCCCCACTTCCCCCTCCCCTTTCCCTGACCTTCCCCTACCCTTTACCACCCCTCCCCCTCCCCTTCCCCTTCCCATCACTTCCACCTCTCCTTCCATCCCCTCCCTCCCCCTTCTCCCTCACAAACTTGTCATATTTATTTATATCGAATTAACAGCCTAAAAAATAAGTTTCAAGCTTCTAGCTCCTAAAATGACGATACTTCCATACAACTTTTCATCTCCCCTTTCATCCTCTTACAACCCTTTTTTCGCATTAAAAAGTAGCCTATGTCCTTTCTCAGGCTCTTCTGACTTCTTCAGACTATCTGTGTACCAAATTTCATTTAAATCGGTTCAGTGGTTTTGGCGTGAAAGTGAGACAGACAGACAGACAGAAAGACAGAGTTACTTTCGCATTTATAATATTAGTTAGGATATCGCATATTGCTTTGTTGACTGTCAAACGTTGACCTCTTTCTTGGGAAATAATATGAGAAATTATTCCGAATCCAGGTAAAATTAAAATATATACTTCAGGATGTCCAAAAAATCAAAGTAAATGTTGATAAAGAATAGGGTCACCTCCCCCAGCAGGATCAAAAAATGAAGTATGTAAATTTCGATCGGTTAATAATATAGTAATAGCTCCAGCTAATACAGGTAAGGATAATAGTAATAAAAATGCTGTAATACCTACAGCTCATACAAGGATATACATAATTATCAGGATCTCCTAATATATATGGACTAGTTAAAGTTAATATAATTAAAAAAAATAATATAATAATAAATCCATTTAAGTCCTTATAAGTAAAAAATGGATGAAAAGGGATTTTATCTAAATTTCTATTTAATCCTAGTGGGTTATTTGATCCTGTTTGATGTAAAAATAGTAAATGAATTATAGTTATTATTAAGATAATAAATGGAAGTAAAAAATGAAAGGTATAAAATCGAGTTAATGTGGCATTATCTACTGCAAATCCTCCTCAAATTCAATTAACTAATATAGTTCCTAAGTAAGGAATTGCTGATAAAAGATTAGTAATTACTGTTGCTCCTCAAAATGATATTTGTCCCCAACATATCCTATGAATGCTGTTGCTATAAGTAAAAATAAAATTACAACTCCTACTATTCATGTGTATTTTAAACATTTTTTGTGAGATATTGACGTTTTCATATGATACAAATGGTTAGAGGGTAGATTTATTTAGGTAGATTTGAAAACATACAAATTTGACGTATGGATTTTCTTCAGATACGCGTTGGAGAAGCGGTAATGTCACGCTGCGTCAAACAGTATGTTCCATATCGTGCGTTTGACGGATAGGGGCTAGACCGTGGATAGAGTATTATGTGTATGTGGCATTAAAATAACAATAATAATATGAGAAGGATAAAACTATACAATCACTTGTATGAGATAGCGAGATGAACAACAATTTTTTATCCTTCTCTGCGTATGCGATTTTACAAACTAGCTCCAGCACTGGAACCAAGTTCTAGTGCACCCATTGGCTCTCACCCGCTGTCATGTATGACCCGACCAAATTACGTTGTTCATTTTATCTTACAGCTGGCATATGTATCACGTGTTCATCATTTTAGTCGGGTTATATCTCTATAGCTTTTTCATTCGGATACACTAATGTTCTCTCTACATAATATATATACTTTCTCTATGGGCTAGACGGAAAAAAGTGTCCAACCGACACTTTTCTCATAGTGCGTTACAGCTATGCACTTAGCCCCGTATTCACAAACAACACTATAGGTCTCACAGTGTTCTCGGACGCATAGTGTAATTAAAACCAATACATTATTGAAATGACTTGTGTCAAATCCACCACTATGCGTTAGTCAAAATCTTCATGAATATGGACGTTAGGATCACTACACTCATTCATACATGTTATATATTAGAAAGAGACAGAGAGACGAAAAATACCTTTGTAGTAGCTTCATGAAAAATACAACGAAGGTAAACTGACACGCGGCGCCGAGAAGCGCAGTCGCTTCTGTGTAAGTTAAAAAAACTTAAACTTTAAAAAATATATAAAATACAATTTTACTGCCATTCCTCGATTGTAACTTAATCATACATAATATGTAGCGAAAGAAACATAATTCCTACCTTTTTTTCCTTCCTTCTTTCCTTGGGTATTATTATGTATTTCCTCTATTCCTTGGGTATCCCATGACACAACTCGCTCTTCTTTTTTAACCGACTTCAAAAAAAGGAGGAGGTTTCTCAATTCGACCGTATATTTATTTTATTTTTTTTGTTTGTTCGCGGATAACTTCGTCGTTTATGAACCGATTTCGATTATTCTTTTTTTGTTCGAAAGGAGATATCCCAAGTGTGGTACCATGGTAATTTTATCGAGGTCTGATAAGTATCTCCAGAGATATTGAGATAAACATCTCAAAAAGTCGGTTGTTTTTTAGTTTTTAAACGATATTATTTATATATTTTGGACATATAAAATGACATCATTGGCCACACCACATCGCTATTACCAAAAAAATACAGTGAAATGCTTGGTTCTAAAAAAATACTAGCAACAGATACGTCCTGTTGCTAAAACCTACTAGTTTACAAACAATTTAGAATTTTCTGATACACAAAACCGACTAATTAATACAGGTTAATAAAATCTACCCAATCTGTGTAATCCGAATGAAATTCAAATGTGTCAATAATATGTTTTCCATCTTCACATTGTATTGTATTAATATTACATCCGTAATATTGCTATATGGATGACTATCTTTTCATCTTTCCTTATACTTAAAAGGTCTTCTACCCCTGCAGATATCCATGAACTACGGTTCACGTAGTAGGACCTTAGATTATTCACGTAAGGATAAACCTTTAATTCAGTATACTTATACCTACTGCAATATCCGCCGGGCTAATCTCTCGGCTCAATTTTAAATTTTTAAACAGCGTTCTCCTCGGTTCTATGGAAATAATGGCCAATAACCGTGCTTTTTCAGACGCAAATTTTTATTATTAAACTGGACGGTGTGGGACTGAAAACAATTTCTGTTTGCATGAGAAAGATTATGAACATGTGGTATACTTACCGTGGTATAATTACTTTAATATTTCGAAAAATTTCTTGTCTAGATTGTTTTGACAATTATGGTTAAAAGAATATAATAAGAACACAGCACGTAGCATGTAGCATAACATCACGAATGTAAGTGGCACATTTTTTTGTATGAACGTGCATAGATATCTTTGTACAGCAAGAATCAGGGGCCTTATTCAGTATGACCAATGAGATAACGCGTTCCTTAACGCGCCACGCCACGTTGAAAAATTGTATTCTTTATGCCACACGATAGGTAAATTATACAAAACGCGCGCGTTACACGTCCTCATATGTCACTATATTTTGACAGCTCAAAACGCGCTCATAACCTTACCCTACCGCGTTTTAATTGGCATAGAGAATACCATAACGCGGCGATAACGTAACACGGCACGGTAAGACTTTAAAATGGCCATACTGAATAAGGCCCCAGTTGATCGTCTTTGCAGAGGGAGTAATTCTATAAGGTGTAAGCACGAAAATTTATAAATTCGTCATGTCTGACTGTTTGTCTTTATAGGGAATATGCATGTGGTATAAATTTACTTGAAATCATTTATTTTTTAATCCTCTCCGATGGCACGCCACTGGACTTAATCCTCAGCTCTTTGATTCCCACCGCTGCCAGCCAGCTTGCGTATATGATTGCTATCATCCTACGCTTCGTTTACCGAGCAGTGGTCTCCACTCTAGAACACTAGACGTGTTATTGTTATTGGTTCTCTGACAGATGTGAACAGCCTAATGCCACATCAGCTTGCTAATCCTTTGAGCTGTGTCAATTACTTTGGTTCTTTATCGGATGTCTTCATTTTACATTCGATTCCTTTATAAAGCCTCTGCATTAAATGGAAATTGCTACCGCATCTGAAAATAAATCCTTGGAGAGGGCTGCAAACCGCGGATAAGAATTAGCTTGAGATCCAACCAGTGAATGCATTAAACTTCAGTGACATGGAATCCTTTGCGATTTTATTATTCTGATTTATACACTTTGAAAAACCAATCATCATTCATACTAACTACGGTACTGCTAAGGACAAGCATTCCTTGCCTGAGTCACAGAATAGATCATAGTTCCCTGAGTCTGTGCTTCTTGAAATGTACCATCTTGTCAGTTCGTCAGTTAACATTGCGTAAGATATTGGCCAACGCATGTGTATTTTTATAAGATAAACAAGATTTTTTATGATATAAGGTATCAGGACAAGCACGACGCTTGCTTGATGGTAAGCGATGACGTCTGCCTATTACAGTACCTTTAGTACGAGTTTTCATCGTAAACGCTTTTGACAGATCTCACATAGTTTTCGACTTATTCTGGCTCCCTGATTGGTCTAAATTTAGTGAATTGTGAAAACCAGTAGAGGCGCTGTACTATTTTTCATACAAAATTTGTTCGATATACGATATCGAGTTTGGTATGAAAACTCGTATTAAGAGTACTGATACAGCGGTATTGCACTGCGCCTGTTACCTCGAGACATAAAGATGTTGAGTCTCACATGCCCTGTAATTTCACTGGACACATTTCCATCCAAACCGGAAATAGTTTATTATTATCAAGTGGCAATAGTCTAATGGATAAGGTGTCGGACTGGCGATCGAGAGGTCGTGAGTTCGATCCCCACTCCCCACCCATTGCACTATTGACGTGAACCCACTCCAGACATAATCATATTAAGCTTAGTTGGAGGGGTTAACAAGAATACTAGTAATGTGCAACTCACATTTCTAGTACCTAAGCATTATAAAAAAAAAACTAAATACATTCCTATTTCACGGCTAATTAATTGGCAAAGTGGTGGTACCGCCCCAGGTGGACCAGCAGAAGTCCTACCACTACAGTATCGTGTTGATACAATTAGCTAGGTGATGATGCTGTCTTAGATAGTAACCTATATTTTAAGAAGCAAAGACAGCAGTGAATCGAGGCGTTGGTCAACTAGAAATTGAGGTTGCGTTGGTCGTCCGTCGGTGGTTTTAATTTACTGTTTTTTTTTAGTTTCACTATGGCTCCACACGATTTGTATATTTAGCCAATGTCAAGTATTAAACATTTTCAAGCTTTTGTGAATTTAAGTCATAAAGATGGGTCAAGTTACATTTTAGGCCAAGTTCCTCAATAAGATGTGGACTTTATTGAAGATTTTTAGTGAATTTTTGGTGAGAACGCAAATACAATGTTTTTCAACATTGTGCTGTTTTCCTTCACTCGCACACATTCACCGGCACTTATTGGTAAATAATCCACATTTATTACACAGTAATTTGCGGAAGAACATAAGTCTTAGGAAAAATTACAATGAGAGCACACACTTTTTCACAGGTTCCCGCCAAAACTCTTTTACTGTTTTTGTTGCATGGACAACACTGCTGTCATTACTAGTACGACTAAAAATGTTTGATACTTGGTAGGTACCTACTTATCATTATCGTGTGCTACTAGGTAGGTATGTACCTTCCTTCCTTACCTTTGAATGTTAGTTATTCGTAACGCCACGACGGTTCTCTTTTTGCACAGACTTTAGTTGTCTAATCCACATAGCGAAAACCGTATCAAAGCGTCTGCCTAGCTAAATACAGTACATATACTACATATATAAATAAATACAGTACATATGTAGCTGTATATACCCTTAGCTGTATAGCTAAAGTAAGTACTTTGCAATGCATTTTCAATCGCCTTGCTTGCTTGCTTCAACGTTTTATCGGTGCAATTTCCATACAATTTCGTAATTGATTTGGAATAAGTGAAGAGAAAATAATCTTTAAAATCGGAGATAGTGAATATTGCCATAGGTCGTAGGTGCATATTATATCGATGTTCCACCTGACTAGCTACCAAAAAGTAGCTTAACACCGTCAAGGAGAAAATCTGCCGCCATAACCTTACGGTGTTCTGGCAGCACACAGCCCTTGAGAATCGAAATATTGTAGGCATAGTAAATAGTTGGTAAATATTATTACAAGTCAATCATTTAAAGTAATTATAAAAAAAATGTATGCAATATGTAAAATATACCGCAATCAACAAAATAAATATTATTAGAAAAACAATTAACTAAATCAATTGTTGTATTAAATACATCATTTTGAATCAATATGTACATTTCAAAATTCTTGGTACGATTACGTTACAATGGAACATAATAAGTACGTCAATACAAGCATAGGGACATTGACCTTTAAAAAAATAGCCCTTCAACTAGTACTTAAAATATGCATGTACTAATAGTACTACAGTACTTAGAACATGCATGTACTTATAGTACTATAGTACTTAAAATATGCATGTAAAACTTGCGTATGCGGCATACAGCAACAATAATAATAATAATTCTTTATTTCGGGTATCATTAATAACATACAAATTAAAATTAACTCTTTAAAAGATTAATGTTGAATTACTAATCTTGATAACATAATATCGTTTACAAAACTAAAAAAGAAACCGACTTCAATGCCGCGCTATTAATTTTCAGTACCAATTTTGAGGTGTTAATCTCCATATCTCTGGAGATACTTATCAAACTTCGATAAAATTAACATGGTACCACACTTGAGATATATCCTTTTCAACAAAAAAAGAATAATCAAAATCGGTTCATAAACGACGAAGTTATCCGCGAACAAACATAAAAAACAAAAACGTATATACGGTCGAATTGAGAAACGTCCTCTTTTTATTGAAGTCGGTTAAAAATTTATACATCAGATATAACAATATGAAAAAAAAAATTAAATTACACTCATTAAAATTAAATTGAGTTGTAGGATAGTATTTATGTCCTTGCCAATAATAATCAAATTTCAGTCTAAAACAAAATTCTATACAAATAATAGCTATTGCAGAGAATACAATAAACTCAATGCAGTATCAAAAAATATCTTCCCTGAAAAAGTAACCTCAAACAAAAAGAACACCGATAGAAGCAGAATGAGACAGTATCCGGTTTATCCCGTCCACTTAATATCCGGATGCGGATGCCGTGACCGCGTGATTATCATATAAATAGGGAAGCGATCGTCCTCGGGGAGCCTGCGATATTATCACCCGATTGCTTAAAAACCGGATAAGGCTTTATGTCTACTTGAGACAAATCGCTGTGGTTTTTATTCTAACGGTTGCCGCCGAGGAACTTTACAAGTGGAAACACTTTTAGGTATTTAATTACGATACGGTGTAGAAATAAATATTGAGAATCAGATTTGTAGTTCTATTTTATTTCTGACATATTATTCCTAACTTCCATACTAATATTCCATAGTAATATAACTACTTACCTTTATTTTTAAACCAATAAATATTGTAAAACGTAAAATAAATGTATTTGATTTGATTTGATTGATTTCATTTGATATTATTAAAACGTTTGTAAACTCTATTTGTTACCAAATCACGCTTAGACGGGCGATGCTGATCTTACCGAAATTTAACACGGAAGTACTTTATAGCATGAGGATGAACATAGGCTACTAAGTTTTAGGTGTACGTGAACGACGAAAGTCTAGGATATCTAGTGGTGAGTATATGTATATATGTAAAGTATGCTCAAACTTTTTGCTAAAGCATTCACAATGAAAGAAATATTAAAGAAAAATTGGTGAAATGAGCGAAAAGTTAATTCATCAAAAATTGTACGGGTCACAGCTGGACATATTGCAAAATGGATTCTGAGTTATCTGAACGTCCGTGTCAAATGAAAAAGTCTTTTTAAAAGCTCATCATTTTTAGCAATAACTTTTTTACCTTGCAGTATAAAATATATTTGGCAGACTCTTAAAAATGAGAGAATCTCTAGCTATAAGTCTATGATCTTCAATTTTTTACCGACTTTAAAAAGGGAGGTTTCTCAATTCGATCGTATAAATATATATTTTTTATGTGTGTTCGCGGATAACTTCGTCGTTTATGCACCGATTTTGATGATTATTTTTTTGTTGGAAACGAGATATCCCAATAATCTATTAAGTATATCCTATTGTAATTTCATTAAGATCTGATAAGTATCTCCACTTCTCCAGAGATATGGAGATAAACTTGGTACTAAAAATTAAAAGCGCGGCATTTAAAGTCGGTTCTTTTAGTTAAACGATCTTATTTTTTATCTGTATTAACTCAAAATTACCGTTCCGAACTTGATTTTAAAATCTAGGTTTGTTGAACTTACTGAAACAATTGGGAGTTCACTTAATAGAACTATTGGCAAGCCTACATTCACGGATAAAGCCTACATTAATCAGGCAGTTTTTTTTAAATGTGACGTTGGACGTCTGGATGAAAGCTGAATGGCTCATTATTTTAGTTTTTTATAAATTATAAGCAATATCTTATGCTTTATTATATACTAGCTGTACCCGCGACTTCGTTCGCGATTCCTACAAAAAAGTTAACGAAACCTTAACGTTAGTGTGGCTACATTTAATTTTTTATTCGTCTCATTAAGGTTCAAATCTATGCCTTACATTATGATTCGGCTAAGAGAAGTTATATGTGCTACGCTGTAATTTATTTTTAATGTCACAATTCATGTCTTAAATTAAATAATCCACACTATCCATCAATATATGGGCACTATTGCATTGCCCAGTTTGGTAGATAGGGTTACAATTGTAATGAAAATGTATTTTAAATGGAATACTTAAACAATTTTTAATTGCATATAATATTACGTATATTGTCTAACGAAAATTTGGCAAATATTGTACTTTGGTATGTAGATAACAGCGAACAACAACCTTGATATTCTCGGCATCTCATTAAGCATCAACTCTTTATTTTACTTTTATATCAATACATAATATAAAACAAAGTCCCCTGCCGCGTCTGTCTGTCAGTTTGCGGTAAACTACAGAATTTGCGGTTTTCACCAATAGATAGAGTGATTCACGAGGAAGGTTTATGTGTATAATTCGTTAAGGTTTTATGTAAAGTTTAATTCATACTCGACAAAGACAAAGTGATGCAAACAAATACAGGCATATATGCTCTACCCAGGCATATGTGCGAAGCTGGGGCGGGTCGCTAGTTGAATTTAAAGTTTAGTCAGCCACTTGGCGAACGAACTAATTCTATACTATTATATCTATCTATACTATTCGTAACGACTAAAGTAAGACAATATTTCACCCGGGACAGCAGTTTAATCTATATCAAAGCGATGGCTGATGGTTATAAAAAAATCCAGCTAAGTAGATGCTTAAAACTATTGATAGCAGAACTCATCAACGACGACTCCAATAAATTCGACAACCGGGGATAGGCTTATTAAAAATGTTCATATATAACCTTTAATAAAAGGCACCTTTAAATTTCAGACGGGCTATTCACAATCATTCGAAAACAAATTCGGATTCAAAAACTACCTCCCCTTCGAATTAGATCTTTGCAATTCACAATTATCGGAACGGAGATACTTGCATTTCAATTCGTTAAATCAGGGATTCTAAATGGAAATATAATTATGTATATAATTTTAAATGACACTTTCCATGAATTTGAATGTATCCGATTTAAATTAGTGTACGGAGAGTACTCATGGATACATTTTTGACCATCTTCATAATAAAAGTTAACTCACTCTTTTTTTGTAAATTATTATGATGATTTTTTAGCACGAAATAGTAAGTTACTTTCTTGTTTGTCTGTCGCTCATTCCAGGTGTAATCTGACGACTTAAATTTCAGAAACTTTCCAATTAGTTATCCAGCTATAAAAGTTTCAGGAAAGCTAAACTATCGATGAAAATGCATTCTATAGCGTGGTTTTTAGATCAATTTTAACCGACATTTATTACTTTGTCTAAAGCATGTTTTAAGTTTTTCGGGTATTTGTCTAAAGAGAGTGAACTTAAACAATAGAAAGTCTTAACTGGCTAAGAGCGGACTCACACTCGTAGGGTTCCGTAACATAAGCGTTTTTATGAAAAACTAATTTATATATGCGGTTCGGAAAATGTGCTATATCTCAAAAACTGACTTCAAACAAATTTTCGGTTAAAGTTTTATTGAGATCTACAGCATATTTGTTTTAGATTTTTCACTTTCTTTGATTAAAAGTAAGAGAGGGGACACACACATTTTACCACTTTAGAAGTGTAAAACTTTCAAACTAATGTTTCTGAAAAAAAATTGTTTTAAAAACCTCATTGTCATTTTCAACGACCTATCCAAAAACATACCGCACGTAAAGGTTTGATAATTTTTTTTTTTTTTTAGTTTCTGTTTCCATGTATGGGGAGCCCCCCTGAATCTTTATTTTTTTTAATTTTCATATAAAACTCGTAAAGCTGTTCACAGAATACATCTACCTACCAAGTTTCAACTGTGTAGTCTTAAAAGTTTCGGAATAAAATGGCTGTGACATACGGACGAACAGACGGACGGACAGACAGACGGACAGACATGACGAATCTAAAATGGTACGAAACTGCACAACATTTCTACCTAATAGAACTACGTCAGCGATACGAATTCAAAAGCTGGGTAACCCGACGATCCTGTAATACATGTGTAATACATACGTATGTGCAGTTATAATGTGTAAAGTAAAACATCGACAGGCATAGCAATTCGTCAACTACATCTCATGTTTCAAATGGAAACCTACTTCGCTTATCTTACTTAGCTTCGCTTAGCTCTAATACATAGTTGGCTTTGAGTAACTCACAGATAGAATATCTTTCTCAAAGATTTATTACTTTATTAATGTTATTTCTTGAGAGCGAATCGATTAGCGACATGCTTTTATTCGATTGATGGCTGGTTCGTGCGAGTCACAACCCAAACCACCTTTTGCTACACGTAGTAGGAGCATTACATCGATGTTCCGCCTGACTTGTTGACATAAAATAGCTTTTTACCATCAAGGAGAACATCTGTCGGCGTATCCTTACGGTATCCAGCAACAAAAAGCCCTTGGTATTCAGGTTCATTTTAGGCCTAGCGGATTCACTATCGCACTATATGACACCATCGCTTAGTACCAGGCGAGATAGTAGTCAAACGGTAAGCCTATCAGCAGGGTTATTCTCAATCATTCGAAAGCAAATTCGAATTCGGAAACTGCCTTTACTTCGACTTGGATCTTTGCAATTCACAATGCTCCGATCGGTTAATTTTGATATTTCAATTAGAAAAAATCAGTGATTTATTGGAAAGGTTTCCGCGCAAAACAGCTCAGGGATCAAAAAAGAATAAAATTAAAAATGAAGCTTCCGAATTCGAATATGTTTTCGAATGATTGAGAATAAGCGCAAAATAACTACAAATACATTTCATTTTCGACAAAATTTCTCGGGTGTTGAGATTCGAATCTACAGCCTTTGCTTCTTAAAGCAAGCTCTGTGCCACCTGATCCATCATTAACATATGTAGTTTGGCGAATTTAAGAATAACAATGTAAATCTACACGTATGATTACGGAACCAGGAACGATTCCCGTATCCTGTAATTTTTTTTTTTCGTGAAAACTTTGTTATACATATACATTTTGATCAACGTAATCATTTGAGAAGTGTTTACCTAATAGATAGAAGAATAGATTGCATAACATTTACATAAAAATATCCTGTTTTTCCCGTGTCCCACCAAAACCATTATGTTTTTCAGGATAACCAATATTCTAAAAGTTATTTCATAGTATATAAGCTATGCTCACTTTAAGTTTCATTAAAATCCGTCCAGTAGTTTCGGCGTGATGATTTTTCAAACGGACATACATACAGACAAAAATTTTAAGAATTACATTTTCGGCATCTATAGCGTTTATAATGCGTCCCCTAATTTAAATTTCAAAAAAATATTCAATGTACAGTTTTCGCTTAGTTACTGTTTTATTATAGTATAGATAGATTGATACGATATATTTAATGTTATTAGACGTGTGTAAGTGCAGATTTTTACGGCCTTACTAATAAAGTGTTTTCACTCTGTACACACGTTGTATACCACAAAAGCTGACCAATACAAATATTTTTGACGTAAGCCTTGGATAATGTTGGTATACAGATGTGCCATTATCAAAGGAGGCTGTCCATTTCTTAAACAGCCTGGGACCCTAGTTTAGCGAGTGTGTTAAGGATTAAAATGGCGGATTTTTCCCATATACTGAATTCAGTTTTATAGCCTTTTCTACCTGTCATCTTGAAAGTCCATTATATTTTCTTCTTTACACTTCAGAACATGTAAAGTATCCTCCTTGATTGTGAATATAACGCCTCTGCCATTTCTGTCCCATTTCTAAAAGGGAATCAATTTGTGTGTACAATTTTAATCTAATACTAATACTAATCTAATACTATAAGAATCTTTGTCCTGACATACTGACTGACTGACTGATAGACAACGCTCAGCCTAAACCGCTGGTCGTATAGCCTTGAAATTTGGAGGGTATATTTGTCTTAGTACGTAAGGGTGTATTAAGAAAGGATTTTCCAAAATTCACCCCTTAAGATGGTAAAATTTGGGTTAAAATGTTGTATGGAGAAACAAGATTAGACAGTCTTTTCTACTCGAAACTTCTCACAAGTGCTTCAGTAAAATAATAATATCGTTTAAAAACTAAAAAAGAACCGACTTCAATGCCGCGCTATTCATTTTCAGTACCAATTTTGAGATGTTTATCTCAATATCTCTGGAGATACTTATCATACCTCGATAAAATTACCATGGCACCACACTTGAGACATCTACTTTCGAACAAAAAAATAATAATCAAAAACGGTTCATAAACAACGAAGTTATCCGCGAACAAACATAAAAATATATATATATATATATACGGTCGAATTGAGAAACCTCCTCCTTTTTTTGAAGTCGGTTAAAAATAAGTCAATACGTGTTACAGGATTTTTTTTAATTCCACCCCTAAGAGGGTTGAAATGGGGTAACAAGTCTGAAAATCAATATTGTTTCGGATTGTGCTGAAATTTGGCATGCAGATAGTTATTACGACGTTAGTTTCTTGAAAAAAAATATTTCCTAAAATTCACCCCTAAAAGGGATGAAATGGGGGTTCAAAGTATGTATGGAGAAACAAGATTAGATAGTCTTTTCTATTCTAAACTTCACACGAATGCTTCAGTATATAAATAAGTAAATACGTGTTTCAGGCTTTTACGAAATTCAACCCCTGAGAGGGTGAAATGGGGTAACAAGGTGTGAAAATCAATATTGTTTTGCATTGTGCTGAAATTTGGTATACAGATAGTTATTATGACGTTAGTATCTATTAAGAAAGGATTTTCTCTCTCCAAACTCACCCCTGAAGGGGATGGAACGGGGGTTCAAAGTTTGTATGGAGAAACAAGATAAGATATTTTTTTTAATCCGAAACTTCACAAAAGTAATTCAGTAAATAAATTAGTAAATACGTGTTTCAGGCTTTTATAAAATTCCACCCCTTAAAGGGTGAAGTGGGGTAACAAAGTCTGAAATCAATATTGTTTCGGATTGCGCTGAAATTTTGCATGCAGATAGAAGTATTATTTTGACGTAGGCATTCGGTAAAAAGGATTTTTCAAAATTCACTCTTAAAGGGGATGAAGTGGGGTTTAAAGTTTAGATAATAATTTTATTCGAAATTTCACACCAGTACTTCTGTAAATAAATAAGTAAATTCAAAATTCAGGCTTTTTCAAAATGCCACCCTAAGAGTGTGAAGTGGGGTAACGAAGTATGAAAATCAATATTCATCAATTCATATTCATTAAGTTTCGGATTGCGCTGAAATTTAGAATGCAGATAGTTATTATGACGAAGGTATCCGTTAAGAAAGGATTTTCTTTAAATTTCCCCCCCGGATACAGAAGATACAGAATTCAAAGTTGGTATGGCGAAACAAGATGAGATAGTCTATTTTATTCGAAACTTTAAATAGGTACTTCTACATAGGCACCTCTGTTACCAATTTTATCTAAAATATATGAAAAGCTCATAAAATCCAGACTTCTTAGACATTTGACTCTAAATGGAGTACTTAGTAAGAGACAGATTGGCTATCAGAGATTTTTTGGTACTGCGGATGCGATCAATACTCGATGATGTAGCGATAAAACTTGCTGATAAACAAAAGGTAGGTGGCATTTTCTTGGATTTAAGCGCAGCATTTGACACCATAAATGATGAATTACTTTTAAAAAGCTAGAATAATATGGTGTAAGAAATAATGAATATGATTTGTTTGAGTCGTACCTGAGCAATCGTAAACAGATTGTAAAATGTAAGACCTTTGACAATAACGAGGAAACTATTTATAAATCAGCAATGACAGATTTAAAGGTTGGGGTACCTCAAGGATCCATTTTAGGACCCATATTATTTACTATTTTCACAAATGATTTAATAGCCTATATGAATAGGTGTGATCCCGACATAAAATTAACAGTATTCGCAGATGACACAAATGCCATTGTATCATCTAACACAGTTGACAACTTAAATCTTAAAATAAATAATGCTTTGACGGATTTTCTTGACTGGTTTACTATGAATGACCTTGTATTAAATACAAATAAAACCAACCTTATGCTCTTCCGTACTACCGTTAGGCAAAAGGATACTCTTAGTATAAACATAAATGGTAATAAAATTGACTGTGTTAATGTAATCAAATTTTTAGGAATACATATTGATAGCTACTTGAATTGGAAAGACGAAACCAAAGCGATTGAATCTACTATTAGCTCGGCATGTTACGCAATTCGGAGTACAAGAGACGAGGTTACTATTAAACATCTAAGACAAGTGTATTTTGCATTGGTAAAATCTAAGTTTAGGTACAGCATAATGTTTTGGGGCAATAGCTACAAATATAATACGGACGCCGCTTTCATATTACAAAAGAGAGTAATTCGAACTATGGTTCGAATTCCCCAAACAGATTCGTGTAAACTATACTTCACAGCTTTAAAAATACTGACGGTGCCATCCTTATATATTTTAGTTATACTGACAGACTTTGTTAAAAAATTAAGCAGTGTTGAATCTGATGAAGATCGACAAATAAGAGAGCAAACTCGAAGGAAGGATATATAAAATACATTTGTTCCTCCCTTACAGTTATCAGTCATTGCGTCAGGGTGCAGGCAGTTCAGCTTTTTAATAAATTACCTATTGTCCTAAAAACGATCAACAACAGTTATACATTTAAAAATAAATTGAAGGCCTTCTTGTTGGAAAGGTGTTACTATTCTGTTACGGAATACATGGAAGACCGGCAGACTAATAAAATATTGACATAATAATAATTAATTTTAACTGACTGACTTTATGTATAGGTATGTCATATAATTTATATAAATTTTTATGACTGTGACATAATAATTCCTTATTTTAATTGACCTTTTCTTTTCTGAACTTTGACATGAACTTTGTGATATTTAATAATCCGATTCTTTTATTATCTTTTCCTTTATTGTTGTTTTATCATATGTCAACATGTGTAAATTTCCCATACAATGACATTGTTTTTGGAATAAATAAATATAAATATATGAATATGAATATATAATAAATAAGTAAGTACGTGTTGCAGGAATTTTCGAAATGGGGTAGGTAACAAAGTCTGAAAATTTGGGTTTTTTGGGTTTTATAAATATGAATCCCGATTTTCTTTAGTCATGCAATAACATAAAAACGGGTGAACCGATTTGGCTAATTCTTATTTGATGTCTTTTATGATAGAAGGGTTTTTACAAAATAATAGTTTTAAGTAAATAAAAGGAGTTTTTAACGCGGGCGAAGCCGCGGGGCACTTCTAGTAGACTATAAAAATACATTGGTGTATATTATTTGTTTTTTGTGTCTAGGAATATCAGAACCTATATGTTTCTCGATACATCACCTCATTGTGAAGCGATTTGAATCGAGGTACATGTAAACCAGAGGCGCCCATCATAAACTGACTTACGTGCCGAGCGGCGCGCGATCGGGCGTGAGGAGTACTAACGCTAAACTAAGCGAGATTAGTAGATTCAGCATTGATTTTTATTTGAACGCTCTACGTTCAAGTTCGCGACGCCACATCTGGTACGTAGTACATATACATCGGTGATTATTATACATTATTTTTGTCATGAGTAGTATGTATCTCAGATCTCAGGGGTAGTCTTGTACCAAGATTTGCTAAAATTGAGTATCTTCAGGTTGTTTTTTGTCTGATAGGTTAGCGTTTGACCACTATCTCGCCTAAACGATGATGTGATCGAGGTAAACACGCTATGCTCTGACTCTCAAGGGCATGTATGAAGATAAACACCTCAAACTTGCTGCTAAAAATTACTCGAGTGCTATGTAAAGTTAAATCATTAGGATAGTTTAATAAGATCGTTTAAAAACTAAAAAAGAACAGACTTCAATGCCGCGCTATTCATTTTCAGTACCAGGTGTTTTGAGGTGTTGATCTTCATATCTCTGGAGATACTTATCAGACCTCGATAAAATTACCATGGTACTACACTCGAGATATTTCCTTTCCAACAAAAAAATAATTATAAAAATCGGTTCATAAACAACGAAGTTATCCACGAACAAACATAAAAAAATATATACGGTCGAATATAGAAACCTCCTCCTTTTTTTGAAGTCGGTTAAAAAAGAAAACAAACAACTTCGATGCCCCGCGAGTCAGCTTCAGTAGCAAGTTTGAGACGTTTATCATCATATCTCTGGAGATAACTAATTAGATCTCGATGAAATTGCAATGGGACCATATCGGAAATATACCCTTCCGATTAAAAAAATATTCATTCGAATCGGTTCACAATTGAAGGAATAATCGCGTAACATATATTTAAAAAAATCGTACAAACGAATCGAGAACCTCCTCTTTTTTGGAAATCGGTTGAAAAGGACTTTGCAAAAAAACCACGGAGCCAACGAAGCCGTATTTTGAACTGAACTTCCAGTTCGATGTGGGACGAAAAACTAGATGAGGTGTCTTAACTTCCGCATACTCACTTTCAAACTAGATGAGGTGTCTTAACTTCCGCATACTCACTTTCAAACTAGATGAGGTGTCTTAACTTCCGCATACTCACTTTCAAACTAGATGAGGTGTCTTAACTTCCGCATACTCACTTTCAAACTAGATGAGGTGTCTTAACTTCCGCATACTCACTTTCAAACTAGATGAGGTGTCTTAACTTCCGCATACTCACTTTCAAACTAGATGAGGTGTCTTAACTTCCGCATACTCACTTTCAAACTAGATGAGGTGTCTTAACTTCCGCATACTCACTTTTAAACCTTTTTGAACCGACTTGAAAAAAAGGAGGAGGTTTCTCAATTCGACCGTATTTTTTTTATTTTTTTTATGTTTGTTCGCGGATTAACTTCGTCGTTTATGAACCGATTTTGATTATTCTTTTTTGTTCGAAAGGAGATATCCCAAGTGTGGTACCATAGTAATTTTATTGAGGTCTGATAAGTATCTCCAGATATATTGAGATAAACATCTCAAAATTGGTACTGAAAATGAATAGCGCGGCATTGAAGTCGGTTCTTTTTTAGTTTTTAAAAGATATTATCAAAACTTTTAAACCTTTAATAAAAAGTTCATCAAGACGCAGCCCAAATTAATTATATAGTCTATTAGATTTTCTACATGGACAGTAGAAAATAGTGTGGACTAGTAACTGTGATAGTGATCCACAGTTGATAAACGTTTATAAAGAGTGCATCTTTCGTGATAAATCACCAATTGATTTTATTTTTGTAAAGGCACAGACTAATTAATAGTACAAGTAGAGTAGTACATGTAAGAATTAAAATAATGTATAAGTCATATAATGTATAGTACAGTCATATAATAATGTAGAATCAAAGTTAATATTTTAGTTTTATTTATATACTAGCTGTGCCCCGCGGCTTCGCCTGCGTTAAAAACAACTTTTATTTATTTTAATTTTTTTTTTCTAAAAAACCATTGCCTGATGTGCGAGTCGGACTCGCACACGTAGGGTCCCGATTGAACAAAATTTGCCGGGAAAATTAAGTATCTACATAGTTTTAAAATCGATATATATAAATACCGTGTCAATACTAAACATGTTTATTTACTACAACGCCATCTAACGAATGTCCAACGAACTTCTAACACCCACCATGTGAACGTTAACACAAAGGTCAGTGACCTTTTTGTTGGTTACCATCGTTCATAGATGGCGCTATAGTAAAAACACGTTTTTTGTATGGGGACCCCCTTTAATTTTTAACACTGTTCTGTTTTTAGTATTTGTTGTTATAGCAGCAACAGAAATACATCATCTGTGAAAATTTCAACCATCTAACTATCACGGTTCGTGAGATACAGCCTGGTGACAGACGGACAGACAGACAGACAGACAGACAGACAGACGGACAGCGGAGTCTCAGTAATAGGGTTCCGTTGGTACCCTTTGGGTTCGGAACCCTAAAAACACAACAAAAAAAGAATTAGCGAAATCGGTCCAGCCGTTCACGCGTGATGCCGTGACCAAGGGCAATTGGGATGCATTATAAAAATGAATCCCAATTGGTTAATAACATCTTATATATAAAATATAAGATGTTATTAACCGACTTCACAACGAAATCGGCCGAGCCGTTTTTAATATATCAACATTTGCATTACGACGCATTTACTTATCTCGACGACTTACTACTTGGCTGGCACAGATTATGTAATAGTTACTACGTCTACTGGCTACTTTGACTAGCGCGATGTTTGAAGTCGGTTCTTTTAGTTTTTTAACTATCTTAAATTATTTGTTCTTATAAATATTAAAATCTTACTTGTATAGAAATCTTTGTGAGAAATTCTTGATCTCTTATATTTCAAAATCAATTACATTTTTTTTATAATTGTTTGTATAATTATTTTTTCCTCAGTATTCCTTATCGCCACTATGTGACAGTCAATCTGTTTGTTTTTTTTTTCTCTTATCAAACAAGCGCTGGCCAATTTGAAATAACTTTTTATAATAAGAGCGTTTAAAAAACCAAAATAACCGACTTCAAATGCCGCGCTATTAATTTTCAGTGCCAAGTTTGAGGTGTTTATCTCCATATCTCTGGAGATACCTATCAGATCTTGATGAAATTACTATGGTACCACCCCTGGGATATTTCTTTTCGAACAAAATAGGAATCATCAAAATCAACACCAATATTATAAATGCGAAAGTCAGTTTGTTTATTTGTTTGTTTGTTTGTTTGTTTGTTTGTTTGGGACTTCTTCACGGTCAAACGGCTTGACCGATTTGGCTGAAATTTTGTACAAAGATAGTACATAGGGCAGAATAGGATATAGGATACTTTTTTTTGGCTATCGAGTCAGGGGGTCCAGATATTTTTAATTGAATTTTGTAAATATAAGACTTCTTCTCGAATAAACGGCTTGACCGATTTGCCTGAAATTTTGTGTGAATACATGTCATAGAGCAGAATAGAATATAGGATACTTTTTTTCTGGCTGTCGAGTCAGGGGGTCCAGATATTTTTAATTGAATTTTGTAAATATTAGACTTCTTCTCGAATAAACGGCTTGACCGATTTGCCTGAAATTTTGTGTGAATACATGGCATAGGGCAGAATAGAATATAGGATACTTTTTTCCTGGCTGTCGAGTCAGGGGGTCCAGATATTTTTAATTGAATTTTGTAAATATAAGACTTCTTCTCGAATAAACGGCTTGACCGATTTGTCTGACATGTTGTGTAAAGACAGTTCATGGGGCGGAATAGGATATAGAATACTTTTTTTCTGGCTGTCGAGTCAGGGGGTCCAGATATTTTTAATTGAATTTTGTAAATATAAGACTTCTTCTCGAATAAAAGGCTTGACCGATTTGCCTGACATGTTGTGTAAAGACAGTTCATGGGGCGGAATAGGATATAGAATACTTTTTTTCTGGCTGTCGAGTCAGGGGGTCCAGATATTTTTAATTGAATTTTGTAAATATAAGACTTCTTCTCGAATAAAAGGCTTGACCGATTTGCCTGACATGTTGTGTAAAGACAGTTCATAGGGCAGAATAGGATATAGAATACTTTTTTGTGGCTATCGAGTCAGGGTGTCCAGATTTTTTTTATTGAATTTTGGGTATGTGTGGCCACTTATCAGCTAAACGGCTTGACCGATACGGCTGAAATTTTCTACATATACAGCTCATATGGCATAGAATTTTGTTCAGTTGTCAGTTTGTTCTGTTGTTTTGTTCAATGTCCAGATTTTTATTATTGAACTTTGTAAATGTGTGGCCTCCTCTCAGTCAAACGGGACAACCATTTCAGCTGAAATTTTGTGCACAGACGGTCAATAAGACATAGGATACTTTTTTTTGGCTGGCAATTTCGGGTGTCCATAATTTTATTATGGAATAATGTGTTGCCTCTTAGCGGCAATCGTTTTGACCGATTCAGCTCAATTTTTTTACAAATACAGTTAATAGTGTATAGAACGACAAAGGATATTTTTTTTAACAGTTGAGTTGGGTAACTAATTATTGAATTTTTAAACGTGTGACCTCTTCTCGGTTAAACGAGTTGACCGATTGAGCTAAAATTGTACAGAGACAGTCAATAAGACATAGACCAAGAGTAGAGTCTATTATCCGAGCACATTGGTTACTTTTTTTACAATCGAGTCCGGTTGTCAGTTTTTTATTGTTGAATTTTGTATATGTTTGGCCTCTTTTCGGCCAAAAGGCTTGACCGATTCACATGACATTTTGTACAAAGACATTTAATAGGGCATAAAAGGGCAAAGAATACTTTTTTTTCGGCAGTTAAGTGAGGGTGCATATATTTTTTGTTAACTTAACATAGAGTTAACATTATCATAAAAGTTTGACCTTAGGTTCGTCTATAATGACTTAATTAGTGTCTTGATTAGGCCATAAAACTGTCAGGATCATTAGAAGTCATCAAAATTTACGCGCTGGCTTTGCTTGCCCAACGTGTTTATCTGCTTTGTGGGAAGTATTTCAAAAACTTTCGTGTTTTAACAGCCTTAGGATAATTGGTGTCGACTTAGTAGGTTATAAAAACTGTCAGGGTCATAAAAAGTCGTAAAAATTTTTAGCGCTCGCGAAGCTCGCGCAATTATTTATTTTATCTACTTTGAATGTAATATTTCAGAAACTTTTGTATTTTAATAGCCACATGCATCAAAACGAGTCATAAATTAAAACTGTACAATCTCCAATAATCATAATGTTTATTAACCTTAAAATAAGTGATTATCGACTTTAACCTGAGTGTCATCAGTGTTGACTTAGTAGGTCATAAAAACTGTCAGGGTCATAAAAAGTAGTAAAAAATTTTCGCGCTCGCTTCGCTCGCGCAGTGATAACGCTCGCGACGCTCGCGCAAGCATTTATTTTATCTGCTTTGTAGGAAATATTTCGTCAACTTTTGAATTTTAATAGCCACATGCATCATCACGAATCATGCATTGAAACAGAACAAACCTTCAATAATCATAATGATTATTAACCTTAAATTAAGTGGATATCAAATTTAACCCTAATGTCATCGGTGTTGATTTAGCAGGTCATAAAAACTGTCGGGGTCATCATAAGTCGTAAAAATTTTTAGCGCTCGCGATGCTTGCGCAATTATTTATTTTATCTACTTTGAATGTAATATTTCAGAAACTTTTGTATTTTAATAGCCACATGCATCAAAACGAGTCATAAATTAAAACTGTACAATCTCCAATAATCATAATGTTTATTAACCTTAAAATAAGTGATTATCGACTTTAACCTGAGTGTCATCGGTGTTGATTTAGTAGGTCATAAAAACTGTCGGGGTCATAATAAGTCGTAAAAATTTTTAGCGCTCGCGATGCTTGCGCAATTATTTATTTTATCTACTTTGAATGTAATATTTCAGACACTTTTGTATTTTAATAGCCACATGCATCAAAACGAGTCATAAATTGAAACAGAACAACCTTCAACAATAATAATGATTATTAACCTTAAATTAAGTGGATATCAAATTTAACCCTAATGTCATCGGTGTTGACTTAGTAGGTCATAAAAACTGTCAGGGTCATAAAAAGTCGTAAAAAATGTCCGCGCTCGCTACGCTCGCACAAGCATGTCTTTTATCAACTTTGAAGGTAATATTTCAGCAACTTTTGTATATTAATAACCACATGCATCAAAACGAATCATACATTGAAACAGAACAACCTTCAATAATCATAATGATTATTAACCTTAAATGAAGTGGATATCAAATTGAACCCGTATTTCATCGGTGTTGACTTAGGAGGTCATAAAAACTGTCAGGGTCATAAAAAGTAGTAAAAAATTTTCGCACTCGCTTCGCTCGCGATGTAATAGCGCTCGCTACGCTCGCGTAAGCATTTATTTTATCAACTTTGTAGGTATTTTTCAGCAACTTTCGCATATTAATAACCACATGCATCAAAGCGAGTCATAAATTAAAACAGAACAACCTTCAATAATCATAATGATTATTAACCTTAAAATAAGTGGATATCAAGTTTTACCTGAGTGTCATCGGTGTTGACTTAGTAGGTCATAAAAACTGTCAGGGTCATAAAAAGTCGTAAAATTTTTTCGCAGTAATAACGCTATATAAATACGCTATAGCGTATAATAGCGTGTTTCAACAGCCTCATACATTAGACTGACTCAAATACTTAAACAGCAAAACTTGGTAAACCTTGGTTAGGTTTACCAAGTAATTATTAATGACTTTAACAATAGACGATATCGAGTTCGACCTAAGAGTCATTTATAGTGAGTTGATTATTAGATCGTAAATTTGTCAGGGTCATAAAAAGTCATAAAAAATGTTAGCTCGCGCAATGATAGCTCTCGCTGCGCTCGCGCAGCTCTTCACCTTATTTTTTTTGTAAGAAATGTTTCAGGAACATTTGTGTTGAGTCAAACATTTAAACAGCACAACATTGTATACCTTACCAAAATGGTTAATGACTTTAACAATAGAGGATATTGAGTTCGACTTTAGGGTCATCTATGGTGACTTGGCCTAAGAGATCATCGATCTTGACCTCAAAGGTCATAAAGACTCAAATAACGCGGGCGAAGCCGCGGGTAACAGCTAGTCGGTTCATAAACGACGAAGTTATCCGCGAACAAACATAAATAGATATATATATACATATACGGTATATATATACGGTCGAATAGAGTACCCTCCTTTTTTGGAAGTCGGTTATAAACAAAATATTTTTGACGCGGTTTAAAGCGTGGAGCGCAGTGCAGTTTGCAGGGCATTAAATGTGAAGTGTGGAGCTGCTTTCCATCGATACCTATATAGTTTCGTACGAAGTGTTTTATTTTCAACTGACTTCAAAAGGAGGTTCTCAATTCGTCTGTATGTTTATTTTTTTTAATGTATTTACGCGAATATTCCGTCAATTGTGAACCGATTCGAATGATTCTTTTTTTAATTGGTAGGGTATATGACAATAAGTTAGACTTGCTACTGAAACTGACTCGCGCGGCATGGAAGTCGGTTATATTGTACGTGATTTAAATCATACAGGGACAATCGTTGCGTATTTATTCCTGAGTAATGACCGCAAGTGAAGCACAGGACGCACTCTTAGTGTATTTTTTATATCTTACTAGCAGTGCCCCGCGTCTTCGCCCGCGTTAATAACTTCATTCATTTATTTAATCGATTTTCGTAAAACCCGTTTTCAAGTTATGGCGTGACCAAGACATAGGGACTCAATTTTATAAAACCCAAAAAATTATATTGACTTTCAGACTTTGTTTTGTTTGTTTGTGTCCCATTTCACTCTCTTAAAGGTGGGATTTCGAAAATTCCTGAATCACATATTTACTTACATATTCACAGAAATTGTGTAAAGTTTCCAATAAAATTTACTATATTATGTGGTTTCTATACACAAACTTTGAACTCCCGTTTCATACCTTTAAGAGGTGAATTTTGGCAATCCTTTCTTAGCGGATACCTACGTCATAACTCATAACAACTATCTGCATGCCAAATTTCGCCAAATCCGTTAAGTGGTTTGAGCTGTGCGTTGATAGATCAGTCAGTTAGTCAGTAAGTCAATAACGTTTGCCGTTCATACATATATACAGATTTCATTATTTACGTTAAACTGTATTTTCCTACATAGTGAATGGATGGTTCCATTCACTATGTAGGGAATACATAATTTTTATACTTACAAATTTCATTTTTCACACGAATGTTGAGTGAATAAAACCAAGTATGTAATAAAATTTACCATACTGTTTAACCATTTTAGGGGATGATTTTTGTTTTATTTCTTTATTTACTTATTACGTTTTATTTCAGGACCTACATGTCCAATATCATCAAAATCGATTTAGTGGTTATGCAGTAACGTGGAAACAAATATTAATTTCAAAAAATTTCAATGTTTTCCATATAAATGCACAAAGTGTTCCTGCTCATTTTAACGATATGCTTGCATCTTTTGAAAATAAAGACATCCATGCTCTATTAATTTCTGAAACCTGATTGAAGCCATCTCTCTCTTCCATCACTTACGAGATGCCAGGATATCGGCTGATAAGGAATGATAGAACTAGTAGCGGTGGAGGCGGTGTTGCCATCTATCTTCGTGAACATTTTCCTTTCTCCATTGTTAGTATGTCAGCGCAGCCACCTCCCTCCAATGCTGGTGATCATCTCCTTATCGAAGTTATCCTGCATCATACTAAACTCCTTCTCGGTGTCTATTTTTGCCCTTCTCTTCGCATTAACTTCTTTTCCAGCTTCGAAAAGCATTTAGAAGACTATTCTTCTCCTTATACTCATACTATTATAATGGGTGATTTCAATACTTGTCTGTTAAGAAAGGATTCCAGGGCAACTGCCTTTGGGTCCTCTATTTCGGCAAGTAACCTGAATATTCTTCCACTCAACCCTACTCACTTTTTTCCAAACTCTAAGCCATCTCTTCTTGATTTCATTCTTGTTTCCCCCTTGAATCATGTGGCTAAGCATGGTCAGTGCGCGGCGGATGCTTTTTCATATCATGATTTAATTTACATTTCCTATAAAATCCGCCCGCCCAAGGCAAAGCCAAAAATTCTTCTGCAACGTAGTTTTGGTTGTATAGTTTTAGATCAGCTACGCAATGATGCGCAGAATTTAGTTTGGTCTGGTGTTGTTAATGCGACAACCATGGATGACAAAATTGGAGTATTTAACCGTACTCTCACAGAGCTCTACGATATTCATGCTCCGATTCGTTCTATCAAAATGAAACATGCACCGGCACCATGGCTTAATGATGAGATTAGAACGCTCATGCATAAAAAAATTGTTGCTAACATCAAACTTAAACATCGAACATCTGAAGAAAATAAAGAAAAGTACATTTTTCGTCGCAACGTCTGCAATAGGATGTGTAGGGATGCACAACGCCGACATATTCACAGCTCTGTACAAAATAGCAATCCTGCCAAGGTTTGGAAATTTTTGAGATCGCTTGGTGTAGATAAATCGCGCCAAAATGATATTTCCAAAACCTTAGACCTAAATTCCTTAAATAACATTTCTCCACTTCTTCAAAATTTTATGGCCCTGTTAAACTTACAACTTTGAATTATCTCTCTTCTGTTCCATCTTCAGACCATGACCCCTTTTTTTTACTCAATTTACTGAAGGTGATGTTAAGAAGAGCATACAGTCGATATCTTCCAATGCAGTCGGCAGTGATAGCATTAGTCGCAATATGATTCTACCCATACTTGATGAAATTGTTCCTGTGATCCAGTACCTCCTGAATTTTTCTATCTCCTCCGGCAGCTTTCCTGTAACATGGAAAGAGGCACAAGTCACACCCTTACCCAAAAAATCCAACCCATCGTCCTTTTCAGAATATCGACCCATCTCTATTCTTCCTTTCCTTTCGAAAGTCCTAGAACGTCTTGTTCACCAACAACTCTCCTCCTTTCTTATCAGAAACAATCTCCTCAATACGTTCCAATCTGGTTTTCGGTCTGGTCACAGTACTATTACAGCTTTGACTAAAATTACCGATGACATCAGGTATGGGATGAGTAATCAAAGGCTCACAGTGCTGTCACTGCTCGACTTTAGCAGTGCGTTGAACAATGTTGATTTTGACATTCTGCTAGGTCTGCTGTGCTCTCTTAACATCTCGCCGACAGTGATTGAGTGGTTTCGTAGTTACCTGTGTGGACGTCGGCAGAGAATACGTATTGATGATTCCTACTCATCGTGGTGCGATCTATCTGCTGGCGTTCCTTAGGGCGGCGTTTTATCTCCTCTTCTCTTTGCAATCTTTATTAACTCTATTTCACAACAGCTATCTTCTTCCTACCATCTTTATGCAGACGATCTACAGATTTATACTCAGGCACCTCTAGATCAGTTACATGCGGCAATAGAGAGCACTAATGAAGATCTGAAGCGTATCCGAGATTGGAGTAAATTATACGGCCTCACAGTCAATCCTATAAAAACTCAAACTATTATCATTGGGAGCTCACGTATGATTTCAAAAATTGACTGGTTCCGGCTACCACAAGTCATATTTGACGGAGTCCCTGTAAGCTTTAGCTCGTCAGTCAAAAATCTAGGATTACTCATAGACAACCAGCTATCTTGGGAACCTCAACTAGCAGAAGTCAGCCGGAAAATCTTTGCTTCGGCATCTTCACTCAGAAGATTACGTAATTTTCTTCCTATCACCACTAAGACTGCGTTAGCTTAATCTCTTATTTTGCCTATACTTGATTACGCAGATGCTTGCTATCCAGATTTGACCGAAGAGCGACTTGATAAGCTAGAAAGACTGCAAAATGTCTGTATCCGATTCATTTTCGGTCTTCGGAAATATGATCATGTCTCCGAATTCCGAAAAAGGCTCAATTGGTTACCTATCCGCCTTCGCAGGAATGTTCCTGCATGCATATCCTTTCTTTCCTTTACAATATCCTATTCTTTCCTACGACTCCACTTTACCTAAAAGAGCGCTTCGAATTCCTCCACCTTACTAAATCCCACCCCCTTCGATCCCAGTATACGCTTCAATTGAAGACACCTCAACATCACTCCACGTCACTTTACTACAACAAATCTTATTCCATGCTAGTTGTCCGCCTATGGAACGAACTTCCTGCAACAATAAGACAAGCCCAATCTCCACAAGATTTTAAAAATATGGTATTTAAACACTATTTTTCCCATAGTTGATTTTATGAACTTATTTATTAAGGTATATGTATCTATTTTTAACAGACTTCAAAAAAAGGAGGAGGTTTCTCAATTCGACCGTATATATATATATATATACTAGCTGGCCCGGCGAACTTCGTACCACCTAACAGACAATGAATGTCGTGTTACCTTTTAGATGAACTTAATTTAGGCTTTTATGAACGAACTGTACGGCTGAACTAAACGTAAATGAATACAAACTTTAAGACATATTAAGTTTATTAATGTAAAAAAGATATAGAATAAAAATTGGTAAAAATGGCTTTTGGAAATATAAACTTTTTAAGTTGCTTGTAAGCATACATTTCTGAACGCACGCATATTTGACAATCAATAAATATGTCAAACAATTATCATTACTGACAATATTTTACATTTTTAAAATCTACATGACTTGAATTCATTCAAACTTGAAGAATTTTTACTTGACTTACTACTTGACACTGGCTAAATACACTAATCTGTGGAGCCATAATTTTACCAACAAAAAAAAGGGGTAATCCCGAATATTGTAATGCTATCCACACATGAGAAGAATTTTTATACTTGACACTGACTAAATACACTAATCGTGTGGAGCCATAATTATACAAAAAAAAAATACGGCGGAATAACAAAAACAAAAACAATTGAACATCAAATGATTGGCAGTTTTTAAACCCTGGAACATTTTGGCAAAATATTTTATCTCATATAATTTTTTTAAGGTCAATTATTCATTGTTTTTAATACTTATTATCCTGTTCCTGACAAAGACAATTCTAAAAATACAAAAATCATAAAAATTGGTCCAGCCGTTCTTGAGTTATAAGTGTAGTAACTAACACGACTTTCTTTTATATATATGCTTTTTCGCGGATAACTTCGTCGTTTATGAACCGATTTTGATTATTCTTTTTTTGTTCGAAAGGAGATATCCCAAGTGTGGCACCATGGTAATTTTATCGAGGTCTGATAAGTATCTCCAGAGATAAACATCTCAAAATTGGTACTGAAAATGAATAGCGCGGCATTGAAGTCGGTTCTTTTTTAGTTTTTAAACGATATTATAATAATATCTATTTAGTTATAATGTATATGTATCTATGATATGTATTATGTTTGTGTATATGTGAAAGTATTAATTTTAAGCGTATTCATATATATGTTAACTTATAGCTGCACACCCCCGCAATATTATGGTAGTCATTGACAGTAATCTTAGCTGGAATAATCAATTAGAAGCACTCATTCCTAGGGTAAGGAAACTAATGGCGGTTTTAAAAAAAATAAGATATGTTGCCTCTGCAGACATTGTCAAATCGGTGTACTATGCCCTAGCTCAGTCAGTGATGACATATTGCATCTCTGTCTGGGGAGGCTCACATACCACAAAGATGCTCCGACTGGAGAGGGCTCAGAGAGCTGTCTTGAAAGTCATACAAAACAGACCGTTCAGGTACCCAACAACACTTCTTTATCAGGAGTGCTCTGTGCTGACGGTAAGACAATTATACTTACTACAAATAATACTACACAAACACTCACAACTTCCCTATGACCCGAGCATACTGGCTGGAAAGCGTATAAGGTATAAAGTCTGTGATACAGAGCCTAGAAGACTAGATATTGCAGCACGTCACCCTGAATTTGTCAGTAGTCGGTTGTACAACGCTATCAATAAGCTTCTAACTATTTATACTCTCACAACTTATAAATGTAAAGAGAAGCTTATACTGTGGCTTAAATCTCTGTCATACCAAGATACAGAAGAATTTTTTAAGGCTACTCTATAGCCTTATATCTCCGATACACTCTCTCCAACATGAACTCAAACTTACACACACAAACACACACACACACACACACACACACACACACACACACAAACACACACATACACACACACACATCACGTCATGTAGCTAGACGACTTTGTGAAACCATATGTTATAAATAATTATGTAATTTAAATATTGTGTCGCTGTATAAAATTATCTCACGTAGTTAAGTAACTTTTTATTAGAGTAATAATTTGAATAATTAATCTTATTTATTGATACTGTATAATTTTCCTCTTGATTGAAATTCTAATGTTTACTTAATATTAATAATTTAATCTTAAACCTAATCATTAAAAATATCTATATTTTATTATGTACACAAGATTGATCAATTACTCGGAAGGAACTAATTGCTGAAATACGGGTGTTTAAACACCTAGTTTAGTAGCTAGGGCCGCACTAAATTGTAAAGTACTTTAAAGTGAAATAAACAAATTTTAATTTAATTTTTAATTTTATTATAATTTGGAAATCCTCTCCATCCAAAGGTTGTCTGGTAGAGACCGCCCATTGTACTACCGATATCTTATGTTCTTCTGTTACTTTTGTTTGTTTTTAGGGTTCCGTAGCCGAATGGCAAAAAACGGAACCCTTATAGATTCGCCATGTCTGTCTGTCTGTCTGTCTGTCTGTCTGTCTGTCCGTCCGTATGTCACAGCCATTTTATTCCGAAACTATTAGGACTACAGAATTGAAACTTGGTAGGTATGTATTCTGTGAACCGCTTTCCGATTTTTATACAAAAATATAAAATATAAAAGTTTAAGGGGGCATCCCATACATGGAACCGGAACAAAAAAAAAATTTTTTCGTCAAACCTATACGTGTAGTATATCTATGGATAGGTCTTTAAAAATGACATTGAGGTTCCTAAAATCATTTTATCTCAAAGTCAATCATTTCAAAGATAGGCGCGTCTAAAGTGGTAAAATGTGTGTCACCCCCCCTCTAACTTCTAAAGTAAGGGAGTGAAAATTCTGGAAAAAATATATTCTGTAGATCTCAATAAAAACTTTCAACGAAAATTGGTTTGAACGAGATACAGTCAGCAGTTGTTGAGATATAGCGACCGCAAGTATAACTTTGTTTTTCATACAAACACTATGAAAAACAAAGTTATTTTTGTAGTTGCGAAAAATCAAAGTTATAGAATACTCTACTGTGTTACGGAACCCTACGAGTGCGAGTCCGACTTGCACTTGGCCAGTTTATTTGTTCTTGGTGTGCAAGTGTGCAAGTGTATTATTCATTAATTCATTCATTCATTCATGTATTTTCTATGATTTCTCCAGATAAAATAAAACTTTCGCTTTCCCTAGTATTATTATCTTTTCTATGCCCTAAGGGTAGACTTGAAAGAAATAAAAAATACAAGTTTCATTATTTGTTTAAAGTTTTATATGTACCTTTTGTTTTTATTTTTGAGTGAACCGGACGAAGGAACATTTTTCATAGAAACTTTATCACAATATGTAACCCCTTCAAGGGTTAAATTTAAAAAATCAAATTAAGTTATGTGTTATTTCAAAATTTACATTATCTAGTTTACAAATTTCATTGAAATCGGTTAATTAGTTATGCAGTTACGTCGGTCGAAACAAGACTGGATTTTCTATGATTTTGCCAAACCAAAATTCATTTCACACACCCCCTAGGGGTAGATTTGGAAAATAAAAAAAATATGTCTCATTATTTGTTTTATAGATTATATATACCGAGTTTTGAGTGAATCGGACCAAGGAATACGTGGAAACAAATATTACTGATTTTTCTATGATTTTTCCAAAGAAAATAATTTTACATACATAGGGGTAGATTTGAAAAAATTAAAAATCACGTGACTCTTTATTTATTTTAAGGTTTGTTTGTACCGAGTTTTGAGTGAATCGGACAAAGAAATACGAGAAAACAAATATTACTGAATTTTTTATAATTTTTCCAAAGTAAATTCATTTTTCAAGCCCCCTAGGGGTAGTGTTGAAAAAATGAAATACACGTGTATCATTATTTGTTTTAAGGTTTATTTGTACTGAGTTTTGAGTAAATCGGCCCAAGGAATAAAATTGTCCATAGAAACTTTATCACTCTATTTAACCCCTTTAGGGAATGATTTTCAAAGATAAGATTAGCCTTATGTCTTAAGTTAGACCCTTACACTATCTACGTTTTAAATTTAATTAAAATTGCTTTAGTTGTTATCGAGATACGTGGTAACAAACATTCACACACACACACACACACACACACTTACTTTCGCATTTATAATATTAGTAGGAAGTAGGATAGGATAGGCTAGCGTTTGACCACTATCTCACCTGTTGGTAAGTGATGATGCGGTCGAAGATGGTAAGCACGCTAGGCCTAGTATGGGAACTGGCACTCAAGGATAGCTGCCGGAACACATTAGATGTTTGGCGACAGATTTACTAACTTGACGGTGGTATCTGGCCAGGTGGACACTACATAGTGTCCTACCACCGTGCGGGGGTTGTTGGTTTCTTAACGATGTTTTTCCTTCACCGGAGGGCCACTGTGAGAAGCGCACATAATTTTCGATAGAAAAATCCATTGGAGAACGGCGGGGTTTGAACTCGGTACCTCTGGCATCAAAGCCGACCGTTCTCCCGATTACGACACCGGGCCCTCAAATGGCGATCTTTCTGTCGTGTCTGGAGCATTGATGATGCGTGGCTAGCAAGAGCTGGATGAGAGTAACCGAAGGTCTTGTCGTAGCTCAGTGGCGCTAAATAAAAGTAAATAAACCTAAATATTTACTTAGGTACATATTATAAGTACAATGATCTTGTCAAATGCCTGGGTACGTGAAAAAAGTTATGGGTACGTAACTAAAATTTAAGAATTGCATAACTAATATAAAAGCTTTCGAAATGTATCGCACTAATAGTTAACTAAATACCAACATTAACTTAATAAACTATAATACATATGAAAGCACTAATAAAGGTTGTCTATGTACCTATAAAATTAAGAAACAGTAGATTCTAAGCATTAATATTTTAAAATTCGCAAAGCATGAGGTAAATAGTATCTAGATCTGTAAACTAACTTTCCATCTCGTTCTTTCAAGTTAATCAGAAGCTCTGTTATTAACATTCCGAGGAAGAGAACTCGTAATTGATCGACAAAAGTCGCTGATTTAGATACTTGTAAGAGGTTCCGCAGCTGAATGCCAAAGAGGCTGCGACAATAGATCATAATGCCTTGCAAGCGAGAAACGATAGCGAACATCGTCGCGCCACTGAAAATCGATAGACGTGACTACGAGATGAATCCACTCATACCTATTAAGTACAATATATTTTACAGAAAATGTTAAGGTTTGTTGACAGTGGGAGGGCTGCAACGTTATCAGGCGCTATCGCCAACACGCCGACTCCGTACCCCCCACCCCAGTCGATGCCCTACCACGCCCTCAGAGATCGCGGATGCTGCGGCATGGACCACCGGTGATCTCGCGAGCCGAGATGATGAACAACGGGATGGTTATGTAACGACTTACCCGCGAGAGGGAGGTCCCGGTATGGGCGCCATTTAGCGCGTGGTGGGAGCGCGGAGCGGACTCGGGACGCGGAGTGCGGACGCGGCAACGGGCGGCGCGCGACTGCCGCCTGCTGCGACCGAGCGCGCGCGGCGCGCGTGCGTATCCGCGCATGTGCACAACTACCGTCTATTTGTTTTGCTCTACGCTCCGTATCGGTCTTCCGAAAGCCGCAGAAAACGAGATTATTCTCTCGTGTAGATACGGTGCGCGATGCGGAGCATTCCAATGAATGTCGACTGAACTTCGCTGAGATATCGCCGGCGTTTATTCACGTCGCTTGACATGAATTGCAATGGACGTCGTGCGGATTTCAGACGTTGTAAAATGTAAACACTCCTCATATATTTTATAAAACGCTGAGATTTTGGGTGGGAGACAGATAGTTCATAGTGTAGGTGCTCCATCTACTAGAGCACATCAGCTTGACATCAGCAATGTGTCCTGAATTACTGTGAAGAACCGCTGAGATCTTGACAGAATAAAGAATACAAAAAACTTTGAACCTACCTACCAGTTTTACTTGGGTAGGCACGTTATATTAACTGAGATATTAAATTATTAAGTAGTATAGATAATAAAAACTGATACACCACCGTTCGTTCAGTTTTGCAATATAATTATCTTTTTGGTTGTCTGGAAGAAATCGCTTTAAGTGATAAGACTGTTCTTTGCATTACATAAAAGTCTTCTATGTTCTAGTTCATAAAGTCTTCGTCGTATTATTTCTTGTATGATTGGTGTGCAAATAAAGTGAACTACGTTAGTATTAAGTAAGTGGCTATTTACTTAATTTTACTACTTAGTAATACGAGTACAGTTATATTCCTCTCTATTTTAAACCGACATTTAAGTTTTTTGTTTTGTTGTTAACGATCTTAAATTATTAGGAATTAATTATCTAATAATTCGAAGGAACCCACCACACAGCACAAGAAATAACTTCAAGGAATGTATTTATTAAAAACTAGCTGTACCCGCGACTTCGTTCGCGATTCCTACAAAATCTTAACAAAACCTTAACGTTAGTGTGGCTACACTTAATTTTTTATTCGTCTCAACAAGGTTCAAATCTATGCCTTATATTATGATTAGGCCAAGGGAAGTTATATCTGCTACGCTGTAATTTAACAACGACTCCAATAAATTTGACAACGGGGGATAGGCTTATTAAAAACGTTCATATATAACCTTTAATAAAAGGCACCTTTCAATTTCAGCCGCGCTATTCACAATCATTCGAAAAAAAATCGGATTCAGAAACTACCTCCCCTTCAACTTAGATCTTTGCAATTCACAATTATCGGAACGGAGATACTTGCATTTCAATTCGTTAAAATTTATTTTTTTATTTTTAAGCCTAAAAAGAAGAATTAAATTAGGGATTCTAAATGGAAATATAATTACGTTTATATTATAATTTTAAATGACACTTTCAATGAATTTGAATGTATCCGATTTAAATTAGAGTACGGAGAGTACTCATCGATACATTTTTGACCATCTTCATAATAAAAGTTCACACACTCTTTTTTTGGAAATTATTATTATGATGATTTTTAGCACGAAATAGTAAGTTACTTTCTTGTTTGTCTGGCAGTCATTCCAGGTGTAATCTGACGACTTAAATTTCAAAAACTTTCCAATTAGTTATCCAGCTGAAAGTTTCAGGGAAGCTAAAATATCGATGAAAATGCATTCTATAGCGTGGTTTTTAGATCAATTTTAACCGACATTTATTGCTTTGTCTAAAGCATGTTTTAAGTTTTTCGGGTATTTATTTAAAGAGAGTGAACTTAAACAATAGAAAGTCTTAACTGGCTAAGTGCAAGTCGGACTCGCACTCGTCGTAGGGACTTTGAAAAAAAATTGTTTTAAAAACCTCAATGTCATTTTCAACCACCTAGCCAAAAACATACCGCACGTAAAGGTTTGATTAAAAAAATATATTTTTAGTTTCTGTTCCCATGTATGGGAAGCCCCCCCTTAATCTTTATTTTTTTATCTATACTAATATTATAAAGAGAGAACATTTGTATTTTTGTATTTTTGTATGTTTGTAATGATTTGTCTCAAAAACTTCTGAACCGATTTCAAAAATTCTTTCACTAATACATAGAATGGACTTTCGGAATGAAAATAGGCTATATATTATCCCGTTTAAATCAAAGGTACATTCGTGGAGACCTAATTTGCAACCTAAGTCGGCAAATAAACGGTCGAAAAAACACGTTTCTGACGAATGCTGCTTAATTGAAAATAGATAGAAGAATATTTTCTATGCAAGAGTTGTACAACTTAATAAGACCTACAAAAAAGTCCGCGAGAGCATATGTCTATCTCTTAAGGTTGACTCACAGTAACCATTTTAATCTTTAAATTTTTGTTAAAAAATATTACATAACTTCCAACGCTATTTTCAAGTATATAGTATTAATCCTTATCCAAAATTGCGTTAACTAGCTTGGCCACATATTATAGATTAAAATTGTCCTTTACAGTATATAATTCAAATGAAAACTCTAGAAGATATCACGAATTTCACAAACACGCATCGCAAAATTAATAAAATATTTGCAGTGAAACCACAGATTAGGTCATAGTTACTAAAGAAAATATTATTATAAGCTTAGCTATGCTGTAGATCCCCACCGATCACAATCAATTTGAAGTCAATATAGTATAATAATATGATCTATTTTATAAAATAATATTCATCTATATATATAATAATATAATATAATATTTTAAACCACCCCGACTGATCTATGTATAATAGCTTTTTCCAATGACTCTAAATACGACATTTAAAATCTGAGCTGTAAGTTGGTGAGGATTTGAGTATTCTGTAGAGTCCAGGAGGCTTCCATGAATGATCAGACCTATGAAAGTTGATTTCATAGCGCAATTAACTAGAAAAAAGCTCATAATTTTATAACGATTGAACGAATTTTCATGAATCAAAGCTAAGAAAACTCTCGATGAAGACATCTATCAAACAAAAAAAAACTATCAATAATAGAAAAAAAATCGGTTCATCCGGTTAGGTGCTAAGATGCTACAGACAGACACACAGATACACACGTTAAACGTATATTACCCCTACATTTTGCGTCGGGGAACGCCGTAAGGTTACGGCGGCAGATGTACTCCTTGGTGGTAAGCTACTTTTTGGTAGATTTAATGATTCCACTACCACTGTACGAAAACTCATGATTCATGAATGCACATAAAACTTTCATTGGTAGGTATATAGCTAGAATTAGAACCAACGACTGTCGGCTCAGAATCAGGGTAACTATCCTTTACGCCAAAGGGCCGTCCAATATCACTACGTAAGTATTATAAAACAAAGTCCATCACTGCGTCTGTCTGTCTGTTCGCAATAATCTCAATAGCTACTGAACGGATTATCATGCGGTTTTCACCAATAGCCAGTGTGTTTATGAGGAAGGTTTAGGTGCATAATTCATTAAGGTTTTGTGTAAATTGGATGAAATATGACGATGGTTGTTAAATATGTTCATATTTTATATTCGATGCAACAAACTGATGCAAATTTTGTAGGCATATATGTTCTACCCGTGCGAAGCCGGGGCGGGCTGCTAGTTTTTGTATAAAACTCGTAAAGCTGTTCATACAATACATCTACCTACCAAGTTTTAATTGTGTAGTCTTAAAAGTTTCGAAATAAAATGGCTGTGACATACGGACGGGCAGACGGATGGACAGACATGACGAATCTAAAATGGTACGAAACTGCACAACATTTCTACCTAATAGAACTACGCTAGCGATACGAATTCAGAAGCTGGGAAACCCGACGATCCTGTAATATGTGCAGTTATAATGTGTAATGTAAAGTAAAACATCGGCTGGCATAGCAATTCGTCATCTACATCTCATGTTTCAAATGGAAACCTACTTCGGTTATCTTACTTAGCTTCGCGTAGCTCTCATACATAGTTGGCTTTGAGTCACTCAAAGATAGTTAGTTGGGCGCTAGTTTCGTTTCGCTTATATTCCAATAATGAGGCCTGTGTTTAATCCATCATCGGCAGAAGAACGATCGAGTGTTGTTTGCCGAACTCAGCTGATCTCCTTAAACTTAAGATAACAAAAGAGAGTGCGTATGCCACCATCATCCGAATATCTTTCTCAAAGATTTATTACTTTATTAATGTTATTTCTTGAGAGCGAATCGATTAGCGACATGCTTTTATTCGATTGATGGCTGGTTCGTGCGAGTTACAACTCAAACCACCTTTTGCCACACGTAGTAGGAGCATTATATCGATGTTCCGCCTGACTTGTTGACATAAAATAACTTTTTACCATCAAGGAGAACATCTGTCGGCGTATCCTTACGGTGTCCAGCAACAAAAAGCCCTTGGTATTCAGGATCATTTTAGGCCTAGCGGATTCACTATCTTCGATGACATCATCGCTTAGCACCAGGCGAGATAGTAGTCAAACGCTAAGCCTATCAGCAGGGTTATTCTCAATCATTCGAAAGCAATATCGAATTCGAAACTGCCTTTACTTCGACATGGATCTTTGCAATTCACAATGCTCCGATCGGTTAATTTTGATATTTCAATTAGAAAAAATCTGATTTATTGGAAAGGTTTCCGCGCAAAACAACTCAGGGATCAAAAAAAGAATAAAATTAAAAATGAAGCTTCCGAATCCGAATATGTTTCGAATGATTGAGAATAAGAGCAAAATAACTAAAAAATAACTACAAAAACATTGCATTTTCGACAATAATTCTCACGTGTTGAGATTCGAACCTACAGCCTTTGCTTGCTTAAGCAAGCTCTGGTCCACCTGATCCAATCATGTACATATGCAGTGTGGCGAATTTAAGAATAACAGTATACATCTGCACGTATAATTATGGAACCAGGAACGATTCCCGTATCCTGTTTTTTTTTTGTTATTCATATACATTTGATCAAAGTTTAATTTGAGAAGTTTTTACCTAATAGATTGCATAACATTTACATAAAAATATCATGTTTTTCCCGTGTCCCACCAAAACCATTATGTTTTTCAGGATAACCAATATTCTAAAAGTTATTTCATAGTATAAGCTATGCTCACTTTAAGTTTCATTAAAATCCGTCCAGTAGTTTCGGCGTGATGATTTTTCAAACGGACATACATACAGACAAAAATTTTAAAAAATATATTTTCGGCATCTATAGCGTTCATAATGCTTCTTTAATTTAAATTTCAAAAAATATTCAATGTACATTTTTCGCTTGGTTACTGTTTTATTATAGTAAAAAATAAATAGATAATCTCATCTCAATTTAGTTTTCAAAAATGACATTAAAGTTCAATTGGCATCAAAAGGTACTAAGGTACTTTGTGTGTGAGTTAATTATGACACATAAGTAAGTACTTACATTAATATGTACTTTACATAACCTGAATATAAATATGACCGTTACATAAGCGCTAAATCAAATTTGTTGATACATTAGAGAGAACGGCATTATTTAGTCGAGGAAGGTCGGTGAGGGTCACGTAACTAAAGTATCTCGAAGTGCTTTTCCCAATTTCGCCGAGTCGACGGTCGGCCCATGAACACATGATTCGGTCACGTAGTCACACGGGATACGGGAATTACAGGATACAGCTCTTTGGATAGTCTGGCTCTTTAGGTCCGTCACACATTGGCGAAAAATTATGTTACTTATAGATATATTTCTTTTTTGCGATCAGCCCCCTAATTCTGTCATTCGAAAACCTATTCGGATTCGGAAGCTTCATTTTTAGGGTTTCGTACGTCAAAAGATAAAAATAGGAACCCTTATAAAATCACTTTCTTGTCCGTCTGTCCGTCTGTCCGTCTGTCCGTCTGTCCGTCTGTCCGTCTGTCCGTCTGTCCGTCTGTCCGTCTGTCCGTCTGTCCGTCTGTCCGTCTGTCCGTCTGTCCGTCTGTCCGTCTGTCCGTCTGTCCGTCTGTCCGTCTGTCCGTCTGTCCGTCTGTCCGTCTGTCCGTCTGTCCGTCTGTCCGTCTGTCCGTCTGTCCGTCTGTCCGTCTGTCCGTCTGTCCGTCTGTCCGTCTGTCCGTCTGTCCGTCTGTCCGTCTGTCCGTCTGTCCGTCTGTCCGTCTGTCCGTCTGTCCGTCTGTCTGTCCGTGTATTACCACCGATTTTCTCCTAGCATGTTGAAATTTATACCAGATAGATATAGATCTATTTGGTCTATCTGGAACTATAGAGTCCCTATCAGGTGTATAAAAATCAAGATCCTGAGTCAACACGATAGAAAATGGGCAAATTTAGATTTTCGCGAAAACTTACCAAATGTACCTACCTTAATTTTCAACTTTTTTATTTTTCGGAATATATCGTTTACTTGTGCTGTAAGGATCTTACTTTTGACCAAAATTGACAATTCTAGGTCAACCGGAAGTACCCTATAGGTTTTGGGTCGAAACTAACTTACCTACTTCTTGTTAACCTAGAAACATGAAATTTGGCAAGAAGCGAGGTCCTTACCGTCCTTACGCCAGAGGTACCGAGTACAATCCTCGCCGTGCACTAATGGATTTTTCTATCGAAAAATGTATGTATGCTTTTCACAGTGGTCCTCCGATGAAGGAAATACATCGTTAAGAAGCTCCCAATCCCCGTATAGTGATAGGACTCTATATAGTGTCCGTCTGGCCAGCTACCACTCTCAAGTTAGAAAATTTGTCGCCAAACAACTGATGTGTTCCGGCAGCTATATCCTTGAGAGCCAGTTCCCATTCTAGGCCTAGCGTGCTTACCATCTTCCACCGCATCATCACTTACCAACAGATGTGATAGTGGTCAAACGCTAGCCTATATGATATACAACAAAAATTAATGTTGTCTCAATCCCAAATAGCTTAGCAAGCCAGAGTCGACAAAAAGCTTTCAAAAGAACAAAGACGAATAAAAGGTATTGTACAATGTTTGTGGCTTGTAGCCCGAGCGAATAGGTATCAGTCCCAACATTTATTCCTATTTCTGTGATCATTCCCTTAGGAATGTTTTGGTAAGCACAAACGATCATTGTTGTTAAAGGTGTTGGGTAGAGCGCGTAGCTTTTGTAAATCATAATCAAGTCTGAAGTTGTCTTCCTAGATATAAGCAGCTGCGAAAGCCTACACTTAACTATGGTTGATTGGAAAGTCTAATATGAGGCGCCGATATACGCAAAGCGGTGGCGTAGTATTATTATCTTTTCTATGGCGGTGGGCATCTTGGGAGTTGGTGGTTGAGTGGTGGTTGAGTTGGTGGCGTATCTTGGGAGAGGCCTTCGTCCATTTGTGGACTGACACCGGCTGATTATGATGATGATGATAATAATGCGGGCGGAGCGAGTTTGACATATTTATTGTTCTTTATCTTTAATATGGAAAATATTCTTGCTCACAATAGCTTCAATTGTAATTGTATGTAATTGTCTAAATATGCCAAACACTAATTGTAATCTAAGCGGGGAGTCCTTATGCAAAACCTACCACAGGCATCAGTCTCATTTTTAACCGACTTCACAAAAAAGGAGGAGGTTCTCAATTCGTCTGTATGTTTTTTTTTTTTTTTTTTTAGTTAAGACAAAATTGTTTTTGGCTCCACTGTATATTTTGAGAAATAAATACATATTTTATTTTATTATTTATTTAATTCAATTTTAATTTATTTCAGAAAGATATTCAAATAAAATAACACGAGCGAAGCAAGTGCGTAATTTTTAGATAAAATTTTATGAAAAAACTCAGAGATCGTATTTTGTTTCATAGAAATCAAATGCATTTGGGGCTTGAGCTCCTTAGCCTTAATTAGTAGTTGATTTATGGGACAAGTAGGGTAAGACAAGGGATACTTGCCCCCTAAATCCGCTAGTACCTAATTGCTATTTGCCAACTTGCGTTTTCAGAGAACTCTTATTGCGAATACACCGTATAAGCTAGTAGAGCGATTTCCCCTCAAAATAAATTGAGGGCGAGAGTCCGTAATACTATCATTTATTCTGTGGCAGGAGCTAACTAGCTAAAAAGCTTTACAGTTTAAATGGCATTGGCAAGGTGTTCAGTGAAATTACAGGGCAAGTGAGACTTAACATATTTATGTCTCAAGGTAACAAGCGCAGTGCAGTGACGTCATCGCTTACCATCAGGCGAGCGTCGTGCTTGTCATGTTAACTTTATATCATAAATGTATCATCATAGTATCTCTACAAAGATAGTTAAGAACGTAAAGAATATTGTAAGCTCTCCTCTGTGTCACACATTTAATATGTGTGTGGAAAAGGGAATATTTCCCGACGACCTTAAAACCTCTATACTTAAACATCCATTCAAGCAAGGAGATAAATATGTTATAAGTAATTACAGACCAGTTGCTCTAATACCGGTCCTTGCAAAGGTGTTTGAAAAAATAATTTATAAAAAATCTATACATATTTAGAAGAATCTAAAATTTTGACGAATGACCAAAAGAATTCAGAAAAGGAAAGTCAATCAATATTGCAATATATGACTTTTTATAAATAATAATGATGAATATTAACCATAGAGTACCGGTATGTGCAATTTATATGGATATGACTAAAGCATTCGACTGTGTAGATCATAATATCTTATTATATACATTAGCACGCTTTGGTATTAGAGGCAACGTCTTAGAGCTTATAAAATCTTATTTATAAAATAGAATTCAAAAGACAGAAATAGGCAGTGCTAATACAAAATATAAAACTGAAGAAAAGTACCTATCAGAACCACGAAACGTTGTTTATGGAGTGCCCCAGGAAAGTGTGTTAGCTCCACTCCTATTCTTGTGTTACATAAACGACCTTCCAAACTACATTGCACACTACATCCTATGGTTCTATTCCCTGATGATAGTACTATTATTATTAAAAAACAGAACGAAGACTACAAGTCAGATATTACTGATACAATACATTAAATTATTGACTGGTTTGATGGTAATAACCTAAAAATTAACTTGAAAAAAAACCAAAATAATGCATTTTAATCAGAGAACACTAAAAGATATATTTGACATTATTTATTCGAATGAAATTATAAGTAATACTGATGTAACAAAATTTTTAGGATTACTCATTGACAGACAACTCACATGGAAGTATATCACATAGATACTTTAGTTAAAAGAGTAAATAGTATATCATATGCACTACATCATCTATCAAAGGCAGTCTGCCGCCACCATAGAAAAGATAATAATACTACCGCCACACAGCACTAACCGCCTACCACGGAACAGTAGAACCATTATTGTGATATGGTGTCATTTTTTGGGCCAACTCGACAAATAAAGATCATGTGTTTTTGGCACAGAAAAGATGCATTAAGGGCCTTATTCACGATCCATCCCGGCTGTACGTCAGGTCAATAGGCCCTTTAGGGCAATTACAAATATCAAACAAATAGAGAGTTGCACACCTTATTTTATAACATTAAAAATATTAACTCTTCCATGCTTGTATATTTATGAGCTTGCAGTATTTGTAAAACAAAATATCAACCAATTTGAAAATACAAATTTAACACGAGACATAAATCAAGATTATGTAGTAGACCTCAGCGAACAACGTTAATGGGTAAAAGCGTTTTCAGTATGGCTCCCAAAATTTAAAATAAGCTACCACAAACCATTAGGTAGTGTAACTTAGCTAGCTTTAAGTTAAAATTACGAATATTACTGATTGGGAAATGCTATTATAATATTAAGGACTTTTTAGATGCTTCAAGCTTTTAAAAACATAGGTAAGTACCTACACGCCAAATACTTACTAGAATTTATTTTTAATATTTTAGTTCATTGTCACAGATAAAAGGTTGTATTTAAAAATAATTTTTATTTATAATTTATTTTTAACTTTTTAGTAGGTAGGTATAGAAACGACTACCTACCTACTACCTAAGTATTTAAGAGAAGGCATGATGTTTTAAAATATTCCACAGATATTTGATGTGATTATGAGTAAAGTGCTCTTCAAAGAAAATCAATCGACTCGGTGGGGCTATGTGCTTTATAACAGAAATGCCATGGCCACCTTACAGCTTCATCATCAGATCCTGGCTATCATTTAAGTGTAAAGTGCTCCTCAAGACGAATCATTTGAGCCCAAATTCACTGGGGTTACGTTATTTTATCACAGAGATGCCATGGCCGCCTTCCAGCTTCATCACCAGTCACTAAATATCATCTAGGTGTAAAGTTCTCTTCAAGACGAATCATTCGAGCCCAAACTCGGTAGAGTTACGTTGATTTATCACAGAGATGCCGTGGCCACCTTCCAGCTTCATCATCAGACCCTGGATATCATCTAGGTGAAAAGTTCTCTTCAAGACGAATCAATCGAGCACAAACTCGGTAGGGTTATGTTGATTTGTCACAGAGATGCCCTGGCCACCTTCCAGCTTCATTATCAGACCCTGGATATCATCTAGGCGTAAAGTTCTCTTCAAGACAAATCAATCGAGTCCAAATTCGGTGAGGTTATGTTGTTTTATCACAGAGATGCCGTGGCCACCTTCCGTCTCCATCATCAGACCAGCTCCATGGTACCATATCATTGTATTGTCACCGAAGATACATAAGTACACCAAATTTGAGTCCAATCGGACATCGGGAAGTGGGTCTAATTTAGCTTCCAAGATTCCACCCGAACATACATAGTGACATACATACATACATTGCAAGTTAAATAAAAGCTTGTAATATGTCCGTTTGTGAAAAATAATAAGGAATATTTCTTCAATGTGGAGTCTGTTCGTGTAGGTAGTCAACTTAGCAGGTATAAACTTAATATATGTATGCCACAAAGTAATAATTCAATGTATCACAAAAGCCCGTACATAAGCGGCATAAATACATACAATTACCTTCCCTTACGTCTAATATTAGACGGAAAGCGGTTTAAAAAAGAACTTAAGGACTGGATTATACCTAAAGCATTTTATAGTTTTAAGGAATATTATGATTTCAAAACATATGAAATACCTGTAATTATATAAATAGTTAAAGTATATTAAATAGTAAGTTATCTAAGAAATTAATGTAAAAAGTAGTTATATATATACATAAGATTATTAGAACAAGTAGAACATATTTTGTACCTACCTAGTTATTAAGAATATAATCATTGTATTGTAGGTAGGTACTTACCATAAACATTGCACGCCACAAATGGGAAAAACTGTTGAAACGCATCTAACATAAGACCTTGTTTGTACCCATGTACTTACTTTACACAGTTACTGCAATAAAGAACATTCTATTCTATTACTAGTATGACTACGACTAAAAATGTTTACATCTCTCATATTCGGTAAGTAGGTCCTTATTACCCCCAAATGGGGCTTGTAGGTAACCAATTAGCGCTCTAGGGTAATAATGTAGCTAGAAAAGCCCTAGGGCGGTAAGTAATTTAAAAAAAACTCTTCACTGTTTCAAAAAGTTCGCGTACATCTAACCATCATACTGGCAATAGACATGATGCATTCAGCCCAATGACAAAAGAGGTCGCTTCGCTATTCAGCCTTGTCTTCGTACGAGTATAATAGTCATCAATTTTAAATATCGAACGGATGCTGAGGCTAACTTAACCACTATAAAAAGGCACGGTGGGTGGAAATCCAGCAAGGTGGCTGAAGGTTACATTGAAGATTCCATACAAAATAAAAGTAAAATTACCAACCAAATAACGGAAACTATTCAGCTTTAAAAAAATGAAACATCTTTCTCAAGAGATGATCTGCAACCACCAACTTCTGCCGAAGAAAGCTTCATCCCGTCAGATTTTGTCAATGACCAACAAATATCACAATCTCAAACTATTAACATACCCAAAAAGCACCTGTCCCTAAAATTTTAAAATTGTTCTCATTTCACTATAAATTTTAACTAATGAAATGTTTTATTCTTGTAATGCCGGTTTTTTTCTACTTACCTCACAATCGAGATGTAAAGCAGAGTAGTTAGCTCGGGTGTAAGCATCAATTGCACCCTCGAACTATAGGCGCCTTCGCTGCGCTCGTGCGCCTAAATATCTCGGGCTGCAATTGATGCCTTACAGCCCTTAGCTACTAATCTACTATTAATTCTTGGTAGGTACCTACTCTTATCATTATCGTATGCTACTAGGTAGGTACCGTCCTTCCTTCCTAATCTTCTAATGTTAACGCCACGACGGTTCTCTTATTGTACAGACTTTGTAGCAGAATTTTATTTTATTTTACTGGCAAATATTCCGGCAACTGTCAAAAGTATTTTTGCGACTCGCAACATTTAAAGTTGTTCTTCGAGAATCAAAAAGTGTGACGGGCGTTTTATTTTACGAAGTTTGTGTTGAAATAATATAATAAAATGTCGACACTAGCTGTTCCTTTATCCGTCGCAGGGACCCGGTCCTCGGGCCAGCCCGTCAGAACACAAAATGGTAATGTTTATGTGATAATTTCCTTGACATGATATGATCCCGGTAGATCACATGCATCGCGACATGGTTATAATTTTGTAAATAATTTCTTTAATTCTATTTATCCTGGTCTAAAATGGTTTGGATTCAATCAGAAATGTAGAAAATATGGAGTTTAACTCTGTGACTTGCTTCTGAGAGGCAAATATTTGCAAAAATAACCTATTTGTTTGAGTCAGTGCATACTACGAAGCCGTCATTGTGAAAAAGGTTTACGCTATTTCTAATGAAATTGTGGACTAATTGCAGTAATGGCCGCAGCAGCTATAGCCAATATAGTGAAGAGTTCACTGGGCCCCGTGGGACTTGACAAAATGTTGGTAGATGATATTGGAGATGTGACAGTCACAAATGATGGAGCTACAATTCTCAAGTAAGATATACTTATACTTATCTACTTAATTTAATGCACTATATACAAATAACCCGTAGTTCAGAAATGTATAGTGTAACTTGGATACTCTGTAGATATGAGAAAGCCGTTAAGACAACCCACACACGGAAAACTTGTCTGATGGAAAGTGTCCATGTGAAATATAAAGCAAAATTGCTTGAGGGATTAGGAGACACCATGAAAATGAATGTGCTCCGCATATATTGTACCGAATGCCTTTTATGGTGTAGTAAAATGTATGCAAGAAATATGTGTATTCCCATACCTACAGTGTTCTACATATTTTTTTAGATTTAGAATTACCTATTCAGTTCAATTCTAAGTTTAACAACTGAAGTATATTTTTACAGGTGAAAATAAAACATTCAATAACTTAGGTGATAAAATTGTTTTGGCATCATTGTCACCCATGAGAATGTTATTGTTGCCTTCCTGTAGGGTATTCTACCCCACATGTGATTCTTGGCTGGTGATAAGCGGTTGACCACTGTGGTAGGCTTGGCCATGGCTAGAACCACCTACCAGTTTGCTAACATCAAAAATGTGTCAATCGATAATCCTTAACCTGTTACGTGCATTATGGCAATTCGTACGTAATGGGTTAAAAAGTGTACCTATCAGAACTGATTATTGTTCAGATTCAATTCAGATATTGTATTTGCATAAAACACAGGTTATAAGGTATAGATAGTAACAATAAAATGATTAGTTCTATGTCCGTATTTTGCCAAGACTGGCGTGCAAATTTTACAATTAAATGATAATTAAGAATTTCAATGTCAAAATGATTAATCATACAATAATATTAAAGTCAATGGATCATTATTTCAATTTACATAATTAAACACTCAATTCAAAATCATTATAATTTTACACATACCATTATATAACATATTGCACATGTCATACTCTTCTTACCACTTCTTGTTTAAATACAAATAGCCATTTATTGAGTAAAATGCTTATCTAAGTAACCACTCAAACAAATTTCTTTTGAACAACATTAAAGGTAAAATGTTAAAGTTAGCTGGTAGTTTATTATATACTTTAACGGCCATTGCATAAGTGCTTATAGAGGTAGAGTGCTTTTTATATTTTTGGATAAACAAGTTTATCAGGATAGTTACTAATAAAATCTATAACCTATTTAAGTTTTTTGAAAAAATGCGGATACTTTTTCACAAAGAAACTCAACTCAAACACGTACATGCTCGGTAAAGTGAGTAAGCCAATCTTAGGAAACAGAACAGTTCAAATCATATGATAGTGTTTTTTAACATGTGGTTCGCCTCGGTAAGGGGGTTTCAAAACATTAGAAAAAAAAAAAGTTTGAAATTTTTTTTTTATTTGTAATATTTATATTTGATCTTTGTAATATAATAAAGTACAGATTATAAACATTGAAGGGCCTACCCTCAACTGTTTGGGTCGCAAATTTTTTTTTTCAAACTACTATAACCACCTGTTCATCATCTTCATAAAAAGGTTTGAAAAAAACTAATTTAATATATAATCTGAGTCATGGTAGCTCTCAGTTGTTACCACCACTCAGGGATCTCAACCTGAAGCAAGGAAATTATCGTACCAGGGCCGTAAAATTATCGTATTTTGACATTTTTGCAGCAAAATTATCGTACACTGAGTATAATGGCTTAAAATACATAAAAAAATATAAGAAGGTATTTTTTATTCCTTTGTTTGTGTTATACAGAACAGAATCAATGTATATTTAACTCCATACAGGCAGGCGGGCAGACAGACCACAGTCCACAGATTTTATAAGTGTGCCAACATTTTGAAATGAAGAAATAAGCCAATAGATGGCGCTGTGAGCAAAAAACAATAGTATTTAATCAAATATATATTGAATATCAGTGTAATTCTCTAATTTTGCGGTGTATGGAAATTATCATATATTTGCATACGATAACGGTGTTCCTATAGTACATCGTACGGAGGCCTAAATTATATTTATTAACGTATTTGTATGATAATTATCGTACGGTTGGGATCCCTGCCACCACTTACAGTTACCTGTTTGTCCTCAGAATGTTGGAAGTGGAACACCCTGCTGCCAAAGTGTTGGTGGAGCTGGCTCATTTGCAAGACGAGGAGGTTGGTGATGGAACCACGTCTGTTGTTATTATCGCTGCCGAGTTACTTAAGGTAAAGTTTTAATTTTTTTGTTTTTATATATACATATTATATTACATAGGCTGGCCCTTGAACACTATCTCACTTTTTGGTAAGTAAGTGATGATGCTGTCGAGGCTGGTAGCAACTAGGTCTAGAATTGGAACTGGCTCTCAAGGACAGCAGCTGGAAAACATTAGATGTCTGGTGACAGATTTTCGAACTTGAGGGTGGTAGCTGACTAGAAGTGTCCTATCACCATGCCGGGAGCTTCACAATAATAATTTTCCATCATCAGAGGGCCACCATGAAATTAACACATAGACTTACAATAGAAAAATCCATTGGTGCACAGCGGTGGTTTGAACTCGCTACCACTATCGTCAACCAATTCTCAAACTGGGCCTTTTAGGGTTCCGTTTTTTGCCATTCGGCTACGGAACCCTTATAGATTCGTCATGTCTGTCTGTCCGTCTATATGTCACAGCCACTTTATTCCGAAACTATTAAGACTACACAGTTGAAACTTGGTAGGTAACTGAGATATAAGGAGGGGGCACCTCATACATGGAACTGAAACAAAAAAAAATTGTTCAAACCTATACGTGTGGGGTGTCTATGGATAGGTCTTTAAAAATGACATTGAGGTTCCTAAAGTTATTTTTTCTCAAAGTCAATCATTTAAAAGATAGGCGCATCTAAAGTGGTATAATGTGTGTCCCCCTCCGCCCTTTAACTTTTAAAGTAAGGGAATGAAAAATCTAGAAAAAATATATTCTGTATATTCTTATATATATATTCTCAATAAAAACTTTCAACAAAATTTGGTTTGAACGAGATACAGTCAGCAGTTTTTGAGATATAGCGACCGCAAATATAACTTGGTTTTTCATACAAACACTATGAAAAACAAAGTTATTTTTGTAGTTGCGAAAATCATACATCATAATATATACGTGGCGTACTCATGCATATTATGACGATAACAACCTTTAATAACTTTTTGAATCGTTATATCTCAGAAACGGTGGCTCGTGGCTTAATGATAAAATTTACCGTTTTTCTGAAAATCGCGAAAACCGCAAATTTGTGACCTTTGACCTCGAATAAAAAACAACGCACAAGCGGGATCGATGGGGACTTTTGACATATAATTTGTAATGACGTATTCAAGGCCTGCACAAAAATCCAGCTTGTTGGGAATTAATGCAAACTGTAATGTCTATTTTGACTGGACTATATTAAATGTATCGTGAGGATCACACATAATATTATTATTAAAAACGGTTGTACACTCACGGGTTTTTTTATCGGAATTGCTCCGACCAGTTTCGGACATGTTTGATGTTTGTTGTTCGGCACGTGCCGAAGCTCTGCGCGAGGATCATGCGGTAGACCCGGCTCCCAGAAGAAGCACATCAAACATGTCCGAAACTGGTCGGAGCAATTCCGATAAAAAAACCCGTGAGTGTACAACCTTTTTTAATAATAATATTAAAATTGGTTTTAACGATATATAGTCAGCAGTTTTTAAGATATTAGCAACCGCAAATTTAACTTTGGTTTTCATACAAAGACTGAAAAACAACGTTAATTTTTTGGTGGCGAAAAATTATAGCTATAAAATACTCAACTGTGTTACGGAACCCTACGAGTGCGAGTCCGACTTGCACTTGGCCAGTTTATTAAACTTTGTTTTAACACAAAAGGTTGGAATGAAATGTGTAAGAATTTTTTTTTTTTTTTGCAGTTTTGTTTTTGTGCATGTTCTATCTAGATCCCATGATCCCAGCTCCTTCACAAAGCAGAGTATGAGCGGAGGGTGCTGGCATAAATCTTCCGATCATGTGCTCTTCACATATTTTTTAAATGTGCCTGAAGAGACTCAAACATGCATCAATCGGTTTGGCTTATATATTCTTGTACACACCTATAGTCAATAATAATATAACCTAAGATTAATTTTCTAGAATGCAGATGAGCTAGTGAAGAACAAGATCCACCCGACCAGCATCATCTCCGGCTACCGGCTAGCATGCAAGGAAGCTGTCAAGTACATACAGGACAACCTCACTGTGACAGTGGAGTCACTTGGCAGACCTTCACTTATCAATGCGGCCAAGACCACAATGTCTTCCAAGCTTATTGGAGCGTATCCTTTTTAAATACATTTGTATATGCTTGTATGTAGTACTTTGCTTGTACGTTTTTATGTAATCAGAATACTGTATAATAATATTACCGTGACAAAACGAAAGCCATTCCTATTTATTATGGTACCCATGCCCATAAACACTCATTTATAATCGATAAATGAAAAATATTGATTTAAAAATACAAAATTCACTAGAAATATATTTGAGAACTTATTGTACTTAGTAACAATAATGGTACTATAGAAATAGCCCAGTAAAACTGTAACATCTCAAACCACAGAAATACTTCCTTCACTCCTCCCACAGTGATGCAGATTTCTTCTCCGAGATGGTTGTAGATGCAGCACAGGCCATCAAAATCCAAGACGCACGAGGCAATGTGGCCTACCCCATCAAAGCTGTGAACATCCTCAAGGCCCACGGCCGCAGTGCCAGGGAAAGTGTTCTGGTCAAGGGATATGCCCTGAACTGCACTGTGGCTTCCCAAGCTATGCCTAAGAAGATTCTGAACGCTAAGATTGCTTGTTTGGACTTCTCGCTCATGAAGACTAAGATGAAGATGGGTGTTCAGGTGTGTATCAAATAAATATATGCAACTTATTACATACTAGCTGCACCCGCGGCTTTGCCCGCGTTTAATCCTGATTATAAACCTTCCTCTTAAATCACTCATAACTAGTGCTAAAAACTGCCTTAAAATCTGTTGTGCAATCTAAATGTAAAGACAGCAAGAGCTTCTTTGTTTTATACTATGTAAGGATAGTAAATAGTAATTTTGTCTATGAAATTAATGGTGTTAGTTAAGAGAAATCAGGTTATTACTTCTAGCCTTCTACATTCATTGTTCACATTGTCACTTTTTATTAGGGTTCCGTACCCAAAGGGTAAAACGGGACCCTATTACTAAGACTCCGCTGTCCGTCTGTCTGTCTGTCTGTCTGTCCGTCTGTCACCAGGCTATAGCTCATTAACCGTGATAGTTAGACAGTTGACATTTTCCCAGATGGTGTATTTCTGATGCCACTAGAACAACAAATACTAAAAACAAAGCAAAGTTAAAAATTAAAGGGGGTCCCCATACAAAAAACGTGTTTTAAACGCCATCTATCTAATTAGTTTCGGCAAAATGACATAGATGGCGCTAGTAAACGAGTACCGTCTTTCTAAATCGCAACCAAACCAAATATTCTTGGTAATATCAATTATTCAAATATATAAGGTTGAAACTCTGTTATGTTTCGTATTGTACGGAACCCTCCCTAAGTGTGCGCTAAGAAACGCGATGCTGACTCGCACTTGGCCAGTTTTATTAGATGTACAATAATATACCGATAGTTATAAATATTAAAATACGGAATTTATCGCGTCTAAAACATAAATTTTTATTTAACTCGACGTTTCGACCAAGTTGCATTGATCATCGTCCCTATGTATGCTTAAATCTTTAAAACTACGCAATGGATCTTGAAGCGGTTTTTTTAATAGACAGAGTGATTCAAGAGAAAGGTTTATATGGATAATACATGCATAGTATAGTAGAGAAACACTGATCACTTTAGAGGTTTCCAATGTGATGTCGTAAATAAACACTTTTTGCGCTTACATTGCAAACGCTGGCTGAACCCTACGAGATAGATCAAAATTATGTACTACAGTATTGTACAACTTAAAAAGGTTACATAAAAGTTCACGATGGTATATGTCTAACTCTTAAGGTTGACTCACGGTAACCCTTTTTAATCTTTAATTTTTTAAATAAAACAGTACTAATCCTTATCCGAATAATTACGTTAAAAACCCTGGTCACATATTATACATTAAAATTGTCCTTTACAGAATATAATTTAAATTAAAACTAGAAGATATCAGAGATTTAAAATTATGCGCATCTAAATACTTGCAACGAAACCACAGATTATACAATAGTTACTACGTAAACATTATTAGCTTCGCTATTTCTGTAGATTACAACCGATATAAATCAATTTTATGTCAATACAGTTTGATCCACTGATAAGCTGTGCCCCGCAGTTTCGTCCGCGTAATAAAAAGTATCCTATGGCCTTATCCATGAAGAAGTACTGCCTATCCCTGTGCAAAATTTCATCTGAATCGGTCCAGCCGTTTGACCGTGAAGGAGTCCCAAACAAACAAATATACAAATTGACTTTCGCACCTTCGCATGGTGAACAGGCTAGGCCTAGAACTCCCGAGAGCTGTGTTGCCGGAATACCGTAAGGTTATGGCGGCAGACTTATTCCTTGATGGTGGTAGGCTACTTTTTGGTAGCAAGTGAGGCAGAACTATGATTTAATTATCGCACTACTTGTCAACACCCATGATTCATGAGTGCACATTAAAACTTGAGAAAATCAATATGGCTTGGATTATAACCAGCAACCGTCGGGTTAAAAGTCAAGGTAACTACCCTTTACTCCAAAGGGCCGTTCAATATTATGTATCAATTTCACCCGTGCGAAGCCGGGGCGGGCTGCTAGTATAAATATATAAATCAATGTACAATAACCTAATTCCTCTCTTCACAGGTCCTAGTAACTGACCCTGAAAAGCTGGAAGCCATCCGCGCCCGTGAGCTGGACATCACAAAGGAACGTCTCCAGAAGATTCTCGCCACTGGAGTGAACGTGATCCTCTGTTCGGGAGGTATCGATGACCTCTGCCTCAAGTACTTCGTCGAAGCCGGTGCTATGGGAGTCAGGAGGTGCAAGAAGAACGATCTGAAGAGAATCGCTAAGGCCACTGGTGCTACGTTCCTTACCTCTCTTACTAATATGGAAGGTAAGGACGCGGAAAAGAATGAGCTTTTTTTTTAATAGGACAAAAGATAAATGCTTATTAATAATTTTTATCTTATTGAATATCAATTTAGTTAGTCAAGAAACACCTGCATGTTGGATTTACGCAGAAAGTAAAATAAAAAAGCCTCGAAAAGAGTTAATCTCATAATTTAAGATTATTTACAAAACAGAAAAAAACCGACTTCACATGCCGCGCTAGTCATTTTCAGTACTAAGTTTGAAGTGTTTATCTCCATATCTCTGGAGATACTTATTTTATCTCGATAATATTACAATGGGACCAAACGGAAAGCATAATCTCTCAAACAGAAAAAGCATTTTTCAATTCGGTTAAGAATTGACGGAGTTCTAAGGTAACAAAACAAAAAAAAACAGGTGAATTGAGAACCTCCTCCTTTTTTGTGAAGTCGGTTGAAAATTAGCGATAAAAGTCAGCCCAATGTTTTTTTTGCTCAAATTTGAGTGAAAGAAAGAAAGAAAGAAAAATAATTTATTTTGCAACAAAACAACATCAGTAATTAACTGTTACACTTATATATATATGAAACATAAAAATTAAAATGTAACATAGTAAAAAAAATTACACAGCATTGTTGCAAAACAGGACCCAACTCAGCATTATGTTGCTCATGCTGGGCATGACCAACGCTGGTCTTCCGTTGTGACCCTGAGCGATGTCACGGAATCCTACTCAGAACCACGCTCTTCAATTATTATTATGTGCCTAGTTACACAATAAAGAAAACAATGAGTGATTACAAATTATTAAAGAAAACAATACTAACAACTAAAAAATTTAACTATAGAAAATACAAATATTTTGTTAAATTATTTCATTAGTAAAAATGTTAAGAGTGCCTACTTTATCTATTGTTAGCTGTTCTTCAAATTCAAGTTGTCTAACATGGCATATTTATGTTGTTGCAGGCGAGGAAGTATTTGAGGCCAGCATGATCGGTGAGGCCGCTGAGGTAGTCCAGGAACAGATCTGTGATGACCAGCTTATTCTCATCAAGGGGTAAGTTTAAAACTTAACCTTAACTTAGCTCTTTGAATGATGGAACACAATAATATCTCACATTATTGTTTAATATTTCTGCAGGGTTTTTGGCGGGAACATGGAAAAGTGTGTGTGATCTCATTGATTTTTTTTTTAAACTTGATTTCTTCCGCGAGTTAATGTGTAATAAATGTGGATTATTAACCATTAAGTGCCGGTGAATGTGTGCGAGTGTAGGGAAACAGCACAATGTTGAAAAACATGCTATTTGCGTTCTCACCAAAATTCCACTGAAAATCTTTAGTAAACACCACATCTTTACTGAAGGTATGACTTAGACTAGATTTTTACTTGAAAACTGACCTGAAATGTGAATTTGACCCATCTCTACAACTAAAATTCATAAAAACTTGAAGAATTTCAATACTTGACACTGGCTAAATACACTTATCGTGTGGATCCATATGTGTCTAGGTGACCCGAGGCTGTATAATCTACATTCATATGGGCTTACTATTGTTTTAATTCTAAAACAAGTGCAGTATTCTTCTTCTCTTTGGTATACTATTTTTTTATGTGCAAGCAATCCTAATGTTAAGTAACGATGTGGTCCGAGATGTAGCACTCTTGCCTAGAACATACCTTTTGTTTACTACACACTACTCACGACTTGAACACCCCCAGATGTACGAGTATATGTATTTTGTCTAAATTTCCAGTGTCTACCCATTCAAACTTCAAATTATTTATTGTTTCACCACAGGTAAAAATACAAATGGTGGTATATTAAAATTAAGAACACTGTAGCTTGCCTTTTAGGCGTACAATATTGAACAGCATATATACTGTATCCATGTTTTCTTTAAATTTTACATTATGAAAACAATAGAGTGAAATAATTAAATATACAATGTCAAATCAACACTATAAAACAATTGTCTTATTATCTAAATAGCTATAATAAGTGGAATATAATAAAATTCATTCTAAATTACTATCCTTTAAAAATTCGTCAACTTTGTAATAACATTTCTCTGTCAAGCGTTTACATAAGGTCTTCATTATAGTTAAGGAGTTAAGAAGAGTCCGATGTCCGATCACGTGATGACAGCGCAGTGAGCATGCTCTCACTGACGAACCACTCGTATTAAGGGTACTAATGTCTAGATCGGTGCCGACCACAAACCTGCTACATATTAAACTCGATCGCGTACACCGGCCCCCATGAGACCGACCTTGAACGGAGTTTGTCCCTTTCTTTTGTATGGACAACTTATATATATATACCATACATATAGTATAGAACATATATAGGACTATCATGTTGTTAGACAAGGACACACTCCCACCCTGGTGTCTCTCAATTGGGCCGTCATTAGTATATATCAACATTTGTATTACGACGCATTTACTTATCTCGACGACTTACTCGTACTACTAACTACTGGCACAGATTATATAATAGTTACTGCGTCTACTAGCAACTTTGACTAGCGCGACGTTTGAAGTCGGTTCTTTTAGTTTTTAAACGATCTTAAATTATTCTACAAAGCAATTACAACCTTATAATTTAAGCATACGGATTAAATTGAATTTGTCAAAACATTTGCAGTGCACCATCCTTTTATATTACGTCTATGGTGCCGAGCGTTAAACTTACAGTGTTTTGTATTCCCCCAGTCCGGTAGCCCGCACGGCGGCGTCTCTGATCCTGCGCGGTCCGACGGACGCGTACTGCGACGAGATGGAGCGGTCTGCGCACGACGCGCTCTGTGCCGTGCGCCGCGTGCTGGAGTCCGGCCGGTTGACGGCCGGCGGCGGCGCCGTCGAGGCCGCGCTCTCTATATACCTGGAGAACTTCGCCACCACACTGGTCTGTATATTACACATGATTTTTTTTTAATGGTAACAGGACAAGCACGACGCTCGCCTGATGGTAAGCGATGACGTCTACCTATTACAAATACAGCGGCATGCAAAATTCTGGACTGCCAGAATGCACTGCACCTGTTACTTTGAGACATAAATATGTTGAGTCTCACATGCCCTGTAATTTCACTGGACACCTTGCCATTTCAATCGAAAAACATTGCTATTTCATGGCTGAAAATTAATTAGCAAAGTGGTGGTACCGCCCCAGGCGGACTAGCAGAAGTCCTACCACTACAAAATGAATGGTCTGTGTTATACAACAACATTTCACTATCTTCATTTGGTGTGGCAACAAAGATTTATCTATTAATCTAGTAATGTCTACCTTGTTCCCGCAGAGTTCCCGCGAGCAGTTAGCCATCGCAGCGTTCGCTCAGTCCCTGCTGGTGATCCCGAAGACGCTGGCGGTGAACGCGGCGCGCGACGCCACTGACCTCGTCGCCAAGTTGAGGGCGTACCACAACTCTTCTCAGACCAAGGTAACGTCAGTTAAATATCTTACGAGTTTTATATTTGATTTAGGAAGTGCTACGTGTACTATTTATTATTCTGTGGCAGTGCGACATCTTTCGTCGGATCTGAAAACTAATGATTTCATCCCAATGATTAACTTCCAAATTATTATCATAGATGGCGCCACCAATGCATAATTGGTTCGTCGTATTGATACGTAGACAGAGTATAAATAGACCTGGCATTAATATAATAATACTAATATGAGAAAGATAAAACTATACAATCACTAATATGAGAGAGCGAGACGGTCAACAATTTTTTATCCTTCTCTGCATATGCGATTTTTTTGTTTGGATCCAGCTCTAGTGGCGCTCATTGGCTTCCACTCGCTGTCATGTATGACCCGACCAAATTTTGTTGTTCATTTTATCTTATAGCTGGCATATGTATCACGTGTTCATCATTTTAGTCGGGTTATATCTCTATAGCTATTTAATTCGCATAAGCTAATGTCTTGTCTATTTAATATTCCGTCTATATATATATATATAAAGAGAGAGAGAACATTAGCGTAAGCGAATGAAATAGCTATAGAGATATAACCCGACTAAACTGATGAACACGTGATACATATGCCAGCTATACGATAAAATGAACAACGTAATGACAGCGGGTGAGAGCCAATGGGTGCACTAGAACTTGGTACCAGTTAGATGGGCGTTGATTAAACGAACTAGTTAAAAAACCGTCTGTCGACGGTCAACGTTTCGAAGTTCTGAAATTCTCACCAAATTAAAAAATCCCGCCAAATTGCCTGCCGCGGAAGGAACGATGTATCTACGCACGGTCTCCCCCGCCCGCGCACTACCCTGTCACGGTCTCATTCATCGTGCTTTTAGAAACCATAGAGCGCGCGCGTTACCGTAACGATTTTTAATTTCTTCCTTAAAATTTGAGTTTTTAATTTGTGATTTGCTGATCAGAACATTTGTCAGTATTTCGTTTAGAAAGAGATTTCAAGGCTTTGACAGCAAAAAAAGGCATATATAAAATTTTACGAATCCTTTCACAATCAGTTTGACTGAAACAGTTAAACTGCCAATATTCAGTTGGACCTCGTTGAACTGTAAAATGATGATACAAAAATGTTGAAAATTTCATAGCTGATGTATTTCTGTTGCCGCTATAACAACAAATACTAAAAACAGAATAAAGTTAAAAATAATAGAGGGTCCCCATACAAGAAACGTGTTTTTTTCGGCATTTCACGCCATCTATGAACGCTTAGTTAGGTAAAAGACCCATAGATGGCGTTATATTGAAATGTCGATCCCTAACTCCTTTGTTAGATGGCGTTATAAGAAATAAAATGTTTATTAATTATTATTTTTGCTGGCGAAAAATGATAGTGGTATTTTTTGCTCGATCTTATAAAATACTGTAGTGTGGTACGGAACCCTACTAGTGCGAGTCCGACTTGCACTTGGCCAGTTTACTGTTTTTTTAAATTAGCATAAGGTACTCTTTGTTTATGTGTAATATTACCTAATAAACAATAATTATGAATTTCATTTCTAAATATTGGGTATTTTATTGTGCATGTCCAAAAGAAATTGCCAGTGGCCCGCGTAAATATCTGAATTCTCCGTTTGGCCCAACTGTTAGAAAGGTTGAGCACCCTTGAACTAGTTAAATCCATAGACGGCAAAATTCAAGAGTTTAACGAAACGTATCAGTTGACGTCAACGAACGGAGGCGCGCCGCCCGATTATCTGTCAACTTGATTTCGAACGGTAACATTTGTTTTCGTTGTTAGACGGCTAAATTCGATAGTAGAAAAGTGAATTGCAACTACGTAGTCAAACTTTCCCCTTAGGGAATTAGGTTTTTAAAAACTAAAATGAAACTAAAAGAGACGTCTTGCCGATTTGGAGGCTCAATATAATCTGAATATAAAACTAACTCTAACAATACAAGAAAGCCACACAGAGTGTGTGGTCGAGTTCTTAAAATGCTTACTCTAACTTATAGCTAAATCCGCCGACAACAAGTAGTTTCGCAAGTCAGCGTTTTAATCTAGTACCGATGGTAAGGGCCGTTGCATAACTTCTCCCTCCCCAAGAGTGAAATTATCGGATTGTTCATTTTTAATAACATTCCGATAATTTTGCGGAAACATTATAATAGTATGGCGAAACACATATGACAAAATCAAAATACAGCATATTACTAAAAATAAGGTAATGTATAAAATGACGACACTGATTCTAGAGTCCGGTTCTTTTAAAACATTTTGCACTAATTCACTGTGTTTAAGGGCCTGCGACATAAACTTTACTTCATCCAGACTGACTCCTTTGATATCCAGTACAGGTGCACTGGATAGAGGCGCGTTCTCAGTTGCTGTAGACAGCTGGGGCAAGTCAATAATCGGTATTGGCTCCGTATTGTCATTTTCCATGAAAGAGTGATGATGTCGGATTTTCACGTTTTGAATTTCAATATCACAGGGTGTGTCGAGGCTGATGATGTATGTACCAAGAACAGGATATTTAGTAAGTTCCGAGTTGCAATATGTTGTGACCACCGTTTTGAGTCTGGTGTACAGGATCCAGCTTGCAGCAGCGATCGATTGGAGTCGGATCTCTTCAATGTGTATTTGACGTTGTATGCAGCTGGTATGATTGTCTTCGAACTTCATGAGTTGCTCAATGCAGGTGAGCTCCGGGTAAGTAGGACGGTTGTCCACAGAGCATAAAAAGATGTCTCCAGCGGCTAGTGAGCGGCATGGTTTCTCGATCGGTAAATATTTCATTCCCTTTGCCAAAAGGTAAGGATATCGTGGGAGAATGGAATGGGTTTTATTTTCGGATGCGTGGAACATTGGTAACGAGAAAAGTTTGAAATAATTATAAGTATTATTATCAGTTAGCGGAATCTCAAATATGAACGTGATCTGGTTTTGCTTTATATAGGACTTAATATTAATAGTTTCTTCCAGTTTTACCAAATTAGTATCTATTGCAGGATACACCAAATTTTCCTGTTTATCTACTACCTTTAAATGATACAATAATTCTGAAGAATTAACAATGGACTTGTGTAGTACAGATATTGTACTAAAAGCTAGAGCTGTTTCAATTTCACCTAATTTTATAAAGATTGTTCTAAAATTACTTATGTACATGTTATAAAAACTTGAAACATATGTGGAATATTCCCAACGTTTTTTCTGAGAAGCAAACACTTTTAACATGGATTCTAGAATTTTCATGCGCGTTTCTAGCAATGCAGAATGTTTATTTATTATATCGGTAGTATTTATGAAACTATCGATTATTTGTGAAATTAGAGTAAGCTTCTTAGAAGTGACTATTTCATTTTGACCTTGTTCGGTAATGAGTCTATCATACTTTAATGCATCCTCATGGTGAAGGTTGCCAGTAACAAGTTTAATGATTGAACCAAGGGGGTTTAGAATACCTCTCTTAAACCGTTGTCCGGGTACAAGTTGCCTGTATTTTTGAACAGTTTTGTCGCGTAAATATTCTACGTGCAAATTTAGTGTTTCTAATTCAGGAGAATGTGATTTATTTCGTTTTATCAAATTATTAAATTCATTATAGCTATCTATAATAAAATTTAGGTCATCATAAACTTTACTGAGATTTAAATTTTTAATTATTATCCATTGATCAGTTTGCATAAAGGCTTGACCTAGCTTTACCGGGAGTATGCCTGGGTTCCCTTCAAGTGACTGCAGATGAAGGGCCAGCGCCGGCATCGCTACCATCAGAATGGTCCACCTGTGGAGGGCGTTTGATGTTTTTAATAGGTACCTTTGTTAACCTTTTACCTATATGAATTGGAACTACATTCCTTGCTACTGGTCCTGCTATTTTCGCTTTAACATACCGCGCTTTATCCTTACTCTTTCGTTTATTTACATCTTTTGCGTAAATGGTTTTCCCTTCAGGGAAACCCATTTCGGTCTCACCGCCTTTCTTTTCCCTAATCTTTTCTTTCTTCTCTACCATTTTATCTGCTAATTGTTTATATAGACATTTAGTGCGTTTGGCGTGGTCCTTTATTAGCTGTTGCATGTATTGTTTTTCAAACTCAACGCCAAAGGGGCTACCTGCATCGGTATGCCCGAAAACTACTTCGAATGGAGTAAGGCCTGTTACGGAATGTATTGAATGGTTGTATGCAAGTATAGCATACATCATTACTGATGCGGCATCTGTACATTTTTCTTCATACTTTGCACATCTGTAGGTTTCGCTAATGGTGGAATGTAGACGCTCTATTAAGCCCATAGAGTTTGGATTATTGGGGGTACCAATGTGTAGTTCTACTTTGTGTAAACTAAGAAATTCTTTCATTAGCTCATTATTAAATTCTGAACCAGGATCTGAACTTATTTTCTTAGGTATTCCATAGAAAGAGAAGTATTTCATCAGGGCTCTGACTACTTCAGGAGTGGATCTATTTGAAATTGCTATAGCTTGACCCAATTTGCTGAAAGCATCTATCAAGGTAAGGAAATATTGTCCTTCAATTTGGAAAAGGTCAATGAATAATTCTTGAAATGGGGCATCTTGTGATTGCGTTAATTGTAGTAAAGGTTTGATAGGTTTTCGGTCGTATTTCATTTTGCGACATATTTCACAGGCGTTAATTATAGCGGCTATTGTTTCCTGCATGTTGTACCAAAAGTACGTCCTACGTATTTTAGCTAGGGTTTCCTTAATACCCCTATGACAGGTTTTCCCTTCATGGTATCTATTAACGATCAATTTTTGCTCTGCCTCATCTTGCACGTATACCACTCGTTCTGTACATTCCATTAACTGTACGGTTCCTTTCCTAAATAACTCTCTAACTATGCAATTAAACTGTCTACGGTGTTCTGTAAGTTCAAAATATATGAAATATTTTACTTTTGGTCGTACATATTCTTTTAAGAACTGTTTAACTAGCTGTGGGTTGTCAGTAGGTAAAAAGACTTCTAGGATCTTTTGTTTATCGTGAGAAAGATCTTGTACTTGTATATCATTTTTGAACCAATTAAATACCAAAATCTGGTTTGGCTTGGTATCTACTGCTTCGTTTAAAATTGGTATGTCAGTTACGTCTACGTCCATGGCAGAATGAATTGTATCAGACCTTGTTGTTTCAGATGGTTCTCGAATAGGATAGTCAGGTTCTTTGTCTGAGCAAATAGACAAAGTTTCAGAGTCAGATATTGATATGTTACTTGCAGTAGCAGTTGCACTAGAGTCAGAGATTGTAATGGTAGAAGAGTCTTTACGTTCTTCTTTCTGTTTAGCTGTCAGTTTTATTATATCTTTCACTACCTGCTTCATCTGTCCTTTAAGTTTTCGTTCTTTTCTGTCAACATTAACTTTCATCGACTGTCCGTCGTCGTCAGATTCTGAGAGGGCATTTACTTTAATTCGGGATAGTGCGTCTGCATTGGTATTTTGTTTACCATTTTTGTATATTATTTCAAAGTCAAAGTCTTGAAGGCGGAGCCTCCAGCGTGTCAATTTACTGTTCGGGTCTTTAAGAGAATTCAGCCATGCAAGTGGTCTATGGTCAGTGTATATATAAAATTTTCGGCCGTATAGATATGGTCGGAAATGTTTCGTCGCCCAAATTATCGCAAGGAGTTCTCGCTCAATGGTACTATACCGAGACTCGGTATCACTTAAGGTGCGACTCGCGTAGGCTACTGGTTTATCAGTGCCAACCTGGCCTTGAGAAAGAACCGCGCCTAAGGCTACTTGCGATGCGTCAGTTGTCAAAACAAAAGGTTTTTCGTAGTCAGGGTACTGTAGAAGAGGTGCGTGAGTCAAAAGCTCTTTACATTTGTTGAATGCGTCTATATAGTTCTGATCAATAATAATTTTGTTGCGTTTTTTTAGGCATGATGTCAGTGGTTGAGTTACTTTTGCGAAGTTGGGTATAAAACGTCTGTAGTAACCTACGAGTCCTAGAAAACTTTTAATTTCGGTCGTAGTCTTTGGTATCGGGAAATTCATAACAGCTTTTATCTTGTCGTTATTGGGTTTGAGTCCATCTTTCGTAATCGTGTGCCCAAGGTACAAAACTTCTTTGCGTAAAAATTCCGATTTGTCAAGTTGGACCTTGAGGTTCGTCTGTCTGAGTCTGTCAAAAACGAGTCGTAATTTTTGTAAATGTTCCTCCAGACTGGAAGAGTATATTATTACGTCATCGAGGTACACCATGCAATGTAGACCTTGAAGGCCTCGGAGGACATTGTCCATGGTACGTTGGAATGTCGCGGGAGCTGTCTTTAAGCCGAAAGGCATTCTCAAAAACTCAAAATGTCCGTTTTGCGTACTGAAAGCAGTCTTCTGTCGGTCATGTTTTTCAACTTCGATCTGATGGTATCCGCTGGCTAAGTCTATTGTGCTAAAGTAAACACTTTTACCTAATTTATCGAACAAGTCATTTATGTTAGGCAGGGGATATTTGTCATCGGTAGTTATGTCGTTTAAACGTCTGTAGTCAATAACCATTCGGAATTTTTGTTCTCCGGTTGCATCAATTTTTTTGGGTACTAGATGTACCGGGGCATTCCAAGGGGAATAAGATTCTTGTATAACATTATCTTGTAGCATTTTCTCTACTTGTTTGTTAATCTCGTCAGCTTGTATTGGGGCCTGTCTATATGGTTTCACATAAATTGGGTCTTCGTTCTTTGTCCGAATTTGATGTTTGACTTGGTTTGTGAAAGTCAGCGGTATTTGGTCACAGTGGAAAATGTCTTTATATTCCCTACATAATTTCGAAATTTTGTCCCGTTCTTCGTTGTTGGTGTGGTCTAGTCTCAGTTTATTCAAGTTTTCTTCAAGAATGTTGTCAGTCTGTATGTCTGTATGATTTGTCATGAAATTAAGGTCACATTCAGTATGAGAATAGTCTGAAACTTGTAAAGGTTGCTTTACTGTCAGTAGTATTCGTTCGTCTGAAGCGTTTTGGATAACCGTGGTAGCGTAACCGTTCACACAGTTCACCAAAGCGCTTGGCATACGTATGCCAGGGCTAAATTCAGTATAGTCCAAGATAGCTTCGCCTGAATGCTGGTTTGTGGGCAATTTAACTCGTTGCTCCGATCGCGGTTGAAGCTCAAGTACATAATCCAAATTGTTGTTAATTATTGGTATGCACGTAGAGTTCGTTTTTAAAACCAAATGTTTTAGATCGATCAGGGCACCTAATTGCTTTAGTAAGTCATTTCCGATAAGTCCATCATAGCGGGAGTCGACGTTGAATAAATAAAATTTATGCAACTCATCACTTTTAAATGTCGGTAAAAGTGGAATTTCGACAACTTCGCTATGCCTGCTAGATGCATGAGTACTTACTACTTCGAAAGGTTCATGCCTTACATGGCTGTAGAAGTACTCATATGCTTTATCAGGTCTCAAAAATGATCTGGTACTTCCGGTGTCTATCATCATTTTTGCGTCTATTTCTGGGATATAAATGTGAGGCAATTTTAGAGTCGGGTCACAATTGAGTTCTATGATTTCTTGTCTTTTACAACAGCTGTGTGAAAATTTTCATTTTCTTTCTGTTGTGGAAAGTCAGTTTGTGGTGTCTCGGATCCTTCATAATCTATGTCGTCACTATGTTGTCCATATACGTCATAGTCGAGCACAATTTCATTGTCATAGTCATAGTAATAGTCATAATCTAGTTGTTCGTCATTTTCGGTAAGCTCATTTAATTTAAAACCTTCGCGAGGAACTTGAGGGGCTGTCCTCATAGTTACGTCTGTCGCTTGGAAATGTGGCGGTTGTACTTGTGAGGGTCTGTACCCAAATTGTTGAGGGGGTTTGTACCCTAACTGTTGAGGGGGTTTGTACCCTAACTGTTGCGGTGGTCTATAACCAAATTGTTGGGGTGTCATCCCTACATTAGGGGCTGTCCGAAAACCTGAGGGTTGTGTTTGATTATTACCGAATTGTGGGCGATATCCTAACTGTGGCCTATAGCCAAACTGTGGTGGACGATATCCGAATTGAGGTGGTAGGTAACCGAATTGAGGTAGTCGGTAACCGAATTTTTGTTGTCCGAATTGAGGAATATTATTTTGTGCATTCTGTGGAATGCCAAAGTTAAATTTTTGCTGTGCGCCTAAATTACCCATTGGTAAAATTGGTTTATAGCCTGTTGGTTGTAGTGACGTCGCCTGAGACGTGCTATGTCCTACGCCAGAGATGGCGGGTGGCCTTGAACTGTTTCCGTACATGCGGTTACGTAATGTATATTGCTCATGGAAATTGACCTCCTCCAGCACTACGCTTAAGGCGTCTTCTATTGTGCCAGGTGACTTTAATCTCACTACTCGAACCATATTCTCCGGTAAATTGTACAAAAATACATTTAATGCCAAATTATTGTAGATAGCAATTTTCGCGCGTTTTAGTTCTATGTCTCCTAGCAAATTCACTTTTGCAATCAGCGATGATCGAATATTTTGTACTCTGTTACAAAAGTCGAGATACGATTCACCGGATTTAATTTTACAAGATTCTAACTCGATGCTTATGCATTCTTCGCTACGCGGGTCACCGAAATGTTGCTGTAACAACTCTTTTAGAGCGGACCAAGTGTTTATATCATCCCGTTCTGATAACAAATTGGCAGCAGCGTTAGTTAACCGGCTTGTAATAGCATGCAAAATGTATATGTTTTGTTCTTCATGACCTCGAAATCGGTTAATCACGTAATCACACTTTTTGAGAAATAAATTTAACTGTCTTTTATCACCATCAAAATACGGAATTAATTGAAGCATTTCCCTAGGGATAGGGATTACTTGTACGATTCTGATTTCGGGCTCTTGTTGTGGCATATTTTGTGGATTTTGTTCCATTTTGATAGAGTTTACACGATGTAGAGTTGTCAAAGTGACAATAATTTAACACACACAATATTAAAACACACGAGAAAAAACACAGTAAAATGCAAAAACACACAGTAATACACAGTAAAATACACAAAATGACACAAAAAGTAAAATAAAATTATATGCAGAAAATCATGAAATTTGCTATTTTATGATAACTATGGAGTTATCAGTTAATCTGTTACATTAAATCAACTAAACACAATATTACACAATACCTAAAACAAATTCACAATAATAATTATTTACGTTAATGTCCTTTCTTAAAATAATTAGCTCTATGTATGATCGAGTTCTTAGAATTAGATAAGGCACTCGGCTCAATGATACTTTAAAACCAGATACGTTATAGTGAGAGAGTTCCGATCTCAAAAATAACACAAATGAAGTTAACCTTGTATGAAAAATACAGGAGAGGATATTGGTAAGGAAGGCAAAGAGTTTTACTCACCAACCGACCGCTACTCCCATACTCGGCTTCACCATGAGAAAGAGTGACAAATTTATTTGTTCGAGGATTGTTTCCAGCTATTCGCGTCGTTCGTCCTGTTTTGCTGGTGTCGACGCAGCCTTTTGTGAAACAATCCTGTCCTCAGCGCCAGTCAAACTTTCCCCTTAGGGAATTAGGTTTTTAAAAACTAAAATGAAACTAAAAGAGACGTCTTGCCGATTTGGAGGCTCAATATAATCTGAATATAAAACTAACTCTAACAATACAAGAAAGCCACACAGAGTGTGTGGTCGAGTTCTTAAAATGCTTACTCTAACTTATAGCTAAATCCGCCGACAACAAGTAGTTTCGCAAGTCAGCGTTTTAATCTAGTACCGATGGTAAGGGCCGTTGCATAACTACGTAGGTATTTTTTATAAAAAAAAGTAGGTAATAATGTATTTAATGTACGTATTTAGTAACATTAATAGCTCTATATTATGCAAAGACTTAATATTTAAATTTCTTAGAAATTTACGTCATGATATAAAACTAATGAACTACTATGTAATTGAAATAACCGCAATTCTACAATATTACTTATTAATTTAATTCAATTAGACAATTGAAATAGCCAAGGCACAGTATGTGCACCGGGCAACCGTCGACGGGTCCCGGCGTGCAGCGCGCGCCGACTTTTATACTGCTCTGCGTGGTGGGGGCTAGTAACGCATCGGCTTATCGTTGTTACCTGCTGTTTACAAATATTGAGAGCGGCGCCGTCACGGCCATGCTGACGTGCGCACGTTCTCGTGCGTGTATGTTCATTCATTATCTGAGAAGAGAAAACATGTTCGTTCATCCTGACCCATAACATTCACAGAATAACTTTATTACCTATGCCATAAACGTATCTATTCTGGTAACAAAACTCAATCGATATTTATAAAAATATTCTACTCTATTACCTAACGTAGACATTGTACACACTGTATTATAACTCACACTCTTGGCTCGCAAAAACTCTTCATTAATTTTTTTATACCATTTTTCTTACTATTTTTTTTTTATGATTTTTTTTTTGGTTCAACGAAGAAATTCAACACATTATCCCTTCGGTTTCAGAAACTGGACCGGATTTGGCTAAACCTCAAGACATTATCCCTCCAGTTTCAGAAACCGGACCGGACTTGGCTAGCCTGGATCATAATCCCTTTAGCCAAATCATTGGAATCATATACCTTCAATGATTCATCCTACATTTTTTTTACATGTGAGACTTATTTCATTCTCATTAGACTTACTCTTTTGTCTCATTTTATTCACCTCAGACTTGCTCTTTTGTCTGACTCTTGGCTCTTTTTTTTCCCAAACCCTTTTTTTATCATTACTTTATTAAAAATTGTTGATTTACTTCGTGAATATCAGCACTAGTTGAAACATTGATTACATGTGGCCAATCGGACAATAAACTTTTTTTTTTCGGAGTTATTCCTAGATCTACCAACTCGCATAATTATTTACTCTTACAGAACCTACCGGTAATTGATAAACAAATTGTCGCTATCATAAGGTGTACCTTCACAAATCAAAGGTGTAGTTTAACTATTAAATTTACTTATTGTTATTAAACTATTTGTGTATTACGTCTGGTTTCATAAACAAGGTCACCATGTGTTGACGCCGTCACGTCATCCTCACAAAAATTTTCGGACGCTCCTAGCATATCTGATGTACCACGGGGTACTTCTTGCAAGTTTTCATAGGTGTATAGTGTGTGTTGTATTGTTAAAATAAAATGAAATTATCGAGCTCATGGTCCTAGGTTTATTTGTATAACCTATTATAACGACTATGTTGTTATTAATTAGGTATGAATTATTGCTTTATAAAACCGCGGTTACTTAAAATGGTTCTTTGAATTAATGGTCAACTTAGTTTGATGTCACCTTTCACTTTCAGCAAATACAAAGGCGATCGATATTAAAGGGTATTAAAAGCAAAATTAAAAGGCTTACCCATAGCCTTGCCTCGATTAAACCGGATTATATCGGAATGGGCTTGGTTTTAAAATATTTTCTCGTGCACTAGACAGGACTGGATCTACTGGGTCATCAGAACTTGTTCGTATCTTTGAAATGAACTACCCTGGATACCGAATATTAATCCTATTGGGGTAAATACCTTAATTCGGTATCGAAAACTACTAAGAGCAAGTTGAATGTCACCTGTTTCCGCCATTATCGTTCAGAGCGGCACTCGGCTATTGTGAGCCAACTCATGCATGAATCTATGATTTTTTTTTAAGTATTTTGACATGTTTTGGAACCAATAAAACTCATAGCTTATTGAGCTTTTTTTACCATAACCCAAATTTGTATTTCATTATATAAACGTAAACATTATGAATGACCCAATCAACGAGTGAGACAACTTAGATCTTATGGTATGATATACCTAACCTAACATCGTACTTGTGCGAAATTTTAGAGGGCAGTTCACCGGCATGTAATTTAGTTGAATCTGAAATCCCGGTATCCCGTTGCTGTACTACCGATAACCAACCCGTTTCCAACTCTGCTAAATATCCTTCTCATATTATTATTATTGTTATTTCAATGCCAAATCCATTTAATACTCCATCCACGCATCCGAATAATTAACTTCTAAATTGTTATCCTATGATAATACGCCATCAATGCATAATTAACTTCTAAATTGTTATCCTATGATAATACGCCATCAATGCATAATTAACTTCTAAATTGTTATCCTATGATAATACGCCATCAATGCATAATTAACTTCTAAATTGTTATCCTATGATAATACGCCATCAATGCATAATTAACTTCTAAATTGTTATCCTATGATAATACGCCATCAATGCATAATTGGTTAAAAATGCAATCCATTAATTTTCGTCGTATTGATAGGACGTACTGTAGCTTAGTTGGTTACAGAGCGCTTGGATATGTTATTTAGGAGGTGCAGGTTCGAATCCCATCCCACGATGACATTTAGAATTGTATATAACTTTGTACTTGTGAGCTGTGTTCTTTTAAACCGATTTCAAAAAGGAAGAGGTTCATGGTCCACATTTTTTAAATTTTATTTATGTTCAGTGATTACTCTATAATGCCTGGACAGATTTGGGTAATTCTTCTTTTGTTTGAAAGGGTATACTTGCCAAGTGGTCCCATTGTAATTTAATCAAGATCTGAAAAATATCTCTAAAGATATGAAGATTGACACATAAACTTAATACTAAAAGTTAGGCGGAATATCTACATAATACCACCCGTGGAACGGGTTATGCATATAAAATGTTTTTAACCGACTTCACAAAAAAGGAGTAGGTTCTTAATTCTACTGTATTTTTTTTATGTTTGTTCCCTATCAGAACTCGTCAAATCTTAACCGATTAAAAAAAATCTTTTTTGTTTCAGAGGTTATGCCTCCCGTTTCGTTAGATGTGAAGTCGGTTTTTTTCATTTTGTACGATCATATTTTTTTTAATATCATATAGACTAGCGTTTGACCACTATCTCACCTGTTGGTAAGTGATGATGCGGTCGAGTATGGTAGCTCGCTAGGGTCGCTAGGCCTTAAACACACCAATGTAATATTATGAACGCAATAAATGATTGAGTATTGGCCTAAAATGGGAACTGGCTCTCAAATATATACAAATAATTTCGTTTAATTCTCAGCTGGAACACGCGAACCTAAAATGGGTAGGACTAGACCTGACAGAAGGTGTGCTTCGTGACAACCTAGCCGCCGGAGTTCTCGAGCCAGCCATATCCAAGATCAAGTCTCTGAAGTTCGCCACAGAAGCCGCCATCACCATCCTCCGCATAGATGACATGATCAAACTAGACCCGGAGCAGAGCGCCGGAAGAAGCTACCAAGACGCTTGCAATGCGGGAGATCTCTAAACTTTCACTTGAGGGTATTGACTGTGAGAGGTCTCAGTACTGACTGCGATGGGTATGTCATTGTCACACATATTAAGCCCGTCACACATGTAGCTGTATATATATATATATATATTACTAGCTGATACCCGCGACTTTGTTCACGTACACCGAGAGTTTAGTAGCCTATGTTCATCCTCATACTATAAAGTATTTCCTTGTTAAATTTCAGTAAGATTGATCGTCCGTTTATGCGTGATTAAGTAACAAACAGACAGAGTTACAGACATTTTTATAATATTAGTATGTATAGCGCTATTACTATATTTTTCTAAGTAAATCTCGAGTGACCTCAGAAATATCGATGAATATATATATATGTCTGTTGTGTCACCAAAATATGTAGACAGAGACATTAACACCAATATTGTAAATGCGAAAGTCAGTTTATATATTTGTTTGTTTAGGACTTCTTCACGGTCAAACGGCTAGACTCTTTTTTGTTGAAATATAGCATAGGGATTAATTAGGCTATAGAATATGTTTTAACGCTGGCGAAGCTGCAGGTCCCAGCTAGTAATAATATATATTACGGTATATATACGGTATGTTACCACAGACTTATGGAAAGTAAATATATATATTATATTACTGTATAGCTACGTATGTTACGGTCTTTATTTTCGTGAAGTGTTTGAAGTTTGATGCTAAGTTTTCTTATGATCGTAGGACCACGTATAAAATCTACTTCTTGATATATTTTTTATTACAGTACCGTCAAATGTGTACATAATTGCAACTAAATAATAGCAAAAAAAATTTAAAAATGTTGCAATTTCACTGTGCTACTGTTTATTCGTTGAGTATTGGTGTAAAAAATAACATTTACATTTTATAACTTTTAACATACATCACTGCATTCGATTTGATTGCTGTGTTAACTTGACAGACTTGTCGACTGATTCGAGATAAGATTATCGTGCCAGTAACTAGAGTTTTCAGTTATTTATCTTCTTAAACTACCTAGGAAACTAAGCTCAAAGAAAAGCAGAGAATGACATCGCTAAGTACTGAGATCTTGTGTATAATTGGTGCCTGAATGTAATGTACTGACTAAGTCCAGATAGGCAGAATCACAAGCAGAGTTCGCTAGTTTACTTTCATTTTATAAAATGTAAGCCACAGCTGCCTTCGGTATTAATTATAATAATAGTATTATTACTGGGTGTCCTGGCATTTGTTATACGTGTGTAACTAATTTCCGTGTATTCGAGTATTTGATGTTGTTATTTCGAATGTCAAACAAAAAGCATATTAGTTGGAAACTATTAAAAATTGTCTTACCGGAACAGTTCGTTTCTAAGTCAGGGCACTTTTTATTTCCACAGCCTCGCTGCAAATTAAGCGCTTTGCAACTTCTCATATATTTATGGGTCTTGTTCAATATTTAGGTCAGGTTTAATATAAAAAAAAACATTGTTTTGTTAATTGGAAAAAATCTACCACTTTAGTAGGTTTCAAAACTAGTAGAAAATACGAGCGGAATTTTTGGTTTAAAATTTATACAACATTTCGATGTTCTTTTACATCGAGTCTTTACGTTATATAACTGAATTTCGCTCGCGTTTTTCTTTAGATTTGTCACTAACTTTATGTGGCTCATTCATTTTAAGTTCTCGGTAAAAAGGACCATAGCCCGAAAATGTGAGCAGGGTTTAAAGACGTCGTCACAATTGCATTTGAAGTAAAATGTATTTATTTTAACTGTTTCTTTGCTTGTTTAACATATAATGCTAGTTTATTTTAGGCCGTGACTTGATTCACACACAATAAAACAATTTTAATACGATATTCAATGTGTTTTATTTGTAGTTATATATGTAACGGATACGCGGCGTGTGCTACTACGCTAACAAAGAAATGTGATCGAATGAGTGCATTATTTTTAACCGAATTCACAAAAAAGGAGGAGGTTCTCAATTCGTCGGAATCTTTTTTTTAATGTATGTGCACTGATTACTCGAAGATGCCTGAACCGATTTGGAATATTCTGTTTTTGTTTTAAAGGGTACCTTTCCCAGGTGGTCCCATTTAAATTTTAACGAAATCGGCCGAGCCGTTTTTAATTTATCGACATTTGTATTACGACGCATTTACTTATCTCGACGACTTACTCGTACTACTAACTACTGGCACAGATTATGTAATAGTTACTACGTCTACTGGCTACTTTGACTAGCGCGACGTTTAAAGTCGGTTCTTTTAGTTTTTTAAACAATCTCAAATTACAGTGGTCTAAATCCATCTTCGCATTATTGCCTTTCTAATGAAACCCGGGGGCACAATGGTCTGATCGTTTCTATAAATATATGTATAACGGCCATAGGTTTTGAGGGCTCGGTGGTTTAATGGGAGAATGGTCGACTTTAATGCCAGAGGTAATGAGTTCAATCCCCGACGTGCACCAATGAATTTTTTTATGGAAAAATTTATGTGCGCTTTTCTCAGTGGCCCTCCGGTGAAGGAAAAATACCGTTAAGAAACCAACAACCCCTGCATGGTGGTAGGACACTATCTAGTGTCCGCCTGGTCAGTTATACACCCTCAAGTTATAAAATCTGTCGCCAAACATCTAATGTGTTTCGGCAGCTGTCCTTTAAAGCCAGCTTTCCATTCTAGGACTAGCGTGCTTTCCATCTTCGACCGCATCGTCAACAGGAGAGATAATATAGTGGTCAAACGCTAGGCGACCTATATGATATATTCTATAAATAAGGTAGATTTTTTTGTGTTTTATTTATACTTAGATATAAAACTTAAAACCACCACTGATTTGTTTTATGTATAAATTGTTCATTGAGACCATTCCAGTGAGCCTTAACACGACATCTCAGACGAGGAGTTGAGTGTATTCTGCAGATTCAACGAGATGTCTCAAAGTTAGGTAAAGTTTACCATATTCTTGCAATATCATGGAAGTAACAGGACACTGAATTTCAAACATTTGATTTGATTCATAGATAATATAACCACTACTGATTTGACTAATGTAAACTACGCTAAACAGACGGTAGCGGAGTGACAGGTAAGTAGTGCGCAGAAGCGCCATTTTGATTATTTGACGTCCGCGGTCAAGGGGTAGCGAAAGTTGCAATCACGGATAAAGTCAGAAGAGTCCATTCCCCATGGTTGCAATCGTAGAGTCATCAACCAAAAAAGAGCTGAACGGATTTTCATGAAGCACAGCTAAGAACACTCGATGAAGTCACCTATCAAACATAAAAAACTAAATCAAAATCGGTTCATCCGTTTTGGCGCTACGATGCCACAGACAGACACAGATACACACGTCAAACTTATAACATCCCTTCTTTTTGCGTCGGGGGTTAATAAATAGATTCGTGCTTTATTTCTATTGCTCCTGCAACACGGCGTGTCTCAAGATAGCCACCAATACGATTTTATGATTTAAATTTGAAAGTAAATAAACACCAAGTACTACCGACGTTTTTTAGTGTGTAGCTGATTAAATGCATTTCATTTCAGTTACTAACTTTCAGAAGTCCTAAGTAAATTCTACGTTAGTTTTTTCTCTCAATAAAAATGATACTCTTTTAATTATTAAAAGGTCCATAGAATCTGTCAGATAAGTTCCTAATAGGCTTATCAGAAACCTGTGCTACTGGCCTATGAAGCGTAGTACTATAAATTATTCTATGCCATAAATCTTATGGCCAGTTGGCCACCACAATATCTAACTACTATTTTGTTTTCATTTCGGAAATTCGGACAGATAACCACTTGTCTTGTTCCCAAAACCAAAATGGAAAGTCACAAATAGCTGAAGTGGCATGTCTTGGGAAAGGCCTATGTCCAGCAGCAGTGGACTGATACCGGCTCATAATGTAAGCACTTGTCTGCTATCTCATCTGATGCTATGTGATGATGCGATCTGACGGAATCTTGCTTTTCTGGAATGGAAGACGGAAGTGTGATGAGTTGCTAGACAATTGACTTTGATTCAATTAGCGCAACTGTCCCAACCCATAGCGTATGTCCAGAATTGGGTGGTGATGATTATTAGCGTAATTGGATGATATTGATCCCAAGCTGGCCAGTATTCAACATCATGCTGGAACTCGATGTATTCGTAGACTACATGTTTTAGTTCATACACACCAATATACTCGATTCTTGGGAACTACATTTCCAATACATAAATAAACATAAGTTGGTGCATACCGAGCCAACAGATCGACAGACGACGCGGTCCTGAACCTCACCACACTCATCACCAAGTATCGAGACAAGGGTGAGAAATGTGTCGGTGTCTTCCTGGACCTCCAGAAGGCATTTGACACAGTTTCAATACCAATTCTGATTGCGCGTTTGGAGAGTGTTGGTATTAGAGGTAGAGCATTGGAGTGGTTTAGAGATTACCTTACTGGACGCTGCCAAAAAGTTAAAGTAGGTAAACATGAAAGTGACAGTGCCCTCTGCAACTATGGAGTACCTCAAGGCAGTACGCTTGGTCCTACCTTATTTTTGCTATATGTTAATGAGCTCTCTAAGATTCACTTACGTAATGCCGATATTCTCATGTTCGCATACGACACTGTAATCTTGTTTCATAGCCATAGTTGGTCTGATGTCCAACGACTAGCTGTGGAAGGCCTTGCTCGTGTTATTATGTGGCTAGAAAACAATCTACTCGCCCTAAATGTAGACAAAACCAAATACATTTGCTTTAGGAAGACTAATTCCAATAAAATACCACATGATTTCAAAGTCCATGCGCATTCCTTCAAATGCAATAGAACCCAACTTTCCGTGGATAGACACAACATCAACCCCAATTGTAATTGCCAAATCCTAGCACGAGTAGATACTATAAAATATCTTGGTGTCATAATAGACGACAAAATGTCTTGGCGACCCCATATTGAGAATGTGTCTATGCGTATAAGACGATTAATTCACGTCTTCAAGACACTTCGACAAGTAGCTGATGTACATTTATTATTACAAACATATAAAGCCCTTGGCGAGTGTGTAATCAGCTATTGCATCAGTTCTTGGGGTGGAGCTACGAAATCACACCTGATTGTAGTGGAACGTGTGCAACGAGCACTACTTAAAGTTTTGCTTACTTTACCATTTCAATACCCAACATTTGATCTCTTTTATAAATGTGGTGTATTATCAGTTAGGAAACTTTATATATTTCAGTGTATAAAACGTTATCACGCAGAAGTGGTCCCATACTTACCAGTCACAAATAAACGAGTCGATAAATGTCCTGTCCCATCATATAATAGTGTTTTAGCGTGGATGCATTACTATCACATGTCTCCTATATTTTATGATAAACTAAATAAACTAATCACTACAATAAACATAAAAACCATTAATTCTAATAAACTGAAAAAGATTATATATGACTGGCTGCAATCTCTAGACTACGACAATACTGAACAAAATTAGTATAAGAGTATAGGTATTCGCACAAAACAAAAAAAACCGCACATTGACACACACACAGAGAGACACATACATACGCACTCACCCACACACATATAGTCACGCACACACACACACACGTACACAAGCACAGTTCACATACACATCACTATTTCTTTCTTAATTAAGCTAACAAAAAGTATGTTAAATATTAACTTGATTCATAATTTGCTTTGCAAATCTTCATTTTTACTCAGATATGTTAAATAGGGCTTAGTTTTAGGGAAGACACTGTCTTTTGTAACAGTCATAATGAATAAAGCAGAAAGCAGAGTTTCACATACAATTTGTTACAAAAAAAACCTATTTCTGAAATAAAGCAATTTTGTATTTGTATACATTTTTCGCTTTTATCACAACACTGAAATAAATTGCCACCTTATCTTTATTTCGTTTATCAACCTGCACTGCAAATTTTTGGGGTTCCGCACCCAAAGGGTACCATCGGAACCCTATTACTGAGACTTGTTCTGTCTTGAGAGTCGGGTCACAGAATAATGAATAGTACAAGTAGGGTCGGGTGTAGACTTGAAATGTAGTTTAGACAAAATAAGTATTACAGAGGCCGGAGGTCCTACAAGAAACACACAGAATGAGTATTATTGTGGCTACTATAGTTATAAATAAATGGGGATTAAAATCCAAAAAGGGGGTAGAGGAAAGGTGTTAATTCGGCATTTTTAGAGTTCCGTAGTCCTGACAAGGAACCCTTATAGTTTCGTCATGTCCGTCTGTCTGTCTGTCTGTCCGAGGTTTTGCTAAGAGACCGTTAATATAGCTGTAATTTTGTGGGGGTATGTATATAAATTACGCCGACAATGTGCTGAAATAAAATTGTGAAAAATATTTTTTTTAGGGTAGCTCCTCTATATGAGAAGTGGGGATGAATTTTTTTTTTCATCGTCTACCCCATCGTGTGGGGTATCGTTGAATAGGTCTTTAAAAATGACTTCAGGGTTGCTAATACCATTTTTCTGTTGAATGCTCCATTTACGAAATATTAAACTTTAAAGTGCAAATATTTGTTCCAGTAGAGCGGGCGTCGTCGTCGTCCCCCCCCCCCCCCCGCCCTCTAATAAAAGCTTAACTGCTGGCTTGAAAAATATGGAAAAATTCGTGATAATAGCGCATTTCATGAACTTAAAAGGAAAATTATAGCGGTTAAGATAACTTTATTAGTTTAGCAGTAATAGTCGTTTAACTTGGGTGTTGGATAATTTTGTACCCAATACAAAATCCTTAGAATAAATCCTTTAAAGTGACAAAGACGGAGTACCTAGTTGCTTGTGTATAACGGGTAAAGACTTGCATTGAATAACAAGCTACTACGGAACCCTACACTGCGCGTGGCCCGACACGCACTTGGCCGGTTATACTGTTCTATCTTAAGACATGTTGTACGGTGGTGCGGAACCCTTCGTGTACGTGTCCGACTTGCACTTGGCAGCTATATTAAGCATCAATTCAGCAATAGTAGATTCTATAGATAGTTTATATAATATTTAGGTAGAAAGTAGATTTCAAGCGTTTCAGTGCTAAAGACACGAAATAAAGTTGGACACTGAAATGATATTACAGCTATTTTTTTTAAAACAAATAATTAAAACTAGACAAAAAATACAGTGCGCATATCTTGGTTCAGTCACAGGTTCAGTGCCGATAAAGGTAAGTATGTGTACCTATGTTTAACTGACTGCGTCTTATAGTTACACCCGCATCAGCTTGTACTATTCATTACTCTGTGGCATCAGTTAGACTTATTATCGCAAGAAGTATGTGTAAGTACTTTATCATATACCACAGAATAAATAATAGTACAACCTATACTAAGGTACATCTACATCTCTATGCAAAAATGTCATCCAAATAGGCCCTTCAACTGCGAATAGGTTTATTATATAATTAAGATAGTTTAAAAACTAAAACAACCAACTTTAATGGCCCGCGAGTCAATTTCAGTAGCAGGTTTGAGACGTTTATCGTCATATCTCTGGAGATACTTATCAGATCTCGATGAAATTACAATGGGACCACCTCGGAAACGTACTCTACCGATTACAAAAAGGATCATTTGAATCGGTTCACAATTGACGGAGTAATCTTATCGCGTAACATACACAAAAAAAACATACAGACGAATTGAAAACCTCTTTCTTTTTGGAAGTCGGTCGAAAACTAACTTTCGCATTTATTATAATAGTGGCCAAGTTTTACATGGATTATGTATATGTGGTAGTGGGGATGGTAGTTATGTATTTAAATCTATATAGTAGGTATTATAGAATGTATCAAATCACCCGCTCACCAGAGGGTGTTAAACTTTTATACAAAACGGTCACTCATCAAGTCGTCACTGCGGCATGCACATAATAAACTAGATCCATATGGTATTTTGTAGTGGTAGGACTTCTGCTAGTCCGCCAGGGGCGGTACCACCACTTTGCCAAATAATTTTCGGCCGTGAAATAGGAATGTTTTTCGCTTGAAATGGCAAGGTGTCCAGTGAAATTACAGGGCATGTGAGACTCAACATCTTTATGTCTCAAGGTATCAGGCGCAGTGCAGTGACATGCAAAATTCTGGACGGCCAAAATTTTGCATGCCGCTGTATTAGTAATAGGTAGACGTCATCGCTTACCATCAGGCGAGTGTTGTGCTTGTCCTGTTACCTTTTAGCATTAAAAAAATATTAACTTGTCGTATGCCGGATAGTTGCGATTTGGGAATATACCGTTTTACTTCCAACGTCCCCCACTAGCACGGGCACCAGTGCCCCACGTTAGAACCGAATATTATTTTTTGTGCCACATTTTGGGATAATAAACATAATATTTTATTTTCAGTGTTTTGTCATTATAATCTAACTAGATTCTGCCCGCAGCCGTAGTAATATTATCCTTTTTATGCCGCAGCATCGCTCGTGTGGCCTACAGAAAACATATTAAGTACATGTAATGCTCACGTATAACTACGAATGCTTTACCTGTCCTACGAGTATTTCACAATTATGTATAGGTTATGTTTATCTCCAACAATAATTTTTATACATTATACCCATAGTTTTAATGATACACCGTAACCTGTTAAACCAATTTTCGTTGAAAGAGTTTATTGAGATACAACATATTACATACTTTTTCCATGTTTCACTCGCTTATTTTAAAAGTTAGAGGGTGTCCCTCCCACACACACTTTTTAACAACATATCTCTAATTATGGAACACACAATAGCTTTAAATCGCGGTTGAACGCGGGTATCTTATAAGTCGTGAAATGAAATTTCAAAATGTAATCTTAGATATTAGACTTTGTACTACATTTCAAGCAATTCATTAAAATCGACAAATTGAACATAAACTACGTAAAAGTAGGCACAGGAGCTCGCCATGTCCTGTGCTTACCTGGTGTTCTAGGCTCCATATGCGCGGACTTCAAACCTCAAGGATTTGACAGGGAAAAGTTCACAGTCGTCGTATGGGACCCTCCAGGCTACGGTAAAAGCAGACCGCCCAAGCAGCACATAAGCATATTCAACATCAATATATCAGCCTATTTAGAACTAAAAGTTGTATATGAGACGTACAATAGTGGGGCAAGATACCTTAGGTTTTATAAGAGAGTATTTTTCTGTTTTTATGCAGCTCGAGCTGTATAAAGGCTGTTTTAGAAATGTACAGAAGTAATAAGAGTTTAAGCAGGATAAAAAAACACGAATATACAGCTTTAACTCCGCTGTAACACTTATTGCTGTATAAGCAGTAATAAAAGTTTAAAAGTAATAAAAATACACTAATATACCGCTTTAATTCTACTGTTACACTTATTGCTATATTTTATTCTTAATGCTGTGTAAAGGCTGTATTTAGCTGTACCTATCTCCAGAGATATGTAGGTAGATAAATAACTTGGTATTGAAAAATACTAGCGCGGCATTTGAAGTCGGTTCTTTTGATTTTTTAAACGATCTTAAATTTTAAGACGATAATGATAATCCATGTTTTTCATTATTAAAGAGTACATTATCACGCGTCTTCATCTGTGATCATGGCGCTTGCAACAGAGATGAAATATCGGAAACTCATAAATAGGTAGTGATAAACTTGATACTTAGGTGCATCAATATCCCGATCATAGTGTTAAGAAGAAGTGACCATGTAAACTTAAAAAGTTTCATAGGTATTATAATGATTTAAATCCGAAAACTTATTTTTTCGCTGTCCGGTCTGGCGGGACTTGAACCAACGCCTCTTGGGTAATACGCGCTGTAAGTGCTGTAACCAACATAAGTACGGACAATTCCCACCTATATGTTAATGTCGTACAACGCTAACGTAAGTATACTACACCTGAATAACCCGAGTGAATGACAGCAAAACTACATTTACTGTCATTCAGTTCTTGAATAGGGCCTGAAGCACAGAAAAGATACTAGTCCTACGCCTGAAGTCCAAAAACAAATGTCTATCAACTAAATCTAAATCTAAAATCTTGCAAAATATTTTATTTCGTAGATGCCATTCATCAGAGTGAAAGTGTGTCGTGCTCGTGCCTCATTGTACAATGTTACTCTAAAGTGTAGTAGTCGCTTCGCTTTACACATGCACGATTGCTCGACCAAAGCAAAAGTATTTAGGTGTCCACCTACTATCAGTTATTCTGTGGCAAAGTAAAACGAGATCGCTCGAGCTCGAGCAAAACATTTATCTATACTACACGTGTTAATAACACCGAGTGACCGAGACCATTGCTGAGTATATAAAAGTACTCTGTGCATTGCTGATCGCCGGTCACAAGTCACAACACTGTGTTCAATAATCATATTCCTGTGACAAAATAACAGTGACTAGAATAGACAAAACTTCCACAACAATGTTAAAAAACTTGAGTGTATGTATATTATATCTACCTAGTTACATGATAAATTAACACAACACCTTATCATTTTATCAGTGTGGAGTGAACAACTGCGAGTTGTTTTGAAAGAATAACAATATTTATTTTACAGTAGTCAGTTAGTCACTTAAATAATCGTGTGCAAATAGTGATCGACGTAATATGTTGCATTTGAGAAAATTTGCCTCTCAAATACTCAGTGCTCAGAGGAATTTCTACTGTGCTTATTCTTCAAAACAGGTTACTATGGTGGGTATTATTAGATTTAGTATTTTGTTTAGATGATGTTTATGACTAGGTAGGTAGGTACTTAGTACCTATAGCACGTAGTATTATTATCTGTTCTGTGCTATAGCCGCCTACTTATATTATTGTGTGGTAGTTTAGTATACCTACTTCTCTAACCTGGGTCACAGAATAATGAATAGTACAAGCTGGGTATACAGTCTGACACTGTTAAATTAAAGGTACTTTGTCAGGCCATTGAACTTGTATTCTACGCTACACTACATTCTAGCTGCATTGATCGATCGAGAGGCGGCAGAGGTCGATTGGTCGGTCGATGTAGAGGTCGTGAGTTCGATCCCCACCCCACTTGTACTATTGACGTGAACCCACTCCAGACACGAGCATATTTAGCTTAGTTGGCGGGGTTAACAAGAATACTAGTAATGTGCAACCCACATTCCAAGTAATCTTTTATTTTAAAAATAATAATAATAATTGGTATTCGCAAAATGTTGTTTATAAGAAAAGAAAGCGCACTTGGAACATGATGCGACAATTTTTGTTAAATAGAATTATTAATTTTAGTTAACTATAATTTAAATGAATCACATTTTAGTAGTAAGTAGTATACACAGAACAGGTATATATATGTTCTGTGGTATCGTCCAATTCAACCATTTATTTACCTTTTGTCAGTACTCTGTGCTTTTTGGCAGGACTCTTGGCGGGAACCTGTGGAAAAGTGTGTGTATATGTTACCTAAAACTAGTGTTCTTACCATACGCGAAATGTATATGTAATAAATGTGGATTATTGACCATTATTTATTCTATTTTTATTTACTAGCAATTTGGGTTGCACGTTAGTGCAACCATGTGGTAATCCACAGAATAATGAATAGTACAAGAGATAAGAGTGTGTTTCTTGTTTTTTATGTGTGATACACAAGCGTTTGACCATTTATGTCAGCTAAAGTTAAGTTTCATCCAGATTTGTGCCAGAAAGCAAGCGGTGCACCCCGAAGGAAACAATCAACCAATAGTAGGTGATAGTTTATACCATTCTTGGTTGATTCTGAACAGTGTAAACGCAGCCTAATTCTCAGATATTTCCCTTTAACCACAGAATAAATAACAGTTAAAACGTTAACTGATAGCTCTATCAGGAACTAATCTGACACATTTTTGACAGCTCATCAAGTCAGATCTCAGATCAGACACGTCATCTGTCAGATAACTATCTGTCACTTTATCATGAACCGGTGAAACTTGCCCTTAAAAATTTAGATAGTAACTACTTATACCTATACCACAGAAATATTAATACTTAATAGAGATTGTAAGAAACTAAATACAATTCAAATATATATATTTTTTTAAATGCTTTAGGAACAGAAAATAAAAGTCGCCAAATGGGACATCAACTACGTAAAGGTGGGCAATGGGTCGCACACCGTCCTCTGCCTACCCGGAGCCCTTGGCACGATATGGACTGACTTCAAGCCCCAAATAGAAGGTTTCGACACGGAGAAGTTCACAGTCGTTGTTTGGGACCCACCCGGCTATGGAAAAAGCAGACCTCCTGATAAAGAATTCACTGCTGATTTCTTAGAGAAAGATGCTGATTATGCGTTCGAATTTATGAAGGTCTGACACGTTTATAAGTGTATTTTATTGAATGTTGGCTCCTATTCCCATAGGAGCCAAAAAAATTATTACAGTGAGATTACAGATACACCTACTTGCACGATTGCGTTTTTAACCTATTTCTCATAAAAGGAGGTTCTCAATTCGCCTGTTTATTTATGTTTCTTACCTCAGAACTTCGTAATTTCTTAACAGATTTGTTTATTTCTTTTTTTAATTCAGAGAGTAGGTATGCTTGCCGTTTGGTCCAATTGTATTTTTTCGAGATTTGACAAGTATCTCCTAAGATATGGAGATAAACACCTAAAACTTAGTACAAATAAACTGGCCAAGTGCATGTTGGACTCGCACTATTAGGGTTCCGTACCACACTACAGTATTTTATAAGATCAAGCAAAAAAGACCACTATCATTTTTGGACAGTAAAAAATATTAATTAATAAACATTTCATTTCTTATAACGCCATCTAACGTCTAACAAAGGTGTTAGGGACATTTCAATATAACGCCATCTATGGGACGTTTACTTAACTAAGCGTTCATAGTTGGCGTGAAATGCCGAAATAAACTGGCCAAGTGCGAGTCGGACTCGCACACATAGGGTTCCGATTGAACAACATTTGCCGGAAAAATTATGTATCTACATAGTTTTAACATCGATATATATAAATACCGTGTCAATACTAAACATGCTCATTTACTACAACGCTATCTAACGAATGACGGACGAACTTCTAACACCCACCATGTGAACGTTAACACAAAGGTCAGTGACCTTTTTGTTGGCTACCATCGTTCATAGATGGCGCTATAATAAAAACACGTTTTTTGTGTGGGGACCCCCTTTAATTTTTAACTTTGTTCTGTTTTTAGTATTTGTTGTTATAGCGGCAACAGAAATACATCATCTGTGAAAATTTCAACCGTATAACTATCACGGTTCATGAGATACAGCCTGGTGACAGACGGACAGACAGACAGACAGACGGACAGCGAAGTTAGTAATAGGGTTCCGTTGGTACCCTTTGAGTTCGGAACCCTAAAAAACACGTTTCTTGTATGGGTACCCTCTATTTTTTTAAACTTTATTCTGTTTTTAGGGTTCCGAACCCAAAGGGTACCAACGGAACCCTATTACTGAGACTCCGCTGTCCGTCTGTCTGTCTGTCCGTCCGTCTGTCACCAGGCTGTATCTCATGAACCGTGATAGTTAGACGGTTGAAATTTTCACAGATGATGTATTTCTGTTGCCGCTATAACAACAAATACTAAGAACAGAACAAAGTTAAAAATTAAAGGGTTTAAAACAAAAAAAAGTGTTTTTTACGCTACGATACGAAATTAATTTACCTCGACGCGGCTAGATGGCAGCACAGGAAAAATTAGCACGCGCAAGCGTTTCATTTGTTAAATTTGTGGGCCTCGGTCGATTTGTTTACATATTTAAGGTTAACTTTCATACATGTTGTGTACAGTTTTGAATAATAAATCTTCAATTTTAGTACTTAAAGAGCTTCAACTAGCTAGAATCAGTAGAAAGTAAAGTTAGTCGTACCAACATTGGGTCGTCCGGATATTAAATTTTTTAATTATACCATAATATTACCTTTGTGTTAATATTTACTTAGTCGTTGTTAGAAGTTCGTGGCGTTCGGACTTCGGACATTCGGAACCCTCCGTGTGCGGGACAAAAGTCTGACTCGCACTTGGCCAGTTTTATTAGTATTTGTTGTTATAGCGGCAACAGAAATACATCATCTGTGAAAATTTCAACTGTCTAACTATCACGGTTCATGAGATACAGCCTGGTGACAGACGGACAGACAGACAGACGGACAGCGGAGTCTTAGTAATAGGGTCCCGTTTTACCCTTTGGGTACGGAACCCTAATAAACTGGCCAAGTGCAAGTCGGACTCGCACTAGTAGGGTTCCGTACCACACTACAGTATTTTACAAGATCGAGCAAAAAATACCACTATCATTTTTCACCAGCAAAAAATAATAATTAATAAACATTTTCTTTCTTAGATAGATAGATAGATAGAAACTCTTTATTGAACACCAAACAAATAAAACTTAAAAAATAAACATTTAACAAAAGGTGTAACATTAGGCAGTCTTATCGCTTAAAGCGATCTCTTCCAGACAACCTTAGGACATATAACGTCTAACAAAGGAGTTAGAGATCGACATTTCAATATAACGCCATCTATGGGACGTTTACCTAACTAAGCGTTCATAAATGGCGTGAAATGCCGAAAAAAACACGTTTCTTGTATGGGGACCCTCTATTATTTTTAACTTTATTCTGTTTTTAGTATTTGTTGTTATAACGGCAACAGAAATACATCATCTGTGAAAATTTCAACCGTCTAACTATCACGGTTCATGAGATACAACCTGGTGACAGACGGACAGACAGACAGACGGACAGCGGAGTCTCAGTAATAGGGTTCCGTTGGTACCCTTTGGGTTCGGAACCCTAAAAATGATTGGCGCGGCATTTGAAGTCGGTTTTTTTCTCGTTTTGTGAACGATCTTAAATTATTCGAGATCATTGTATCCGCCTAAGTTCATCGCAACACCAAGATATAGCCAAGTCATTTAACCAGTCTAACAAAGGTAGGGTTTCGTCGAGAACATCCGTAGCATAGATGATGTTGTCTTTATTTTATGTCCGTAGTAATAGATTGTCTCTATTTACTTACTTTGCAACTTGTCTTCCTTTTTTTATTACAACTACTAACGGGATATTTACCAAGTTTTTTATTATTTATGAGTTTCTACAGTCTACAGTTCATCCGTGATCATGGCTTTTGCAACAGTTGCAACAGAGCCAAAATATCGGAATCTCATAAATAATAAAAAACGTGGTAAATAATAAATATCCCGTTAGTGGTTCTAATAATATTGTCAGTGACCATGAAAACCTTAATAACTTATATTGTCTTGCTCTCCACACTCTTGACACAGAAATAGGAATAATAAAGTATTATTCCATGTCTGTGGTCTTGCTTTACTGGAATAGCTCTTGTATTTAACCCAGTGACCTATTGTTTATTTTGAGATAGCAGCGATAGAAAATATAAGTATATTAGTAAAACAAGTTTTCTTTCCAGGCCCTAAAAATACCAAAATACTCGATACTAGGATGGAGTGACGGAGGCATCACGGGCCTGATCCATGCTGCTAAGTATCCTGAGTCTATGCTAAAACTCGTAGGCTTCGGATGTAACTCCTTCATATTGCCACAGGAAATTGAATGGACCAAGAGTAAGTACTAGTAGTGAGTCCGCATATATGTCAAAAAATTACATGTTATGTTAAATTTAGTTTTTTTTTTCTTTCTTGATTTTGACGTGACAACGTCTAATAAATCGATGAACGCCGGCTGTATGCATGCACGAAAAAGTGTCCCGTTACACTCCTTGTTCAGTTACGCTCATTGTACGCATGTACCGATTTCTTAATTTTTTGGGTTCTGAACCCAAAAGGTACCAACGGAACCCTATTACTGAGACTCCGCTGTCCGTCTGTCTGTCTGTCTGTCCGTCTGTCACCAGGCTGTATCTCATGAACCGTGATAGTTATACGGTTGAAATCTTCACAGATGATGTATTTCTGTTGCCGCTATAACAACAAATACTAAGAACAGAACAAAGTTAAAAATTCAAGGGTTTAAAACAAAATCGTGTTTTAAAAAACACGTCGTCGTATCGTATCGTTTACGATACGATATTAATTCACCTCGACGCAGCTAGATGGCAGCACAGGAAAAATTAGCACGCGCAAGCGTTTCATTTGTTAAATTTGTGGGCCTCGGTCGATTTGTTTACATATTTAAGGTTTACTTGCATACATGTGGTGTACAGTTTTGAATAATATATCTTCAATTTTAGTACTTAATAAAGAGCTTCAACTAGCTAGATTCAGAAGAAAGTCAGTCGTACGAACACTCGGTCTTCCAGATATTTAATTATATTAATTACCTTTGTGTTAATATTCACTTAGTTGGTATTAGAAGTTCGTGGCGTTCGGACTTCGGAAATTCGGAACCCTCCGTGTGCGGGACAAAAGTCTGACTCGCACTTGGCCAGTTTTATTTTGTTGTATGAATATGAACATGAGCATGAACATCAATGTTTTGTTATGTTGTCACCTTAGACTATCGTCTGTAAACCAACTTTACAGACAACCAATTATTATTTCTCAGACATAAGGGACGTCAGCTCTTGGTCAGAAAAAATGAAGAAACCAATGATAGAAGCTTACGGCGACTTCTTCCCCAAATATTGGAGTAATTGGGTCGATGGTTACGAAACTATATTCAAAACGAACAATGGGAACATCTGCGCACATATGCTGAAGGACATTAAATGTCCTACGTTGATACTTTATGGCGAGAAGGATCCTTTAGTGTCGCCAGTACACGCATCGGATCTTACTACTAAAATATATGGATCAAGGTAAAATAACTACCAATTGAGTTCATAGTATTTTAGAACATAACAATAATGTATATAGTAGATACATAAATATACAACACTAGCAGCGTCTCGTGGTTTCACCCGCGTAGTTCCCATTCCCGTGAGAATACTGGGATAAAATATGGCTTATGTTGCTCGCCGGTGATATAGCTTTCCAATAGTGAAAGAATTTTTAAAATCAGTTCAGCAGTTTTTGAATTAAATCGAAACAAACAAAACCTTTCCTCTTTTTTATAATTTTAGTTTCGATAAAAGTATCTAGATGGCGCTAGGGTAGGTTGAATAGCTCTCCTTGTAAATATTGCCTAAAAGTATGAGATCCTGCATCGCGCAAACGATATTTTCCGCGATGTTGGCACCACTTGCTTCGTCAACAAACATCTTAAAATGTGAACTCGTAAAATGTCTTCTCTTTACAATAGAAGTACGGATTTCAACAAAATCGGCCGAGCTAGCAGTAGTCTGGTTTAAATGACGATTGTGAATGAGAACACTCAACCAACACACAAACAGACAATGGGATATTTTTTGTAAATATTCATTATCATATTTTTTTATGAACATCGAGAAACAGTAACACCAACACATATGCAGTGATTTTAGTAAAGATTTTTAATTTTAATGTTCTTGACAATAATGATAATTTAATTATAACTTTATTAACTATAGAATGTCTTAACTATTGTGTTGTTGTTTTTTTAATTGTCTATGAGTCTCAAAGGTACTTGAAATAAACATATTTTATTTGTTTTATTTTTAAATAAGTTAAATAGGTTTAACTATATTGTTTTTGCATTTATTTTCAGAATACATTTATACCCGGACGGCAAGCACAACATTCACTTGAGGTACGCAGAGGATTTCAACAAACGAGTCCAAGAATTTCTCCTTAGGGGATAGAATTACAAACCTCTTGATGACATCACATATTTAGTAAGCGTATTTTTACGAAGTTAAGAACAAAAATTGTAAGATAAATATGGAAATTGTAACGATATAACTATTTAATAATCAAACGATATAACTATATACGACCATTTCATTATCTGTAAAAAAATATAAATTTTAGGGCCAGTTTCACCGGTTCCTAATTATGCGTTAAATAGTTATCTGACAGAATGACGCCATATTAAAACTGTCAAAAATCTGTCAGATTTCTTCATATCAGCGCTATCGGGAACCGGTGAAACTGGCCCTTACTAATAAATTAGAAACAACTTTTATTCGACTACCCTAAAATACTGCATAAAATATTATATTAGGATTTAAGAAGACTACCCGCAGTATCCTACTTCTTTCCACATGCTACGATCCTGACATACCTCTTTCGCTTCTTCCACTTTCATGAGCGCCTTCATACATGCTCGCCGGTTATAGGCCTTTGTTTAAAACGTCTCCGATCTGGTCGTGATACGTTTGCCTAGGTCGGCCTCTACCGGCTGGCCCATTCACACTGACCAATAAAAATATATTATAATACTCACACGGCATGTTCAATAAATGCAGGTAACAATATAATAAGATCGTTTGGAAAACTAAAAGAACCGACTTCAAACGTCGCGCTAGTCAAAGTAGCCAGTAGTTAGTAGCATGTCGTCGTGGTATATACATGTATCGCAATACAAATGTTGACATATGAAAAACCGGTCGACCGATTTGGTTAAAATTTAAATGGGAACACCTGGAAAGGGTACCCTTTGAAACAAAAAAAGAATTTTCCAAATCGGTTCAGACATCTTCGAGTAATCAGTACACTCATAAAAATTTAATAAAAGAATCCGACGAATTGAGAACCTCCTCCTTTTTTGTGATGTTGATTAAAAAATAATAAATATTAAACTAAATCTAAAAATGCTCGGTCACAAAGAGGGACAAACTAAAAGTGTAACAAAAAATTCCCATATTTTATTTTCATGTTTACTTCTTATAAGCATGTTTCATCTCAGAATAAAACAATTTACAATAACACATAATTTAAATTTGAAGTGACTCATTTAACTTACTGTACATTTCAATCATGGCGGCCGAGCCACCGACATCTATTTATCATTTACATTCAGATGTATCTATCAAATCAAACACTTGGAACAATCAACACGATTCAGAGTTTACGAACAATTGAGATTTTTTTTTAAAACCTTTTAATTTCAATTAAATTCAGTCTTAAGGTGGTACAAATTCCATACAAAAGTATATGCACAAATGCCATCGAGGTACATGTAAACCAGAGTCGCCCATCATAAACTGACCTACGTGCCGAGCGGCGCGCGATCATAGTACTTACGCTAAACTAAACGAGATGTAGATGCAGCACTGCTTTTTATTTGAACGTAGAGCTAGTTCGCGATGCCACGTCTGGTACGTAGTACATATACATCGATAGCAAATACGAGTAAATGGATCAAAAAATTGCAATGAAATCACATCTATTGGTCTTTATACAACTCTTTACGTACTCTTTACATATATACGAGTAACGACCTTTAGTCATTTCATTATTGAGTATAACGACAACTCAAAATTATAGATTCAATATTTTGTAGTAAATACTTGCTTACTAATAATTTATAAAGATAAAAGTGATAAAGATTTCAAAAATATGTCTTACATATAGTATTTGCTAAATGACCATATAACACGGTTCACTTCGGTTTGTAGATTAGTTTGAAGCATCCAAATTGAACTATCTAAACATATCAGTCAACAATTCACTAACAGTACAATATATACTCAATTTCCGCACCATTCAACTAAAGTGGAACAATTTGGTTGAACCGTGTAATATCGCCATTATTGTCGTAGTTTCAATATCATAATGATTGTCAAGATCATAAAATCGCATCCGATTTGATAGATATCATCCGAAGATCAAAATGAATAGGTCTGTAAATTTAGACTCGTTCACTAAACGAAACTCGAAGACAGAGTATATTAAAATAGACCTGGCATTAAAATAACAATAATAATATGAGAAGGGTTAATCTATACAATCACCAGTTCATACTTGTGATTGTATAGTTTTATCCTACTCATATTATTATTGTTATTGTCTCTCATGAGAGCGAGATAGACAACAATTTTTAATCCTTCTCTGCATATACGATTTTATTGTTTGGAGCCAGCTCTGTTGCGCCCATTGGCTTTCACCCGCTGTCATGTATGACCCGACCAAATTACGTTGTTCATATTATTTTATAGCTGGCATATGTATCACGTGTTCATAATTTTAGTCGGGTTAAATCTCTATAGCTATTTCATTCGCATACGCCAATATCTTGTCTATTTAATATTCCGTCTACGACGAGACTACACAAATCTCGCAAATTACGCTCGCAGCACGGCGAACCCCGCGAGATTATATTCAAACTAAGCATAGTGGTACGAGTCTAATCCAGACCGATTCTACACACATATCAATAAAATATCTTCCATTTCGTGCGCTTTCATATTCTCGCTAATCTCTCTCCGGACTATATGAAAAACAGATATACAAAAGTAAGCCGCAGATTCGTGATAATCTGCGATCTGTAGAGTCTGTGCAAAAAGAGAACCGTCATGGCTTTACGATGAACTAACATTCAAAGGTAACGAAGGAAGGTACCTACCTACGTAGAACCACCCGATATTAATAAGATTAGGTACCTAGGTATCAAACATTTTGTCGTATTGGCAACGACAGAGCAGTGTTGCCAACGCAATAAAAACAGTAAATTAAAACTATCCACACGCGCGCCCTCAATTTCTACGACGGTTCTCTTTTTGCACAGACTCAAGACATTTGTCTTTTATTGCTAAAAAGAAAAATTTCACCACTAGATGGCAGGATGAATTCAAAAGACTAGCGAGAAGAGGAAAGCGCACGAGTGCGACATTTTCTCATACAGTGATCGTTATATGGCTACTCAGAAATCACACATTTGTTCTGACACATTTAAATGTTATTTTGCGACTACATTATCATAGAATCGGATATTGTTAGTGAAAACAAAATTACTAATGCACGTTTTACTCCACACGTAATCGTGTAACACTCGGCACAATCTTCAGACAATTAATAATATCAACTGTGTGAGTTCAATAAATATTATTGCACGACATGGCGAGTATAAAGCCGGCTATTCACTATAAAATATAATATATATTATAGCTTGAGATATAATACTTTATCGCTCGTCATTCATACATTTTATACGAGACCGTTGGCACTATGCTATAATATATATTACATCCCAAATTTACCTCACGTCCCCGGACACCGCGCCTCCCCCTTCCTCGACCTCAGTTTGAATGCCAGCATAGATAAATAATTAAAAATCGAAGCTGAACTTTATATGTTACAATGTGAACAGCAATCGCGGGATGTAATATATATAGCTAAAGATGTACATTTTAAGATGGATGGGATATGATAATATACATTATATCCCATAGTCAAAAGCCGGCTTAAAATCGGAGCTACGGATCCAGCGGTAAAGTTATCTCTGAAGATTGAGTACATAGTAAATATCAGTCAGTAAGGTAAGGCACACCGTATGAGGTCGGGAACGCGCGCGGTCGCACGAACGACGAATGACTCCGCGATTACTTCACATAAACAACACACATTTAAACGAGACCTATTTCGATAAATACGTAAGAAAATAATGACAATATCGAAGTTTCGCTAGACCACCTCGTTCTTACCATAAATAATTTCTCTACAAAAATAGTATACAGTGAGGTGAGAGAATGCTAGGCTAGCAGCACCGACGGCTGGTCTCCTGTACACCCGAGTCTTCTTATAAATACATAACGATACAATATTACATATTATCACCGGGATTATTAACAATACACTTTTATTTTTTTTATTTATTATGTTACGTAGTAACGTTTACGAGAACTAATGTTTTAATATAGAGAGTCAAGGCACACACTCGTTGGACGTCATACGTACACACTCGTTGGAGGTCATACGTACACACTCATTGGAGATCATACGTATACACTCAATGGAGGTCATACGTACACACTTGTTAGAGGTCATACGTACACGGGCCCCTGGTTGTCGTTGTCATCGAGGTTCAGCTTGCTGGTGCCATCATCGAAGAACCTGCGGAAGGTGAACTCGAAGAACCCGTGGAAGGTTTTCCCATTGTCGAGCTCACTATCAGATTTATTCGAGTCCGAGCTTGAGTTTCTGAGCTTGTCGGGGTCTATGGGGTCGAAGTTGGAGGTGTCTGTGGGATACTCTATCTTGGGTATGTAGGGGGCCACTTGCCTCCGCAGGCCTTTATCGAAGTCAATCCCCTTTAGAAAGAGATGGTTCTTCACTTCATTGGCATCCTTTCCCAGGCGAGTGTCCTGCCCCGAGCACAGCTTCAAGATCAGATCCTTGCTCTCGGGACAGAGGTTTGCCTGCTCAGGAATGTGCAACGTGCTTTGCCAGTTTATTACCTGCAAATTATACAGGGTTTCATTATGATATGAAAATTATGGAAGCAATAAACTAAGCAGCATGGCAAAGTAATAGGAAGTGTATGTAATGGATTGTAGCATGTGGAAAGAAGTGGTCTCTGTCTGACCTAACGGGAAAAAGGCGTGATTGTCTGTATGTTTACTCAACAGAGGGCAATAATGAGCTTTTTTAGAGTTCCGTAGTCCTGACAAGGAACCCTTATAGTTTAGTCATGTCTGTCTGTCTGTCTGTGCGAGGTTTTGCTAAGAGACCGTTAATACTAGAAAGCTGTAATTTTGTGGGAGGTATGTATATAAATTACGCGGACAAAGTGCTGGAATAAAATTGTTTTTTTTTTTTTTTTTTAATATTAGGATACACAATACAAGTATTGTATCGCCTAATCATACTACAATCTAGCCTAGGTAGGCTAATAAGTAATTTAAATCTATCATAAACTTATAAATTGACATAAATAAAGAATGTGCTCATCAGCACTTTTCTTATAGTCTCTATTGTTAAGGTGAAGACACATTGTTATCGTGTTCTTTATGCATAGCACTTACACTATATTCCACTAAGGTTCACTATACACTATCACTACACTAATTCGAACGGTTTAGTTCTTTTGAGTCTTCTCTCTATATCTGAATAAAATTGTGAAAAATATTTTTTTTAGCGTAGCTCCCCTATATGAGAAGTGGGGATGAATTTTTTTTTCATCGTCTACCCCATCGTGTGGCGTATTGTCGAATAGGTCTTTTAAAATGACTTAAGGGTTGCTAATACCATTTTTCGATTGAATGCTCCATTTACGACGTATAATTTATTTAAAGTTCAAATTTTTGTTCCTGTAGGGCGTCCAGAGGGGGGGCCTCTAAAAGCTAAACTGCTGGCTTGAAAAATCTGGAAAAATTCGTGATAATAGCGCATTTCATGCACTTTAAAGGAAAATTATAGCGGTTAAGATAACTTTATTAGTTTAGCAGTAATAGTCGTTGAACTTGGGTGTTGGATAATTTTGTACCAAATACAAAATCCTTAGAATAAATCCTTTAAAGTGACAAAGACGGAGTACCTAGTTGCTTGTTTATAACGGGTAAAGACTTGCATTGAATAACACGCTACTACGGAACCCTCCACTGCGCGTGGCCCGACACGCACTTGGCCGGTTATTATTTTATATCTGATACACTAGAGTTTATCTAGGCTGTTGGTAAACGATGGTGGGGTCAAGGATGGTGAAAACGCTAGGCCTAGAGACAGACAAACGTAGGAGTCGTGCCTAGAATTAAATTTCAGATAGGTAGGTAAGTACAGGATCTCTGATTCTTAAGGGCTGTGCTGCCCGAATATCAGGTTTTAGCGGCCGATTTTGTCCGTGGTAAGCTACTTTTTGGTAGCAAGTCAGGCGCAACATTGATATAATGCTCCTACCACCTGTGAACAAACATCACATGCACATAGAAAATCCATTTGTCTACTGCTAGGATATGAACCAACAACCTCCAAATTAGAAGTCAAGGTATATCCTTTATGCAAACCGTTTTGATGATTATTTATGGACCTTTTTGTTTACCACATTTACCCACTCAGTTTTTTCCATTATTACACAATAAATATAAGTGTATATCGGGCTCAGTGTGTCAAGTCTTCAGTTCAAGCGTATGTATACTAATGCTAATTATGGAGACTAGTTATTTGCTGAACCGCATATCTTCCCAATTTTATAATTTTAAAGCTTTGACTCTGATCGCCTTTGGTTTTGGGTCGATACAGTACTGAGCTAGAAAATAATAAGAAAAAATATCTCACTTTATGTTGCGTCTCCGCCGGATTAGCCGCTAAGAAAGGCGGCGACCCGACCAGCATCTCATACAATATGACCCCCACCGACCACCAGTCGCAGAGCTGCGTGTACCCTTCCCGCTGTAGCACCTCAGGGGCTATGTAGTTAGGGGTACCGACGAGAGAATGGGCTAAACAGCGCTGGTGCTCGCGTTTCCGCCGCCTTTCTAGCGGCTTTAGTTGATGACATCGGCACTCGTTCATCGCACCCCATTCTCCGTCAACAGGATCCATCGAGTCTTGTCGACCGTGATCTGGAAATGGTAATGGGCAATTTAAAATTAAATGTAAACAGGTGGATATTGGAGCTGACGGCAAGGCCTTTCTCCTTTCTATGATTTGTGGTGAAATATTAGGAAGAGTTCACCCTTTTCTGTCTTTGTTAACCGACTTAAAAAAAAGGAGGAGGTTTCTCAATTCGACCGTATATATATATTTTTTAATGTTTATTCGTGGATAACTTCGTTGTTTATGATCCGATTTCGATTATTATTTTTTTGTTGGAAAGGAGATATCCCCAGTGTTGTACTATGGTAATTTTCTCGAGGTCTGATAAATATCTCCAGAGATATGGAGATAAATACCTCAAATTTGGTACTGAAAAAAATAGCGCGGCATTGAAGTCGGTTCTTTTTTAGTTTTTTAAACGATGTTATTGGTCCTCTGTTCCTAAGAATATGAATTGAATGTTAAATCTTCAGGTGTGACTTGCATATCACAGAGAGATTTGCGACGTTTTGGTATACTGTTCGGATAAGTTAGTAATTTGAAAGACATGTTATAATACAGACAGTGAAATGAGAAAATAAAGTATCTTGAAGCGCTTTTGAACTTAAGTCGGTAATTCACCACAAACCACCATCAACCACTACAACCACTTAGCATCAACGCCGACTTCGATTTTGTGATAAGCTTGATTCCTCTCAATCACGGTTAATAAGGTTATAAAATCTAGAATGTTTCATAAAGTTATCTCATTGTCGCATCGCACCATCCCAAATGTGAAATAGGCAAAATAATATAAATGGCGTTTAAAAAACTTACCATTCCTTTGATAATATTTGGAGTTGTGTGTCCACCGGAAGCCAGTGCAGAGTCCAAAGTCGGTCAGCTTGATGTGTCCGTCGCGGTCAATGAGGATGTTGTCGGGCTTGATGTCGCGGTGGATGAAGCCCATCTTGTGCACGCTCTCCACGGCGCAGGTGAGCTCGGCGATGTAGAAGCGCGCCAGGTTCTCCTCGAAGATGCCCATCTTGATGAGCAGCGACATGAGATCCCCGCCCGGGATGTAGTCCATCACGAAGTACAGGTTGTCCTTGTCCTGGAAGCTGTAGTACAGCTTCACGACCCACTCGTTGTCCGCCTCGGCCAGGATGTCGCGCTCCGCCTTCACGTGCGCCACTTGGTTGCGCTTCAGCACGTCCGCCTTGCGCAGCGTCTTCATGGCGTACAGGTGGCTCGTGTCGATCTTCTTCACCAGCGTCACCTCCCCGAACGCGCCCACGCCGATCGGCTTGATCTTCGTGAACATCGACTTGTCCATCTTGGCCCGCTTCAGCCGGATGTAGTTGGACTCCTTCTGCGACAGCATCTTCCGCATCTGGCACTGCGCCTCCGCGCTGAGGCCGATCTTGGTCATCTCCTTCTCGAGCTGCATGCGGCGGAAGGTGCGCTGCTTATACGACTTGAGGATGTTCTCCACGTGCTGCTCCATGAAGAACTTGAAGGCCTGCGGCGAGTAGTTGCGCACCTTGCAGTCGCGGCGCTCTTCCTCCTTCTCCTTGCTGATGTTGCGGCGCTCGGGGATGGGCGACTGGTGGCGGATCTTGTCGGAGGGCTTGTCGCCGCGGCCGCGCGCCGCGCCTGCCGGCTCCTTCGACAGCTTGGTGGCGCAGTTCCGGTTGGGACACGTGGGCTCCGCCTGCGAGCTTTCGCCCTTGCCGTCGCAGTTGTTGGAGTACTTCTTGTGCAGCGGCGAGTGGTGCGAGCCCGTGGTGGTGGTGTCGGCCTGGTTGCCGTAGGGCGGCGGCGGCGCGGGGTGCATGCCGCGCTGCACGGCCAGCGCCTGCATCGTGATGGCGTAGCTGGGCGGCTCCGTGGTGGGCACCGCGGCCGGGCTCGACCCGGGCGACGCCGGCTTCGGCGGCAGCGGGTACCCGGGGGGCGGCGCCGCCTGCTTCTGCTGGATGGACGTCGCGTACGAGGGCGGCGGCGGCTGCGGGCCCCCGCCCGGCGCCACGGGCGCGATGGCCGTCTGCAGCACCGGCTTCTGCACCTGCGTGCTCTTCACCGACTGCATGATGATGGGCGCCTGCACCGCCTGGCGCGCCGTCCACGCGGTGATGGGCGTCGGCCGCGACATCACCGCCGCGCCGGTGGACGCGGTCACCGTGATCGGGGACGGCGAGCCGCCCGAGTACACACCGGACGAGGGGCTCTTGCGGTAGTCCTGCGACTGCGTGGGGCTCTGCCGGTTCTGCATGGAGACCGAGTAGGAGGGCGGCGGCGGCACGCCCCCCAGCGGGTAGGGCGGCGGGAGCTCGGCGCCGGCCGCCTGGTAGATGCTGAGCGCCTGCATCTGCTGCGACAGCTGCTGCTGCACCTGCGGCCCGTTCTGCACGACCATGGGCTGTCGCGCCGTGCCGCCCGCCACCGGGCTGGTGCCGCGCGCGGGCGGCAGCGGCGGCGCGGGGGACATGCGCTTGATCAGCTGCTGCACGGAGGGCGGCACGGGCGGCGTGGAGGGGCAGCGCGGCGGCGGCGGCGGCGGCGGCTCCGAGTACGCGGAGGGCGAGTACTGGCGGCTGAGCTTCTCGTGCGCGAGCGGCGGCGCGTCCGGCTGGCGCGGGCTGTCGGAGCGCGAGCTGCCGGCGCCCGAGTCGAGCGCGGGGCTGCCACGGTGCAGGTTGATCTCGCGCTCGAGGCTCGGCTTGCGGATGAGCTTGGTGCCGAGCGCGCTCAGGTTGCTGGCCTTCATCACCCCATTGTGGGCCTCGTGCTGCTTCGCCAGGCAGTCGAGCGCCACGTCCACGCGCCCGCCCGCGTACTTGAGCGCTCGCAGTGCGGGGTCCTGGAACCGAACATACACCTTATTCAACATTTATACTGACAACAGAATCTATTATCTATCTACCAGAATCAAATGGATTGAGCGGTTCATATTAGTAGAATGCACCTCAAGACTGGGCAAAGATTGAAATGCATCGATTTCCGAATGACTGACGTAGGCGAAAATAAAGTCCAAGGAAGCGAAAAAAGAAAAAGAAAAATGGATACCTTGAGACAGCTGTGGTCACAAAACGTAAAACTAATAATAAAGTAGATAATTTTTATATGAAGCAGTATTATTATATGTTCTCTGACAAACCAAAGAAATCATTGAATAATACCACAAAATATATATATACATAATAAGTACTAAATACTACTGAACAATAAAGAATACAAACAAAATATGTAGGGAGAACTTTGTATTATGCCCAGTTCCTATAGCATTCCATAGCTGGATTTGAATTGCTGGACTGGATTAATGTCACTGGTTGTCACTGGTTTCAGAACATTCCAGTGCCGGTTCACATCATTCCATTAGCATTCCAGCGCTGGATTCGATTTGCTGACTTGAATACTAGTGGAGTAATGTGAATGGGGTATGACACTACATAATAAAGTTCAAGGTCTAATAAACATTTAAAAGAATCTCACTTGTGTTATTGTTAGGAATATGTTATAAAATATTGAGATCATTGTTTGTGTTCTAGTTTATCTAGTGTTTGTAATATTTATAAATTATTGACTGAAGCATGATATCAATTTTGTTTAGAATTTTCTATAGCAACATTGTCACAGAAGATAATTAAATGCACAACAATTATCTTACTGGTATAGTCGTAAAAATGTATTACATTAATAAATGTAGTCAATTTGATGTTCCTCGTTCTACCAATTAACACCAATAGTATAAACGCAATTTGTATATTAGTTTTTTCACCATTTCATGATTACATGGCTTGACCAATTTAGCTGATATTTTTCACAGGAATAGCCAGTGTATAATCATAATCATAATCAAGTATTTATTTGCTAGAATACAGTTTAACATTTAGGTTCTTAAAAATATGGTTTGTGCAAGTATTCTGCCTGCAAGCAGACGCGCAAATATTTAAATTTATCTTTACATATACAATAGTTTCAATCATTAAATAAGTCATCGTGTAAAACATAAGCTATTTAGTCACATTTTTATTGTTATTTTTACTAAGGTCAATTAATTCTTTTATGTCATAGAAGCAGTTTCTTTGAAGCCAGTCACATAATGTTTTATAAAATTTATTACCTTCTAACAGCTTAATGTTGTCAGGGATCAAATTATATACTTGTATACACATGTTGAATACATTTTTTTGATAAATGTATTTGTGACAAGGTGGCTGATACAGTAGATTTTTGAACTTTTTTCTATTTTGTCTAGTAAATATATAATTTCGTTTCACAAAGTACTCTGGGTATATAGGATACTTATTATGCAGACGAAGATGTGAGAAGTAGCTAGTAATTTAAATGCGAAAGTCTGTTATCTCTTTGTTACACCATGAAGGTGGTTTCATTGTGTTTTATGGTTTTGGTTTCATGGTGCAAGTTAATCAAATTGAAGTCTGAAGGGAATGAAATGGGGTTCAAAGTTTGAATGGAGAAACAAGATTAGATAGTCTTTTATATTCGAAACATACATATACATATATTTATATATATATATATATATATATAAATATAGTACTTAAGTAAGTAAATACGTGTTTCAGGCTCTTTCGAAATTCCACCCCTTAAATGGTGAAGTGGGGTAACAAAGTCTGAAATCAATATTGTTTCGGATTGCGCTGAAATTTGGCGTGCAGATAGTTATTTTGACTTAGGTATCCGCCAAAAAGAATTTTTCAAAATTCACTCTTCAAGGGGATGATGCGGGGGTTCAAAGTTTGAATAGTCATTTTATTCGACATTTCATACAAGTACTTCTGTAAATAAATAAGTAAATACGCGTTTCAGACTTTTCAAAATGCCACCACCCTAACTGAGGTAACAAAGTCTAAAAATCAATATTGTTTCAGATTGCGCTGAAATTTAGAATGCAGATAGTTATTATGACGTAGGTATCCTCCGCTCAGAAAGAATTTTCTAAAAATTCCTTCCGGATACGGAACGGGGATTCAAAGTTTGTATGGAAACAAGATGAGATAAAGTATGTTTTGTAGGATTTTTCGGGTTTTATAAATATGAATCCCGAATTGCGTTAGTCACGCGATAACATATAAACGGGTGAACCGATTTCGCTAATTCTTATTTGATGTCTTAAATGATAGAATCTTTTTTATAAAAGAAAAACTTTTTAAGTAAATAAAAGACGTTTATAATGGGGGCGAAGCCGCGGGACACTTCTAGTTATGCTATATAAAATGAGCAAAAATATCACCCCTATTCAAGAACTTGTACAGAAGATGCCAGCATTCTCAGCCTGTTCTGTCCCATTGCAGTGCAAAGGTCTCTTCTAAAAGAAACTTAATTATACTAAAAATTAGATTGATACACTTCACATTTCAACTTTGTGGTCCCTGCTACTAATAATAAACATAAAATGGTCCCTGGTTACAAGAACGTTGGGAACCACTGCTGTAAACCATCACAAATAGAATAAGTATGTACAGTAAAATAAGGCCCTTCAAAGATTTATTATGCAAGTTATGCAATTGACATGGAAACAGCCACCTATTATACAGGCTATTATTTACATATTGAAGAATGTAATCTTGCATATGAGATCTAGGCATTCATTAAATACAGTTTATAGATGTATGTGTACTGCCAAACAAGTTCTCAGTGTAACAGCCATACAAATCTGTAAAGCTGCATCTATCTGACTCTGCAAACTGCAAGTATTAGATATTTAAACTGTAGTATATTACAAACAGAACTTAGAGTTTTTAGTACCGTTTTATTATTTAAGGATTAAGCTCTACACTGCTCAGACAATTCTTACAATCAAAATTCCAAACTCACATAATATTATCTTTACACAATAATATTTATTAATTTTTCAAGGAGTATGTGCAGGCATTAGATGCTACCTTTTAGGAACTCGCATATAAAATTGTTCATCAGATTAGCAAACTGAAGTGGCAGTGGGCTGGTCATATCTGCCGTAGGACCGATAACCGTTGGGGAAGACTGGTTCTAGAGTGGAGACCGCAAATTGGTAAACGTAGTGTAGGACGCCCTATGACCAGGTGGAGCGACGACATTTGCAAAGTGGTGGGCAGTGACTGGAAACAAAGAGCCGAAGATCGGGCTCAGTGGCATGACTTGGGAGAGGCCTATGTCCAGCAGTGGACTGATACCGGCTGATTATGATGATGATGATATAAAATTGTAATTAATAGCCAGCTAGCTCATGCTGCTATCCCAGCTCTATAATGATTTTAACTGCATGAAAGATTCATCCTTTGATTTAGATAAGACATAATTATCTATACAACATAAATACATCTATGTTAACTGTTTTTTGAAAGATCTATCTATTGATATAGATAAGACATATCTATCCAAACTAATATTACATAAACATTTGTAACTCTGTCACTCTGTCTGTTTGTGGTCTAATCACACCTAAACGGACGATCCGATCTTACTAAAATTTAACAAGGAAATACTTTATACCATGTGGATAAATGTAGGTAACTTTTTGTGAGTATAATTTGAAATGTAAAATCATGATTTTCGCAAATAACTTAGACCACACAAATGATGATTGACAGAACTTTTTTAGCAGTTTAGAGTATGTTAATGAAGTCGCGGGAATAAGCTAGTACAACATATATACATGCATCTCTGTTTTTTTTAAAGATATATCTATTGATTTAGATAAGGCATCACATAACCATACAATAATTTTATTTTTATGCTCTATAGGCAAAAGATTGACCACTACCTCATCTGAAAACTACATGCATAACTCGAATAAATATATCATATAAATATGTGTCAACTACGATATAAATACACATCAACTTTTTTTATGGATTCATCATCATCATAATCTGCCGGTATCAGTCCACTGCTGGACATAGGCCTCCCCAAGTCATGCCACTGAGTCCGATCTTCGGCTCTTTGTTTCCAGTCACTGCCCACTGCTTTGCAAATTTCGTCACTCAACCTGGTCACAGGGCGTCCTACGCTACGTTTACCGATTCGCGGTCTCCACTCTAGAACCAGTCTACCTAACTTTAATTAATCCTATCTTAATTCTAACTTTAACTTTTTTTTTGTCTTTATGGATTAATGTCGTAAAATCTACAAGTTTTTACAAGCTTTACTAGAAGTGAAGTAAAAGATACATCTCCCTAGATTTTGGATGTAGGTAAACAATTCAAGTAGTGTCATAGGAGAGCCCTAAGTCCAGCAGACCAGCAGAAGATGGGATTTGGCTGATAATCATGAAGCAACTAACACCACGGACATCTAGGAAAAGCAGACCTCACATTGGAATATTGCTTGATCATTTTAAATTATTAACGGGAGACCTCTCAAATGTTAATTTTTCAAATGCAAGTGTACTTCTAACGTAGCACACAAATAACCCAGTTAATGATTTGCCTTGTTGATTTGGATATAAGTATAATTGTTTTTTTATTGTAAGTATTAGATATAACGCTTTAGGTTTAAGTATCTGTTATGTTATATTTAAAGTATAGTAAATAAATAAATGAATAAATTTGTCAGATAACAATATCTCAATGTACGTAAATCTGTAAAATTTCATAGGTAAGTTTCTAATGGGATGTAGGCATCCTGTGTAAAAAGCAAATAAAATAGTGTGTGAATAACCATATGAAAGTTGTATGAATCGGACTGTGGGCTCAGCAAGTAATTATAAAAATAAAATAATAGTATAATAAACATACCTCATCATATCCTAGAGCAATGAGCTGACTCAAAGACTGAGGCAGCACATTAAGCTCCTTGTCCAGCCCATTGACAGAGGATGTGCTGAAGCCAGAGCTAACCCCCGAGCTGACGGTGCTGGCTGCGGACGAGCCCGGGGGCTCCGAGCTCCCGATGTTAGCAAACGGGAGTAAGGAGTTGCGGATCTCAGCGAGCGCTTTTTGGGTGTACCCAGAGCGCGTGGCCGTCTTGCCGGGCGCCGGCGGGTTCATGGCGCCCGCGCCCGCGCCCGAACGCCTCACCCTTCACCCCACCCCACCCATCACATCAACACCCCCCTCGCACGCATTGTCAAGCTCGTTACACACTTTTACAATCCATTCAATTACTAATCACAGGTCCCCGATTCCAAGTCACTACGATTCTGGCACCTTCTTCTGTTACACTCACTCAGTCTGTGGTATCATGGTCTACAGGAGTGCCTTAGACAAACTTCTCTTTTATTATCACTGAAACAAAATTTATATTATTATCATTTTGCCTACAAAACTAACAGAACTGCATACTACTGGTTTAGTAATAAATTGCCTTAATTTCGTATTCCTATAGGAAAGGAACACGATTGTTAAAACTTCACTGTTTACAAAAGTTTATGACAACCCAATTTTAGGATTTTTGTAAATTGGTTATAGCCAGAAACGCAAATTGAATCTAAATGGGTTAATTACGATTCCTAATGGAACAGAAACGTGCAGTAAAGAGTAGAAGTTCAGTTACAAGATCGAGGAATGTTGAACGCGATTCAATCATGACGTGCTGTGGAATGCCAAAATTAGAGCCAGCTTTGTTTCATCAATAATTCTCGTTTTCCTTAGTTACACGTTATAATATAATAGTGTAGACTTTACCCAAAGTTTTTTCACTCGCTGCAAATCCAATTTATAGCCGCAAACGTCATAATCCCGTAAAATAAAATTCTTTCACAGAGCTCTCACATTACCGATGACATCTTTCTTGCACACTATTTACGATCGCCTAATCAAATACTTTTATATGTAAACAATATCACCTAAATTCAATATGCATTCGTTTCTAGATTAAAAATATCGAAGGAATTACGAAAACAAAGAACTTTGAAGCACAGACATGCAAGTTGGCAAACCATACAAAGCGACCATTTTGAAGAATTACCACATTCTTTTGTATGTTGGTAAAAGAAAAGCTAGGCTTGACTTGACGTTTGCGATTGTTGTTTTTTTTTTCATAGATATAATTTATTTTATTTATATTTATTCAATTTACTTGTAGCAGTTGTAACAGAGCAATTAAATACTGTTCGCATATTTCATTTCAGTAACGTTAGTTTGAAAGAAATTAGTTAGGTTAATCTTACTTTTTATTATGTATCCGAACGAAATTTAACTCCATCCACAGACTAAAGATGCTACACTCGATCGATATTCCTTAGTTTACCCGCTTAATACTAGATGTCGTTACTAGTTCTCTTTGAAGCATGGACATAGATAAATTATTTAAAAAAAAACCGACTTCATAACCACAAACAGGCACTCAAAAGCGAAAAATAAATTACTTCATATAATTATTATAAGCGCTACTCACTTATCTATTTGAAGTCGGTGCCAGCCAAGTCTATTGGATAGTAGATAGATACTATCACAGACTACTATGATACTGATACTATGCATGTAGTAGTAGTAAGTAGGTAGATACATGTAGGTAGAATCTATCTACTACTAACGTAGTATTTATATTCTCTTTGTCTACTACCTATTAGACTTGGCTGGCACCACTCTGTAGTCTGTGGCTGGCACCGACTTCAAATAGATAAGTGGGTAGCGCTTATAATATTTATATTAAGTAATTTATTTTTCGCATTATATTCTCTTTGTTTTCGCTTTTAAGTGCCTGTTTGTGGTTATGAAGTCGTTTTTTTTTTTTTGAAAAATATATTATTTTACCCTCTTTAGTGTAAAACAAGTTTTAATTAAATTACATGCATCTATAAAATTTCGTGTCTGGCCGCTGTCTGTATAACGATACACTGACGGATACATACTTTGTGAAAATTTTAAGTATACAGTACCTATTACGGTTAAGAAGATACAGATCTGTAAGTGCGCACAAATAGACACACGAACGGGCGGATGGACGGACGGACGCACGAACGGACAGCAAAGTCTCAGAAAGTGTTCATTAAGGACAATGTCCAAAATGGCCCTGTGCAATAAAAGCATCTGACACACACGATAATTAATTGTCTATTTTATTACAATAATTCCAAATACACGGGCATTTTATAACACGGACTAGTTGTATTCCAAAATGAATATTAAAAAGTATTATTTGCGATTATTAACATTATCACCGCCTAATCACCGCATAATCACCGCCATATGCCGCCATCTTCGCCAAACGTCATGTCATGTCAAAAACTACTAGGTACGCTCAAAAACGTTGCACCCTAACAAGACATTGCCCGGTAGAACATTCCTGTAAAGACAAATTAATTCTCCCATCTTTGTTTCTTACAGTTCGCTTACAGTTACCGTAAGAATATATGTCAAAAACCAAAATCAACCTGAAGAAAGATGTAAAAACATTATTCAAGGTCATATTTTTTTAGTCTTCACAAGTATATGCAATAGCAAAAACCAGCAAAGAGTATATAATACTAGGTACAAAACCAGTTAAACCAGTACATTCTTCTATGTTTGAGGTATTTATCTCCATATCTCTGGAGATACTGATCAGATCTCGATGAAATTACAATGGGACCTCGGAAGTCGGATACTCGGAAACGTACCCTACCTATTAAAAAAGGAATCATTTGAATCCGTTCACGATTATTTATTATTCGACGGAGTAATCGCGTAACATACACACAAAAAAAAACATACAGACGAATTGAGAACCACCTCCTTTTTTGTGAAGTCAGTTAAAAAGATAATAATACTACGTATGCATGGCGAAGAATAATAAAAAACGTAAATACTTTATTATTATTATTACTTGTTTTTTTTATTTATTAATGAATTCGCGTCGGTATGGCGGGCTGTAAGTCACACTGGGGAAGTATGGCATTACGCGACCGATGATGATGATGATGGTTCCGTAATTAGACCCCTGAAGAACCGCCATACAGGTACAAATGACCAAGTATTTTCTGTTACCATTTCCCGGTCTGATGGATTCGTCTTTCCAAATGTCTATGCATTTTAAGTTGAAGTTATATCAGCCTGCTGAGTTCTAGCATGATTATCTTATTTTGGGATATCCCAGTATTTTTTTAAATATCTTATAGTACGTTACGCGTTTGACCACTATCTCACCTATTGGTAAATGATGATGCGGTCGAAATTGGTAAGCACGCTAGGCCTGGAATGGGAACTAGCTCTGAAGGACAGCTGCCGGAACACATTAGATGTTTGGCGACAGATTTTCTAACATGAGGGTGGTAGCTGGCCAGGCGAACACAAGATAGTATCCTACCACCATACTGGGGCGTCGATGTTTTTCCTTCACCAGAAGGACACTGTGAAAAGCGCACATACATTTTTCTATAGAAGAACTGAAGACGGGTTCGATATAGTTACGTGTATACATATTATCTCAGACTATCATAAAAAAGGTTTTTGATAGTTTAATACTTACATATTATTCGAGTTCAAAATGTATGGGAATGACATCTTTGTTGCGGAAACATAAATGTCATTCCATACATTTTGAACTTGCGTTAGCGTGAAGGCATACAGGAAATTGGATTTTGTCTAGGGGCCCAGGTCCCTCATGATCATGAGCGCGCTTTGTTATCACATAATAAATGCAAAATTGCGAAACTAGCAGAATTTTGTGGGGTTTAATTGGTGAATCGTATAGATCGAGGTAAAAGTAAGCAGGTAAAGCAATTACTAGGAAACCTCTCAAGTTACTTTAAGTACTTAACATAATTAATGACCCATACATAACTTTTATGCTTCCACTGGCTTCGGATAATAATGGGTTTGGGTACCTAAGTACATAAATAGGTTAGGTACTTAAATACCTGAGCCATTAGAATGTGCTTATTAATTATGCTTAATTTTAAGTCAGTAACGTTATCTTGTACCTATTATTTATTGTGTGGTATCGTATGTCTTCTATGTATTTATAATGAAAATGATGTCCTGGACTAACCAGTTCGAAATACGCGTAGAATCACAGAGAATCTAACATCCGTGTGTAGAATCACGGAGAATAGAATAGTAGAGAATGCTCAGGAAAACTAAGTCATTTAGCTAGCAAAGCTAAAGTCACAGCTAAACAACTCTGTGTACTAAATAGAGCCCAGCAGTACCCATAGAAAAGATAATAATACTACGTAGGTACAGTACAGGCAGAGTAGGTACTTCACGCCGAGTCAACGACTTTTGTTGAACAAAAGCGCAGATTCGGCCGCATATGGACTATGGACTATGTAATGCTCGCGTGACGCGTCTCCGGAGTAGTGCAGTGCACCGAAGTATCAGCTGCAACCACTTGACTCCTTTCAGAGAAGAGCCATTAGAGTAGTCGACGACGCGACGCTGACTAATAAATACCCTACACTTGGACCGTTGATTCTTCATCGAGGTGTTGGTTTGCTTACTGCTAAGTCTATTTTATTTATAGATATTATCATGGGGAATGCTCTGCTGAGCTCTTTGATGTGATCCAAACCTCTCGATTTTACCACAGGAACTCGCGTAGGTATTCGTGAGAGGGCTCACCCTCGTATTATAGACACGTAGGTGTCCTACCATCCTTCCGCGGTCTTTCCGCGTACACGACGTGCGAGATGTTGAATGACCAAATGAATGATTCAAAGTGCCCTGTCGCGTCTGTCTGTCTGTCAGTTCGCAATAAACTCAAAAACTAATGAACCTGAACGGTTTTCACCAATATAGACAGAGTGATTCATGAGGAAAGTTTATGTGTATAATTCGTTAAAGTTTTCTGTAAATTGGTGTAAATATGACGATGATTGTTGAAGACGTTAATTTAATTCATACTTGACGCACCAAGCTGATGCAAAAAATGTAGGTAGGTACATATTCTCTACCCGTGAAAAGCCGGGACCGAGTCTCTAGTATATATACCTAATTTATGATAGTACAAAACCACGGAGGATAGACAGCTACAAGCTTTATCTCTACTTCACGGCGAATTTATTTGTCCGTCACAAATCTTGCGATTGATTTTAGAGCGACTTCCAGGGGTTCGATTGAGCTGAAATTTGCATACCTACATGTGTAAATCGCGTGACAATGTAATATTATGATGACACGGTACTGATATGATGATAGAGCTGGAAGGTGGCCAAGGGAACTCCTTGACTACACATGATATACCCTTCGTGTTTAGGCACGTTTGATTTGTCTAGACTTACCCAGAGTAAGGTCCTAGGTATTTAAAAGCTTGTGTTTAAAAAGGTTTTTTTTTTAATATTTCTTGTTTCTGTCTATAATCCGTGGTACAAAACGAAAAAACCGACTTCACATGCCGCGATAGTCAAAGTACCAGGCTAGTTATAATCATGTCATCTAAGTATACAAATTTGCTTATATTGTTTATCTCAAAGAGCAATAAATACAGTAATTATTGCTCTTTGGTTTGTCTCCATTATCTCCGGAGATAACAGTCAGATCTCGATAAAATTTGCTACGACACAAGATATATTCTTAGTGTAGGATCTGCACGTCTTTTTTTTTTTTTTTTTTTTTTTTTTTAATGGCAATCGTCTTTCTTTTGAGACATTTTTGCCAGTATCGCGTCAGTTCAGTAATGAAGTTAGTATTTGATATTAATAAAAAGGTAATGGTAAACGAGGTTAAGAGAAAGTAAAAGAAAAATAAGTTAGGGAACTCCACCCAAAAGAAAAGAAAAAATAAAAACAAATATTTACAATAATTGTTACGAGATATAAAAAGAATACACTAACAGTAAAATACATATAATAATTAAACTTTAATGTTATTATCAACAAGAAAATTACTTATGATTCTAAATATTTGCAAATTATTGGATGATAGAAGGGTAGGTATGGAAGTAGGAAGAGGAATAACAAGACTAAGAGAAAAATAAAATGCTGAATGATTAAGAAGCGGGCATGAAAAAAATATATGGTTGAGGTCTCCCTCGTCCAGACCACATTCGCATAGGGATGAATCCCTTATGTGCAATTTATTTTTAAAAAAGGTGGGTACACAGCAGTGCCCCAAACGCATCCGGATGATAGAACTTGACAGCTGCTTGCTGAGATGCCATTTAGCAAACCAAGGTCTCCGCGGGATATCCGGTTGGAGAGCAGCATACGCTGAGCCCCTGGTCTTGCTAGAGGCAGCCCAGGAGCTTGCCCAAGATCTGAACAAAAGTACTTTCGGAATTGCGAAAAGATCATGCGGAAAAATGCAAAATGGAATTTTATCACCATGGGCCACTGCATCTCTTGCCACTCCGTCCACTCGCTCATTTCCCGAAATACCAGCGTGGCCGGGAATCCAAATAAAAACAACTTCAAGCCCTTTCGATTGACATATTGCTAAAGACTCTTTAATAAGAAAAATTACAGAAATAGAAGATTTAGTACAAAATGGATTTGAAAGAAGAGATTGAAGAGAACTCCGAGAGTCTGAAAAGATAAGAGAACGACGTAGATTAAAAATCAGAATATATCGAACCGCTTCCAGTATCGCCCAGCATTCACCCGAGAAGACTGAAGTTTCAGGTGGAAATTTAACTTTTTGAACGATATTGTATTGAGCATGGAAAATACCACACCCAACACAACCAAGAGGGGAAAGTTTCGAAGCATCAGTATAAATACAGTGCCAACCACGCCAATCTCTCCTCAAAAGGCCTTGGAGATATTCATCAGCATGTGGGTCACCAGCACAGATGTCAAAGTCCAAAATTACAGTAGGCCGAGCGATGATGACTTCGTAACTAAAGGAGAAAAGGGGAAGAGAAGGAGAACGGATAACTGGATCTTTAAGTGACTTATAAATATTAAAACTCCGCAAAAGAGGAGGAGGTTTCTTGCTAAGCCAGAACCGAGATGTAAAAGAGAAACGCCGAAGAAGTTGAAGTTTAGGAATAAGAGGATGGGAGGAGTATTGTACACATCGGAAGAAGAATCGGTTAGCAAGAAACTGACGACGAAGGTGGAGCGGGGCATCAACACACTCTACCTGGAGTGCATTAATAGGAGACGATTTCATAGCACCCGATACAATACGAAGGGCTTTGGACTGGATAAGATCCAACTGCCTCATACTGCCCTTATTAGCAGGCTCCAGTAAAAAGGATCCATAATCCAAGACACTACGAATAATGGCATTATAAAGCAATTTCAAAGTAAATGGATGCGCTCCCCACCAAACACCCGAAAGGCATCTTAAGATGTTCAGATTTTTTTCACATTTGTCTACTATGTAGGCACAATGTGACTTACCAGTTAATTTACTATCTAAAAGAAGTCCAAGAAATTTAACAGAATTTTCAACCGGAATTTTGGAACCATTACAGAAAATTTGCACATCAGGAGTATAGCGCTTACGGGAAAAAATAACTATGTTACTCTTTGAGGGGGAGAGATCTAAACCATTGACATGAAGCCAAGAGTTTAGACATTGAATGGAGCGCGAAACACAATTGCTAGCTAGATTAATTTTGTTATGTGATGAATATAAAAGTATATCATCAGCATACTGAAGGATACGGCAAAGACCGACAGACCTTTCCAAATCATAAGTATAAACATTGTAAAGAAGAGGGCTAAGAACTGACCCTTGGGGTAAACCACGCCAGATAGTTCTATGAGGAGAAATAGCGGGGTCACTACAACGAAGGTATATATTTCTTTCGGCAAGAAGGTTCAGAATAAAATTACATAATTTAGGGGGCACTTTTAACACTAAAAGTTTATTCTTAAGAAGAGGAAGTTGAACACTGTCATACGCTGAAGATATATCAAGAAATGCACCGACAACAGAGTCGTTCCGGGTAAAGGCAAGCCTAATGTCAGTAGTGAAAATACTGAGACTGTCCATGGTGCTCCTGCCCTTCCTGAATCCATATTGAGACTTAGCCAGAAGATCGTTGCTTTCAAGGAACCACTCAAGTCGGTTCTTTACCAGACGTTCAGCAAGTTTAGACAGAACCGAGGAAAGAGCAATAGGGCGGTACGAATTATGATCTTGCGAATCTTTATTGGGTTTAAGGATTGGGATAATATACTGAGATTTCCAACTAACCGGAACAAAGCCAGTGTCAAAAATACAATTAACTAGGCGCAGATAATGAAAAAGTAAACAGTCACTCGCTTTCGAAAAAAAAGAATAAGGTAAGCCATCCATGCCGGGGGCCGAATCTCTGACCGATTTAAGAATGTTTTTCAATTCTATCATAGAAAATGGACAATCTAAAGGATCATTTGATAAAGGGACAGACAACGATGGTAATTCAGAAGGAAGAGGACAATATTGAGGGGCTAACTTGTCCATGAACGCTTCAGCCCACGACTGAGATGGATTACAGGGCCGAGAAAGGGGACACCACGAACGCCTGTACCAACGTATTTTCGTCCATATAACAAAAGCAGGGGTACTAGGGCTCAAACTTGTACAAAAACATTTCCAATGATCACGCTTTTTGGAATGAAAAAGTCGTTTGGATTTAGCAATACACTTATTCAAATTGGAAAAGTTTTCCTGTGTCATATCACAGCAAAAGGAATGTTCCGCTACCTCACGGGCCTTTATGGCATCATTGCACTCCCTATCCCACCAAGGAGGAGGGGGCAACTTATTAGACGGAGGTTTTTTAATAGAAAAGGATTTATTTGCACACTCAAGGAGTGAGCGAACCAAAAAATCAGAAGAAGAAGAAATATTGTAAAAGTTTATAACAGGAAATTTTTTAGAAACTGAGACCGTGTGATCATGAAATTTTTGCCACCCAGAAAAATCATTATTATTCAAAATATATTTCAGAAGCGGGGGGTTGCCAGGGGGGATAGGACAGGAATTACGTTGAGGAAAATTTAAAAGAATAGGAAAATGATCACTACCATGTGTAGAAGGAAGGACACGCCAAGTCAGAAGAGTAGCAAGCTCCGGAGAACACAGTGAAAGATCAACAGCACTACGGAATTTATTTGGTCGAGTTCTCAAAGTAGGGGAACCGTCATTAAGAATACAGAGGTTTAGGGAATCAAGGGAATCTAATAAGAACTCCCCAAATTCGTCCGCCTTACCACAACCCCAAACAGGATGATGACAATTAAAATCACCAAGAACCAGAAGAGGCTTTGGGAGAGAGCTCAAAACTGAGACTACATTACGGAGGATAGCCTTAGAAGGGCCAGGAATGTATATCGATACCAAAGTGTATTCTTTAACTCGAACCGCAATTATTTGAAAACCACTATAAGAGGGGACATATATATGAGAAAAAGAAACGTTACTTTTAAAAAAAAAAGCTACGCCACCGTAGCCATCATGCCTGTCACTCCGGGCATCAACAAAGCCCGGGATCACATAATGAGAACCAGGCTTAAGCCACGACTCGGTAACAGACAAGACAGCTACGTTGAACTTATTTATTAAATAAACAAGCTCAGAGTATTTATTTGTCAGAGAATTACTATTCCATTGAAGCAGATTGAGATCCATTATGTAAGAGAGAAATTAGTGAATTTAGGTTAAAAGCAGCGTTGGACGGTGAAGAATGGGGTTGGGGAGAAGAGTTCAGGAGAGTGGATAAAAGGTTTAGAAGTTTTAGAAGATCGCTAATGATAGATTGAACAGTTGGGGTATCTAAAGGTTTTTCAGGGTTGTTAAGGGCACACCCATTAGGAGCAGATTCTGAAAAATCTCCCCTTATTATGTTTGAGTGGGCCAGGCGATCATAACCAACCGAAGAAGGTGCAAATGAACCAGCAGTCTTTGGTTTTTTTTTATAGTGAACATGAGTAGGCTCAACATTTTCATTTTTAAAAGAGCCTGGAAACTGTGACGGGAGAGCAGGGGAAGTCATATCTACGGGAGAAGAAACAACCTCGGCGAACGACAGCTTAGATGGCGGATGAAGCTTCGCAGCCTCGGCGTATGAGGAGTAATTTTGAGTCATAGCAGCTTTGATAGCAACTTGCCGGTCCATTTCAGGGCAAGCTTTGTTTGTGGCGAAATGTTTGCCACGACACCAAATACATTTAATGTTTTCGGTTTCAATATTGCATGTCTCTCCTGCGTGGGCTTGACTACATTTGTAGCAAGCGGGTTTGGATCTGCATTGAATTTTTGTGTGACCATATCTACAACACTGGAAACACTGAATCGTTGGGAGTGTATATCGTTCTACTTGGAAGGCATTATAGCACAAATAAACTCTGGACGGAAAAACTTGGCCGTCAAAAGTAAGTACGCAAGTTTGAGATGGCTTCCAAGTTACCTTCCCATCCAACATCAACTTAAAATTAAGGCGCCTCACCTTAATGACGGGACCACAGTCTTGAGGAACACGAACCTCTTTTATGATATCCTCCGGGGACATATCAGTAGGAATGCCTCTAACCAAGCCTAATCGGGTAACATTGTATGAGGGCACAAAAGCCCTATATCCGTTGTTCGTTAAAGAACTTGACTCCATAAATGAGTTGGCGCTATTGACGGAGTGAAAGGTTAGAGCAATTCTATTTCGACCTATACTTTTTATTGAACCATCCACTATACCCTGGAATTCTCTTGCGCGCCCGAAAAGAAATCGTCCAAAAGTAACCGGGTGCAAAGTTGTGCCCGCAGAATGAGACTGTTCAATTTTTTGGACATGTACCACAAAGGGACCGGCGTCTGAATTTACATACTTCTGACGAGCAACTGGCGTAGGGACAACCTTTTGTCCTGGGGGCAAACTGGAAGACGCAACTGAGTCAGCAGACTTCTGGCCAAGAGGCATAGATAGCGAAGCGGATGAGGACGGAGCAGAGGAGGGAAGAGACGCAGCAGACGGTATGGGTGTAGTTAGAATTTCATCGTCAGCAATCTTGAATTCGTCTCCCGAGGAGTCGTTCGGGGAACAAGCTCTAACATCACGCTTTAGTGCTCTACGTTTCGAGCGGTTATTAATTACTAGCTCAAAGGGTCTTTCATCGGACGTATGGACAGAAGTGAAAGCTGCTGGAGAGGGAGGAAGACTTTTATCCCCCCAAGCCCCGCCACCGGGGTCGGGGGGATCGCCATCCTCCATTAGGGGGAGAATAAAAAACTACACTGAAAATTGAAAAAAACTAAGCTACACTACAGTAATAATAATAAAGTACAACAAACTAAGCTAACAAAAAGCTATTTTGGAGAAGAAAACCCTAAATTACTTATAAGAATTAATAAAATAAAACCAGAGAATTTTTTGAAGTCTCGCGGTACCGACGTTCCACTGACATCCCCTTCTCGAGCGATCTGCACGTCATCTGATTTTGCAATGTAAGCCAAGACCAACAATGTCATAAACAACCATAGAGACATATTCTTAAGCAATTTAGTTTAATTAGAGAGTAAGTTTGAATTTGTATGCCTTATTATTTTGTATTTACATTACTATTTGTGGAATAAATAAATGATTATGATTTAAAAAAAAATGGGACCAAATGGGAGGCATAATTACTCAAAATAAAAATAGAATTTTTCAAATTGGTTTAGATTTGACGGAGTTCTGAGGTAACAAACTTACAGTCGATTTGAGAACCTCTTCCATTTTGTGAAGTCGATTAAAAATAACTAAATAAAACATACAGACGAAATGAGAACCTCCTTCTTTTTGGGAAGTCGGTTGAATAGCAGCGACTTCCATGAGTACCTAATCCTCCGAATACAGAAAAAAAAAGGTTTTCTGTATTCTGAGACTACCTATACAATAAACATAGTATTCTCTTAAATAGCAATTGCGTAGAATGTTGGGCAAAAAGAGTGCGTTGTCCTCTTTTTCTAGGCAAACAACCCAGTTTACCACTTTATCGATTGGCATGAATTCGCGTTTTCGCAAAATAACATTTTGTTATTGTTTCGTTTCCAGCCAGCCAGACTGCGTCACAAAGGAAGGAAAGGAAAACGCATGCGTTACGTTCTAGAAAAAAATATATTTCTGTCTCTGTTACTTATGATATAGTAGAAAGAGCTAGAAACTTCACTCGTTCAACTTCGGCTGGAATCGGGAGTCATTGATTTGACACGAAGACGTCTCTATAAAAGCGGTGTGTCGCCATTTTGAAAATACATTTTACGAAAGAATATTGAAAAAGGAACAAGTCGAAACGCTTGACTTTTTAGAGTTGTTCGATAAAGAGTGAATCATTCCAAATAATTATTGTGTTATATTTTAAGAAAAATTTCAGTGATTGAGAGGTAAGTTTAATCTTGATCTAATACAGTTATTTGGAGTAAATAATATTTTATCAAGGGCAGCCGTCGTGGTATTTTGTTTACTGCGCAGTTAGGTGGCTACGGTAAACGGTTCGTGTTGGCCTACGCCATTTTGTTTTAGGTATTTTATTTTCAAACTTAAAATAATTGTTTTATGGTGTTTTAATTAATAATAGAAAGTTATTGATACATATATCTACCTATCCTATATTTAGAAACTAAAATTGTAAATCTATTTAGTCTAGACATAACTTGCCACACTTATTTGAATTAGGTAGGTAGATACCTATATAAACTATACCTACACCCTAGATTAAATATATTCTCTTAATAATTTAAGACTTACACAACGGTCAGGTCAAATCTATTTAACTAAGCACCTTCATACCGTTTCCGACAGATTTTATGCCTAACTAGGTCAGTAGGTCAAGAGACCTACCTATTTTGAAATATTTTTACATGACTAGGGTGAGCACAAAATTGGTGTAACGGTAATTAACTTTTGAGTAGGTACTTATTTCGTATGTTCAACTGTAGAAGTTAAAAGGTAAGGTAAGTAATTACTAATAAGGTACCTACCTACCTAATATAACTGAACCGATACTTCCAGATACTTCTATTTATTTTTATATTTCCTAAGTATATACTTACTAAAAAAACTTTTGGATGCAAATTAGTGTAATTTAATGTCGTTTTTACCTGATTGTAATAAGCGAGTGCGTAATAGCGTTTGCTTATACCATATACGCCATAGACCATAGACGCCATGGCGTCTAGCCGTGGCACGCAAATAATAATATATCGCGTCCCTTAGATAAACCTAAAAAGGTTAATCTACTTATCTAAGACGCGTAGCGTACCTACCCTACCCTTTAAATTTAGGAGTGTCACCCGTGCCACAGAATAAAGAATACCCGTGTCCACACCCTTTGGCATTTTCCCCTTCACCTTACCATAGAAAATATAAAGACCTTACTACAGTTTTAATTCATTCTGTTTAGAATTCAACTAGGTAGTAAGTATTAAATAAACTGTAAAGATTCAATATTAAGGCCGGCCGCACACGCACGGTTTCCTGATTAGGTTTCCTAATCAGGAATGCAGATTCGGAAACCTGAATGCTCTTCTTTCATACAAAACGTTCAAACACGCGCACACGTACTTATTTTTTCCGAACGGAAAAAAACCTAATATCCGTTTCGAAATTTCCCCGTGCGTTCGGGTTGTTAGAACGGAAAAAAACCTAATGACGTCATCCCGAACGCAGCGATCTCGTACATTTTGGCTCAGCCGCCGCACACGAACGGAAATTTCCATTCAGACTCGCGCTAGCGTTGGCACTGGTCGTATAAAATTCCTTATACAAAAAACCGAACGTCTGCGCTAATCTCACGGAATTCCGAATCTGAATTCCTAATCAGGAAACCTAATCAGGAAACCGTGCGTGTGCGGCCAGCCTAACTGGACGTTGCACCATTTGTAAGCAACGAATCGGATGTTTCACAACCAAACAATATTAAGATGACGAAATACTCGAGTCGTGTTGTTTTTCTAGAAATTGTTATTCATTCCATTCCTTTCCTGTTATCGTGAGTGATGTGAGTCATTCATTGCTCGTGTTGTGAAACATTATCTTCACACATGACTTTCTTATATCTCGCTATTTATTTAAGTATTACCTACGTATTTACTTTAGTTACGTACTTATCAAAATTCATAAGTTATTAATTTAACCAACATAGGTATCTGTTAGCTAGCTACAGTTTTTTTTTCGTTTTGATCAGTTATTAACCGACATCAAAAAAAGGAGGTTTCTCAATTCGACCGTATATATATATTTTTGTATGTTTGTTCGCGGATAACTTCGTCGTTTATGAACCGATTTCGATTATTCTTTTTTTGTTCGAAAGGAGATATCCCAAGTGTGGTACCATGGTAATTTTATCGAGGTCTGATAAGTATCTTCAGAGATATTGAGATAAACATCTCAAAATTGGTACTAAAAATGAATAGCGCGGCATTGAAGTCGGTTCTTTTTTAGTTTTTAGGGTTCCGTACCCAAAGAGTAAAACGGGACCCTATTACTAAGACTCCGCTGTCCGTCTGTCTGTCTGTCTGTCTGTCTGTCTGTCTGTCTGTCTGTCTGTCTGTCTGTCTGTCTGTCTGTCTGTCTGTCCGTCTGTCACCAGGCTATAGCTCATTAACTGTGATAGTTAGACAGTTGACATTTTTACAGATGGTGTATTTCTGTTGCCGCTAGAACAACAAATAATAAAAACAAAATAAAGCTAATAATAAAAGGGGGTCCCCATACAAAAAACGTGTTTTTAAACGCCATCTATCTAGTTAGTTTCGGCAAAATGACATAGATGGAGCTAGTAAACGAGCCCCGTCTTTCTAGATCGCGACCAAACCAAATATTCTTGGTAATATCAATTAATCAAATATATGAGGTTTGAAACTCTGTTATGTTTCGTATTGTACGGAACCCTTCCTAAGTGTGCGATAAGAGTCACGAAGCTGACTCGCACTTGGCCAGTTTTATTAAACGATATTATTATCTATATATTAAATTGCGCTTGATTAACAATCAAATATCTTAGATAATTCTGAACTGTTAGTATCGCTCTATAATGCGAGCCTAAATGTTCTACCGAGATAAAACTAATCATTGAGTATACGATACAAGTACTTTTAGCAATATTAGAAGTAATTGGAATGAACAGATAACTTACGATAGTTTATGAAACAAAAAAAAAACGACTTCAAATGCCGCGCTATTCAAATAGTAATAAATAATAAACAAAGATTTGCTTTCAATAGTGACATCTCAGCAGTTTCGCATAAAAAGCCACTGCAGTACCTAGTAAGTTTGAGGTGTTTATCTCCATATCTCTGGAGATACTCATCAGATTTCTCGACCTAACGGGGCATACATCCCGTATGCCCTCTGAAACAAAAAAATAATTTTCCAAATCAGTTCAGAAATGACGGAGTTCTGAGTATGAAGTCTGTTATAAATACGTTATATCATATATACATCTTTACAATAAACTAAGGACATAGTTTATTGTACGGATGAAAAACAGATGGATATTCATGATGATAATATTTGAATTATCATGTTTCTTTGAAGTGTGTCACACTTTATATTTTTGTATATTGTTAAACACAATCCAAAATTTCATCGTACCGACGGGACTCGAACCCGCACCCCCCGGATTACACGTCCAGGTGCTCTGCCAATTAAGCCACGGTTCGATACATCGATACGACGAAATTAGTGGATTGCATTTGTTAACCCAATTATGCATTGGTGGCGCCATCTATGACTACTTATTACGTAAGTTAATCATTCGGAAGAAATCATTACAGTTTTCAAATCCGACGAGAGATGTTGCACTGCGTAAATCAAATATTATGTTTCTGTTGAATTAAACTATTTGAATTATTGTTTGAATGATCTTCTTTTCCTTTGTAATTGCAATTGTGGACAAGCACATTTTATCGAGCCAACAAACGGCGCATGCCTACTCGACCTCGCCTTGTCCGTTGTCGTAAAATGAACTCGCCAACATCGCATCATTTATAAATAGACTTCCTTACTTAGTGTTTTATATCTTTGTTTCAGATCAACATGCAGATCTTTGTGAAGACTTTGACTGGAAAGACCATCACATTAGAGGTCGAGGCTTCTGACACGATTGAAAATGTGAAGGCCAAGATCCAGGATAAGGAAGGTATTCCCCCAGATCAACAGCGTCTTATCTTCGCCGGCAAGCAGCTAGAAGACGGCCGTACCTTGTCTGACTACAACATCCAGAAGGAATCAACTCTGCACCTGGTGCTGCGCCTTCGTGGAGGTATGCAAATCTTTGTTAAAACCTTGACTGGCAAGACCATCACTCTTGAAGTCGAGGCTTCTGACACTATCGAGAACGTCAAGGCCAAGATCCAGGACAAAGAAGGCATTCCTCCCGACCAGCAGAGACTTATCTTCGCCGGTAAACAGTTGGAAGATGGACGCACGCTCTCCGACTACAACATCCAGAAAGAATCTACCCTTCACTTAGTATTACGTCTACGAGGTGGTATGCAGATCTTCGTTAAAACATTGACTGGTAAAACTATAACTTTGGAAGTAGAAGCCTCTGACACAATTGAAAACGTTAAAGCGAAAATCCAGGACAAGGAAGGTATTCCTCCCGACCAGCAGCGTCTCATATTTGCCGGCAAACAGCTGGAAGATGGACGCACGCTATCCGACTACAATATACAGAAAGAATCTACCCTTCACTTGGTACTTCGTCTGCGGGGCGGTATGCAGATATTCGTAAAAACTCTTACCGGGAAAACAATCACTCTTGAGGTCGAAGCTTCTGACACAATCGAGAACGTCAAGGCCAAAATCCAGGACAAGGAAGGTATTCCTCCCGACCAGCAGAGACTTATTTTCGCTGGTAAACAACTAGAGGATGGACGCACATTATCCGACTATAACATTCAAAAAGAATCTACCCTTCACTTGGTACTTCGTCTGCGAGGTGGTATGCAAATATTCGTTAAAACACTGACCGGTAAGACCATAACTCTGGAAGTAGAAGCCTCTGACACAATTGAAAACGTCAAAGCGAAAATCCAGGACAAGGAAGGTATTCCTCCCGACCAGCAGCGTCTCATATTTGCCGGCAAACAGCTGGAAGATGGACGCACGCTATCCGACTATAATATACAGAAAGAATCGACACTCCACTTGGTACTTCGCCTGCGAGGCGGTATGCAGATTTTCGTAAAAACTTTGACCGGTAAAACAATTACTCTGGAAGTGGAAGCCTCTGACACAATTGAAAATGTTAAAGCGAAAATCCAGGACAAGGAAGGTATTCCTCCCGACCAGCAGCGTCTCATATTTGCCGGCAAACAGCTGGAAGATGGACGCACGCTATCCGACTATAATATACAGAAAGAATCGACACTCCACTTGGTACTTCGCCTGCGAGGCGGTATGCAGATATTCGTAAAAACTTTGACCGGTAAAACAATCACACTTGAAGTCGAAGCTTCCGATACTATCGAGAACGTCAAGGCTAAAATCCAGGACAAAGAAGGCATCCCTCCCGACCAGCAGAGACTTATCTTCGCCGGCAAGCAGTTGGAAGATGGCCGAACGCTATCTGACTACAATATACAGAAAGAATCCACACTCCACTTAGTATTACGTCTACGCGGTGGTATGCAAATTTTCGTAAAAACTTTGACTGGTAAAACAATCACACTGGAAGTCGAGGCTTCCGACACGATCGAGAACGTCAAGGCCAAGATTCAGGACAAAGAAGGCATCCCTCCCGACCAGCAGAGACTTATCTTCGCTGGTAAACAGTTGGAAGATGGACGCACGCTCTCCGACTACAACATCCAGAAAGAATCTACTCTTCACTTGGTACTTCGTCTGCGAGGCGGTATGCAGATTTTCGTTAAAACTCTTACCGGAAAAACAATCACTCTTGAGGTCGAAGCTTCCGACACTATCGAGAACGTCAAGGCCAAGATCCAGGACAAGGAAGGTATTCCTCCCGACCAGCAGCGTTTGATTTTCGCCGGAAAACAACTAGAAGATGGCCGTACTCTATCCGACTATAATATTCAGAAAGAGTCCACACTCCACTTAGTATTACGTCTGCGAGGCGGTATGCAGATTTTCGTAAAAACATTGACCGGTAAAACAATCACACTTGAAGTCGAAGCCTCTGACACTATCGAGAACGTTAAAGCCAAGATCCAAGACAAGGAAGGTATTCCTCCCGACCAGCAGCGATTGATTTTCGCCGGAAAACAACTAGAAGATGGCCGTACTCTATCGGACTATAATATTCAGAAAGAATCCACACTTCATTTAGTATTGCGTCTGCGTGGTGGTATGCAGATTTTTGTTAAAACACTGACCGGTAAAACAATCACTCTTGAGGTTGAAGCTTCCGACACTATCGAGAACGTCAAGGCCAAGATCCAGGACAAGGAAGGTATTCCTCCCGACCAGCAGCGTTTGATTTTCGCCGGAAAACAACTAGAAGATGGCCGTACTCTATCAGACTATAATATTCAGAAAGAATCCACACTCCACTTAGTATTACGTCTGCGTGGTGGTATGCAGATTTTTGTTAAAACACTAACCGGTAAAACAATCACACTTGAAGTCGAAGCTTCCGATACGATCGAGAACGTCAAGGCCAAGATCCAGGACAAAGAAGGCATCCCTCCAGATCAGCAGAGACTTATCTTCGCCGGTAAACAGTTGGAAGATGGCCGTACGCTCTCCGACTATAATATCCAGAAAGAGTCAACTCTGCATTTAGTACTTAGACTGAGAGGTGGATTGTAATTTCTAAAATATCACACCTTATAGAAAAATAAAGCTCTAAACAAATGCTTTTTGTTTCATTTTGATATTAGTAATAAGCGAGATGTAATAAGTTGAGTAGCAGGATATTTTAAGTATACTCATTAAATTAGGTAGCTTGCTTTTTATTTCATTTGGATATTAATTAATAAGCAGGATGCAATAAGTAGGTATAGTAGCAGGATATTTTAAGTAGACTCATTAAATTATGTAGGTACTAGGTAATTTCCCAATTGATATACAGTGTGTCTGGTCAAGGACTAGCGATATTTTAGGTACTTATATTTCGACATTTTTTATATCAAAAAACACTATACACTGGTCCAACCCGATTTTTTTAAAATATTTTATGTTTAGGATTCCAACAAACGTTATTTGTGATTGCGCATACGCTATGTTCAATATAGGTACGCTATGTTCGACATACAGCCGTAAATTTTATATTGTATTGTAGCTAAGCACAAAATCTATGTAGTAAAAAAAAAAATAAGAGTCAATACGCTGTTTTTGCAGTAATTTGCAATAATTTTTCAAAATGCATATATATATATATTTTTAATATTTCACTTTATTATTTTAAATCCAGTAATGTGAAACATTATTTCGTATTATTTAACAATAGGCAATATTGTTACCTTTCGCATAAGCCTATGTTTATCTTGTGGGATCAAAACTTTGAGCGATGATTTTTTGTAAACACGTAGAGAATATCTCTACATAAAAAGCAAAATGACTGCCACATTGAGGTGAGGGGGGTTGGACCCGTGTGTATAGTGTTTTTTGATATAAAACATGTCGAAATATAAGTCCCTAAAATATTGCTAGTCCTTGACCCAGACACACTATAAGTTTTCAAGTCACCGCCATCGATATGAACGTACTACGTACCTCCATGGTCACAGCGATTTCATGTTCGGAGAAACTTAAATAATCTAATAATAATTCCTGTGCAAATTTTATTATGACCAGAGGACCAGGGATATTTAAGGCGGCAACAGAGAACTGTTCAGTGGGCGCCAATCGATTAATGGTCGATATACCATCTACTCTGGCGAAGCAATTTGCTTCTACGTTCATCATACGATCTCATGGTCTCAGACTAGGTACTCTATTCTCATACGAACTGCTTGGGAATGGAATACCCTGCCTGAGTCTGTTTCTGGTCATTAAATCACGACATCGCGACTTCGCGAGTGAATAACTTCTGGCCTATCATCTGGGAAAGCGTCTGGGTAAGCGCGCTCCATCATCGATCGCATCATCGCGATATCCCGTCGTACCGTATGATGCATCATTGACTTGCATTGCACTTGACGCATTTACTACTTGCTAATATCGCAAACTCACTTATGACGTAAAACATGATGAATAGCCGTCGTCCCACAGAAAATATAATAAGTAGTCCTGTCGTAACGTTTGCACCGTTGACCCTCTATTATTTTAAACTTTATTCTGTTTTTAGTACTTATTTGTTGTTATAGCGGCAATAGAAATTTAAACTTTCGCGATTTGAACACATAGTTATAAATAAAATATCTAACTGAAATATTTAACTGTAATATTTAACCAAAACACTCAACTGAAATATTCGACTAAAACATTCAACATAAATATCTAACTGAAATATTAAACTGAAACGAGTTGGGAGCGACGGAGTCGGCAGTCGCAGCGTCGTCGAGTGAAGGCAGCGACGCAGCAAGTCGGCGCGTGCACCAGGGACAACGACCTGCGATGCTCTGCCACCCACTGCACCCGCACGCACCACGAGCTCCACTCCCAGCCACCTGAAATAGTTGGTAGTCCGCTATGGATGTGTTGTTGAGTTGGGAGCGACGGAGCCGGCAGTCGCAGCGTCGTCGAGCGAAGGCAGCGACGCAGCAAGTCGGCGCGTGCACCAGGGACAACGACCTGCGATGCTCTGCCACCCACTGCACCCGCACGCACCACGAGCTCCACTCCCAGCCACCTGAAACACTTAACCGAACATTTAACCGAAATGTTTAACTGAAATGTTCAACTGAAATTTTTAACTGAAACTTTCAACTGATCTGAAACTTTTTAATTGAAACTTTTTAACTGAAATATTTAACCGAAACATTTAACTGAAATATTTAACAGAGATATTTAACTGAAATATTTAATTGAAACATTTAACTAAAATACTTTAACCGAATATTTAACTGAAATGTTTTAACTGAAATATCCAACTGAATATTTAACCGAAATATTAAACCGAAATATCCAGTTATAAATATTTAAAAACGGGACTTATCGCGCCTAAAACATAAATCTTATCTACTCGACGTTTCGACCAAGTTGCATTGATCGTGGTCACGAGACGACTGAGTCAGTCTGAGTCAATAATAATAATATAATATTTTAAACCACCCCGACTGATCTATGTATAATCTTTTCATTAAAAGTATTCCAATGACTCTAAACACGACATTTAAAATCTGAGCTGTAAGTTGGTGAGGATTTGAGTATTCTGTAGAGTCCAGGAGGTGTTCCAGCATCAGGTCAATGTGCCATGTTCTTACAATATCGAAGATTTTCGAATTGATCAGACCTATGAAAGTTGATTTCATAGCGCAATTAACTAGAAAAAAGTTCATAGTTTTATAACGATTGAACGAATTTTCATGAATCAAAGCTAAGAACATTCTCGATGAATACATCTATCAAACAAAAAAAAACGTATCAATAATAAAAACAAAATCGGTTCATCCGGTTAGGTGCTCAGATGCTACAGACAGACACACAGATACACACGTTAAGCGTATATTACCTCTACTTTTTGCGTCGGGGAACGCCGTAAGGTTAAGGCGGCAGATGTTCTCCTTTGGTGATAAGCTACTTTTTGGTAGATTTAATGATCCCACTACCACTATTCGAAAACTCATGATTCATGAATGCACATAAAACTTTCATTGGTAGGTATATAGCTAGGTTAGAACCAACGACCGTCGGGTCAAAATCAGGGTTACTATCCTTTACGCCAAAGGGCCGTCCAATATCACTCCGTAAGTATTATAAAACAAAGTCCATCACTGCGTCTGTCTGTCTGTTCGCAATAATCTCAATAGCTACTGAACGGATTATCCTGCGGTTTTCACCAATAGCCGGAGTGTTTATGAGGAAGGTTTAGTCCACCCCGGCTTCGCACGGGTAGAACATATATACCTACAAAATTTGCATCAGTTTGTTGCATCGAATATAAAATATGAACATATTGAACAACCATCGTCATATTTCATCCAAATTACACAAAACCTTAACGAATTATGCACCTAAACCTTCCTCATAAACACTCTGGCTATTGGTGAAAACAGCATGATAATCCGTTCAGTAGCTATTGAGATTATTGCGAACAGACAGACAGACGCAGTGATGAACTTTGTTTTATAATACTTACCTATTTTTTGTAAATTGTTAAACACAATCCAAAATTTCATCGTACCGACGGGACTTGTACTTACGTATTGATATTGGACGGCCCTTTGGCGTAAAGGATAGTTACCCTGATTCTGACCCGACGGTCGTTGGTTCTAATCCTAGCTATATACCTACCAATGAAATTTTATGTGCATTCATGAATCATGAGTTTTCGTACAGTGGTAGTGGAATCATTAAATCTACCAAAAAGTAGCTTACCACCAAGGAGTACATCTGCCGCCGTAACCTTACGGCGTTCCCCGACGCAAAATGTAGGGGTAATATACGTTTAACGTGTGTATCTGTGTGTCTGTGATGAACCGATTTTGTTTTTATTATTGATAGTTTTTTTTTGTTTGATAGATGTCTTCATCGAGAGTTTTCTTCGCTTTGATTCATGAAAATTCGTTCAATCGTTATAAAATTATGAGCTTTTTTCTAGTTAATTGCGCTATGAAATCAACTTTCATAGGTCTGATCAATTCGAAAATCTTCTTCTTCAACGATATTGTAAGAACATGGAAGCCTCCTGGACTCTACAGAATACTCAAATCCTCACCAACTTACAGCTCAGATTTTAAATGTCGTGTTTAGAGTCATTGGAAAAAGCTACTATACATAGATCAGTCGGGGTGGTTTAAAATATTATATTATATTATTATATATATATAGATGAATATCATTTTATACAATAGATCATATTATTATACTATATTGACTTCAAATTGATTGTGATCGGTGGGGATCTACAGCATAGCTAAGCTTATAATAATATTTTCGCAGTAACTATGACCTAATCTGTGGTTTCACTGCAAATATTTTATTAATTTTGCAATGCGTGTTTGTGAAATTCGTGATATCTTCTAGAGTTTTCATTTGAATTATATACTGTAAAGGACAATTTTAATCTATAATATGTGGCCAAGCTAATTAACGTAATTATTTGGATAAGGATTAATACTATATACTTAAAAATAGCCTTGGAAGTTATGTAATATTTTTTAACAAAAATTTTAAGATTAAAATGGTTACTGTGAGTCAACCTTAAGAGATAGACATATGCTGTCGCGGACTTTTTTGTAGGTCTTATTAAGTTGTACAACTCTTGCATAAAAAATATTCTTCTATCTATTTTCAATTAAGCAGCGTTCGTAAGAAACGTGTTTTTTCGACCGTTTATTTGCCGACTTAGGTTGCAAATTAGGTCTCCACGAATGTACCTTTGATATAAACGGGATAATATATAGCCTATTTTCATTCCGAAAGTCCATTCTATGTATTAGTGAAAGAATTTTTTAAATCGGTTTAGTAGTTTTTGAGCTTACTCATTACAAACATACAAAAATACAAATGTTCTCTCTTAATATTAGTATAAATAAGGTCAAAAGTACTCTCATTAATAACTATGCACATAATCGTGAGTAGTTTACCGGATAAAATTAAAGATGACATTTGTTTACCACCAAATTGTGGATTAAAATGTATGTTGACCACTTTTGTTAATTCTTTGGAGTTTATTTACTTGATAAAAATACCTACCAATGAAAGTTTTATGTGCATTCATGAATCATGAGTTTTCGTACAGTGGTAGTGGAATCATTAAATCTACCAAAAAGTAGCTTACCACCAAGGAGTACATCTGCCGCCGTAACCTTACGGCGTTCCCCGACGCAAAATGTAGGGGTAATATACGTTTAACGTGTTTATCTGTGTGTCTGTCTGTAGCATCTTAGCACCTAACCGGATGAACCGATTTTGTTTTTATTATTGATAGTTTTAATTATGACCTAATCTGTGGTTTCACTGCAAATCTTTTATTAATTTTGCAATGCGTGTTTGTGAAATTCGTGATATCTTCTAGAGTTTTCATTTGAATTATATACTGTAAAGGACAATTTTAATCTATAATATGTGGCCAAGCTAATTAACGTAATTATTTGGATAAGGATTAATACTATATACTTAAAAATAGCCTTGGAAGTTATGTAATATTTTTTAACAAAAATTTTAAGATTAAAATGGTTACTGTGAGTCAACCTTAAGAGATAGACATATGCTGTCGCGGACTTTTTTGTAGGTCTTATTAAGTTGTACAACTCTTGCATAAAAAATATTCTTCTATCTATTTTCAATTAAGCAGCGTTCGTAAGAAACGTGTTTTTTCGACCGTTTATTGCCGACTTAGGTTGCAAATTAGGTCTCCACGAATGTACCTTTGATATAAACGGGATAATATATAGCCTATTTTCATTCCAAAAGTCCATTCTATGTATTAGTGAAAGAATTTTTTAAATCGGTTCAGTAGTTTTTGAGCTTACTCATTACAAACATACAAAAATACAAATGTTCCTTCATTATAATATTAGTATAGATAACAATGTATAATTTTTTTTATGAGTGTATCGACCGAGAAAGAATTTAAATGGTATATAGTTTTTTGATATCCCTAAACAGAAGTCTAAACTACTAGACTTTCTTGTTTTTTTCTTTTCAGTTCGTTTTTTAACACTTTACTTTTTGCGCAGTCGGGTTTTTTGATTTTTTAATTTAATGTTTTATTTTACACTTTTTAGTTAAGTAAAGGACGGCAAATTCCGAACGTGTATTTTTCGGCGTTTTGTGCTTGAACTTGTAAACTAATAATAGATAGAGACTTGAAATCTTCACAAAATATGTATGACAATGACCGTTATTACAATTATGGAAAAAAGAACAAAAAACCAAAATGCGTGAAATAGATAGGGTATTGCTTTTTAAGCTTACTTACTTTACAGTTGTACTATTAAACGACTATACCAAAAGGAAGAGGTTGTTTGTTACCTCAGAACTCCATCAATTCTTAACCGATTTGGAAAATTATTTTTTTGTTTGAGTTAATATGATTTTCGTTTGGTCTCATTGTAATTTTATTGAGATCTGATTAGTAACTTCAGAGATAAGCACCGCAAACTTGGTACTGAAAGTGACTAACGTGGCATGTAAAATCGTTTTTTTTTTCGATTTGTACGATCATAAATTATTTGTTATAAATATATTTTGAATCTCCATTTTAAGACCTTTAATTCGATACCCCACTCGATAGGTTTTGAAAAAAAAACTTTTTTTGAACCCCAAATTTTGGCGTCTGAAATCCGCCATTTTGAATTTTTCAATTTTATATGTTTTCGTTGACACTTGCGCTAGCATGGCGAATCTATTGACGTGCCAATTATCAAAATCGGCCCACGCGTTTGGTCTCTAGTGTGCCACAAAGGAACAAACATACATACATACATACATATATAGACTGATAAACACATTACCTCTCCTTTGCGTCGCGCAGTCGGGTAAAAGTAGAAAATAAATTTTAATAAATTTAAATTAAGAATATAGTGTTAAAAATTTCAATAAATATAAATTAATAAGTGTGAATAAAAAAAAATAAAAAATTTAAAAAAAGCGTGAGCATGCACATGGTGTCAATAGTTTTAAATATTTTATTGACAGATATGAGTAGAGTGATTATCATTTTGATAATATCTTAAAAGAACCGCACGCTTTTATTTAAATCTTTTTTTTATTCACAGTATTATTAATTTATATTTATTTAAATTTTTAACACTATTCTTAATTTAAATTTATTAAAATTTATTTTCTATTTTTTAGTTCTGTTTTTTATAAAAAGCGTGTTTTTTAGTTTTTTTTTAACTATTATTTATTTTCTACATTTTAGTTGAAAAATGGAATATTTTTTTATCAAATTAGTGTATTGTCATCGGTCCTCGATAAATCTACAAAGTTTGAACGAAATCTGGCCATTTAAAGTGGGTCAAAATCGCGCCCAAAGAAGTCGATTACAAACATACAAACATACAGGTGAAGCTAATAAAAAGCTAATAAAAATATCTTATCTCATAAACTATCCTGCAGTACGAATATACTTATTTATTTACAGAAGTACTTATGTAAAGTTTCGAATAAAACAGACTATATTATATTATCCATGACTAGACTATATTATCCATTTGTATGGCGAAACCAGATGAGTCTGGTTTCGCCATACAAATGGATAATACTTCTAGGGGAAAAGCTCAGACGAAAATAAAAAGGGTAACTATCTACCTGGGGCGGCGGTGTCGTCCTACATCAAAGGCGATATAATTAGGTTTTCTGTTTACTTAGCGGTGTTCTAATTTTTATTTGGCACTAAAATATTCAAAGTTTTTTTTGAGATAGAATCTGCATTAATATATTGGGTTTAATGTAAGATTAATGTGTGTTGGAAAATAAATAAATATAAAATATATTTCATATGATTTATTTTATATTGTTGGTACATTTAATTATATAATTGCCATCACTTAATTCTTGCCAAAATTAATTTATAAAATAAATTAATGTATTATTGCCGAAGGTGACGCATTTCTGTTGCCTGACGTAAAATCATGTTCCAGGTAAAGTGACATAACTCGCGTTTTGTATAATTTCAGGAAGTCGTTTCGTAAGTATTATAAAAGCTGTTTGTAATGGTTATTTTTTTTCATTTCAAGTCGAAAAATTACAAAAAGAGATGTTTGTTAATAATCATTAAAATTAAGTATGTCATAGAACACTCTTAGCGCATTAAAGTCCCTTTCACAAGCTTTTATTTAATTTGCAATGTATGTATGTATGTCACTATGTATGTTCGGGTGGAATCCTGGAAGCTAAATTAGACCCACTTCCCGATGTCCGATTGGACTCAAATTTAGTGTACTTATGTATCTTCGGTGACAATACAATGATATGGTACCATGGAGCTGGTCTGATGATGGAGACGGAAGGTGGGCACGGCATCTGTGTGATAAATCAACATAACCCCACCGAGTTTGGGCTCGATTGATTCGTCTTGAAGATAACTTTTCACCTAGATAATATCCAGGGTCTGATGATGAAGCTGGAAGGTGGTCACGGCATCTCTGTGATAAATCAACATAACCCTACTGAGTTTGGGCTCGATTGATTAGTCTTGAAGATAACTTTTCACCTAGATAATATCCAGGGTCTGATGATGAAGGTGGCCACGGCATCTCTGGGATAAATCAACGTAACTCTACCGAGTTTGGGATCGATTGATTCGTCTTGAAGAGAACTTTACACCTAGATGATATTTAGCGACTGGTGATGAAGCTGGAAGGCGGCCACGGCATCTCTGTGATTAAATAACGTAACCCCAGTGAATTTGGGCTCAAATGATTCGTCTTGAGGAGCACTTTACACTTAAATGATAGCCAGAATCTGATGATAAAGCTGTAAGTTGGCCATGGCATTTCTGTTATAAAGCAGGCTGAATTTTAGAATCGTTTGGCACTAAAAAGTGGGGGTGGAGGGGCTAAGTGAGGGTCCCCCTTTTAATACCCCACCACTCTCATTACAAGATAATGCATAGGTTTTGAGTTTTTTTTGCAAAATCATAACATCACTAGGTAAAAATTTAGAATCGTTTGGCACGAAAAACGGAGGGTGAGGAGGTGAGGCGGTAAGGGAGGGTCCCCCTTCCTTTTCTCACCACATTCAATATAAGGTAATGCATAGTTTTATAGCTATGCCTATTTTTGTAAAATCATAACCTCACATTTTTGTAACACTTTGCTGATCAATATCACTGTTATTTTGGATGTTTAATACCCTTTTTAGCGCTTCGCCGGCCGCTGCCGCGGCACGCTCGCTCGCTCGTACGGCTCGCGCGTTGTGTTGTCGCAGTTTCAACCTAACCTAGTTTTTTTTTTCTGGTGGGGTGTTCTTATTAATTTAGTAGTGGTAAATCATATTACAAAAAATTTTGAACAGTTATCTAGCACTTGTAACTATTATTTGCGCTTTGCTTTTATGGTTTAGTATATTTTTAGGTTAGATTTTGTTTATATCGTTTTATTGTAAAATATGCATTACCTTGTTATAAAAATGGTATTGTTACAATCAGGGACCTACCCTCTTCCCATCCACATAACATTTAATATCAAACGATTATAAATCCAAAATCAAACCCAACAAAAATAGGCATCACACAAAAACTATGCATTACCTTGTAATGAGAGTGGTAGGGTAGTGAAGGGGTGACCCTCCCCTTCCCATTCCACCTCTCTACCCCCCCATTTTCGTGCCAAACGATTCTAAATCTAACCCATAAAGCAACATAGCCCCACCGAATTGATTGATTTTCCTTGAAGAGCACTTTACCCATGATCACATCAAATATCCGTGGCATATTTTAAAACATCATCATCATCATTATCAGCCGGTATCAGTCCACTGCTGGACGTAGGCCTCCCCCAAGACACGCCACTGAGCCCGGTCTTCGGCTCTTTGTTTCCAGTCACTGCCAACCGCTTTGCGAATGTCGTCGCTCCACCTAGTCACAGGGCGTCCTACTCTACGTTTGCCGATTCGCGGTTTCCACTCTAGAACCAGTCTGCCCCAAGGGTTATCGGTCCTACGGCAGATATGACCAGCCCACTGCCACTTCAGTTTGCTAATCCGCTGAGCTATGTCGATCACTTTAGTTCTCTGGCGAATTACTTCGTTCCGGATTCGATCCCGCAGAGAAACACCGAGCATAGCTCTCTCCATAGCTCGCTGAGCGACTTTAAACTGGTGGACTAGTCGAACCGTGAGTGTCCACGTCTCGGCTCCGTATGTCATGACAGGTAGGACGCACTGATTAAAGACTTTTGTCTTTAGGCACTGTGGTATAGGCGACGAGAAGACTCGACGGAGTTTCCCAAATGCTGCCCAGCCCAGCTGAATTCTTTTCTGGATTTCCTTCTCGAAGTTGTGTTTGCCTAGTTGGAGCGTTTGCCCTAGGTAAACATACTTCGTGACAACTTCAAGTAGGATTCCATCTACGGCAATCGGTTCCGGAACAACGTGCTCGTTGTACATGACTTTGGTTTTATCCAAATTCATCCGGAGACCGATGCGATGAGAAGAATCAGCTAGGTCATTCAACATCCTTTGTAGGTCCTGCAGCGTCTCTGCTATAATGACGATGTCATCTGCGAATCGTAAGTGAGAGATGTACTTGCCGTTAATGTTGATGCCACAATCTTTCCAGTCCAGCGTCTTAAACATATCCTCTAAGGTATTAGTGAACAGTTTCGGGGATATGACGTCCCCCTGTCTCACTCCTCGACGCAGGTGAATATGTTTAGTACGCTGGTTTTGTACTTGTACTGACATCGTTGCGGCATTATATAGACATCTCATCACTTCGATATATCGCCAGTCGACTTGGCAACGCTGCAAGGACTCGAGAACAGACCAGGTTTCGATTGAGTCAAAGGCCTTCTCATAGTCCACAAATGCTAAGCACAGGGGCCGATTTTACTCTTCGGTCTTCTGTACAATCTGCCGCACCGTGTGGATGTGGTCTATGGTGCCGTAACCGCTGCGAAACCCGGCCTGTTCCGGAGGTTAAAACTCGTCGAGTCTTCGCGCAAGACGGTTCGTGATGACCCTTGAAAACAGCTTGTAGACATGGCTCAGAAGCGAAATCGGGCGGTAGTTTTTCAATAGGGTTTTATCTCCTTTTTTGAAAAACAACCACCATGCTTCTGTTCCATGCCTGTGGAGTTCTACCAGTGAAGAGAACAGAATTGAAGAGCTGTTGCAGCTGGCTTACAGCTGGAGCTCCTCCAGCTTTTAGAAGCTCTGTTGTGATTCCGTCCTCACCTGGGGCTTTTCCATTTTTGAGCTGTCTAAGGGCCATCACGATCTCATCTCGGCTGACTTCGGGCAGGTCTTCTGTGAAGTTGCGGGTTAAGGTGGCTCTGCAATCCTCAGTATCGGGTTCGGGCCTTGAAGCATGCGATGCGTAGAGCTTGCTGTAGAAGTCTTCAACTTCCGACCCAACAACGGTTTGGAGTAGGTTCGGTCGGAGCGTGGACTTCATCAATCGGAATCTCTCGGCTTTAAAGTCGATATCCAGAGAGCCTCGCACAAGTCGGTGATCACTTCCAGTATTGAACCTAGTGATCACAGAGACGTCTCTGAATATGCGCCGTTTGTCCGTAATGATGAAGTCAATCTCGTTTTTAGTCACAGTGTCGGGGCTTTGCCACGTCCACTTCCTTTGGAGCTTTTTCTTGAAGAACGAGTTCATCAAGAAAAGCCCCTCTTTCTCGAGGAAATTGACGAGCATTTGCCCCCTGTGATTCCTACTCCCAAATCCGTGTGGTCCTAGAGTCGATTCACTGCAGGTCTGTACTCCCACTTTGGCGTTAAAGTCTCCCATGACAACGTTGTAGTGAGCCTTAGCGGTGGTATGTAAGGCTCTGGAGATGTCTTCGTATATACTTTCCACCTCTTCATCCAAGTGTGCCGAGGTCGGTGCGTAGACCTGGATAACCTTGAGGCTGTACCTCTTGGTTAACCTTATTATAAGGTACGCAACCCTGGTCGACACACTGGAGATTTCTACAACGTTGTCACTGAGGGCCTTGTTGACCAGAAACCCGACGCCGCCTTGGGATGGCTGGTCACCTTCTCTGTAATACATAAGATGGCCTGATTCTAGAGTTATGGTGTCCTCTCCCTGTCTTCGGACTTCACATAACCCCAGAATGTGCCATCTTATGTGTCCCAGCTCCTCCTCCAGCTGCGTCAGATGCTCATCCAGCCGAATCGTGCGTCCATTAAACGTAGCGAGGGTCAGTTTCTTTTGGCGGCCTACCGTAACCCGGGGATTCTTAGCACCCCCTGCCCTGCCGTTACCGTGGCCGTCGCCGTGGTCAGGAATAGCAGGGCGGCCGGGAACTGGGGGCCGTAGCTTATTGTGACTTTCCATGATGGGTGGGGGGGGGGGGTGATGCCCTAATCACCACGCTGGGCAGGCGTGTTGGCAATCGCAGGACGTAGCTTCTCGCACCGGTGACGCTGCTGCCCGTCACCGGCCTGTAGTATTTAGCTACGCCATAATTTTGAAATGGTTATACCACCATTTGTCGGTCGCCAGAGCCTCGTTGGTTTGTCAGCAGGATGCACCACGGGCAGGTGAGGTTGGCTGGGAGCACTGAGGTGGTATTTGTGCTCCCTTACATCCTATAAAACATCATGCCTTCTCTTAAATACTTAGGTAGTAGGTAGGTTTAACGGTATCTATACCTACCTACTAAAAAGTTAAAAATAAATTATAAGTAAAAAATATTTTTTAAAACAAGCTTTTATCTGGGACAATGAACTAAAATGTTAAAAATAAATTCTAGTAATTGGCGTGTAGGTACTTACCTATATTTTTAAAAAGCTTGAGGCACTGAAGTATATTAATTACCTAGCCTGAAAAACGGGTAGTGCTTCAAGCTTTTAAAAATATAGGTAAGTACCTACACGCCAAATACTTACTTGAATTTATTTTTAACATTTTAGTTCATAGTCCCAGATAAAAGCTTGTTTTTAAAAATGTTTTTTACTTATAATTTATTTACAATAAAAACGGATAATAAATATCGCGATCATGAAAATACGACATTAAATATATCAAATGTGTTCTACTAATATGAAGAATTGTAATAAACATCAATGATAAATAGATATTGTTGGTTTTCATTTTAGCAAAATTTAAAGTTACACTCATTTTTTCATAGCGGCTGACGAGAGGTCGGTGCACTTTAGTGCCAATCTATATGGCACGGATTTTAGTAGGTATGCACCTTTTTTTGTTTTTATGTTATTTTAAGTGATTTCTAAACATCCAAATGTATCGCGGCACCTCCTTGTTAATATGTATTTCCTACCTCCATGCGCAATTGCGCATGACAGAATAGACAGCACACTATATGATACAGATTCACAGACCTGCTACATATTAAACTAGATCGCGTTCACCAGCCCCCATGAGACCGACCTTGAACGGAGTCTGTCCCTTTCTTTTGTAAGGACAATATATATATATATATATATATACATATATATATATATATATATATATATATACCACACATATGTATTGAACATATATAGGACTATCAGGTTGTTAGACAAGGACACAGTCCCAACCTAGTTAGTACCTTTCAATTGGGCCGTTTTGTTCCACAAAGCAATTGCAACCTTAACGTTAAAGCATACGTATTTAATTGAATTTGTCAAAACATCTGCAGTGCACCATCGTTTTATAATACGTCTATGGTTTGAGCCGTTATGAACAACATGATTACAAATCTAGGATGATGGATTATAATTTCAAATAATAGTAAGTAATCTGTGGGCTGTCAGTGTCAGTGGTACATATACTGCAGTTCAGTGTTGTTGCAATAGTCGATAGTTTCGCTATCGATAGTCGATAGTGCTATCGAAATGCTTTAATACAATCGATAGAGTAAATTATGCGGTACTATTGACCTTTGTCAATTATATCGATATTATTGAAATACGATACTACCGATAATATCGCGTCAAAATCGACGCCTTTCTATAGAATTGATGGTATTGGTTTAGTAACTATCGATGTATTGTCGATACTATTGACTGGAAATAAAACGACACCTGGTCGGTAACACAGGGACACTATATGTAGTTACCCTCTTAATGTAAATTATTGCACCCGAATATTACTACATGGTAGTGCGTGACTAAGTATTGTCATCAAGCAAAGCAATACTATCGTAAAATGTTCGCCCATTGATAGGGCAATCCTATCGATCCTATTGAAATTAATTCTATCGATAGTTTTTGTAGTGTTACTATCGATAGTTTCGATATTATTGATCTTGAGCAATAATATTACTTATTTTCATCTATCGATATTATCGTCAAGGCTCGATAGTTTCGATAGGGCTATCGATAGTATGACTGAATTTAAAGGCCACGATAGTATCACGATACTATCGTGGATAGACGATAGACTATCGCTATCGCAACATCACTACTGTGGTTCTGGGGGCTGATCACGAAAATCCTTGATAGAACGTAATGAACGAAATGACGGGGACGCAACTATGTAGGCTGTATAGCTCCGTCCCCGTCATTTAGTTCATTTTGTTCATTCAATGATTTTTGTGATACGGGGGCTGTACAAATATTACTTTTCTCGGACTAATATACAGTTATCTGTGATTACTTTACTCTATGGCTGTACTCCTCTCCTCTCTGTACTCTGACACATATAGTAATCTGTGCTCTGTACTAAAAAATCTAAAAATATTGAAATGTGAAAACACTGAAAACTGAAATAAAGATCGCAGGATTCGCCGCGATCGCGTGATCGATGACTATTTGTGTTGTTGTTTTCAATTTTGTGCAGTGCAGAGTCATAAAATACGGAGGCAGTAACTACATTCGAATTTGAGCCCTTACTTCAATACAGCATCTATGAAGTGTTAATTATATCAGGAAGAAAAATTGATCCAAGATGCTGCGGTTAGGGGTATTCTATTATTTTCTCTTTAATATCCTCCGTTTCGTGGCCCCCGAGGACGGTGTTGTCTACGAATATACTCCTAGCAACTTCAGGTACCAGATAGAAGAAATGGATGGGAATTTCATAATGTTTTACGCACCGTGGTGAGTACACCGAATCGATCGATAATTTGCGTCGTTCCTTGATAATCATCCCTTTCTACTGCATCTCGGCGGTTGCTTGCTAAATGATAACATTGGATATACCTACATTGTACTTTAGTTTTACACCCAGTGATCATATTATACATGTATTATACCTTACTCTCTTGTAGACATGAATAATTTACATTATTCACAGAGTTCTTCACTTTAAGATCTTAATTAAATTTGTAATAATATTTAAATACATTTTTCTAATATGTGTATGCAGATGGTATGTTTTTATGGCAAACTTATTAATGTAGAATTTAGTCACTTAGTATTATGTATACTTACGGTTGCCAGGCGCTCCCATAAAGATGGACATAGTTTGGCTTATTGATTGCATGTCAGGCCAAAATAAACAGTGTCAGGCTTGTCCGGCTTTTGTAAGGCTTTTCAGACTTCCCAAACGAGCAAGCGCCAAGCATAACCGAGCGCACTGTGCAGGCGAGTCGACTGTTGGTCACTTCCGCAGTCCGCAGTACTTAGACTGATTTCGCATTCAATGTTATATAAATAAAATTAATGAAATAAATTTTCATAACAATTTAACAAGATTTATGGTAATAATCAAAAAGCTTGATTTTCCATACAATTTTTTTGTCATTCCTATTAATACTGAGACACAAAATCCTCAATAATGTACGGCGACCTGGCAATCCTATGTATACTCAATAAAAAACCTATGAGGTAAATATTCGAAGACAGTGTCACATTCCTGACATAGCTCACATATCTTTTTCAGTTATTTTATTTTATCATAGAATTTAAATTGTTGTGATATCCGATTGTACCTAAAAACCTTAATAATATTTACAGGTGTCGCCACTGCACAGAATTCCATCCAATATGGTCAGATCTTGCCGACTTGATCAATACGAAGGATTCCAAATTCGCTATTGCTCAAGTTGATTGTACACAACATGCTAAACTTTGCCAGGAGACAGAAATTACAGGTAAATCATCTTTAGCGCCAGTTTCACCGGTGCCTGATAGCCCTATTAGAAACTATTTGACAGATTTTTGACAGCTTTTATATGGCGTCATCTATCAGATAACTATATGAAAGTTGATCAGCAACTGGTGAAACTGGGCCTTAGTTTACTAAACATTGATTTACTTTTTTTTTTTAGATCATAATATAGGCTAGTGTTTGACTACTATCTCACCTGTTTGATAAGTGATGATGCAGTCGAGGATGGTAGCATGCTAGGCCTAGAGTGCGAATTGGATCTCAAGAATAGCTGCAAAAACACATTAGATGTTTGGCGACAGATTGTCTAACTTGAGGGTGATAGCTGGCCAGGCGGACACTAGTAGTCCCACCACCATGTGGGGGTTGGGGGTTTCTGAACTATGTTTTCATTCACCGGAGGGTCACTGTGAAAAGCGCACATACATTTTTCTTAAAGATAGCAGTCAAAGATTGAGCATAGTGGCAGTACTTAGTAAAGGAGGTCAAAACACACATAGGCCGGTATTATTGAACAAAGCATCTATCTCTTCTTGGCATACAATGAAGCCATTTGATTGGTTAAAATTTAACTGTTAAATAATGTCTTTAGTTAACCAATCAAATGGAGTAATTTTATGCTATTATATAAAACATCACATATTATCCTTACATAAGAAGAAAAGACAAAAAGAAGACATAAGTAACTACAGACCCATAAGTCTGATGTCAAATATCTAAAAGGTATTCTCCAAAGTTAACCTAGAAAGAATAAGCAAAAAGCTTGATGAAAACCAACCGCAAGAAAAAGCAGGCTTTAGACAAAAAATTTCCACCTTACACCATATACACACTGTAAAAGTGTGTGTCAGAGGTAAGAACCTCCGTGATGTCACTTTGGGGTCCCAACGGAAGACCAGCGTTGGTTATGTCAGTCATGACCAACATTATGCTGAGGTGGGTCCTATTTTGCACCAAATAACATTTGTTCAATTAATATATAAGTTAGTAATTAGTTCATTGTATTTGATGCAAAATAAACATATTTTCTTCTTCTTCTTCTTCTTTCTTCTAAAACAAATAGTAGAAAAACATAAGGAATACAACAAAAATCTGTACATGGCAATTATTGACTACTCTTTTTTTATTGACCTTTGACAGCATAAGCCATAAATCCATATGGGATAGCCTGGAACAACAAGGGATACCTTCACAATACATTGAAATTATTAAGAACATCTACTCAAATATCGAAGCGAGGGTACAACTTGACACCCTAGGCGAAAAGTTTAAAAACATGAGGGGTGTAAGACAGGGGGACCCGTTATCACCAAAATTGTTCTCAGCTGTACTGGAAAGTATCTTCCGCAAACTGAACTGGAATGGCTTTTACCACCATTTAAAATTTGCGGATGATATAGTTCTGTTTGAAGAAAACCCGGCACACCTCAAAGAAATGATAAAATCACTCCATGAAGAAAGTATGACAGTAGGCTTATCTATGAACAAAGATAAAACAAAACTGCTGACAAACTCCAAACCCATAGCCATTGAAATAGACGACCAACCACTCGAATGTGTGCCAGAATATAACTATCTAGAACAATTTATATCTCACAATGAACAAACCACTAAAGAAATGAACAGGAGAATAGCGAACGGATGGAAGTACTGGTCACTTAAAGAAGTCGTAAAATCCAAAGAACTAAAAATGTCAATAAAAAGGAAAGTATTTAACACCTGTATACTTCCCGTCATCACTCAAACCTGGTCACTAACCAAACATCACCAAGAAAAGTTAAAACGTTGCCAGAGAGCCATGGAGAGAAGCATGGTGGGAGTGAAAATTATAGACAAAGTGAGAAGTAGCACTGTAAGAGCAAAAACTAAAGTCATTGTTATATTGGAATAAATAGACAGCCAGAAATGGAGATGGACCGGTCACATGATACGGGCGGCCCAAAATAAATGGAGCACAAGAGTGTCAGATTGGTACCCCAGAGATGGGAAGCGCAACAGAGGATGCCAGCAAACCAGATGGGAAGACGACATAAAACTGACAGCAGGACATCATTGGAGAAGGGTCGCACGAGACAGAACCCAGTGGAAAATGTTGGAGGAGGCCTATGCCACAAGGCACGCTGGACTGCGTGACATCATATAAAACTACAAAAAAATAAATAAAATAAAAAATCTCAAACATTGTCACAGTTCAGAATTAATGGCTCTTTATTATTGTTATTATTATTTCTTATTCTAATTTGAAGTAAGCAATAGGTATCGCCCCCACCTCAATTTTTTTTTTTTTTTTTTTTTAAAGATTACTCGCAATGTGGGTTGCACATTACTAGTATTCGTGTTAACCCCTCCAACTAAGCTTAATATGCTTGGGTCTGGAGTGGGTTCACGTCAGTAGTGAAATGGGTGGGGTGGGATTCGAACTCACGACCTCTCGATCGCCAGTCCGACACCCTATCCTTTGGGCTACTGCCACCTCAAATTAGAATTAGATTGTATGTTGTGATATCACATGTTCCATAGTCTCGTTTTCTTGCATACATGCTCAACACAGCCTGTTTGTAGCCCCTATTTTATATAAGTTATAGTTAAAATGGCAATGTCTTGTATAGGACCTTGCCTTTTATAAGGCGAAGGTCTTGCCACTGTAGCTTAAGTAGTTTTCTTAGAGTAGATTGCTCAGGTATTGTTATTTAATACTGGCCGTAGGGTTGTAGCACCACTGTAATAAATTAAGCATATTAATTGCTGGAACACGTAAAGGACAAAAGCTGAAAACTGTGATAAGGTGGAGAATCGACATACCTGAACCAACAAGAGCCGAAAATCAGGTGAAGAGGTAATTTCCTATAATCCAAGGAATGGCCTTGAGTGGTAGATTGATGTAGTTGTTCCCATTCTATGCCTAGATTGTTGCAGAACTTTTGGAAGTGAATATATTATATAGGCAAGGTGCTGGGCAGCCAAGGGTAGTCCAATTCACGTAATGCAGCTATTCTATCCGAACCTGCTCCTACATATTAATACATCTTCACGTGAAAATTTCAAGTATGTACCTATTACAGTTAACGAGATAAAGCCCTGTAAAGTGCGGACAGTCGGACATATGGACAGCAGTCTCAGAAATAGGGTTCCATTATACCCTTTGGGTTCGAAACCCTAAAAAACCAGCCTTATAGCCAATACATTTGTTTGTTTTTCAGGTTACCCTACATTGATGTACTTCCGTAAAAATTCATTTTCGCCAGTGGAGTACAAAGGAGCCAGAGATCTGCCCTCCCTTACTTTGTTCCTGAGTGAAGTGTTCTCATTGAAGACAGAGGTAAGCTGTATATATCTAGGTTAATTGGTTTATATTACTGTTACCAGTTGCGGATCCAGGATGTTAGTTTGGGGCGCAAGGCTCTGGGTGTCGGTTGCATTGACCTTATGTGGATATGGATGTCTCGGGTGAACTTAAACGATTTTGAGGATGGGGCTTGAGCTTGAGCCCTTTAGCTTCTTCTCTGTATCCGCTACAGACTGTCATTGTCTTGTCATCCATGGAAAGATTATAGCACTACTAAGACTAGACCTTGATTCTACATGTGATCCCTGGATGGTTCTAAATGGGTGACAGTAGTCACCCATTTAGAACAACCAAAGCCAACAACCAGTAGGTTGTTGGCTTTGGTTGTAGCTCAAACCAAATGATCTGTTTATCAGTTGAAATACTATTGAGAGTAATTTTGCCATAATATTAGGCGCAGAATGTAACTATTATATTATTTTGTGGTGCAGCATAGAATAAAATTAGATAGACATTACTAAATTGTGTTAAAGCAATTTTCAAGGCATTATTTCCAGTTACAATAAACACGCTGTATGACTCAAAATGTCGAATAGTTATTGCCTAATTATCTCAAAAATGTACTAAAGTAAAAAATGTATATTTTTTAAAATGCCTTTCCATACACTTTTGTATTGTCATTTTAATTCTACATAGATAACAACCTGCCACTTATGTGTTGTGATAACAAACTTTATGCTAATGGAAAGGTGTTTCAAAGTCGCTCAAGGAGACATGTATAAAATTAATTACCGTATTCACAAACAAAACTATAACGTATTACAGCGCTCACATACGCATAGTGTTATTCAAACCCATGGAGGTAGAAAATATATATAAACAAGCAGGCGCCGCAATACATTTGCATGTAAGGAAATAACTTCAATAAAAGGTGCATAATGGAACTTAAAATGGCTGCCATCGATTGTGCATTGGTCTATTGACGACCTTGATTGACTCAACCCTAGCAAATGGCAGCCATTTTAAGGTCTATTATGACGTTTAGGTATCCATATTTTTTTGTGGGTATTTCGTGTCTATATATATGTCACAGGCAACTAAACATCTAGGCAAATGACTTGGATCGATGACGTTACATTACTTGCCTAGCCTGTTCATTAGTCTGACACTTAGGCAACACACTAGAGAACAGTGACCACCGCGTGACGTGCGCCGACGAGCGCAGCGAGGAGAGCTGCGGCAGCGCCCGCGCTTTACCAGAAATATATCTTCAATAATCATCGTCAAATTCCAACCAATTTACACAAAACCTTAACGACTTATACTTTGGAACCTTCCTCGTGAATCCCTCTGTCTATTGGTGAAAACCGCATGAAAATCCGTTCAGTAGTTTTTGACAGACAGACACGCGGCGTCGGAATTTGTTTTATAATATGATGATTTCTAGTACTGCATCTACAGATTTATACGGATTTTTAGAAAAATCAATGCAATGTTAATTTGAACTCTTTCATTGTTTTTCTAGAAAGTGAACCGAGTGACAGACGAGGTGAAGATCTACAGCGGCATGGCGTACTTAACCGACCACAACATAGAGAAGTTTGTGTCCAAGGGGCAGCACTTCATCATGTTCTTTGCGCCGTGGTGTCGAGCCTCACAGGTATTTATTGTACGCAAGATACGCCTAGCTACTTCGCACTCGTTCCTTTTTCTATTTACCCAAATGCGCCAGATGGAGGGTTATGTTTATCGAGTGTATGTATGTACGTTTTAAAGAAAGGCCAAGTCAAAGTACCTATAACCGGCGAGCATGTATGAAGGTGCTCATGAAAGTGGAAGTAGCGAAAGAGGTATGTCAGAATCGTAGCATGTGGAAAGTGGACACTGGCTAAATACACTTATCGTGTGGATCCATAATAAACTTTAAAAAACACTTTATAATTTGTAATACAATCATGGGTAATCGCCCGAAAATGAGGGCCCGGTGGCGTAATCGGGAGAACGGTCGGCTTTGATGCCGTGGTACCGAGTTCAAACCGCCGTGCACCAATGGTTTTTTCGAATTTAATCGAAAAATTTATGTGCGCTTTTCAAAGAGGCCCTCCGGTGAAGGAAAACATCGTTAAGAAACCAACAACCCCCGCATGGTGGTAGGACACTATCTAGTGTCCGCCTGGCCAGCTACCACCCTCAAGTTAGAAAATCTGTCACCAAAACATCTAATGTGTTCCGGCAGCCATCCTTGAGAGCCAGTTCCCATTCTAGGCCTAGCGTGCTTACCATCTTCGACCGGATCATCACTTACCAACGGGTGAGATAGTGGTTAAACGCTAGCCTATAAGTATATATAAAAAAAAAATCGCGCTCCATCATCAATCTCATAATCACTTAACATCAGGTGAGTTAGTGGTCAAGTGCTACTTACTTACTCAGTTAGGTAGGTAAAAAAAAACTGGACCAGTGCCAAAATTTAGTTGTTTACCCTTCATAAGTTTTCCTAAAACTAGTCTTTATAAGTGTTTATTAACCGACTTAAAAAAAGGATGTTTCTCAATTCGACATATTTTTTTAAATGTTTGTTTGCGGATAACTTCGTCGTTTATGAATTATTTTATTGTTGAAAAGGAGATATCCCAAGGGTACCATAGTAATTTCATCGATATCTGATCGGTATCTCCAGAGATATGGAGATAAACACCTCAAACTTGGTACTGAAAATTAATAGCGCTGCATTTGAAGTCGGTTCTTTTAGTTTTTTAAACGATCTTATTTTACAATTCCAGAGGCTAGCTCCAGTGTGGGCGGAGTTGGGCGTACAATACGCTCACAACGAGTACATACAGGTCGGTAAAGTGAACTGTATGGATCAAGAGATGACGTGTAAGACCTTCGATGTGAAACAGTACCCGCATTTACTGTGGATTGTTAATGGACGGATTGTAAGTATTTTTTTTGTATAGTATTTTCAAACATAAAATCAAGAATCAAGAAGAATCAAAGCATTTATTCAGTATGTAGGTAGTATTAATATACGCACAATAACACGTCAAAATCATGTCATAAAATAAATCATAACCAATTATCAAGTAAACATAGCAAAAGCAGAATTTTAACGCTTTGCATTAGAAAAAAAAAAACAAAAGTAATGAACCATTCAGCTGTCATCCAATCGTTTACGATAGAATATTAAAAAAAAATTAAAGTAGGCTAAAACCAACTATACATGTAACTGTGTGTTTCAGTACTTTAGACAAATTTTATATAAAAAAAGTGAAATAGTGAAACACAACTTAAAGAAACGCATACCGATCACAGCACATATCATGATCCGAATGGAACTGATAGTCCGTCTGTCAGCTGCATAATATTGTTTAAATAAAAATAAAAATGGCAAGCCTAGAAAGAAAATCTACGGACAAAAGGGGAAAACTGAATGGCTGTTGAATCTACCGGTGTTTCGGAAATACATCACAGAAGAAACACTAAGAAACTCTATGGGGCTTATCTTGTCTAACTCTTGTAACTTGGGGCATTCAGGCCATGCATTTTTGTCATCCATATTGTCACCTATTTAAATATCATATTTTTAGCCGACTTCACAAACAAGGAGGAGGTTTACAATCTCTTTTTTTTTGTTGTTTGTTTCACCACTATCTCGCCTGGTTGGTAAGTGATGGTGCGGTCGAAGGTGGTAGCTCGCTAGGCCTAGAATGGGAACTGGCTCTCAAGGATAGCTTCCGGAACACATAAGATGTTTGGCGACAGATTTTCTAATTTGAGGGTGGTAGCTGGCCAGACGGACACTAGATAGTGTTCTACCACCATGCAGGGTTTGTTGGTTTCTTAACGATGTTTTTCCTTTACTGGAGAGACACTGACAAGTGAACATAAAAAAATCGATAGAAAAATCCATTGGTGCATGGCAGGGATTGAACTCGGTACATAAATTTGATAAATTTGAGGGCCCGGTGGCGTAATCGGGAGAACGGTCGGCTTTGATGCCGTGCTACCGAGTTGAAACCGCCGTGCACCAATGGATTTTTCTATCGAAAAATGTATGTGCGCTTCTCACAGTGGCCCTCCGGTGAAGGAAAACATCGTTAAGAAACCAACAAACCCCGCATGGTGGTAGGACACTATCTAGTGTCCGCCTGGCCAGCTACCACCCTCAAGTTAGAAAATCTGTCACCAAACATCTAATGTGTTCCGGCAGCTATCCTTGAGAGCCAGTTCCCATTCTAGGCCTAGCGTGCTTACCATCTACGACCGCATCATCACTTACCAACAGGTGAGATAGCGGTCAAACATTAGCCTATAAAGTATAAAAAAAATAAAAAAATAGCTAAGATTTAAAATAGATACACCACAGTCCACCGTCCGTCACAGTCTCTCTATATTACTATCAGTTTGGTTGTCTAGAAGAAATCGCTTTAAGCGATAAGACCGCCCTTTGCGTTACTTATAATATAGTCTCTGACCTTATGTATTTTCTGTATTATTGGTATGCAAATAAAGTGTTTATTTATCTATCTATCTATCTGGCATCAACGCCGACCATTCTCCCACTACCAACGGGCCCTCAAAACTCTGCCTCACCTTTCCAGATGGGAGTAGCCAATGGCAGAACATACGAAGAGCTGAAAGCGTACATAGACAAGATGCTGCTATCAGAGAACCACGACCCAGACAAGTTCATGAAGAAGAAGAAAGTGTTACCCGTAGCTCGCATCTCTGAAGAAACCTTCGACACATTCCTTGAGAAGGATTTGGTATTCGTCAATTATTTTGCACCATGGTAAGTAAATAACAAAATAAAAAAGACTGCGTAGAAAGGTAAAAAAAAGTGCAACTTCCAAGTTCATTCAATTTATTTCAACATCACTGAATATTTTTTTGTAATAATAGAGTTAAATTCTGCTTTTGCTATGTTTACTTGATAATAAATAAATTTTATTCATAGCGTATCCAATTTCAATTAATTTAAACTATATATACAATAGAAACTACTCCTAAAACTATAATCCAGACTACCTATATAAAATCTACAAATAAATAAACTGGCCAAGTGCAAGTCGGACTCGCACACTAGAAGGGTTCCGTACCACACTACAGTATTTTATAAGATCGAGCAAAAAATAGCACTATCATTTTTCGCCAGCAAAAAATAATTATTAATAAACATTTTATTTCTTATAACGCCATCTAACGTCTAACAAAAGAGTTAGGGATCGACATTTCAATATAACGCCATCTATGGGACTTTTACCTAACTAAGCGTTCATAGATAGCGTGAAATGCTGAAAAAAACACGTTTCTTGTATTGGGACCCTCTATTATTTTTAACTTTATTCTGTTTTAGTATTTGTTGTTATAGCGGCAACAGAAATACATCATCTGTGAAAATTTCAACTATCTAACTATCACGGTTCATGAGATACAGCCTGGTGACAGACGGACAGCGGAGTCTTAGTAATAGGGTCCCGTTTTACCCTTTGGGTACGGAACCCTAAAAATTGAATTAAGGTCACTGTCCGCTGGTAGGGTACCCAAAAAGCTGGCGACATTACCTCTTTGAACGGCAAGACAAATTTTTTTTTTACAACTCCGTCTGTTGAGCTTTAGCGAATACGTCTTCGTAGCTACGCCGTTCTACAACAGATGGCGCTTATAAATATAAAATATAACATGACGTTTACGTCACTTCTTTTTTTTATTTCATTTCATTTAACCCCTAGTAGCGCGTAAAGCGTCCCCGAGACGATCAAGTGCACTTGACAAGTCTACGTGCTTGAAGTGAATATTGATCGTTTACAGCATTCACTTGACAAGTCCCGTCAAGTGATCTACGGGCTTGACCATACTGGACAGAAATTTTGATTGACGACGACTTTCCTGGGCACACGGCGGCGACTGTGACACATGGACATGACGGCACCTTCAAGTCGCGTCAAGTCCCTCGTCAAGTGAAATCATCAAGCACGTAGTCTTGTCAAGTGCACTTGATCGTCTCGGGGACGCTTAAAGAACTTTAAAAATGACCGTCACATAGTCTGCAAAAAAAGAACCGGTGTAGAAATTAAGGGCGCGCGTGTTGATGGTTCTAATTTACAGTCTTTGTTGCTTTGACAACATTGCTCTGTCATTGCCAATGCGACTAAAAATGTTTGATACCTTGGTAGGTACCACAGAAGGTACCTACTTTTATCAGTATCGGGTGGTAATAGGTAGGTATATATATATTTTTTTATTTTTTTTTAAGATTACTCGCAACGTGGGTTGCAAATTACTAGTATTCTTGTTAACCCCTCCAACTAAGCTAAATATGTGTCTGGAGTGGGTTCACGTCAATAGTGCAATGGGTGGGGTGGGGATCCAACTCACGACCTCTCGATCACCAGTCCAACACCCGATCCATTGGGCTATTGCCGCCTCTATATACGTTCCTCGTATATATCTTCCTTCTGTCCTTACCTTTGAATGTTAGTTCATCGTAAAGCCACGACGGTTCTCTTTTTACCCGACTTCACAAAAAAGGTGGAGGTTCTCAAGTTGACTTTTTTTTTTTTTTTTTTTTTTTTATTGTTGTTACCTCAGAACTCCGTCAAATCTTGACCGATTTGAAAAATTATTTTGTTCTTTGATAGATTATGCCTCCCGTTTAGCCCATTCAAATTTTATCGACGTATGACAATTATCTCCGGAGATATGGAGATAATCAATATAAGCAAATATACTTAGATGACATGATTATAACTAGCCAGTACTTATACAGACTATCGCGGCATGTGAAGTCGGTTTTTCAACCGACTTCCAAAAAGAAATAGGTTCTCAGTGTGTTTTTTTTTCGTGTATGTTACGCGATTACTCCGTCAATTGTGAACCGAATCGAATGATTCTATTTCTAATCGGTAGGGTACGTATCCGAGGTGGTCCCATTGTAATCTCATCGAGATCTGATAAGTATCTCCAGATATATGACGATAAACGTCTCAAACTTGCTGCTGAAATTGACTTGCGGGGCATTGAAGTAGGTTGTTTTAGTTTTTTAACCGACTTCAAAAAAAGGAGGAGGTTTCTCAATTCGACCGTATATATATATATATATATATATTTGTTTGTTCGCGTATATATATATATATATATATATATATATATATATATATATATATATATATATATATATATTTGTTTGTTCGCGTATATATATATATATATATATATATATTTGTTTGTTCGCGGATAACTTCGTCGTTTATGAACCGATTTCGATTATTCTTTTTTTGTTCGAAAGGAGATATCCCAAGTGTGGTACCACGGTAATTTTATCTAGGTATGATAAGTATCTCCAGAGATATTGAGATAAACATCTCAAAATTGGTACTGAAAATGAATAGCGCGGCATTGAAGTCGGTTGTTTTTTAGTTTTTAAACGATATTATAAACTATCTTAATATTCGTTTTGTACGATCATAAATTATAGCATAGACTCTTATTATGCGGTTGATTGACAGGTGCGCGCATTGTATGCAGTTGAACCCGCTTTGGCTCAAGTTAGGAGAAAAGTTCCTGAACGAAACTCGCGTGCTCATAGCAGACGTAGACTGTGTGCAGTCTAAATCTATCTGTGACTCCGAGAAGGTGAGTTTACTGACTTTCTGTTAACAGACTTCAAAAAAAGGAGGCGGTTTCTCAATTCGACCGTAACTATATTAGTATATTACGATACGTGTGATTTAAGTATGTATAACTTAATAGACTACTCTAGAACGTGCGCCTTTACTTTGTTATTCAACCCGTTTTCTCACAACACTCAACCTTACAGTAAGAGACAGCTGACGGCCCGCGAGCTGACCGAGTGATACAGACTCTCGCCGCGCGGACTTACGGTGCAGTTTACGGTGCGCAACGCGGTTCCTAGTTACTATTAGTCTCTTCTGTGACGCAAATTTGAGGTCGCATCTGAGGCGTGTAGCGTATTTTGAACGATACCGACGTTGTAACTAGGTTTAATATCGCATTTTTGCTCGCAGGGAGTGCATCTTCTGTACTTGTACTATTTATTATTCTGTGCCATAGCTACACATAAAAGTTTCACTTGCATATCATGGTTTCATTAAAAAAAAAACACATTTTTATGTGATAAGGAATAATATAAAATTATTTTCAATAATAGTCAAATAGCTATACTCCTACAGAAGTGTGGTGACGCACATATTGTTGTAGCCAGAAACTTTTCCATAATACCACATCTATAGTAAAACTTTTGTCCACAGATCGATGGCCTACCAACTCTAGTCCTATACAAACATAAGAAGGTAGTCAGCAAGGAGCACGGAAGCAAGCCCCTGGAAAGTCTAGTCACACTCGTCTCCGAATACTTGGAAGAACCCGTCGTTGTAGAAGATACCAGTACCAAAGATGAACTATAAACTTGTTTTAGTATAAGTAGAACCTTATTAAATTATTGCAATCGATATACGTATTTAGCTGTTTTATTTGTCTAATCGCTAAAAGCAGCGGCTGGCCGAATCTTACCAGCAATTCACTTGTTTCGCCAGCAACACTGCTTTACGTGTGCACATTTCAAATCATCAGTTCTTCAAACAACAAATGTCAAATAAATGTCAACTGTCAATGGTACTCATAGGCTAAGGACCAGTTTCACCAGTTCATGATAGCTTTGAAAGATAAACTGCGCCAATTTTAACAAGTAATAAATCTCCATGTTGTCAGAAATATTATACCTACATAGGCTACTGAGCTTTGCTCGTTTTTTGAGTAAAATTGCGTTTTTACAAAAAAAAACAACTATAAAGGTAATAAGCGTATAGAGTAAAACCCTATGTAAATTCAAAATTATATCAATTATTATTATTTTTGTAAATATCAATTTATCAATATGTATCATTATTACATATTATAATTGTACTTTTGATTTGTATTCATATATAAATATTTTAAAAAAACAAAGCTCCATGCCACTTCTGTCTGTATGTTCGCGATAATCTTAAAAACTACTGAATCGATTTTCATGCAGTTTTCATCTTTCAAAAGAGTGATTCCTAATTAAAGGTATAGGCACAGAATAATGAATAGTAGTATATAGGTGTACAATTTGTTAGGGTTTGTGGAAATTGATTGTTGAAGATGTTGGAAAAAAGCCTCATTGTCACTAGTACCATTAAGAGTTCCATGATGGAACTATTGAGGTTTTTTTTTATCACTAGTACCATACCACATAATTATTATAAGGCACTTGTGAAATTAACTGTTGGTTAAATTCTGCCGAATTAATGAAGCTGTCTGGGAGCTTTAATCGCCAACGATGCAGTGTTTGCGATGAAAGCAGATTCCAGATGTCCCAGCACCAGGTCAATGCTACCATGTTCTTACAGTACCGTTGAAGTAAGAGGATACCGAATTTCGAATTGATCAGACCTATGAAAGTTGATATCATAATGTCATCAACTAGAAAAAAGCTCAGTCAAAAACGGCTGAACGGATTGTCATGGATCAAAGCTTACAACAATCGATACACCGAAACCTTTAAACAAAAAAAAACTAAATCAAAATTAGTTTATCCATAAGCGCTACGATGCTACAGAGTCTACAGACACACGTCAAAATTATAACACCCATCTTTTTGCATTGGGGGTTGTCACCTCGTCATAGGTCCGCATCGTAGGTACTCGTACTATTATTTATTCTGTGTTGCGTCCAGTGGCCCCCAAACATTTAGCCTCGGCGCACACGGGCCACCGGCCACAAGCCGCCACCGGCATATTTCCTATAGTTTTCATACATTTTATATGGACTCGCCGCACACGGTGACGCCGGTGGCCGCCACACGCTACATGATAAAATGTACGAAAACTATAGGAAATATGCCGGTGGCGGCGTTTTGTGGTTGTGGCCCGTGGCCCGTGTGCGGGGACCCTTAAACTACTTTCTTGGTCACTTCTCACTTGTGATATTGGAATCATTTATAATGGATAGGGTGTCGGACTGGCGATCGAGAGGTCGTGAGTTCGATCCCCACCCCATTGCACTATTGACGTGAACCCACTCCAGACACAAGCATATTTAGCTTAGTTGGAGGGGTTAACAAGATTACTAGTAAATAATTATTTAAAAAAATAATTGCTCGAAATTTAATATGTGAAGTTACCTAGGTACAATAAAATAGCTATATTGCAACTTAACAACCATCTTTATTACTTATGGAAAAAGGTACATAGAAGTAGTGGAACATTTTGTACAATAAAATAAACTTAACAAATGCATTTTGCAAACTAATAATATATGTCATTTGTAAACTAAGCAGGTTAGTAAGGATTGAGTTCTTTGTTGGTTGAATGTTTTAAATTTCGTTAACTTACGATTTTACTCTAAAACTTCTAGACCGATTTCAAATTTTTTTTTTGAAATAATTAGGTACTTTTTACGTAGAAAATACCATCCCAATCCAGATAAACCCGAATAGAGGTTTTATTTGCTTAGTACATTTTTTTTAGGTAACTTTTTAGAGCCTTCACCGACCCAAACCGATCAAACTATCGGCCGATAGAAAGTCAGTGGTCTGTGGTAACGCTCTTTCTATTACATCTAAAGCCTATCCTAGACGGATGTAATCCACCGTACCAACAGATGGGGATTTGATTGTTGCCATCCATCTAGACTGCAAATGTAATCCAATGTTGAGTTGACCTTCAACATCCTTGGAGTACGGGCGAGTTCCCATCCGCTAGCGAGTTGGCGCGTGGATTACATCCGTGTAGCCAAAACACAATCCGCAGATGGAAACAAGGTCACCTCTGTTGGGACGCTGGATTACATCCGTCTAGAATAAGCTTAAATGTTAAAATGCCAAATTTGACCTATTAACGAAAATCTTAAAAATATTTCAAAGTCTTATCTGTATGAGCATAAGGTTCAAATTGTTTTCTTGGTGAGTTCACACTCGCTCTACTAGTGTCACGCGCCGATCTCCTCCGCTATGAGCCCTTTGACAAATGCATTAATGGCGCCACACGAACCGCATAGATTCCAGTAATCGAACTACAGATACCGGCGATAAATATTGCACATCGACCTTTAGAAAGAGACAATCAGCTAATTTCGGTTTTGTAGAGCGTTATCTCTGCGCATACTACCTATGTGACGTTTAGTAAGTCGTTGTTCAAGTGCGATAGAGTGCGGTCGCGTCCCGTTCAAAATATATATATATAGAGTTGTTAACACCCCCAAATTTATATAATTTTAAAGTTGTACTATGACATCTTTAGGAAAAAGAGGGAAACCTTTACGAGGTCAGTCACGCGAAATCATCTACAATGTCTATAAATATTTTGCTACAGAAGCCGAGACATTTAAAAAAAATGAGGATGACAATGGAGGTAATTATTTTAAGAAAGTTCAAGAGCGAGTTGCAAATGCCACTGGAATTTCAAGAAGAACTTTGAACAATATATTAAACGAAGTCAGTACTGAAACACAGTCTACTGCAATTAAGTTCAGCACTCCGAAAAAAGGGAGACCGAAAAAGCAATTTTGTTTAGATATGGACGATTTTGATTATGATGTTGTTCGAAGAATGGTGTATGATTTTCACTTACGATTTAATGAACTGCCGACAGTAAAATCATTAAAAGCTAAATTATATGAAGCTATTAATTACAATGGTTCTGAAAAGACGCTAAGAAAAATACTTCATGAGATGGGATTTCAGTTCACTAAAATGGAAGACAATCGAAAAGTCTTAATGGAAAAGCACGATGTAAGAGAGGTATACAGAGTTTTCCGTGGATAAAGTACTTGCCGAACATGGGCACACCGTAAAAACATTATTGACTGAAAAAGTAAACATGATCGGAGCTGAAGAGTGGAAAAAGGTTTGTGATCATGCAATCAAATGTGAGAAAGAATATCGAAGATTTCAACACAGTTTAGACAATCACACTGATAGACTAGTGATAAATACGGTTGATAGTGACAGTGATATTGTTCTCATTGAGAGCACAGATAGTGAAATGGAAGGAATTGAGAATTAGAATTATTATTGTTTTTATTAGAATGTCTCATTTTAACAATAGGTATAATGGTGTTTATTATGTAGGTATAGGTACTGCAGCTGTAAAATAAATAAATACGTTAACATGATGTGAATATGTTTTTTAATTTATTTTAGCCCAACCTGAAGACAGCACTTCTAGAAAAAAATGGTGTATACAAATAAAAAAATGATCAAAAGAAGCAAATCATAATTTTTTTAACAGCTCCTAATAGATACCAGACCGTAAGTATTTCGTGCGACAGAGATAACGCTCTACGAAGCCGAAATTAGCCGATTGTCTCTTTCTAAAGGTTGATGTGCAATATTTATCGCTGGTATCTGTACTGGTTTTGGGAACTGCTGTCTATAGATGTAATATTGCAAATTTGTGACGTCACACTAGGTAGGGGTCACATTATGTAAGACCCCCACTTGATCACATTTGTGTTTGACCACATTTGTGAACAACTGTGACAGGGAAGGGGTAAAAAAATCATGAAATTAGTGTGGACACTTTATCGATGACCCCTGATTAGTTTTATAGGTCCCACCAATTCCATAGACTACTGAGAGGTGTTGACTAATTCCATTTGGATATAAACAAAATTTCACTAAGGACATTTAGTTGGCAGCTCTTGATTCCAATCATGTGATTAATATTAAAGAATAAGGTATTGACTCACAAATATAAGGCGAACATATCTAGGCCCTCAATAAATTGACTTTTGAAAATAATTTAGCCTTGATTTCTTACCTGATGTAAATGCTATTTCAAAATTCAAAACAATTGGCTCTGAACAACAGCAACTTAACCTTAAGCAGCCAAAGTTTATAAATATTTCTTATCAATAGTCTGTGACTGGAAGAATGCCCCATCGGCCAGGGTAGCTTGTTTGTTGATTTGCTTGTGCCGATCTCTGGATACAATTTCTTCTAACACTTCGCCATCTCCCTTAATTAACCTGAAAGCAAGTGGCAACTGAGGGGTGGTAATAAACTGATATGTTGAAAAATTAAAATAAAAAAATATTATTATAATCAATTGTAAAAACTGGCCAAGTGCAAGTAAGACTCGCGCACGAAGGGTTCCGCACATTATCTATAAAAACGACAAAAAAATCGTGTCTGTTGTATGGGAGCCCCCTTCAATATTTATATTTTGTTTTTTTAGTATTCGTTTTTATACTGGTAACAGAAATACATCAACTGTGAAAATGTCAACTGTCTAACTATCAGGGTTCATGAGATACAGCCTGGTGACAGACGGACAGACAGACAAATGGACAGCAGAGTCTTAGTAATATGGCCCCGTTTTTTACCCTTTGGGTACGGAGCACAAAAAATGAGTTTTTATTTTTAAATGTTTCAATACACACAATAGGTAGCTTTTGATGCAAACCTACCGAAATGTCACCGTCAAAAGCGTTAGTTAAAGCGAATTTTTGTTTAATTATTTTTTGTGAAAATATTTATTATTTATCAAGAGCAAAGATTGTCAAAAATTTATTTTACTGTTTTATCTGTATATTTTTGGGTCTCCAGGAACTAGGTATATTTTTTTTAAAGCAAATATCAAAACACCTAATTGGTGGAGAAATTGAGTAAATATATAAGTCTGGATGCCCTAGTTTTTTTTTTTTAAAGTAAATAATTATGACAAAAGCTGATAAGATTCGTCATGTCTGTCTGTCTGTCCGTCCGTATGTCACTGCCATTTTATTCCGAAACTGTTAGGACTACAGAATTGATACTTGGTAGGTAGATGTATTCTGTAAACCGCTTTCCGATTTTTATACAAAAATAAAGAATATAAAAGTTTAAGGGGGGGCATCCCATACATGGAACTGAAACAAAAAAAAAATGTTCTTCAAACCTATACGTGTGGGTGTCTATGGATAGGTCTTCAAAAATGACATTCCTAAACTCATTTTTTGTCAAAGTCAATCATTTGAAAGATAGGCGCGTCTAAAGAGGTAAAATGTGTGTCCCCCCCCTCTAACTTTTAAAGTACCCAGTGAAAAATCTAAAAAAAATATATGCTGTAGATCTCAATAAAAACTAACAACGAAAATTAGTTTGAACGAGATACAGTCAGCAGTTCTAGAGATATGGCCACCACAAAGATAACTTTGTTTTTCATACAAACACTATGAAAAACAAAGTTAATTTTGTAGTTGCGAAAAATCATAGTTATGGAATACTTAACTGTGTTACGGAACCCTACGAGTGCGAGTCCGACTTGCACTTGGCCAGTTTATTTTAAAAGATGGGTCTAGCTGTATATTAAATATGCAAAAAGGTAGCTTAAATAAGAGTATAAATGTGCTGTGAAAGCCAAATTTGTGCCTCTTAAGATTACAGAGATATTTAGTTTTTTACTGGGCGACCAAGGACTTCGCGTTAGTGCCAACTGGTACCCGTTATATATTCCCACGATCCTGTAAAGTTTCGCCGGCCTACTACTTAAATACTAACTACACATAATACCTAATATAAAATATTTTCCAACTTAACAATTCTGTACGCATCTGTACTATTTAAATTTCATTACAACGCCATCAAGCGAGGAAGGATAGCTTGAAGTATCGTGCGGCCGCTTTTTACTGTTCACTCGAATTTGGTCGGGTAATCTACCAAAAATATTTCGAATGGTTTTTAGGGTTCCGAACCCAAAGGGTACACCAGGCTGTATCTCATGAACCGTGATAGACGATTGAAATTTTCACAGATGATGTATTTCTGTTGCCGCTATAACAACAAATACTAAAAACAGATCAAAGTTAAGAATTAAAGGGGGTCCCCATACAAAAAACGTGTTTTTACTATAGCGCCATCTATGTACGATTGTTTACCAGTGTTTCTCAATCTTTTTCATGACGCGACGCGACCCCCTTAGTATGAAAAAAAATCGACCTACTTGCACTGTTTATAATTTGTATTTTGTTATATTTCTAGCTTCTACCCGTGCTTTCGTTCGTGTGGCCTACAGGAAACAAATTACATATTTTCTTTTAAACTAAAAATTATAAGCACTCTCAGTCAAAACTCCTACTTTACTCACTCTTTAATTAATATTTTCTTTAAAAGTATGTTTTCAAACTTTGTTTTTTTCTTTTACTGAGACTTCGCGACTCCCTTATAGAGGCTTTGCGACCCCCCAGGGGTTCGCGAGTGGCGCGACCCACACGTTGAAAAACACTGGTTTTTTGTGTTAACTAGAGATGCGCTGAATATTCGTTTGGTATTCGGTATTCAGCGTATTCGGCATCTCTTCCATTATTTGTATTCTGCCAAATTATTCGGTTTTGTTGCCAAATATATTCGGTTCAAGCTTTTCTATTTTCTTGGCTCATGTAGCCAAGGTGTAGAACTAAAAGACAGAACTTCTTATATAAGACTTATGTTATTTTATAAGTCAAAGAAAACATTACATCTTAACCTATAGTTAGTAGGTATAGTCAACATTTATTTTAAGCCTTAAATCAACATTTAATTTAAACCTCGCAACAATATTTATTTTTAAACTTAAAATCAACATTTATTTACCCTCAATTAAATCCATCCAAGTTCCTAATCTAACCAGCAGCGGCACGTAGCGCACATACTAGAACTTGTTTACGCGGCAAAACAATGTCCATTACATTACAACCGAATAATTCAGCCGAATATCTGTTTCGGTAAAGGTTAAACCGAATAATATTCGGTATTCGGTAATTCGGTGAAACCACCATACGGCGCATCTCTAGTGTTAACATTCACTTAGTTGGCGTTAGAAGTTCATTAGACATTCGTTAGATGGCGTTGTAGTAAATAAGCATGTTTAGTATTGACACGGTATTTATATTATCGATGTACTTTGTACTTTATTTTTCCGGCAAATTTTGTTTAATTGGAACCCTACTTGTGCGGGTCCGACTCGCACTTAGCCAGTTTATTTATCATTATTGTCTAAAGTAATGGATATAAATGCTAGATTTTTTGCAAACGTATTCTTTAAATAGCGCTCTAATTATTTGTAGAAGCGTGTAATAATCCAGCTCACAGCAAACTAGTGTTTTCGTATTCTAAGTAATTTCACTCAAAATAACCTCAAAAAAAAGACAAAATCGTTAAGAACTCGCCAATGATATGTAGTAGGCCGGCGAAACTTTACAGGATCGTGGGAATATATAACGGGTACCAGTCGGCACTAACGCGAAGTCCTTGGTCTTGTTCGTTCGGAAGCCAAAACATTTTTCCATTTTCTAGGAAATAAAATCATAACTTCTGAACCATGCTAGTCATGTTATTGAAAATTCGGGCACAAATATGCACAAATTTACTTTATCTGTATACAAAAAATCATAACTGTGCGTTCAGCCGTTTCCAATATATAGCAATCGCCCAAACGTTCGCCCAGTTAAAAACTAAATATCTCTGGAATCTTAAGAGGCACAAATTTGGCTTTCACGGCACATTTATACTCATATTTAAGCTACCTTTTTGCATATTTAATATACAGCTAGACCCATCTTTTAAAAAAAGTTTTGCTGGGCGAACGTTCGTGCAGAAGAATCCGTTTTTCTTAAATAACTCCGAAGCCGTTGGAGGCACAAATTTAAAATTTCGGGCACATTTACACGATATAAGGCACTAATTATCTGCATCATTCAATTCTTGAAAAGCCGATACTTTATGCTGGGCGAACGCACACAAATAGGGCATAGATTAGTGAGATAGTGGTTAAATGCTGGACTAAAATTAACAGAAAAAAGGTTTCCACAGTTAAATCGAAATGGGCCAACACACAGCCTAGTTGCAGAAATGATCCCGCACACCAAGTAGATAGTGAAAGTAGTGCAAGAGTAACTCTTATCCAAATTTGGTAAAATCCACCCTAAGCAAGACAAATGTCAGTTAATTGGAAGTCTTCTACTAATTAATACTAATACATTCATAAACAAAATCATGCTCATCTCATAAATCTGTTTCGTCAATCTTCCTTCATCCATCCTCTCTAGATGTCCAAAGCATCTAAGCATCCCTTTAAATTTTAATACTAATAAATGAATAGAATAGGAATGATAGGATAACCTGTATCTGCCAGATTCTTCATCCAGCACTCTTCGGACCACACTCTGTCTCTTCTCCCACTCCTCCTTTGTCATAGGGGCCATGGCTTTGGATTTCTCCATCAATTCTGAAAATTACATATAATATTGTATAATTCTTACAAGATAGCTCCAATCATGCATGTCTTGCTTCATTACTTCCAAAATTCATCACATTCTTGGTTTTGATATGCATATACGCGTACGGAGCCGCAGAACAGGAGAACAAGTATTTAGTGACTCATAAATGTCTATGTAAGTCAATTGTTTCTTTACAACAGAACAATTTAGAATTTTACTGCTAGTGTATAACATTTTTTCCAATAACAATCATTTAAACTGAAATCTAATATGATCATTTGCTGCGATATGTATCATTGTTTTTACGTAGCCATATGGCAAAAAACGGAACCCTCATATATTAGTCATGTCTGTCTGTCTGTCCGTCCGTGTGTTTTTAATTTATTACAATATAACATACCAATAGGTATATCAGATGACACATTATTAATCTTTTCTCTAGACTCAGAATTACTACTTATACTTTCACTTCTGATTTTTTTCTTTAGCTTTCTTTTTTCTTCTTTTAAATTCTTTTTCAGGGCCTTCTCAGTCCTTTTTTGTTCTTTTCTAAGCTTTTTCTTGAGCTTGCGTAGTTTTTTCTTTTCTTTAGAAGAGTCAGAGCTGGAACTAGAACTGCTATCTGATGATGAACGCCTTCGTTTCTTTGATTTATCTTTCCCCATTTTTGTTAAAATCTGAAAATCTCACACACAAATAATGAACATATATTTATTTTGAACCATTCTTCTTCTTCTTCTTCTTATGGCTTAACGCTGCTTGGCGTTTTTCTGCCAGTGTCAAAAGTATGGCCAGTGTACAGTATATATACAAGAAAAAAAATACCGACAAAAGAAAGAAAGAAAGAATAAATTACATATGATCTTAAAACTTATAATTGCTTAGAAACATTATTTTCAGGATTTCAGGAATTAGAAATTGTCAAAGTAGGTTTGATTGTAGTTGTCAAAATGTCAAAAAAAACATCTTATTTAGGTTTAATATGGCTCCACACGATGAGTATATTTAGCCAGTGTCATAGTATTAAAATGTTGATAATATTTAGTATTTATACATTCAAGTCGTAATATCGAGGCAAAGTCACATTTTAGGTCAAGTTGAAGTTAAAATCCAACCTGAGTCATTTAGCATTCAGTAAAAATGTGGACTTTTCTATTTTGGTTCATAAAGAATTATTATAATATTTTGAAATGTTGGTGCGGATTTTTTTTTAATTTGTAGTGAAATTTTGATAGGATTAGGTATTTTGAAATTTTGGTTGATTTTTCACTACGTACTGAAATTCTAGGTAAGTATGTGCCGTATGTGGTTTCTACACACTCGCACACATTTACCGCAACAACATAATGGTTAATCATCTACATAAACCTTAATGGGATTATTAAGAGTATCGTATCGTTTCGTGATTTATACGTAGTACCATTATATATTCCGTGGTATGGATATAAATCATGGAATCAACATCGGCGTAACGAGGTAGTTAATGTTACCGTGCGCTCCTTGCGGTAGTAGTAGATAGTTATATTAAACCTAGGTGTAGGTATATATAATAATAATTATTATTATATTATCATTAACTCACTCTATAGGTAATCTCTCTCCCCAACCTCCGTTGCAGTACGTAGTATTATTATCTTTTCTATGGCAGTATGCTTAATGTAAGAATTATTTGTGCTTTGTGGTAGACAAGAATTATTTGTGCTTGATGGTAAGCGACCAGAGATTAGGTGACCAGTGTATGCGAATGCTATGCGATGCATAAGATTCGGAACTGTTCCGCTCAGAAAGACATATCCTAGTTATTATTATGTTGACCACTGTAGAGTACCTAGTACCTACCTATGTCCTGCCTTTGGTATTAGCAAATAAGGTTCAGCTGAACGTAGATGAAAACAGTAACAGAACTGAAAACTGGCAACAGTGGTAACTACTCACTACCTACCTGGTGGTGAGTTCGTTTTATTTGCCTTTTCGTCTTACCACCACCGACAAGGGCTGCAGTAAAAAATTATAATATGTTATGTAAATTAATGTACTTTTTTGTTTTCTTCTATACCACTTATATCCCAAGATTTATTTGTAACATTTCGGCAGATGAGTTCATGAGTTCATATCACAAGACAGCGTTATTGAATACGCTTAGATGATGACTACGCTGATCTTTCTTTCATTTCTATGTTCTTATCCTACCCATCTAGGTACGTATAGTTTCTATTCAGCAAAGAAATGCTTTCTTCAAGCATGATACATGATTGAGCGGGGCGGGCGGCGAGCCGGCGACAAGTCACGGGAGTCCCGATGAATAATTGAGACGTGGCGCGCATGCGCGGAACGCTGGCAAACTGTGGGGACTGGGGTGTCCTCACTCCGAACCCGGCCCATCGCCGCATACTGCACTCGAACGTACAAAGACAATGTATTATACAGTTGATTAAGAATCCTGAGATGTGTAGCGTGTGACCCTAGAATTTGTTCGCGTTCTCGAGAGGTTTAGATTATGAGTGATATGCAGACTGAGCCTGATAGCACGGCGGTGTCGGAGGCGCCCAGCAGTGATAGTGAGGAATCCGATTGCGAACCGCCAAGTGATCCTACTACTGTCATTGACGAAGAATGGGCGAGGGAACTACTACGGTACACGGGCGATGCCAATGCTAATGAGGTTTGTCTTTTGTTACTACTTCCTCATACCTGTTCAAGAACCTATTTAAATTTTAAAGGGTTCAATGTTGCTACTATGTTGCTCGGTATACATTTTTTTTTCTATCTAAATAATTAGGTAGTAAATAATTGGTAACAGAAGTGTCATTTCAAGTTACGTAAAAAAATAAATGTTTATATTGTTACATGCAATAGGTGAGTGGGGGCAATATTGAATGTTTTTTGATGAGATGAGCAATGTTGTATTAGATTGATTGATTGATTGCATTTAGGTTTAGATTTTTTTTATAACACGGCACCGAATGAAACATTGACGAGTGTCTTCTTGTTAGCATATCTATATGTTTTTCTTACCCCGGAAATTTTTGATGCGGGCGGACGGAAAGTTGTACCTAATACATTTTATTATAATACGAAAGCAAGACAATAATATATTTAGATGTAATAACACTACTACACTAATAATTAAACATAATAAGTAGGTATTACAACATAATACTCGTACCTATCTTGTAAATAAAGTTACAGGACATGAGGTAGCTTGCGCAAAAAGCTACTTTCCACACATTAGAATATTTTAGACAAACACGCCATGTAAGCGGTGAATGAGTTGTGCATCGCACGAACACGGTGACCCTAACCTTGCTGCCAGCACCATAAAAATTACACCAGACTTGGCGTTATGCGTTATCAACCTTTTTTTGTTTTACCCCATTTTTCGTCTTGCCCCCTTGATAGGCTAGCTTTTATCACTATGTCGACTGTTGGTAAACGGTGACGTGGTCAAGATCGTGGGCTAGGCCTAGAGTGGTATGACCCCCAAGCTTCGAGCATTTACCAAAGGAGATATTAACGCAAGGCGTACCCCTCTGCTGGCCATATAGCCATTTTTGGCCATATGAGCGTGCGTAACTACGCTGTATTTTTAATACTGTGTGCGTGTTTCAATCTAGTGTGCGGGATCGTTAAAGTGAGTGATTTGTGTGTGTGCAATGCGTGTTTACCTCGTCCCCCGTAAGTATCGGCAGAAAAAATGTTTGCGGATTACAACGTTAACATCTCCATTGGTTTGGTCCAATGCTCGAAGCCTCTAAGGGCTATGTGCTGCCGAAAAATTGGAAAAAGTAACAACAGAAGATTTACTCATTGATGGTGGTAAGGTATTTTTAACCGACTTCAAAAAAAGGAGGAGGTTTCTCAATTCGACCGTATATATATATATATATATATATATTATGTTTGTTCGAAGATAACTTCGTCGTTTATGAACCGATTTTGATTATTATTTTTTTGTTGGAAAGGAGATATTCCAAGTGTGGTACCATGGTAATTTTATCGAGGCCTGATAAGTATCTCCAGAGATATTGAGCTAAACACCTCAAAATTGGTACTGAAAATAAATAGCGCGGCATTGAAGTCGGTTCTTTTTTAGTTTTTAAACGATATTATTTTGACAGCAACTCAACAAGTCAGGTGGGACGTCGATATAACGCTCTTAATACCCGTGGAGAATGTTCTATGTCCTTTTCTCTTCTGATATTACGGTAAACATTACAGCCAATTAATTATTTTTAAATGCCAGCACCATCCAACCAACAATGCGAGGCGCTTAAATTTGTTAATTAAAACTATTTAACGCAATTAATAGCTACGCGCTCACAAGCTCTTAGGCGCCTACATATTCTGCATTGCACAATAAGAATGTGTTATATTATATTGGTCACTTACAGGCACTTAACATTAATATTACATAGCGGAGAGTGACTATGGGGTCTGACATGGAAAGAGAGTATGATAAAAAACGAGTTGGGACTTTTGGGGCACTCATATACATTATAGTCTGAGTATTATACTACCATCTTCAATTTTTAGATATGTGTTACCTACTCAAATAATATTAAACTAGAAGAGCACTGCAAATTAAACGTGGAGTGGACCGCGTATCCTTTACATTCAATTTGTAGGAATTGTGGTCCAGTGATTAGTTACATCACAGACATAAGTTAAAAGTTCAATATAAGATAGTTGCGTCACTTGCGCCGCGGCGGGAAAGTCTTGCCGCGGCTCGTCTCGTCTTTTGAAACTTTATCTATACGATAATGTGAAGTAAGTAGTATGTGGCGTGCCTACTTCATGAAACATTTTAGTTGCCATTATACTCATCGTACCTGTGAGTACCATCGAGTATATTATTCACATGCACATTCACACAAATAGGCAAGATATGCTGAACCCATACAATTATGAACATCTTTTTACCCGACTGCGCGACGCAAAGGAGAGGTAATGTGTTTATCAGTCTATATATGTATGTATGTATGTATGTTTGTTCCTTTTTGGCACACTAGAGACCAAACGCGTGGGCCGATTTTGATAATTGGCACGTCAATAGATTCGCCATGATAGCGCGAGTGTCAACGAAAACATAAAAAATTGAAAAATTCAAAATGGCGGATTTCAGACGCCAAAATTTGGGGTTCAAAAAAGTTTGTTTTTTCAAAACCTATCGAGTGGGGTATCGAATTAAAGGTCTTAAAATGGAGATTCAAAATATATTTATAACAAAAAAATTATGATCGTACAAATCGAAAAAAAAACGATTTTACATGCCGCGTTAGTCACTTTCAGTAACAAGTTTGCGGTGCTTATGTCTGAAGTTACTTATCAGATCTCAATAAAATTACAATGAGACCAAACGAAAATCATATTAACTCAAACAAAAAAAGAATTTTTCAAATCGGTTAAGAATTGATGGAGTTCTGAGGTAACAAACAACCTCTTCCTTTTGGTATAGTCGTTTAATAGTACAACTGTAAAGTAAGTAAGCTTAAAAAGCAATACCATATCTACTTCACGCATTTCGGTGTTTTGTTATTTTTTCCATAATTGTAATAACGGACATAGTTATACATATATTGTGAAGATTTCAAGTCTCTATCTATTATTAGTTTACAAGTTCAAGCACAAAACGCCGAAAAATACACGTTACTTGTACCACACTGTGATGTAGACCCCCTTTAATATTTAATTTTATTTTGTTTTTAGTATTTGTTGTTAAATCCCCCATTGTAATACATACTTAGTAGTGTAGACGCACAAAACCTTATTTGCCAAAAAAATGCGTAAGCATATTAGTAAATATAATAGTACTGGAATCCTGCTGGCCCCATTTCATAAACAATAAAATATTAACGCTAACGTCAATATATATATTTGAAATGTGCAAATTGGTACGTATATATACCAATTTATATTCTAGAAAAAAAGAGGTGGTCCTAGAGGAGACAAAACAAGGTTCAAACATAACCTGATTCATCCCAGCTCTAAGCTGAAAATACACAGTTCCGGTACACATGCGATGGCGGTAAAGTCAAAGTCAAAGCATTTATTCAGTAAGTAGGTAGTATTAATATACGCACTTATACACGTCTCAAATCATAAAATAAATCATAATTGATGAAAAGTAAACATAGCAAAAGCTAGATATTTTATAAGCTTCCCGACTGTTTTACAAGTATAAAGTATAGAACAGGATAGAAGGAGTTACTAATTAACAAAGCGTATTTTACGCTCAATGAATACCTAGATGACAAAACAAATAAATAGTTAAATTAAATAAGTCTATAAAGTGAAACGAAATAATATATCATATAATATACATACATACAATCACGCCTTTTTCCCGTTGGGGTAGGCAGAGACTACTTCTTTCCACATGCTACAATCCTGACATACCTCTTTCGCTTCTTCCACCAACCTTTTTTTTATAATATACATATATGATGATAATAAATGAAATACTATATACATTTTTGAAAAGTACGAAATTATATTATATTATGAAATTTATCTTTAATTACTATACTTACAATACAAATACAAAACTCTTTATTGTATACCATTAATTATATAGCTAAATCCACATGACATCAACTCTCTAAATGAAATGAGAAGATTACGGAATTTGCCGTCCTTTACTTAACTAAAAAGAGTAAAAAAAAACATTAAATTAAAAAATCAAAAAACCCGACTGCGCAAAAAGTGAAGTGTTAAAAAACGAACTGAAAAGAAAAAAACAAGTAAGTCTAGTAGTTAGTTAGACTTCTGTTTAGGGATATCAAAAAACTATACCATTTAAATTCTTTCTCGGTCGATACACCCATAAAATAAATTATACATTGTTATATGGAATATAGAGACTTTAACAGTCGGGACACAACAATGTATAATTTATTTTATGAGTGTATCGACCGAGAAAGAATTTAAATGGTATAGTTTTTTGATATCCCTAAACAGAAGTCTAAACTACTAGACTTACTTGTTTTTTTCTTTTCAGTTCGTTTTTTAACACTTCACTTTTTGCGCAGTCGGGTTTTTTGATTTTTTAATTTAATGTTTTATTATTGTAACCGTATCTGACGTGCATAAATGATTTTTGAATTTTTGAATTTGAATTTGTATAACTTTTTTTTTTCAGGTTACTGTTGATATAAGAGTTGGAGTGGGTGGAACCTTGAGTCGTGTGGTAGCCGTGACCATTAACTACGAATGCGAGGGTGACCGGAAGATTCTGCCGGTTATCGTGAAGCTGCCTCCGCGGGATCCGTTTGGCAGACTGTTCATGGCCGAAGCTCAATTTGACACGAGAGAGATTTTATTCTATACTGAGTTGGCGCCAGTACTTGCTCGACTGGCGGAAGATGTTTTCGGGCCTGGTCAAGGGCTGAACACGGCTAGGTGCTACCGCGGCAGAATACCTAGTAAGGATATCACTTTGACTGTTTTATTTTATAAGAATTATTATCTTTTTTAATTATAACTGGCGGCACCCGGCAGCTTCGCCCTCGTTAAAAGGTATACAATAGGACCACAGCTTTATTGTAAAACTGTGATAGGACATCAGATCCACTATACTGGCTATCTCTGTGCAAAATTTTAACCAGATTGGTCTAGCCGTTTCATTGTGAAGAGGTCCAAAACAAACAACCAAATATACAAACTGACTTTCGCTTTTATATTATATCCTCCCTCATCCGTGATCCACATGCTATAAAGTATCTATTTCAGTAAGATCGGATCGTCCGTTAAGGCGTGATTAGGTAACAAACAGACCGAGTGACAGAGTTACAAACGTTTTTAGAATATTTGTACTTATTGAGTAATACTACAAAGAGAAAACAATATATTTTTGTATGTTTGTTTGGAGGTAATGGATAAATAAAAAAAATAACAGTTACTGGACCAATTTTTAAAATTTCTTCTCCAATCAAAAGTTCCTTCCTCAGCAACTTGAAGTCAGAAAATTATTACCTACGTATTCTATGCAGTTTGTATCTTGAAAAGTATTTTAGTAGGTACCTATTCTAGCATTTCTTACTTCCTTGCTCTCATAGTAAGTAATTAGTACGTATTTAAGATTTGCCTCTACGATTTTTAGATATCTGAACTATTTGTATTTATTTCTGTCATTTAAGGCTAATCCATCTAAACTAAAATATCTGAGCAGAGCTCTTATATGCATTGAATGCGGCGTTTGTCCGCCTGAAATTAGTTTTATTTGCCAAAAGTAGTAGGTACTACGGAAGTACATATTTCGCCCCACTTTTCGTTTCCCCCTATCTCCCAACCTACTAGTACCGCCCGTGACCTACATTCACGAACTATTTATTGAAAGATAGAACCTACCTATCCATGTTGGTATAGGTACTAATGTACCACCTATGTATTTACGCTTTCATTATCACGACAAATTACCTTTACATATCTCCCATATAAAACAATTTATTATTTATTTCTTTACAATACTCTCTTAAAATTGCTTTGTAGGTATGACTTGCTTCTTTTTCTTCTCAGATATGGTGGGAGCAGATAGCGAGTTAGTTTTACAAGACATCTCACATGCCGGTTATGAGTCGGCAGATCTAGCAGAAGGGCTGTCGGAAGAACGAGCTCGTTCAGCCTTACATGCCGCAGCGCGACTTCACGCACTTTCTCTAGCGCTTCGTGAAAAAGAAGGCGCACTCGACGACAGATTTGACTTTTTGTTTCCTTGTGAGCGGGCGGCTGCCGGTTACTTGCGGCTGATTAGACGAGGTCTGCCACAATTAGAAGCATTCCTTCGCGAACGGACCGAGTGTGTAGAAGAAGCTGATGCCGTGGCGGCGCTCAGTGCCCGCGCTCCAGCGTTGCTCGGCACGCTGCTGAGACCGGCAGAGCCGGCTCCCATAGTACATGCTGATTTCTGGTGTGGCAACCTGCAGTTCAGGGAACGCGACGGCGTCACCGAGTGTATCGTCCTAGATTGGCAGATGGTCTCTCTAGGAAGACCGATGGATGATATCGCATTATTGCTGTTATCGTCACTGTCTCCACAATTAAGAAGAGCGATCGGAGATAGTTTGATAGAAGATTACACACAACGGCTCGTGTCGGAGTGCACGAGGCTCGGAGCTACAGGAGCAGCCAATGCGATGAGACGCGGCCTGAAAGCTGACTGGCCACGAGCTGCGCTGCGGGCTCTATTGCTGTGTGCTGGCAGCGTTGAGATGGCATTAGGGGAGCCGCGGGCAGAGGCTCGGTTATTGGAAGCCGTGCGAGACCTCCATGCAGACGGCGTCCTCGACCTCAAGCCAGATACGGAAACGTGAAATGTAATCATGTGCCAACAATCATATAAATACATTTCTAAGATAGATGGTTAAAACGCCGATGCAGTCCAACCGATCACAGATAGTTTTCATTAGTTTTTTTAATTATTGTAGCACAAATTATATTAAACGCGTAGTCCGGTGTGTCGACCTAACAAACGCCGTGTACTTAGTTATATTTGTTGAAGATTGCAAGATTTCACGGAGTTGCGCATCACTCTAGTTCAGTGATGGTGTAAGCCTATGTAAAGACTGAATTTACGTATAATTTACATTGTGCATTTAACTTTAAGTACGTACAAGTTTATCTTGCCCCGAGTGCGAGGGGCGACTTTTGCTCATTGTATCAAAATTAAATTATCCATTGTGGTCTATTGACCTACGATGAAAATTCAAAAGCGAAATTAAAGTACTGCCATAAATATTGTTTTTCTTTCATACATCTCTCCTCAAATCATTAAGCGAATAAATTAAATACATATATATCCTAAGATACGACCCAACTTAAAGTTTGTAGCCGTTTACTGATGAATAACAAACTATGTATAAGATATATCAAGCAGCCCATATATATATGGGCTAGCGTTTGACCATTATCTCGCCTGGTGGATAACGTAGCCGAAGATGGCAAACACCTCTGACTAGCAAACCAACTGGTTTGTTAGTCGAGGCAAACACGCTAGGCCTAGAATATTCTGACTCTCAAGGAGCTATACTATTCATTATTCTGTGGTGCTGCCGGTACACCGTAGGGTTTGGCGGCAGGTTTTTGTCCTTGATGTTGGTAAGCTACTTTTTGGTAGCAAGTCAGGTGAAACATCGATATAATATACTCCTACCCCCTGTGGTACATTTACTAGGTCCCGCACACTGCAAGAAATTTCTCGTAACGACCGTACAGCATGCAATTTGACGATTTTGACGCCTAATCGCCGGACCTTAGTGTTACAATCTATAAAACTGTGCTGATAGTGTGCGTAGATCTGGAGTCTGACGGTCATTTCAGCGCGCGCGACTTTTTCCAGAAATTTCTTATAATAATACGGCCGGCCTAAAGGAGTGTATATAAGCACAGACCTATATAAGCACAGACCTAGGATTAATCCTAGGTCTGTGGGTCTGTGGGTAGAAACGCGGTACCGCCACCCAACGTCGGCTTGCCACGAAACCCCTTTATTATTAGGTATTTTGAGACAATTATCATACTGCATTTTACTGCAAGGCAAATATAGGCTTTTAATTTTCCTCCTGGAATTTGTTGGTAAATGGAATATCTACATCGTAGATAACATACATAACTAATGTCAGAGTCTGTACAAAAAGAGAACCGTCGTGGCGTTACGATGAACTGACATTCAAAGGTAAGAAAGGAAGATATTTGTCTACCTAGTAGCACCCGTTAATGATAAGAATAGGCACCTACCAAGTATAAAACATGTTTAGTCGTACTGGCAATAAGAGAGCAGTGTTGTCAACTCAACAAAACAGTAAATTATAACACGCGCGCGCCACCTCAGTTTTACGACGGTTCTCTTTTTACATAGACTCTAGGGCAGGTATTTTCATTCGGTACATTCACAGGCTAATAATTAAAAAGTCTAAGCATCTAGGATGATGGATTCTAAGCATGTTACTTGAAGTGATTTGAACTATTATTTATTCTGTACGCATGTGTGCAATAATGTGGGTACATTCGCCGAAACTAGTCGAATCGAAAGTGCGTGTAGGAATGTATGACATTTTTGAACGAATACAAAAATGTCACTATTAACGTAGTATTATATTCTCTTTGGTCACTATCAATTGTCAAAAAACGTAATCCATCATCCAATTTGTCAAATCTTCTGTCAAAAATATTTTTTTACCTTCTCGTACGTGCATCTGTTCATAAATATTTGGAAATGAGCGTATTTCTATTAGAATCCACGCAATAGGTTCTTGTTTTGTGCACTAGTATCGTGCGATGGCTCAGTCGAATCAAGTGACCCTAGATATAGATGAAGAGGAAACTGCGGAGGCAACTCCGCGCCACAATGCCTTGCACCGTCTGGATTCGCTAAGAGAACCCAGGCAAGCGACTCCAAATAGAAACAATCTAGGCCTCGGCGACAGATTAAACAGTGTGTTCAGGGAAATCAGGCCTCTCGTGGAACATGCGCGTATGGTACGTATTGATACTTATCAATAATAGATCAAATAATTGTGTTGCAATATTTTGATATTAGTTTCATTGTCCATCAATTAATCAATTAATTCATTCATTACAATCAATACTTTGAATATCGACTCTCATCTAGCGACAACACATTCAAAGGTAAACAACCATAACTTATGTATTATTTGAAAAAAAATTTAATGAACATTTCAGGGAAACAATGCAAGATTGTCTCTGCCGACATGGTTACCGCGTAATGCACCCAGCACCCACCAGCTAGTTGGTGACCTCGGACAGAGGCCTCAGAGTTCAATCGCTCACGTGAACTTGGGACCGAATACTCAAACATTTATAGTTACGGAGAGAGTCACACAGCCAGCGAGCCATCCGGTGAGCACGAGTGTGTCCAACGACTCGAACCTGTCAGATCACGGAGCGGAACATCAAGAGATCAATGTGTCGGTGAACCCTGCCAATAACAACAATATTCATGACAATGCTGACAATGAGAGCCAGAGTGATGATGGAACACAACAGGTAAATAGTTTTCCTGCTTTGATTAACAAGAATTTGTTCAAAACTATATGTTGTGGTTATCAAAAATTACTTAAAATATTCTTTCACCAATATGTGGGGTGTAGCCAAGTTTTATATAAAATACTATCATTTTAGCTTAAAAAAGTAATTACATTAAGCTTAATTAAATATTCCATACTCTAAATACTTACAATGTAACTACAGAATCTAGTTTGACTTGACTAACTTCTAAATATCTCACTAGTTACTACAGTCACTCATATCAAATACTGCTAAAAATGTAAACAGAGTTGAAAGTTGCTTGAAACAAATGAGTTGAACAGGTTTTAATATCTTTTTAATAATAAAGAAGTCCAAACACACCTGTTACTAGTACTACTAATTACAAGAACCGTTTTTTAATTTGCGTTTGTGGTTATAGTCCGAGAGAATTATTGTATATTTACGTCTAAAAAACCATCAAACTAAAATTCAAACTATTCTAGCTAGTTACCTAATACAACTTGACTATGAATTATCATCTATTTCTTATGAATACTATAATTTATACAATGCAAAACATCCTTCCTACCTATCAAAAATACTACGGACTTGATCTATTATTATTTACAAATCTATCACTAATTATATATATACAATATGTCTATCTATACAGTATAGAAGTATGACATTGACCGGAACAATACATATAACGTGTCTGATAAGATTTATTGATAAATTAATTAAATAGTGCATTTAGCAAGTATTGTAGACCTAGTGTTACAATAAGTAATAATGCAAGTGTTAATGAATAGCCTAAATAAATAAATTCCACACGGCATTGTCCGGAACAAAATGCCTTTGACACTAACTGTAAGTAAATGTCAATAAATCACACAATTTTTTAAGAAATTATTCAAATAGTTTAAAAACTAAAACAACCGACTTTCATGCCGTGTGAGTCAGTTGCAAGTTTGAGACGTTTATCGTCATATCTCTGGAGATACTTATCAGATCTCGACGAAATTGACTTGGGATATCTCCTTTCCGATAAAAAAATAATCATCAATATTGGTTCACATACAACAAAGTTATCCGCCAACACACAAAAAAAATTTATATAGTCGAATTGAGAAACCACCGCCTTTTTAACAGACTTTACAAAAAAAGGAGGAGGCTCTCAATTCAACCGTTTTTTAAAATGTTCGTTACCTCTAGAACTCCGTCAAATCGAACTCCGTCATATCGAACTCCGTCAATTCTTCCTCTTTTGTTTGAGAGATTATGCCTCAAGTTTGGTCCCATTCAAATTTTAGCGAGATCTGTTAATCATCTCCGGAGATATGAGGATAAACAATATAAACAAATTTGATACCTTGATGACATGATTATAGCTAGTGGATATTTTCACTATCGCGGCATGTGAAGTTGGTTTTTTCGTTTTGTACGGTCATAAATTACTTTGAAGTTGGTCAAAAAGTTTTCTTTGGGAATAAAATGATATTCAGTTGTTTAATTAATGTGGTTCCAAAACATGTTGCTTGACAGCTTGCAGTATATATTACTTGACATGTTTGTTTATAAGTGAAGCGGTTAACTATAGTGTTGCGGTAATATAAGGTCTATAAGATTCAAATTAAAAGTCAAAGTCAAAGCATTTATTCTGTATATGTGCAAATTAAAAATATACATATAATACAATAACATTAAATAAATCATATGAATAATAACTATTCTAAATATAACAAAAACATAACTTATTGTTTTGAATAAAAAAATAAAAAACATAAATGAGCCATTCAGGTTTCATCTAAACGTCGAACGTCACGCTTAAAAATTCCCCTGATTGACGTAGGGTTGCCAACCGTACTATTACATATTATAACCGTACATACACCCCCAATGCATGTTTCAGTACTTTAGACAATTATTACTTAGTTCCCATGTGCATTCTGTTTTTTGAGTAGTGATCAATTAAGTGTCCACCATCCATCTAGGAACACTAATCTAAGCATGACCTGAAATGCTCTGAGATATTAATTATTTATTATGCGACAAAAACAATATTGTTTGAGTGACGTGTAATAGTTATTATCAATAAATATATGAATAAGAATATAACAAAATAAAATTATGCGTTTTCTTATTAAGTATAGTGAGTTAGTTGGAAAGAACAATTCCTGTGTAACTCCAAGAAGAACGTTGAATTCCAGGTAGTGGATGTGCGAGCCACGCTGAACCTGCTGATACGTTATGCTCCGTTCTACTTGCTGCTGTTCATCAAATTCATGTACGACAGCAGAGAGGGCATCTTCACTTTTATAATACTATTCTGTACGTTTGCTCACAGTAACGGACTTGTTAGGAGGTAAGTGATCATTTTACTACTGTAGTTAATTCTATTTTGGTACTATGCAGTATGTATATATGCAGTATATAGTTGGAAAACTAAACCTAAACATGCTTTTTGGTCATACAACTGTCTACAAAAACTAGCTTTTACGTGCCAAAAATGCGCTAATCTATACCACTCAAATTTTCGCGCGCCTTTGTGACGTCACAACATACCACACTGTCCCCACAGATTAAATCTTTGTTTTAGAAATAGTACGTATTCGTACAACAGTGCATACTATTTCTATGACAAAGATTTAGTCTGTGGTGACAGCAGTGTATTGTGACGTCACTTTCTTATTGACAATTGGTGATGTGTTTTGCATATAAAAATTTCCCACGCTTGTTTTGCATTTTTCATATAATATTTTAACCAATTTAAGAGTATTTTATTTATTTTACAATACCAGAACAATAACGATTCGAAAATAAATGATTTTAAGTAAATGTCCACATGCATATTGCCTATTCGGCAATAAGGCTGCAGTTCCACGCTTCGGCATCGTTCTATATAAGTAGGAGTCGTGTGACTTAATTAGCGGCTCGTGAGCTGCGACACGCAGCATTCTTTCACGAAAATTAACTGGAATTAGCCTAGCTCAAACTAGTGTGACAAAACACTCATACCACTTGGCACTCAATAGCATTTCATTTATATGATAAAATCTATTAGATACTTGTTTTTTACAATAATCGAAAACAAAGTGTATCATATTCTTGTAGTATTCTGTGTAGACATACTCGTAGTAGTTCAGAAGTTCTGACTTGCATACGGAAGCGGCATAGACGAGTCAATTGCTTGCTATCATATACTGAACATTATTCTGGACGACTCTTGACACTGACCGTTTATTCAGCTACTTGGTCAGTACAGCCAAGAAGACATAGTTTAAATAAAGACTGGTTTCCCTATACCAGTGACAACTATTGAAGTCATCACTGTAATAACGAAGCACAAAATAAGTTTGTGCAGCTCACTCCTGTTTTAATGCAACTTCTCTGTGCCGAATGTCTTATATCCTATGTCCGTCTCTTCTATATAATGTGAATAGTCGCGTCCGCACGTCGTCTTATTGGCGTCCTATGCGAACCCTCGCCTTACGTCACTTCTATTTGCTGTGCGCCTTACGGCTCTTAGACCTTGTCCAAAAAGGGCGAAAGAGTAATACTTGATTGATGCGTCCAGAAAGAGCGTACTAACGCGCGAGCATTCCAAAATTCTGAATCAAAATGTTGGCTCACTAGGCGTCTCTAGTGTCTCTACTCGCGAGCAATACGCGCGAATCAAATTTAAAGCCACTCCCAACTGATCTATATATGATCTGTACATTAAGGCCATTCCAATGAGCCCAAACACGTAATCTTCGTCTTCATCGTTGCTGTAAGTTGGTGATGAGTTGGTGACGAGTTCAAGCGCGAGTCGAGAGTCTGTCAAACCGCGAAGTGCACGCGATTTACGCTCGTATTTTGAATTCGCGCGATGCTTGTGGACGCACTAAGCAGTGTATTGGCGCCGAGTATCTCGCTAACGCGCGTATCAATTCGCACGAAACGATTCGCGGCGAATTCGCCCTTTTTGGACAAGGTCTTAGATTATATCTGGCTTGAGCATAACCAGAAATCCCTATTTTCAGAGAACACGGAAAACAGATGAACCGCAGTCTAGCGCTGCTATTCAGCGAGTTAATGTTCACATCATCATGTATAGTGATTGTGCACTTTCTATTCGGGCACGGCAAGTTACTTCCCAACGTCGTAATGTTCCCGGGATACACGGAGCTGGATGTGTGGGAACTGTTGTGGCTGGTGGTGCTCACTGATCTGATCGTGAAGATCATCACGGTGGACTTTAAGTTGCTGGTCACTATGATGCCGGCGTTTATATTGCCGTTTCAGAAGAGGGTAAGTTTCGATGGCCTATTTTTAGTTCGTTGGGTTCCGTACCCAAAGGGTAAAACGGGACCCTATTACTAAGACTCCGCTATCCGTGCGCCATCTGTCTGTCTGTCACCAGGCTGCATCTCATGAACCGTGATAGTTAGACGGTAGAAATTTTCATAGATGATGTATTTCTGTTGCCGCTAAAACAACAAATACTAAAAAAACATAATAAAACAAATATTTAAGGAGGCTTCCATACAACAGACATGATTTTTTTTTGATAGTGGTACGGAAATCTTCGTGCGCGAGTCCGACCCGCACTTGTCCGGTTTTTATTGTTTATGTTTTAACCGATTTTACAAAAAAGGAGGTGGTTCTTAATTCGTAAATTGTCATTTTATTTGTTACCTCGGAACTTCATATCGTCATATATCAGCCGATTTGGACAGTTAGTTTTTTGTTTGAAAATGCTACCCATTTGGTCCCATTGTAATTTTATTCAAATCTGATAAGTATCTCCAGAGATATGGAGATATAATAAACACCTCAAACTTACCAAAAGTGAATAGCGCGGCATTTGAAGTCTGTTTTTTGAAAACTATCTTAAATTATCCAATATAATATCCTTGTACGTTCCAGGGTAAAGTATACCTATTCACCGAAGCAGTGTCCCAGCTGTACCGGTCGTTGCTGACCATCCAGCCGTGGGTGTTCTTCCTGATGCAGTCGTACTCCGGCTCGGAGCGCATGGTGGGCATGTTCCTCAGCACCGTGTACGTGGTGGCCAAGGTGCTGGAGCTGCTGGTGCGGCTCACACTCTTCAAGAATGCCACCTGGACGCTGCTGCAGAGCGTGGTGAGTTGGACACGTTTTACGAGAAAACTTAGGCTATGGAGTTGACACATTTTCCTTTTTTATTACAAGCTTTATCTCTACTTCACGCCGAATTTGTCCGTCACAAATCTTGCGATTGATTTTAGAGTGACTTCCAGGGGTTCGATTGATTGAAATTTTGCATACATGTGTAAATCGCGTGACAATGCAATAATATGATGACATGGTGCTGATCTGATGATGGAGCTGGAAGGTGGCCAAAGGAACTCCTAAACTACACATGTTATACCAGTCGTGTTTGGGCTCATTGGATTTGTCTTGTCTTGTCCTAGGCTATGTTAAAGCTTGTGTTTAAAAAGGTTTTTTAAAATATTACCTACTTGTTTTAGTATGGCTCACTGGCTCACACAACGATGAGTGTTTTTAGTTAGTGTCAAGTATTAAAAGTCTTCAAGTTTGTGAATTCGAGTCGTAAACGTGGGTCAAAGTCACATTTTAGGTCAAGTTGTAGTCATTGTAATCCAAGTCATACTCTCAGTAAAGATTATTTTGGTGAAACGCGAATAGCATGTGTTTCATTGCAACATTTTGCTTTGTTGTTACACTCGCACACATTCACACTTAATGGTTAATAATCCACATTTATTACACATTTTGAGGGCCCGGTGGCGTAATCGGGAGAACGGTTGACTTTGATGCCAGAGGTACCGAGTTCAAACCGCCGTGCACCAATAGATTTTTCAATCAAAAAAATTAAGTGCGCTTTTCACAGTGGCCCTCCGGTGAAGGGAAAACATCGTTAAGAAACCAACAATCCCCGCATGGTGGTATGACACTATCTAGTGTCCGCCTGGCCAGCTACCACCCAAATCAAGTTAGAAAATCTGTCGCCAAACATCTAATGTGTTCCGGCAGCTATCTTTGTGAGCCAGTTCCCATTCTATAATAGGCCTAGCGTGCTTACCATCTTCGACCGCATCATCACTTAACAACAGGTGAGATAGTGGTCAAATGCTAGCCTATCAGATATAAAAAAAAACATTAACTCGCGGAATTTCATCGAGATCTGACGATAAACGTCTCAAACTGGCTACTGAAACTGACTCGCAGGGAATGGGTGTCGGTTGTTTTAGTTTTTAAACTATCTTAATTATTGAAATTAACATGAACTTTGTCCACAGAACCTCGGCACGAAGCCAACCTGCGAACAACTAATGTCAGCGGGAGATTCATGCCCCATCTGTCACGACGAGTACACGACTCCGGTGCGGCTCGGCTGTACGCACATCTTCTGTGAGTTGTGTATCTCTGCGTGGCTGGACCGGGAACATACGTGTCCTCTCTGCCGGGCCAAGGTGGCTGACGAACCTACCTGGAGAGATGGCTCCACTACGTATGACTTCCAGTTGTATTAATTACCAACACTTACTTACTTACTTACCGTCTACCGCCTGCTTACAGCAATAATTATGACATTAAATTACTGCTCAAATTACCGCGTTGCACTAGAGTTTACCTAGATATGACATTACCGTCTTATATGCCATATTGATTGACATTGTAAAATTATGGCCATAAATCGTGGTTACACCTAGGTTTTGTTTGAATTATGGCCATAATTATTGTCATATCACGGTAGTGTGGTCGCAGCATAAGCGAATGAGGTATGTCAGGATCGTAGCATGTGGAAAGAAGTAGTCTCTGCCTACCTCAACGAGAAAAAGGTGTGATTTTGTGTATGTATGTATATTGTTAAGTTGTGACATTTTTTTTTAGTTTACTTCTTAAGAATAGATTTTCATATGAGGCCCCCGGTGTAGACATTTTATGAGGAGTGTAATTATTGTTTCCTGTCATACTTGGCGTTGGCAAAATTAATGATATCGGTCAAACTTGGCGTTAAAAAAATGTTTTCGGTCAAACTTGGCGTTAACAAAAGTCATGTTTACTGTCAAACTCGGCGTTAACAAAATTAATGTTTAGACAACATTAATTTTGTTAACCCGTGAGTGTAAAGCTGTTTTAAATAACTATAAGAATGAAATAGTGAAACACGCTATTTAAGAGTACTTTTAGTGTTTTCACTTTTAGGAGTTGACGCCTTCTGGTTTATTCTGTATTCTGAAGGCGCAGGCCAGATAAAAGATATAAGGTTGACGAGGTCGTGGCGTGTTATTGATTTACTTTCACACAAAATGTAGGGAAATTTTACGAGGAAAGAGAAAGAAAAATCGTTTATACAGCCGTCCTCAAGTTACTAACAGATGATATAGGTACACAAAAATTATTGACATCTTGACAAAAAAAAAAACAAAACAAATAGGATGCATTCCTTTTTGTTTTGTTTTCGTATGTGTGTATGAGTATGTGATGATATATGTGTATATGAGGTGCACAAATGCAGCACAAATGTCTAGATTTTTCGCCTCATCATACCCTAAAAAGAGCGGGATTTAATTAATTTTAATAATCGGCGTTAGTCCTACTCCCGCTCTCTTAAACTTCAAAACTTGAATAAAATAGATATAATAACATAAATTAACAATAACAGATAATTGATACTCATAGAATCAATAATAAATAGGAATTTAAATAGGATTTAAAAAAGGAATTTAAAGGATGCAAAACATATAGAGAGGAAGTATTTGTCTTACGTGTACGTACTTCTAATTTAGCTAGCGCCTAAAATGTTGAATGAATCGTTGTCTCGTAAATCGTGACTTAAGCTTGCGATTATAGGAGTGACGGAACATTTCACGCCAAACAATCGCTTAAACGTAATAGTATTTACGATTTGTATATGGCTATGTATTTAAGCTCAATCAGTTGTAGTCATTTTAGAGTGGCAGGGCTTCTGATAATCCGCCTGGGGCGGTACAACCACTTTGTCAGTTATTCGGCTGTGAAATAGGAATGTTTTTACGATTTGAATGGCAAAGTGTCCAGTAAAATTAAAGGACATTACACTACAACCATCGGGAGTGCGTTGTGCTTGTTCGATTTTCCTAGTGTATAAAACTGCATACACAGAAATGTCCGCTTTTCCTAGTGTATAAAACTGCATACACAGAAATGTCCGCTTTTCCTAGTGTATAAAACTGCATACACAAAAATGTCCGCTTTTCCTAGTGTATAAAACTGCATACACAGAAATGTCCGCTTTTCCTAGTGTATAAAACTGCATACACAAAAATGTCCGCTTTTCCTAGTGTATAAAACTGCATACACAAAAATGTCCGCTTTTCCTAGTGTATAAAACTGCATACACAAAAATGTCCGCTTTTCCTAGTGTATAAAATTGCATACACAAAATTGATGCATTTTAAGCCCTTTCTTCTAGTTTAGTAGAAAAGCCCAGATCATGTGATATAGGCCTAAAGGGTATTTAGGTAAGATTAACATTATTTAAAGATATAATGTTCACAAATAACTATTGTCATTAACATTGTTGAAAGATGTTTACAATAACTATTGACATTAACATTATTTAAAGATATACCCAATGTTTACAAATACTATTGTCATTAACATTTGAAATCATTAAGTAAATCATAATTATGTAAAATAATACTGTTAATAAATTTATTGATTAAGTAAGTTTAGGAGAGTCTGATAAATAATGATGCGCTAATAAATAGTTATGAGATGATGTGCAGTCTTCGTTGTATGAAATGGATTTATTCTTTATTTTTGTAATTGTAATAATAGAGATATGTTATATTCTAATATTGTTTTTTTAAGTGTTACTACACTTTATATTTTTGTACATTGCTATATATAATCCAAAATTTTACCGTGCCGACGGGAATCGAACCCAGAGCTCCCGGGAAACATGCCTAGGTGCTGTAACCAACTAAGCCACAGTACGATCGTATATCAAATATCAATGCGACGAAATTAATGGACAATAGGCCATATCGATATACGACAGTATCGATATACGACAGTATCAAAAAATCGAAGATTTGATGATTTTAGGGGAAAATATATATTTAAACACTAGTTTAGTTTTATAAATTGAGATTTTTAAGATTTTCAATATAATAAAACATTAAAATACTGCAATCGGCCATATTGATTGAAACACCAATCACAGCGCATGACGTCACGCCTAGGTCCTCTTATGAGGTTTTCTTGAAAATGTTATTAATTTTTCGAAAACCCATGTGTATTCATTGTCACAGATTATATAACAGTTACTACGTTAAGTATGTCATTGACCTATGCGTGACGTCACAGCCGACGCCATGACACATGTGAGCTGTTTTCGCGCACTATTGGAAAAATATTTAAAAAAATTGCTTTTAACTTCGTTAAACTTAAGTTAATTAGAAGATCAGAGATATGACAATAAACGTCTCATACTTGCTACTGAAATTGACTCGCGGGTCATGGAAGTCGGTTGTTTTAGTTTTTAAATTATCTTAATAATAATTAAGTTAATAACTCTACATCGATGGCAAGGGCCCTTTGAAAATAATTTGTCTATATCTCTTAAAGCTACTCAGTTCCCTTGTATACATCGTGTTACATCTTAATTTATCACCTTTATAATAAACACACTATAATATAATATCCGTATCTAGAAATATAAAAACATTATAAATACTCTGCTGTATACTTTAGAATATCTTCGTCTATTTGGATATTTGTCTCTATGACAAATATTGTGTTCTCAGGAAAGTTTGCGTTTGACCACTATCTCGCCTGGTGGTAATTGATGATGTGGTATGGTCGAAGATGGTGAACACGTTATGCATAGAATGCTCAGGGGCCTTATTCAGTATGACCATTTTAAAGTCTTACCCTGCCGTGTTACGTTATCTCCGCGTTATGGTATTCTCTATGCCAATTAAAACGCGGTAGGGTAAGGTTATGAGCGCGTTTTGAGCTGTCAAAATATCGTGACATATGAGGACGTGTAACGCGCGCGTTTTGTATAATTTACCTATAGTGTGGCATACAGAATACAATTTTTCAATAACGTGACGTGGCGCGTTAAGGAACGCGTTATCTCATTGGTCATACTGAATAAGGCCCCTGAATGGACTTTTAGTCAGTTCAATAAGTCACATAATAGTCCCAAAAATAATGATATGCCAAAACATAGGGAAAACAGTCCATAAAGAATAATTAAATAGCCTGAAAAACAGATTTATTTTTGGTACATTCACAGAATAATGAATAGTACAAGGTACATTTAAACTTCGCTCACCTATTTTGAAGATCATAAAATTATCTATAGAGAATATGAAAAATATGTTTTATAGTTTGATTTTAAATTAATTTTATTGTGATACAAAAATAATCGCAAGATTAAAAAAATATTTAGTTAAGAAATGTATTATTTAATAGGAATTTAGTACTAAATAATAACCAAAAATATAAACTTGAGTTGAATTCAAATAATGTCTCTTCTCAAGAAGTGAATTGACAATATAGTGTAAATGTATAAAGTGTATAAATAGAAGGTGGATTTTACTAATAATTTTGACATACTATTTTATAATAATTTAATTCATTCACTTCCTGTAGACTCTTGTATAGAACGCACGTACTTACGTACTCATATAGTAAAGGGTTTAACGTGCCCCCCACGTTTTCTGTGGTGCCCTCTAATGACCCCCCTATGAACAGCAAGATTTTTCGTAAAGAAAAGCGATAATGTTTGTCTTTTCCATTAATAATTACGCAAAATTCTAGTAGGTAGGTTCGGTTTTGCATCCGAATGGTGTAGATAAGACAGACATGACGTCACCGTTTGTCTATACTAAACTCTTGCGCCTTGTAATTTCTCTCCACACAAAGAAGACTTGATAAAATGAACATTCCAAATTCTTAAGACGTGGCATCCCCTTTTAATATGTATAAAATGTACCCACTTAATTAAGTTACCTTAAGTATTATTGCGTACTGAAAATGATATTTTAGGTGAAATAAGAAATGTATAAAATAAACTTAATTTATTGTAGATATTTGTTTATGACAATTATTTCCTATATCCCATACATAGTAAATCAAAGTTAGCTTGTGTTATATAATATATTATTACTTGCATTTTACGAGCCTGCGTCAGCTTCCTCGAAAAGTATACATAGTGAATCGTGTACTGTGCACAATGCATTGAGAAATAAACTTGTATTGGTTGAACGTCCGATTCCGAAAGATAGCGCTAGCCAATCAGATTACGTTATTTGTAAGCTATCTTGGCGACTATCCAATAAGAGAGCGCATTCTGGGCGCCTGGCCAATCGAAACGCATTGTGGATAGGTAAAAGTTGGCAGAATGTATTTCGAACACATGAAATGTCTACTGGCAACTCTATTAAGTTTATTGTTCGATTAGTAGTTTGAATGGACTGAGCTAATCGCGAGCAAGTTCTCACTACCCACATTATTGTATTCTTCATTTTACACGACACACTACATATAAATGCTATAGTGAAATGTAACAGAGATATCTATTTATGAGAAGAAGAATAAGGATAAATGTTTTATAATAAATATTAAAACCGCTGCACTCATTGTAAAATTGTTATACGAACATTGATTACGACTGTTAAAATAAATCTGGCAAGCTTATCTGAAGCTTTTGCTTCTGAATTTAAAATATAAACTATCGCAATAGATGTAATATTGTAACAGCCAAATATGATAAATCCGCTTATAAGTAAGATATTTGATTAAATTAGACGTAAAAGTAAACTGTTGTTAATCGTGAATATTGATATTGTCTTGAAAATTGTATAGAATTAACTTTAAAAAACTTATATTGTATAGAATAAGTTCTCGAAAGGAGTGCCTACTATACCGAGTGTAGGCAAGTCAAATGTTGTAGCATTTATGGATGATAATAAATACGTCAAGCAGCTGTCTATGTATTTGTTTCTATTAGCTAGTTTCCTTTTCAACCGGCTTCCAAAAAGGCGGAGATTCTCGATTCCTCTGTATGTTTTTTGTTTGTTACCCGATTACGCCGCCAATTGTGAACCGATTTGTATGATTCTTTTTTTCATAGGTAGGGTTCAATGTTCATCTCCAATGTGGTCCCATGTAAATTTGATCAAGATCTAGTATCTCCAGATATGACGATAAATGTCTCCAACTTGGTACTGAAACTAACTCGCACGGCATGGAAGTCGATAATTTTTAAACTACCCTAAATATAAAATAGAGAAAATAATAATTTTTATTAAAAAAATAATATTTGGAGAAAACTTTAGATTGCCAGTCACTATAGTAGGGTCAACATAATAGATCACATTTGACATCTGTCAATCTTAGCTTCATAGTAAGGTGACTTGCTTAAAAACGTCGATTCAATTGATGAATCGATACGCATCAACACAAACAATAATTTTAGTTTGATGTTATTCGAAATAACCAATTTTCCGGCAGCTCTAAATGAGAAATACAATTAGCATTTACATTATTCAGTGTTATTTACTTGTTTGTTTTGCGTTTATATGAAATTGATGACACGTTAATACAAATTATACAAATCGGAAATTGTACATATTTAAACGATTTTATATGTATTTGTGGATTAGAATTTAGCTCCATCCATCCAAAATGGCCCAATAAAAAAAAAAACATACTCAAACTAGAACTGTCCCGCGGCTTCGCCCGCGTTATAACCTTCTTTTATTTACTTAAAACTTTTCTTTTGTAAAAACGATTCTATCATTAAGCACATCAAATAAGAATTAGCCAAATCGGTTCACCCGTTTTCATGTTATCGCGTGACTAAGGCAATTCTGAATTCATATTTATAAAACCCTAAAAACCTAAATTTACAGACTTTGTTACCTACCCCATTTCGAAAAATCCTACAACACGTACTTTATCCTATCTTGTTTCGCCATACAAACTTTGAATCCCCGTTCCGTATCCGGGAGGAATTTTCAGAAAATCATTTCCGAGCGGGTACTACGTCATAATAACTATCTGCATTCCGAATTTCAGCGCAATCCGAAACAATATTGATTTTTAATTAATGTCGAATAAAACGACTATCCCAACTTTGAACCCCCGCTTCATCCCCTTAAAGGGTGTATTTTGAAAAATTCTTTCTTAGCGAATACCTAAGTCAAAATAACTATCTGCATGCCAAATTTCAGCGCAATCCGAAACAATATTGATTTCAGACTTTGTTACCCTACTTTACCTTTTTAGGGGTGGAATTTCGAAAAAGCCTGAAACACGTATTTACTAACTTAAGTACTTGTGTTAAATTTCGAATATAAAAGACTATCTAATATTTTTTTTCCATACAAACTATGAACCCCCGTTTCATCCCCTTCAGGGGTGAATTTTGGAAAATCCTTTCTCAGAGATCTGAAACTATATTGATTTTCACACTTTGTTACCCCATTTCACCCTCTTAGGGGTGGAATTTCGAAAAATCATAAAACATGTGTTTACTTATTTATGTCCTGAAGCACTTGTGTGTAGTTTCGAATAGAAAAGACTATCTAATAATGTTTCTCCATAGAAACTTTGTACCCCCGTTTCATCCCTTTAAGGGGTGAATTTTAGAAAATCCATTCTTAGCTGATATTTACGTCATAATAATAAAACTACCTGTATGCCAAATTTCAGCGCAATCCGAAACAATAATGATTTTCAGACTTTGTTACCCCATTTCACCCTCTTAGGGGTGGAATTTCGAAAAACCCTAAAATACGCGTTTACTTATTTATGTCCTGAAGCACTTGTGTGAAGTTTCGAATAGAAAATACTATCTAATAATGTTTCTCCATAGAAACTTTGAACCCCCGTTACATCCCTTCAGGGGTGAAATTTGAAAAATCCTTTTTCAAAGGTAACTAACGTTGTAATAATTATCTGCATGCCAAGTTTTAGCGCAATCCGAAAAAATATTGATATTCACACTTTGTTACCCCATTTTACCCTCTTAGGGGTGGAATTTCAAAAAAGCCTGAAACACGTATTTACTTTTTTTTGTACTGAAGCACTCGTGTGACGTTTCGGATAGAAAAGACTGTCATCTTGTTTTTCCGTACATACTTTAAATCCCCGTTTCATCCCCTTCAGGGGTGAATTTTGGAAAATCCTTTCTCAGAGGGAACTATCGTCGTAATAACTATCTGAATGCCAAATTTCAGCGCAATCCGAAACAATATTGATTTTCAGTCTTTGTTACCCCATTTCACCCTCTTAGGGGTGGAATTTCGAAAAACCCTAAAATACGCTTTTACTTATTTATGTCCTGAAGCACTTGTGTGAAGTTTCGAATAGAAAAGACTATCTAATAATGTTTCTCCATAGAAACATTGAACCCCCGTTTCATCCCTTCAGGGATGAAATTTGAAAAATCCTTTTTCAAAGGTAACTAACGTTGTAATAATTATCTGCATGCCAAGTTTTAGCGCAATCCGAAAAAATATTGATTTTCACACTTTGTTACCCCATTTTACCCTTAGGGGTGGAATTTCAAAAAAACCTGAAACACGTATTTACTTATTTTTGTACTGAAGCACTTGTGTGAAGTTTCGGATAGAAAAAACTATCTAATCTTGTTTCTCCATACAAACTTTGAACCCCCATTTCATCCCCTTAAGGGGTGAATTTTGAAAAATCCTTTCTTAGTGCACCTCTACGTACTAAGACAAATATACCCTCCAAATTTCAAGTCTCTACGACCAGCGGTTTAGGCTGTGCGTTGTCTGTCAGTGAGTCAGTCAGTATGTCAGGACAAAGATTCTTATAGTATTAGAAGATGTACCTATATGGATCCAACGTTTAGTAGTTTATCGTTAGTTTTTTAACCCAAATTATTATTGATTTTAGTTCCTATTTAATTATTTTTGTATTTTTTTTAGTCAAAGAATAATATTATGTGTTAATTACAATCACAGTGTAGTATGTAGTATTTTTATAGTTTAACATCCTTCACATGTAATCATTGCATTCGATTCAACCTATCGACTGATCAATCTTTTGATTTTTTGGTAGCATCCCTAGTGTTTATAAAATAAAAGTGTTCACTGGCGGTAACCTTGTACTGACGTTTAGTTATTTAGAACAAAAAATTTTTTATTACAGTGCCACAAGTATAACTTGGCGGTGGTGGTTTTTGGAACTAATTCTTTTAATTGAAACTGTGAGTTTGACGTTTGAGAGATTACCGCGACATTATTGTTGATAAATCTGCTACATTAAAATAGTTCAATAAGGCCAAAAGTAATTAAAAGTGGTTTAAGAGAAACTATTATCAAAGTACAAAGTAGTATCAAAGCACAGTGGCGCACAGGCAAGCCAAGTTATACTTGCCGGAATGTATGTTTAAAATGAATTATTAGTCAAAGTAAATCGTAAAAACGCTTTCTTTTGTAATTATTAGAATAATATTTGCAGTGGAACCACACATTAGGTCATAGTTACTAAGAAAACATAATTATAAGCTTAGCTATTCTGTAGATCCCCACCGATCACAATCAATTTGAAGTCAATATAGTATAATAATATGATCTATTGTATAAAATAATAATGATCTATATATATAATAATATAATATTTTAAACCACCCCGACTGATTTATGTACAATCTTTTCATTAAAAGCATTCAAATGACTCTAAACACGACTTTTAAAATCTGAGCTGTAAGTTAGTGAGGATTTGAGTATTCTGTAGAGTACAGGAGATGTCCCAGCATCAGGTCAATGCTTCACTGTTCTTACAATATCGTCGAAGAAGAAGATTTTCGAATTGATCAGACCTATGAAAGTTGATTTCATAGCGCAATTAACTAGAAAAAAGCTCATAGTTTTATAACGATCGAACGAATTTTCATGAATCAAAGCTAAGAACACTCTCGATGAAGACATCTATCAAACAAAAACTATCAATAATAAAATCAAAATCGGTTCATCCGGTGGGTGCTAAGATGCTGCAGACAGATACACACGTTAAACGTATAATACCCCTACTTTTTGCGTCGGAGAACGCCGTAAGGTTACGTTACGGCGGCAGATGTTCTCCTTGGTGGTAAGCTACTTTTTGGTAGATTTAATGATCTCACTACCTCTGTACGAAAACTCATGATTCATGAATACACATAAAACGTTCATTGGTAGGTATATAGCTAGGATTAGAACCAACGACCGTCGGGTCAGAATCAGGGTAACTATCCTTTACGCCAAAGGGCCGTCCAATATTACGTAAGTATTATGAAACAAAGTCCATCACTGCGTCTGTCTGACTGTTGGCAATAATCTCAATAGCTACTGAACGGATTATCCTGCGGTTTTCACCAATAGCCATAGTGTTTATGAGGAAGGTTTAGTTAGCATGATTAATTAAGGTTTTGTGTAAATTGGTTGAAATATGACGATGATTGTTAAATATGTTAATATTTTATATTCGATGCAACAAACTGATGCAAATGTTGTAGGCATATATGTTCTACCCGTGCGAAGCCGGGGCGGGCTGCTAGTATATATATATATATATATCTGTGGTGGCTTCCCAATACACTATCCAATATCTTCAAATCAGCCTCGGACGTAGCCTGACTAACATCTTCTAGGGCCAGATGTTCTACGACATAAAATGAATGAAAGGAAAACAAAACAACAGTTAGATTCTCTTATATTTTATAATCATCATAGTTTACAGTTTATGATTCACATAGTATAATTACTATCACTTACAATATTCCGCCTACAATCGTGAAAAATTAAATAATTTAGATCATTAATAGTAATTATTATTCAAAGTATCACAAATATCTGATAGAGTAAAGGGCCCCGAGCCGAACATCGATCACCAATCCAATCGGTCCGGCTCGAGGTCTCCGATACGGCTCGAAAGCGCAAAGCATCTATCGAATACATCTAGGGCTGCCGGTCGGAGACGGTACGTTCACTATCACTGAACTAGATCACAGTTCATCCGAGTCGCAGGTTGGCACGGGCCGCGATCGAGCTAACTAGAGAGAGCTAGACCGTCCGACTCCACTTAACAATAATTCGTTTCTCACTTCAGTCTGTTCACGCGGCACAGAACGTCATCGGAGGTTAGGTTAGGAAGGCGAGGGGGCGCGCGCGGGGGCCGGGGCGGGGGCCTCTACGTCCGGCGGGGGGCCCGCGGAGCCGTACAGGAACAGGCTGCGCAGGCGCGCGGCGCGGGACGAGGTGGAGGGCGCGTCGTCGGGCCAGGAGGCGGCGCTGCAGGTGTCGGAGGCGGCCACGTCGGCCGTCACCTCAAGCCGGTGCGCCGCGGGCGAGGGCGCCGACTGCCCGCCCAGCGAGCCCGCGAGCGCCGCCAGCGAGGGCGCGCGCGCCTCCGCCGCGCCTGACCCCGCCGACAGGGACGCGTCGCCTGGGGACAAACATGCTCACTGTTACCAAGGGCGCATACAGAATGATTTTCTTTTCTCTTTGACGTGACAACGTCTAGTAAATCGATGAACGGCGGCTGCATGGATGCACGAAAAAGTGTCCCGTTACGCTGACTGTACGCATGCGCCGATTTCATCAATGTTTTGTTGTATGAATGTGAATATGTATATGCATATGAACATGACCATCAATGTTTTGTTATGACGCTGTCAGTGAGACACTGTCAGAGTAAACAAGCCGCATATGTAATAAGATTTTTTTTTTTTAGTTTCTTTATGGTTCCACACGATTAGTGTACTTAGCCAGTGTCAAGTATTGAAATTTTTCAACTTTTTATGAATTTTAGTCGTAGAGATGAGTCAAAGTCACTTTTCAGGTCACTTGTCAAGTAAAAGTCTAGTCTAAGTCATACCTTCAGTAAAGATGTGGTGTTTACTGAAGATTATCAGTGGAATTTTGGTGAGAACGCAAATAGCATGTTTTTCAACATTGTGCTGTTTCCCTACACTCGCACATATTCACCGGCACTTAATGGTTAATAATCCACATTTATTACACATTAACTCGCGGAAGAAAACAAGTTTTAGGAAAAATACAATGAGATCACACAAACTTTTCCACGTTCCTGCCAAAAAAAAAACCGTAATAAGATTTATTTCGTAAAAAATATAGCATCTTATCACAGATTATATAGTTACTGACCTTATTGCCAACAGTAATATAAATGAGATCAAATAAAATGTACATTATTTAGCTAGGTAGCTAAGGTAGGTTAGGTACAAGTCGATCATTGGCAGCCGTGCTAGGTCGCACCTGTGTTACAACTGTCTACCTCTTTCTTCCGTGTAGTAACATAACAAAATATATAATTTTACATACTAAATATACGACACGTTGTCATGCTAGAATCAATAAAATAAACGGAATCATTTATCATCAATAAACACTTTTATTCATGTTCATTGATTATTTTAGACCACTGGTTGTTATATACATATATATAATATATATTTTATGATTATAACTAACACACGAAATTTTATTACAATATAGGCTGAACTGAGACAGGAGTAAACTGTTTCCAAACAGGTAGAATTTAACATCCACCTTTTTGCCGCTCGATACAATTTTACCCACCTGTTGCTTCACTTGGAGTGTTAAGGAGTATTTTATTAGAAGGAAAAATAAAATAAATCCTCCAAATTAATCTAAAGACTAGTGGCTACTGCACCCAACATAATGATGTATGAAGAAGGGCGACATCTCTGCGATTGCAACTGAAATGATCTCACTTACCAACATGACCGAGTACATTCTAGCATTCAGTGTTCAAACTCGAGAGGTATCAGCATTTGAAGTAACTCTATCTCTGCACTCTTCTCTCGGTCTGCCACCAATACAACAGAAAGCATTTTGTTAGATACACTTACCGATGTCAGAGTTCTAAAGCCGAGCAGAGTATGTTAGTGAAAGAAATTCTGGTCTACGATGACTTACCTTTGACAATACTTGGAACTATGGCTTTTATGCATAAAGTACGTGGTACTTTGTCGCCGGATCTTTTGCATCGCCGATATTGGATCACTCGGTTGTGCCTGTCTGAGTTAATGTTATGTGAGGGGTGGGAGAGGGGGGATTTGGGGGAACTCTTCATCTCGCTGTACTGTATGTACTCACCAATGCTAGACTCGAGGTACGGTAGTCGGTAAACATTAAAGTGCGTACAAACTATGTTACATAACATGTTATATAACAAGTTTCCGATAATGTTGACACGGAATGTTATAAAACATGTTATTAATGTGTACAACAATGTTATATTAGTCACGTATTAGGGTGTTGTTTCATACTAACAGTCAAATTTATCTAACATATAGGTAACGTCCCTTTTATTTTTCTAGGTATATACAAACCGATGCTAGCCTTCAGTCTCTTTAAAGTAACGTCAAAATCAAGTACGCGGTGATTTTGATTTACGTATCACCGTCTTCTTTCAACAAAGCAATCTTCCAGTTTCCCTCTCGTTCTTACATCGAGGACATAGATAGGTAACTTCCCTCTTCTGTCTCCTGCTCCTTTCTAGTATAGCTATAGACTGACCGATGCTGGGCTCCAGACTCTTTAAGTAACGTCAAAATTAAATACGCGGTGATTAACATATCATCGTCTCCTTTCAACACAGCAATCTTCCAGTTTCCCTCTCGTTCCCACATCTATCTAGGACATAGATAGGTAGCTTCCCTCTTACTCCTATCTAGTATTTCTATTTACTGACCGATGCTGGGCTCCAGTCTCTTTAAAGTAACGTCAAAATCAAGTACGCGGTGATTTACATATCACCGTCTTCTTTCAACACAGCAATTTTCCAGTTACCACCTTTGTCCTACATCTATAGATAGGACATAGATAGGTAACTTCCCCTTCGCTATTATATATCTAGAGTCTAGATGCAAAAAGAGAACCGTCGTGGCTTCATAATGAACTAACATACAAAGGTGAGGAAGGAAAGTATATAAGTTCCTAGTACGACCCGTAAACGATAAGAGAAGATACCTACCAAGGCGTCAAACGCTTTTAGTCGTATTGGCAATGACAGAGCAATGTTGTCAAGGTTCTCTGTTTGCGCAGATTCTAGTACTTATAGAATACATACATACAATCACGCCTTTTTCCGTCGGGGTAGGCAGAGACTACTTCTTTCCACATGCTACAATCCTGACATACCTTTTTCGCTTCTTCCACTTTCATGAGCGTCTTCATACATGCTCGCCGGTTATAGGTACATTTGACTTGGCCTTTGTTTAAAACGTCTCCGATCTGGTCGTGATACGTTCGCCTAGGTCGGCCTCTACCGGCTACCCCATTCACACACGTCTCATAAATCTGTTTCGTCAGTCTTTCTTCATCCATCCTCTCTAGATGTCCAAACCATCTAAGCATCCCTTTCTCAATGTTTGTCACTACATGTTATAATATAAGTATATAGTATATACTGACCGATGCTGGGCTCCAGTCTGCGCGAGGCGGCGTCGAGGTCGGCCCCGAGGTCGGCGTCGTGCGGCGGCGCGCGCGCGGCGGGCGGCCCGGCGCAGCCCCCGGCGCGGCACAGGGACACGGGCACCACTCCGTACACGTAGAACAGCAGGATGGGCACGCCGATGCCGACCGCCAGCCCCGCCACCAGGGGGGATACTACCAGCTGGAAATAGATAACACATTTGTTAAGAATCAAAGAATCAAAGCATTTATTTAGTATGTAGGCAGTATAAATATACGCACATATACACGTCAAAATCATAAATCATAAAATAAATCATAACCAATTATCAAGTAAACATAGCAAAAGCAGAATTTAACGCTTTGAATTAGAAAAAAAAAGTAATGAACCATTCAGCTGTCATCCAATCGTTTACGTCAGAATATTAAAAAAAAATTAAAGTAGGTTAAAACCAACCATACATGTAAGTGTGTGTTCCAGTACTTCAGACAATTTTTATATAAAAAAAATAAAAAAGTGTTACGGTGGGAACCTATCGATCATCAATCGGTGCCCGGTCGATGGGCGTTCGATAGATGTAGTAACTGTCCATCGAAGCTAACCGTTCTCATTCGACCATCAATCGACGGCGTCGGTCGACGGTCGATCGATTGGTATAGTTGTATAGCACCATTAAGGGACTTTAAAAAGAAGGAGGTTCTCGATTTGCTAGCACTTTTGGTTGTTCTTTACTTTAGATCTACGTCATTTGTTAACCGATTTGGAAAATTCCTTTACTGTTTCAGAGGGGTGTACTTCCCGTTTGGTACCATTGTAGGTACAATTAATTGAAATCTGATGAATAACTACTGAGATGAACACAACGAAACTTGCTACTGAAAATGACTACCGAAGTCACTTTTTTTAAACTTTTAAACGATCTTAATTCTTTAATCATATAGCTGCAGGCATGATTGCGCACATAGAAATAGGTTAGAACTCCCATACATTTTGAATGTTATTTAATTTTTACGTTTCCAAACCCAAAGTATTAGATAGTATTTGTTAAATCCCCCATAGACATACTATGTGAAAAGGTCATGTATCTATTTCGGTTAAGGAGTACAGCCCAGTAAAGTGCGGAAAGACGGTTGGATGGACAGCGAAGTTTCAGTAGTAAACTAATAAAAATCCGTTGGTACCTTCTTCTTTTTAAATAAAACTGGCCAAGTGCGAGTCAGCATCGCGTCTCCTATCGCACACTTAGGGAGGGTTCCGTACAATACGAAACATAACAGAGTTTCAACCTCATATATTTGATTAATTTATATTACCAAGAATATTTGGTTTGGTCGCGATCTAGAAAGACGGGGCTCGTTTACTAGCGCCATCTATGTCATTTTGCCGAAACTAATTAGATAGATGGCGTTTAAAAACACGTTTTTTGTATGGGGACCCCCTTTAATTTTTAACTTTATTTTGTTTTTAGTATTTGTTGTTCTAGCGGCAACAGAAATACACCATCTGTGAAAATTTCAACTGTCTAACTATTACGGTTAATGAGCTATAGCCTGGTGACAGACAGACAGACAGACGGACAGCGGAGTCTTAGTAATAGGGTCCCGTTTTACCCTATGGGTATGGAACCCTAAAAAAGCTTACTAACAGTGTGTGTTGCACATTACTAGTAGTCTTGTTAACTTCTCCAACTAAGCTAAATATGCTTGTTTCTGGTGTGGGTTCACATCAATAGTTCAATGGGGTGGAGATCCAAATCACGCGCGACCTCTGACGCCCTATTGCCGATTTAGGTACGTAACTGTAAGATAAATAAGATCGTTTAAAAAACTAAAAAGAAGCGACTTCAAATACCGCGCTATTAATTTTCAGTACCAATTTTGAGCTGTTTATCTCCATATCTCTAGACCTCGATAAAATTACCATGGTACACTTGGAATATTTCCTTTCCAACAAAAAAATAATAATCAAAATTGGTTCATAAACGACGAAGTTATCCGCGAACAAACATAAAAAAACATATACCTATACGGTCGAATTGAGAAACCTCCTCCTTTTTTTGAAGTCGGTTAAAAAGAGTAACTTACCGCTGCCGCAACAGCCGCGGCCACGGCCGCTCTTCTCTTGGCAGGGCTGGCCCTCCTTAGCCGTCGATGCGCGCGGCGGCCGGCCCACAGCGGCAGTCCTACGAGCAAAGCCGGCAGCGCCACGCCCGCCACCACGGCGATGCCGAGAGGAGCACCGGCCAGCGTGCCTAGCTGCCACAGGAGCTTCTTCTTGCGGGACCAGGGCTTCTTGCCCCAGAATGTACAGCCGCTCGGACTGCAATTATATTACACACTTTTATTAAATACATATACCTATATATTCTGTGTATATCTAGAGATCGACTACGATAACATGGCCCGCCCCTCCAAAATTCAAAAACGTTTGAAAGTATTTGTGAAAGTATTTACAACGCACCACCACGCATGTGTGCGTGCTGGTACTGCCGGTTCCGCGACATTGCATACATAATTAAATAACTCCTAATTATGAACGTACTTTGTACCAACCAACACTGCAAAAAAAGTTTCTATGAAGTTTATAAGCAATACTTTCCGTTAAGTTAGGTTGGCTACAAAGCGCGTTCATAATTCGGGCATCAACAATGTAGGGAAGTGCCTACTCTTATAACGTAGTAGTGATTCAGTACTCTGTTACTCTGCTACTGAAGACGAATAATTACAGCTACATACAAACTCTTTCGTAAGGATGTGACTACACACATTAAAACAGTAATTTGGAGGGGCGGGCCATGTTATCGTAGAAGATCTATACCTATGTATTGGCCGGTTGCACGGTTTGGTGTATACTGTAAGTGTAGCATGCAATGTTTTTGAATAAATCCATTAAATATATAATTGATATAATTTAAACTATATAATAAAAATATATAAAAAATATATATAATTAAAAACTAAAACAACCGACTTCCATGTCGCGCAAGTCAATTTCAGTAGCAAGTTTGAGACGTTTATTGTCATATCTCTAGAGATACTTACTTATCAGATCTCGATGAAAGTACAATGGGTGGTATCATTCTAATTGTGTTTAATCCCTTGGAAATGTACCCAGCCAATTAAAAAAAATAATCAATCGAATCGGTTCACAATTGACGGAGTAATTGCGTAAAATACATACAAAAAAAATAATAAAAACATACAGACGAATTGAGAACCTCCTCCTTTTTCGAAATCGGTTGACAAGGTATCTCAACTGAGCGTAGGAGAAATACTTAATCAAGTCCCGAAACCGTTTTGCATTTGATTTGATTGAATATTATTTAGAGTATTCTAGACCTAGCGTATTTACCATCTTCGACTACATCATCGCTTAACACCAGGTTACATAGTGGTCAAACACTAACCTATACGGAGTTTGTGAAAAACTGGAGAGACAGGTAGAATTGTGGTGCTACACTATGATGTCAACAGCTACGCCAAGACATTAGTGCTACGCCGTAGTCATCGCTAGCGCTACACGAGGGGAAGATGCGGGCAAGGGAGGCATTCTATTTCAACACTGATTAAGAATAGACGTGTGTCGCATAAGATTTATAGAATTTATTATTATACGTGATTTGTAACCAAAGGAAAGGTGTCTCATGGGCTCTCTAATGCCCCATCCAGACTCTCCACGAGGCTACACGAGGGGACGCGATTGCGAGAGTGAGGACGGTGCTCTCGTGTCTCCTCGTCTTTCCTTGCCTTGCCTCGCTGTTGCTCCGCTTCGTGTCGGTTTTTCGGGCGCGAGTCAAAGGACGCGAGGGGGCGAGGCAAGACAATCAACTATACTCTCGCGCTCGCTACCTTTGTTATCGACTGCGTAACTTTTTTCTCTTGTGGAGATAGATGTTTTTTGTATTGTAGGTATACAGGAGTTAAAGAACAAAAACAAATTGCGACTTTTACAGGGCACCTAAGAAAGAAAATAGATTTAAATAAATCCGGTGCCGGTCACGTCCATCTTGAAGTAGACATCAGTCCCGCGACACTGCATACATAATTAAAAAACTCAGAATTATGAACGTACTTTGTACCAACCAACACTGCAAAAAAAAAATAAGCATAATACCGCAGATTATATAATAGTCACTACGTAAATAATACTTTCCGTTGTTAGGTTGGCTACACAGTACGTTCATAATTCGGGTATCAACAATGTAGGGAAGTGCCAGCTGTTATAACGTAGTAGAGTGATTCAGTACTCTGTGGAAGTAGACGTAGCGGGCAACTGAATAAATCGAGAGTGTGGATGGCTAACACTCCTGCCGCCTGTACTCGCCAAGACTCGAGCCGAGAGCCTCTAGGAGGGTGTGTAGGGAGCACAACAGTAGTTACCTGAGATAGTGCAGGTCGGACACTTCCTTCATACACAGCCAGCAGAACTCCGCTCCGCACACACAGCACACCATGTGGTTACACGAGCCGTCCTCCACCTTCACTATCAGCACCGAACATCGCGGGCACGGCTTCACTTCTCCTGCAAATACATGCGAGCGTCTCAATGCCAAACACAATTAACGGGTCTCTGGGGTTTCACACTTGGCGATGAAGGGCGTAGTCGCGTGGTGCGGTTAGATGTACCCGACACTGCTATGGTGGAGAACTGGGCTGTGTTATAGGTATTTTTTTATGATTAAAGGTAACAGCACGACGCTCGCCTCATGGTAATCAATGACGACTACCTATTACAAATTACAGCGGCATGCAAAATTCTGGATAGCCAAAATTTTGCATGTCAATGAGCTGCGCCTGTTACCTCAAAACATAGAGATGTTACGTCTCACATGCTCTGTAATTTATTTTTTCTTTTTGGTAATTTTGCTTTTACTATGTAGATTGTAGATCTTACACATTTAAAATGTAGTTTTATATATATCAACTTTTAGGACAGATTTATGGAGACGCTTGAACATCGCTGATTGGCCGCAGAGCTAATTGAATGCTCAGTCAGAAGTCACCTGACAGCGTCGCGACCGCGCCTTAATGGGACCCCTTTTTGTTTTCCAATAATACAATTTACTTTTCACGCCACCGTGCCTATTTACGGTTTAATGAACGACTATCCTAGACACTGAAATTTCCATGAAAATAGCTCTCTGTGAAAGATATGATTGCAAGTGAGCAAATAACATGTCTCAGGTTTTGGCCAGATGAGTGTGAATCAAGAATATTGAGATTGTACGCATTCTTCAGAAGGCACTTCTAAATCTAAGTATAGGTTTCATCAAAACCCGATATATATACTAACGTTAGTCAAAGATATGCCTATACTTTATGTCTAAATAGTACGGGATGTATGTATAATGTAAGTATGCTTTATGTACGGGAAGTATATGGAATACCTATCTATCTCAAACATAATAATTAAGAGAGTTTAAAAACTAAAACAGCCGACTTCAATGCCCCGCGAGTCAGTTTCAGTAGCAAGTTTGAGACGTTTATCGTCATCTCTCTGGATATACTTATCAGATCTCGATGAAATTACAATGGGACCACCCCGGAAACGTACCCTACCGAGTACAAAAAGAATCATTCGAAGCGGTTCAGAATTGACGGAGTAATCGCGTAACATACACCAAAAAAAATACATACAGACGAATTGAGACCCTCCTACATTTTCGAAGTGTAAATGTGTGTAAACAGGACTCACCATGGTCTATATCAGAGTGTGAAGGTCTCGGCGCAGGAGGCGCCGGTTGCCGCGATCGTCTCGCCGCGTCGCAAGTTTGCGTCGGATGCCACGCCGCCTTACAATGGTAGCAGAAGGAAGCGCCGCAACCATTCGCCTGGCACGTTATCTTGGGACATGACGCGCAGCCCGTCGCCACTACTGCGAAACTGAGAGAAGAAATTACGTATTAATAACTGATTCATTAGGATACGATCTAGGTAGCGATGGTGGGAAGATGGTTTGCAAGTAAGAACTTAGAAAAAAATTACATGCTGTATGACAGACGGTACAGATTTGAGTGATATGTATGTAGGCTGATTGTGGTGGAGGCAAAGGTATTGACCGTAGGTACTGAATCGCGTATTCTCCAATTTCATTTCAGCGACTGTCTCGATGCCACTGTTTGTCGTTGTTGTTGTCGCTTCGGCAAGGATCTAGATACGCAAGGCAAACTAGTTGCGAATCGCTACTGTCACTGACCAATCGTGACGGGAGCAAACAGAGCCGCGCGTGGACATTCCGCCAAATAGACCTAAAACTGACTTCAGTTTGAACTATTATATATTCTGTGCATCTTGATCCACTATGCCTCTATCTCGATACGAGTCAGACGACAACTTCAATTAGATGGATGCTCGGAATTATACTGAAGTCTGGTATAGGGTTAAGCATTCGCACACAGAATCGAACTTTAGCACGCTAGGCCTAGAATGGGAATTACATATACATACTAATATTTTGGCCTTAATACTTAAAAAAAAATTGATTGTCTGTAAAGTCGGTTTACGGACGATAATTTGACGTGATAACGTCGTACGATCGTGCCTCTCTATCGCTTGTTCCGCGCTCTCGCTTTCACGCGGAACGGGACAATTTTTCATGCGTGCAGCCGGCTTTCATCGATTTATAAGATACGATACGTACGATACGTCAAAAAACTACATTAATTTTAACTAAACTACATTTGAATATGTTACCTGCAATCAGGAGCTGGACACCACCGTGTATCAGGGTCGGCGGCAAGCGCGCGACGAACTGAGAACTCCTCATACTTGTCGAACAACGTTTCATTGTCCACTATTCGTTTCACGTCTGTAACAATAAACAAACACAGTTTAATCTACGAGGGTCATTCAATAAATACTTAGCCTACAAAAAGTAAACGAAACATTTTTGAAAAGTGGAAATTTATTTTTCAACATAGTCTCCTTTTAGTTCGATACACTTAGCCCAGCGATGCTCCAACTTTTTTAACCCGTCCGAAAAATAGTTTTTGTCAAACTCTGCAAAATAGGCCTCCGTGGCGGCGATGACCTCCTCATTTGATCCATATCTATTCCCGGCGAGAGATTTTTTCAGATTAGGAAACAGAAAGAAGACACAAGGGGCTAAATGTGGAGAATACGGTGGATGGGGCGGGCAGCAATTCGTAGCGTAATTCGACCAATTTGGCCATGGCAACGGCAGACGTGTGAACCGGTGCGTTGTCGTGGTGAAACAGCACTTTTTTCCTAGCCAGATGGGGTCGTTTTTTCTTTAATTCGGCGTCAAATCGGCCCAATAAATCGGCATAGTAAAGCCCTGTAATTGTTTTACCCTTCTCGAGGTAATCGATGTAGATCACACCTTGTGAATCCCAGAAAGCGGTGGCCATAACTTTTCCGGCCGATTTTACAGTTTTCGTCTTCTTTGGAGCACGTTCCCCGATCTGGATCCATTGTTTTGATTGCTCCTTGGTCTCTGGTGTGTACCAGTGGATCCAGGTTTCATCGACGGTCACAAAACGACGCAAAAACTCCGCTGGATTCCGCTTAAACAGCGCCAAACACGTCTCCGATGTGGTCTCACGGTTGCACTTGTTTTCCGGTGTGAGTAAACGCGGCACCCATCGCGCCGACAGCTTTCTCATGCCGAGTTCCTCGTGAAGAATATGATGCACTATTCCTTCTGAAATGCCTACAGTCTCAGCTAGTTCCCGAACCTTCAATCGGCGATCTGCCAATACGAGATCATGGATTTTTTAAATTTTTTCCTCCGTAGCAGCTGTTTTCGGTGCACCTGGACGTGGTTCATCAAAAACCGACGTACGGCCACGTGCAAACTCGTTGAACCAATTCTTGACGGTGGCCATCGATGGAGAAGAGTCACCGTACACAGAATCCAAGCGCTCTTTGATTTCGATGCGCGTTTTCCCTTCCAAAAAAAGGAATCGAATCACCGAACGATATTGCTCTTTTTCCATTTTTGTAAAACCGATCTATACGTTCGCTACCATAAGTCGTCAAAATAAAACAAATGAAGGGATTGGAATGAAAATTTGAAAAAAGAATTAAAAAAGAATGTGCTACACTGTGGTAAAACTCTTTTGAAACTACAGCGCCCTCTGGCGATGAGGCTAGGTACTTATTGAATGCACCTCGTATACTAATATTATAAAGAGAGAACATTTGTATTTTTGTATGTTTGTAATGATTTGGCTCAAAAACTACTGAATCGATTTAAAAAATCCTTTCACTAATATGAATGGACTTTCGGAATGAAAATAGGCTATATATTATCCCGTTTAAACCAAAGGTACATTCGTGGAGACCTAATTTGCAGCCCAGGTCGGCAAAAAACGGTCGGAAAACACGTTTCTTACGAACGCTGCTTAATTGAAAATAGATAGAAGAATATTTTCTATGCAAGAGTTGTACAACTTAATAAGACCTACAAAAAAGTCCGCCACAGCATATGTCTATCTCTTAAGGTTGACTCACAGTAACCATTTTAATCTTAAAATTTTTGATAAAAAATATTACATAACTTCCAAGGCTATTTTCAAGTATATAGTATTAATCCTTATCCAAATAATTACGTTAATTAGCTTGGCGACATATTATAGATTAAAATTGTCCTTTACAGTATATAATTCAAATGAAAACTCTAGAAGATATCACGAAATTCACATACACGCATCGCAATATTAATAAAATATTTGCAGTGAAACCACAGATTAGGTCATAGTTACTACGAAAATATTATTATATGCTTAGCTATGCTGTAGATCCCCACCGATCACAATCAATTTGAAGTCAATATAGTATAATAATATGATCTATTGTGTAAAATAATATTCCACTATATATATAATAATATAATATTTTAAACCACTCCGACTGATCTATGTATACCTAATCTTTTCATTAAAAGCATTCCAATGACTCTAAACACGACATTTAAAATCTGAGCTGTAAGTTGGTGAGGATTTGAGTATTCTGTAGAGTCCAGGAGATGTCCCAGCATCAGGTCAATGCTTCCATGTTCTTACAATATCGTTGAAGAAGAAGATTTTCGAATTGATCAGACCTATGAAAGTTGATTTCATAGCGCAATTAACTAGAAAAAAGCTCATAGTTTTATAACGATTGAACGAATTTTCATGAATCAAAGTTAAGAAAACTCTCGATGAAGACATCTATCAAACAAAAAAAAACTATTAATAATAAAAACAAAATCGGTTCATGCGGTTAGATGCTAAGATGCTACAGACAGACACACAGATACACACGTTAAACGTATATTACCCCTACATTTTGCGTCGGGGAAAGCCGTAAGGTTACGGGGGCAGATGTTCTCCTTGGTAGTAAGCTACCTTTTGGTAGATTTAATGATCCCACTACCACTGTACGAAAACTCATGATTCATGAATGCACATAAAACTTTCATTGGTAGGTAGGATTAGAACCAACGACCGTCGGGTCAGAATCAGGGTAACTATCCTTTACGCCAAAGGGCCGTCCAATATCACTACGTAAGTATTATATAACAAAGTCCATCACTGCGTCTGTCTGTCTGTTCGCAATAATCTCAATAGCTACTGAACGGATTATCATGCGGTTTTCACCAATAGCCAGAGTGTTTATGAGGAAGGTTTAGGTGCATAATTCGTTAAGGTTTTGTGTAAATTGGATGAAATTTGACGATGATTGTTAAATAAGTTAATATTTTATATTCGATGCAACAAACTGATGTAAATTTTGTAGGCATATTATATGTTCTACCCGTCCGAAGCCGGGGCGGGCTGCTAGTAACTTATAAAATTCAAGTTAGAAAATCTGTCGCCAAACATCTAATGTGTTCCGGTAGCTATCCTTGAGAGCCAGTTCCCATTCTAGGGCTAGCGTGCTGCAATCCTCGACCACATCATCACTTACCAACAAGTGAGATAGTAGTCTAGCGCTAGCCTACCTGATAAAATTAAAAAAAAAAAAAAAAAGACTGTATTCGCAATATCCGAGGAGGAGATAAATAATTTACAATTTTGTTATTGGATTTAAGAAGCAATTTGAATTAATAAGTTTTATTGCAAAATCTTCTAAACTGAAGACACACGTGCCTTATACTTAAATATCTAGGATTCACGTGAACCTAGGTATGTGCTTAAACCTAACTGCGATCACTTTAACCCAATCGTTTACTGTAGGCTAATCAGAGACGCCTTACGTAAAACAACCACACTCAAATACAGAAGAATAGACTTGTGTACGAAGCTACAACACGAACAAATCTGTATAAAAAAAATTGTTACTCGATGTGTACCACGATATATAATAAAATTCCTGCTGATATAAAAGACCTACCCTTTAGCTTATTTAAAAGGAAGCTCAAACAATGGTTACTAGACCACGCATATTATTCTGTAAATGATTTTTTAAATATACGATGAAAGTAATGCATTTGACGCTAACAGAAATTTCCAATTTTGACCAATTGTATTAATAACAAGTTTACATATGAAATCATAATATTAATTAATTTTAAAGTAGTAACCACATTTAAATATAATTTTAAATATCAATAATTTATATATCGATTATCTATTATTAGTGCAATATAACTTATAAATTTTCACATATCATAAATATGACAAAATAGAAGTACTATGAATATTTCGGAACATCCTAATGTTGACTCTATTTTTAACCGAATTCAAAAAAAGGAGGAGGTTTCTCAATTCGACGGTATATATGTTTTTTTTTTAATGTTTGTTCGCGGATAACTTCGTCGTTTATGAACCGATTTTGATTATTATTTTTTTGTTAGAAAGGAGATATCCCAAGTGTGGTACCTTGGTAATTTTATCGAGGTCTGATGAGTATGAATCTCCAGAGATATGGAGATAAACACCTCAAAATTGGTACTGAAAATTAATAGCGCGGCATTGAAGTCGGTTGTTTTTAGTTTATTAAACGATCTTATTGGTGGAATAAACATTCATTTCATTTCATAATACATAAGTAAAAAAAAGCAACTTCTAATAGCGTAAAACAATGAAAATAAATACAGGATAGATTTTTGAGATGGGATCGTATTCCGTAAGGGCAGGTAGCTCTTCCGTTATAGCTACAGTCAATAATTTAAGATCGTTTACAAAACCAAAAATAACCGACTTCACATGCCGCGCTAGTCATTTTCAGTATTAAGTTTGAAGTGTTTATCTCCATATCTCAAGAGATACTTATCAGATCACGATAAAATTACAATGGGACCAAACGGGAAGCATACTCTCTCAAATAAAAGACGGAGTTCTGAGGTAATCAATATTTTTAAAATACAGGCGAATTGAGAACCTCCTCCTTTTTTGTGAAGTCGGTTGAAAAGTATGAGGAGATTGTCCGTTAATTTTAATAACATTTCAAATTCTGTTAAAGGAGCTCCCTTTTACAGAATTTGAAAAGTTACAGTCAGCAAGCAAGTAAATGTGCAATTTTCATTTGAAGGGAATGACCTGCCCTCACAGGTGTCGCGCACCAATGTCAAAAATCCTTGTGTAATAAGCCAACTAAATATTTACAGCATTCCCACAAATGAATCAATATTTATTATTATTTTCCTTGTAACAATCATCATAATAGAATGTAACGTTAACTGAACGTCTAATCCCTGATCCCGTGTGAACATTGCACTCGTAAATATCTGAACAAGGAAAACGTGCGGGTAATTGCCAAAGGTACCTCGGCCGAAAGATAGCAGGAAAGCTCAGCCCATGAATGTGAGAAAAGGCTGTTATAGCCCAATTGCCATTTATAGTCGAGTTCCTAGAGTCTATTCTCCGTGGTCGAGTTGTTGATTTCACCACAGATTATATGTATAATAGTTACTACGTATTTTACGCAAAATGTTGTCAATTTTACGGTTTATCCAAAAAAATTAACTCAAAGAAGGTTGCGTATAGAATACTAAAAATACTTTGAGTATAGGTACTTTGGCTGTGTACTCAAAGTGAAAATATAATCTTGAATCATGTGTTTGCTATATTTACGCACGTCGATGTTAGTGTTTGACAGAATAATACAAACTGTTCTTACGGTAAGACGTGTGAGCACAGTAAAGATAATAGTGCTGGTGTGAGCGAGATAGAAACAAAGTCGGGGTGAATTAATGTGTCTTCACACCAATAAAAATTTAAAAACAAATAAGAAAATTCTACCTCGCAAGGTCCAGTTATGGTGTAACGTTTATTTACGGGTAGGTGTTGAGAAATATCTCACAGCTGTTCTGAGGTCAGCTTTAAGGAAAATCAAACTGAAATCACGTAGTATTTTTTGTATCCCACGCTGTGGGCTTTATTTTTACCATCTATTATTTTCGCCGTGCTTCATAATGACCTAATGACGTTGTTTATTTGCCTTTATAAAGAAAACCTTTTCTATTCGCCATTTGGCTAGAAGTTTTCTTTCATACATTAACATTTTGTAAATGGAATTTAGTACCTATTGTTGTAATATTTATCACTAGCTTCTATAGATATATATAGATTTAAAATGTTATTTAATTCCCTTTGAATAATTTTAGTTTCGTTAGCTTTTGTCGGTTCGTGAAATTTTTTTCTGAATAGGATTTTGCTTCATGATGAAGCCGGATTTTGGTATACAAGTTCACTATGGCTCTGATTCAATGTAGCCTGTGATTAAATGTTGCTGGTTGGTTCAGCGAGTGTTCATGTAAGTTCTTGAATACATCTTTTCAACGAATTGTTTGAGAGTATTTACAGTTCTATATTTGAAATCATATTTGGCTGATTAAAAATTGCCTATCACGGTATCTATCTAGGGACTATCACGGTTCATGAGTAACGGCCTGGAGACAGACGGACAGACAGACACACATACGGACAGACGGACAGCGGAGTTTTAGTAACAGGGTCCCATTTTACTCTTTGGGTACGGAACCCTAAAAGTGGCACCGATATGTAAATAGTTTTACTCATTCAAATTAAAAAGATTTTTCCAAACCAGTTAATAAATGACGCAGTTATGCGGTAACACATAGGACACGAACAACACAAAACACAATCGAATTGTAAACCTCCTCCTTTTTTATGCCGGTTAAAAAAACTCACAACAAAAATTGGTTTCAGATATTTTCGATTTATAGTTATCGTGAGTTTGAATCATGATTATAAAACACTGACTATTATACTCACTACTGTTTGTATTAGAATAAAAAACTGGCCAAGTGCAAGTCGGACTCGCACTCGTAGGGTTCCGTAACACAGTTAAGTAATCCATAAGCATTTGATTGTGTCTGTCATGAAACACTAATTTACAAATTAAAATACTACGGTGTTGAAGGTAAGGCACTTGATCTGGTATCATCATACCTCTGTAATAGAACACAGATGGTTGAAGTCAATGGCGTCAGGTCATCTGGATCCCTCATAAAAATGGGAGTCCCGCAGGGATCGATCCTAGGACCTTTTTTATTTCTAGTTTATATCAATGATTTACCGTCATTCGTACAGAACCTATGTGATATTGTTTTGTTCGCAGATGATACTTCCTTGATATTCAAAATAGATAGGACTACACCTAACTTTGACGATGTAAACAAATCAATAACACAGGTTCTGAATTGGTTTACAACCAATAACTTATTGTTAAACGCAAAAAAAACTAAATGTATTAATTTCTCTCTACCAAATGTAAAAAAGGGTATCCTAAATAGAAGTATATTAATAAATGATGAACCATTAGAACTTGTTGAATCCACAACATTCTTGGGCATCACCCTGGATTCAAAGCTTCAATGGGGTTCTCAAATATCGGTTCTAGCAGGTAGGTTAAGCTCCGCTGCATACGCAGTACGTAAAATTAGATTTTTAACGGACGAAGCCACTGCAAGATTGGTCTATTTCAGCTACTTCCACAGTATAATGTCTTATGGCATTTTATTGTGGGGGAAAGCCGCTGAAATCCAATCAATATTTGTTTTGCAGAAACGAGCTATTCGCTCTATATATAGTATGAGGTCGCGAGATTCACTTCGTGAAAAGTTTAAGGAAATTAAAATTCTAACAGTGGCATGTCAATACATTTATGAAAATATTTTGTTCATACGCAAGAATATAAATGATTATAAGAAAAGGTCTGATGTACATAATTTTAATACAAGACATAAAAATAGATTAATTATACCTAATTTCAGACTGCAGAAAGTTAGTGGTTCATTCATGGGGAACTGTGTACGCTTTTACAATAAGCTACCTAAAGATATTGATCAATTGCCTATGAGCAAATTTAAAATCTATGTAAAATCCAATTTGATGAAAAAATCATACTATACAATAGGTGACTATATGGATGACAAAAATGCATGGCCTGAATGCCCCAAGTTCCAAGAACAAATATAAATTGTATTATAATTATTAATATATTGTTAAAATTTTAAAGCTGACATGTACAATTAATTTAAAAAAAAAAGATAAAATGACAAGACAAGCCCCATAGAGTTTCTTGGTGTTTCTTTTCTGATGGGAGTATTTCCGAAACACCGGTAGATTCAACAGCCATTCAGTTTTCCCCTTTTGTCCGCAGATTTTCTTTCTAGGCTTGCCATTTTTATTTTTATTTAAACAATATTATGCAGCTGACAGACGGACTATCAGTTCCATTTGGATCATGATATGTACTGTTATCGGTATGCGTTTCTCTATGTTGTGTTTCACTATTTCACTTTTTTTATTTTTTTTATATAAAAATTGTCTGAAGTACTGAAACACACAGTTACATGTATGGTTGGTTTTAACCTACTTTAATTTTTTTTAAATATTCTGACGTAAACGATTGGATGACAGCTGAATGGTTCATTACTTTTTTTTTTTCTAATTCAAAGCGTTAAATTCTGCTTTTGCTATGTTTACTTGATAATTGGTTATGATTTATTTTATGATTTATGATTTTGACGTGTATATGTGCGTATATTTATACTGCCTACATACTGAATAAATGCTTTGATTCTTCTTGATTGATAACTATGATTTTTCGCAACTACAAAATTAACTATGTTTTTCATAGTGTTTGTATGAAAAACAAAGTTATCTTTGCGGTCGCCATATCTCTAAAACTGCTGACTGTATCTCGTTCAAACCAATTTTCGTTGTTAGTTTTTATTAAGATCTACAGCACATATTTTTTTTAGATTTTCGCCTCCTATACTTTAAAAGTTAGAGGGGGGGGGGGACACATTTTACCACTTTAGACGCACCTATCTTTCAAATGATTGACTTTGAGAAAAAATGATTTTAGGAACCTCAATGTCATTTTTGAAGACCTATCCATAGACACCCCTATATATATAGACACACCTATCCATAGAACAAGGATAGGTTTGAAGAAATTTTTTTTTTTTTTGTTTCAGTTCTATGTATGGGATGCCCCCCCTTTTTGATTGATGATTGATGAATGATTTTTTATTTTTGTATAAAAATCGGAAAGCGGTTTACAGAATACATCTACATACCAAGTTTCAATACTGTAGTCCTAACAGTTTCGGAATAAAATGGCTGTGACATACGGACGGACAGACAGACAGACCGACATGACGAATCTATAAGGGTTCCGTTTTTTGCCATTCGGCTACGGAACCCTAAAAATATATAACTAAATTAAAATCCGGACCAGCTGTTTGCGAGCTAAGATGCTACAGACATAATAGGAATATAATTACATCCATTTTTGAAAAGTACCTATCTCAATTAGATTCTTTTGCTAATGCACCACTACAAAATTCACAAAAAATGTTTTTTCAATCGTTAAGTGCCATAAAAATGCATTTAAATTTTGCATTTTCAAATTTTGCGCGTAATTTCACGAAATGGCTGGACGCAGTGGACGCCATATTGTGGTCATCATGACGTCAGTACTCCGTTGGCTGTGTAAACAAATGCAGTGATATGATAGTTGACAGTTGACATTTTGAAAACTATATTTTTTTAGATTACATTTTGGAGCCAAAAATCCTCCATTTAAAAAAAAAATATGTACCCAGTTTTGTCAATCTCACGACTAAGACGAATCTATTGACACCACATAAAAATATGACAAGCCGTTGAGGCTCTAGGGCGTGCCAAAGAAATATACATACATACATACACTCGAAAAACATAACCCTCCTTCTTTCGCAGTCGGGTAAAAAGGCTAAAACCTTTAAATTGAATCTTAAAATTTACTTATGCTTTTTGCCCTAAGCTATCTCAATAATACATTTATAGATTTTTTAGATTTCTCATATAGAGTAAAATAACCCATTATACAGTAAATTACATATATAAACACATGTCAAACTGTTCTCCAAAGGTTAAAAATAGGCAATTTAATTTAGCTATAATGTCATATCTGTTTACACAATCTATGAACTGCGCGTGCAAACAGAACATGTAGTGAAGTGTCATTACAATTTGACAAAAAAATTTTTTTTTTAGCGTGTTTTATTCGAAAATCTGAACTTACTTATGAAAAGTGACTCCGTCACTTTTGTTTGTTTTCCTGATTGGTTTTTACAGTATCCGAGGACACACGATGGCATTTCGGTTTTTTCATAACGCGCGTGTTGTTAGTTTGAGTGCCGGGCTACGTGTGAGCGGGAAGTTGCCGGCCAGCACCTTTGCGGTGTTCGACAATGCCAGTTCGAGATGTTCAGTGTCGAGGTATCGGTCTATGACTTTTTCAAACTTTGTTTTCTTTTACTGAGGCTTCGCGACCTCCCGCGACCACATTATAGAGGCTTTGAGACCCCCACTGGGTCGCGACCCATACGTTGAAAAACACTGTTCTAAATAATATCGTGTATACGTAACTAGAAAATCTATAAATCAACGATTTACGACGACTCATCTTTTGAAACATCTGCATTCTGAGAGCAGTGTCCTACATCCGCAGCTAAAAGAAACTGCAGATTGCAACACTCGTTTCCCACACTGAAAACGACACCCATTGTTATGATTACGACTCTTTTCCTCGTATGAATCGTAACTCAATATTATCGTATTACTTGTGGAATGTTTCTAAGTCAGCGTTTTTACAGATATTACAGATAATGCTGAATGACACGAACTGGAGTAAAGATATAAGGTATATTGCAGACACTTCATAATTATTGTGACTCTGAATTCGTGTCAACAAATTGAATGGATTAAGTAGGTTAGGTTCGCAAGGTCACATTTTGACGTCTCTGTCAGCAAATTGTCAAAATTGCATCTCTGACTTAGCTTGTCTTTGCGGTCTCAGCTGTTGCCGTCAGTCCATCAAACCTAGGATTGTTGGTCTTTCTTTTAGGAGTTGTAACTATACTTGTTTATGCTTCTAGTGTATGTATAGGCTCCAAGGATCCGTCATAATTATTGTAATGTCGCATTGACTACCGTAAATAGACTGCTAATTAGCGCGAAGAGTGTTTGACTGGCTCGAATACATAAAAAGATTCTAAATGACTCATATGTGTACAGGAATATAACGATGTCTCTGGATTTTCTATCAAAATTCGATAACCGTTTGAAACATAAAAGTATGTTGTGGAATTTCAGGAAACATGAGACGACCATCTCAGGATGACGGACGCAATGGACTGACGCAAAAAACCATATCGACCTTTTCGAGCTAAGGGCGGAGGAGAGGTGAACGACTTGTCTTAATCATGCGTCATCTAATCATATAAAACTACTAGCAGCCCGACCCGGCTTCGCACGGGTAGAACATATATGCCTACAAAATTTGCATCAGTTTGTTGCATCGAATATAAAATATTAACATATTTAACAATCATCGTCATATTTCAACCAATTTACACAAAACCTTAACGAATTATGCACCTAAACCTTCCTCATAAACACTCTGGCTATTGGTGAAAACCGCAGGATAATCCGTTCAGTAGCTATTGAGATTATTGCAAACAGACAGACAGACGCAGTGATGGACGGCCCTTTGGCGTAAAGGATAGTTACCCTGATTCTGACCCGACGGTCGTTGGGTCTAATCCTAGCTATATACCTACCAATGAAAGTTTTATGTGCATTCATGAATCATGAGTTTTCGTACAGTGGTAGGTAGTGGGATCATTAAATCTACCAAAAAGTAGCTTACTTACCATCAAGGAGAACATCTGCCGCCGTAACCTTACGTGTTCCCCGACGCAAAATGTAGGGGTAATATACGTTTAACGTGTGTATCTGTGTGTCTGTCTGTAGCATCTTAGCACCTAACAGGGTGAACCGATTTTGTTTTTATCATTGATCGTTTTTTTTGTTTGATAGATGTCTTCATCGAGAGTTTTCTTAGTTAGTAACTATGACCTAATCTGTGGTTTCACTGCAAATATTTTATTAATTTTGCGATGCGTGTATGTGAAATTCGTGATATCTTCTTAGAGTTTTCATTTGAATTATATACTGTAAAGGACAATTTTAATGTATAATATGTGGCCAAGCTAATGAACGTAATTATTTGGATAAGGATTAATACTATATACTTGAAAATAGCCTTGGAAGTTATGTAATATTTTTTAACAAAAATTTTAAGATTAAAATGGTTACTGTGAATCAACCTTAAGAGATAGACATATGCTGTCGCGGACTTGTTTTTAGGTCTTATTAAGTTGTACAACTTTTGCATAGAAAATATTCTTCTATCTATTTTCAATTAAGCAGCGTTCGTAAGAAACCTATTTTTTCGACCGTTTTTTTGCCGACTTAGGTTGCAAATTAGGTCTCCACGAATGTACCTTTGATTTAAACGGGATAATATATAGCCTATTTTCATTCCGAAAGTCCATTCTATGTATTAGTGAAAGAATTTTTAAAATCGGTTCAGTAGTTTTTGAGCCAAATCATTACAAACATACAAAAATACAAATGTTCTCTCTTTATAATATTAGTATAGATTTATTGGCACAGTAACCTAGAACGGTTATTCAATTAATGTGTCAAGATCGTACTGAACAGTTGTGTCCACAATCTGCAACGCTAACCAAAATATTTGGTTAGAAAAACATCTCGAGCCACTTCCATATGTGAGAACTGAGAAGTGAAACTGTCATCTGTGGACAGTTAGATATCGATCGTCATCAACTAATCCAATAGGCCTTGAGAAGTAACTGTAGCGTCCACTTATGAGATCGATGCCTCTGAAAGTCGTCGAGGGAAAAAAACTACCGCTAGTCTCTCGACAAGCCTACACCGTTGGAAGGACTGGGGTAATCACCTGAGTATTAGTAAAGAGTGCAATAAGCGGAATGACTCGACGTGTTTATGTGACGCCCTTCTGTTCTCCTTTTATGTCGCTATTATACAATATACTTTGTTCAGGTACAATAGAATGCTCATAACGGTTAGGTAATGTGATGTTTCCATGGCGAAGATTTACATCAGCCCATCACGATTGTGAAAGCTTCACAAAAACGGCCCCGATGCTAATTGTGCTGGCGCAACAGTAATGTGCCTCATAATTTGGAGATCATTTGACAGGCAACAGGTGGTGTAATGATGCAAACATATCTGTGTTGTTTGCATGCCTTTAAATAAAATCAGAGGTTATCCAGTATTGTCATAATCTGTGCTATGCGCTTAATGTAGATCAAGAAATTTTTGTTCCTAGGTTCCTATATATCGGTATCCATAAATCGGATGCAGATAACAATACACAGTAGCATCGGATCACTGAGGTTTTCAAAGCCGATCTACCGCTAATCCAATAATTCAGATCGGCTCAACGCTGCGACAATAGACAAGGTTTAATATAAACCAGCGCAGTCTATTTTCACGAGTCCAATCATACATTCAGCAGAATGTGGGTCAAAACCGCATGCCTCGTCTACAATATAAATCAGAAAACCCTGTCAGATCCGGTTCTGCGGGTAGATCGGATTGTTCATTGAAACACGATCTATTGAGTGTTAATGACATCTTTATTCATTACAGCTAACGGCTTCACAGCTGAGAGGTCACGTATGGATGGATCAGGCGTTTGTTTCTTGTAAATTAAGTTGATTGATTGGTCTGCTTCTTGGTATGAGGTAGGTTAGGTGTTGAGATTTAAAAAACGTTGATCACGTTCCATTCTGTTTCAAAACATTCGCTCGGAAGTGGAGGACTTTGGAGCTACTTTTATCAACGTTTTGTGCATGCGTATAGGATTTGAAATTGAAATTTATCTTGAGTGTAACTAAACATACATATTGAATAGTAACAGAAAAATAATAAATAATAGTACAAGGTAAGCAGATATTACTAGAATCAAATTTGAATGTACTTAGTCTGAAAAGACTATCCATCACCAATCGAGGTCAATAATAAAACCAAAATTAGAGGATTCTGAACTGATTTATAAAACGAGAAGAAAAATACGCGCAAATACAAAATCAGTGGGATTTTCAGACTTCAGACTGATGACAAAATTTCTTCCAAAGATATTGCATTCAACATTCCTTTTAACACTCAAGACCATCACAAAGGCACAATAGCATCTATGTAGTACTATAGAATAAAAACAAGTAGTACCTATTAACGGCACGGACTTTCAACTATAAGCACTAAGACAAGCAAAATGTATAGACGACAGTTAACATTCCTGTATAAAAACCAAGAAGATAGATAGATTAACTCTTTATTGTAAACCAAAAGAACTCAACATTAAAATAACAACAAAACAAAAATCGGTTTTACAATCGGCGGTCTTATCGCATAAAGTGATTTCTTCCAGACAATATAATTACGGATTATTTATAATACACAGAGCGTTGGCGAATAACGTAAAATCACTAGCAAAACAAAAATCACAGCAAACAAATCAATTCCTAATATGATATAACTACATTTATAAACATCTAAAAGAGTTGTGTACCTATATTACAATCATACAGCATATAATATTAAAAAGCTACATATACTAAAATGGCATATAACTACACATATATACAGTTAAACCAACTTTCTCACTGAATAACAGATCTGGGGTTAGGAACGAGATAGGAAGGTATCATAGTTACCTGAAGGATGCATGCTCTCATGGCACACGGGGCAGTTGACAGGTACTCGAGCCTCGAAGATCTCAATAGCGAGGTACTGCCGAAGACACGGCTCACAACATCGATGAGAACACCACGCCAGCCGCACCATCGTTGTCGCCGCAAACACAGAGAGGCATAGTGGACACTCCAACACGTCACCCTGGAACAGAAAAAGATTCTTTGTGAGACATGTGCCTAGAAGTTTTTAGTGACTGAGCATATTCTTTCGCTGTAGGTCAAAACTCAACTGGATACAATGGGACACGATTATCTAAGCACTACTTATGAACATTACTTACGAGCTTTTACCATTTGGTTTGTTATTTGTGAGTTGCCAATTATTTAAGCGTTGCAAATGTGAACTGACATGATCACGAACAAAATAATCGAACGTGAATAGTTAGTAGTGAGGAATAGGTACAGAAAAGAAACGTGTATTCTCTAGTTAGTCTTTAAACGGCGCAATTACATGTTCAGCAAATTTCATAAATAAGTTTTAAGGCTTCGGTATGGTTTAATTAAAATGTATTATATTAATTACAGCAAAGAAAAATAACGTCGTTTCAGACGGTAGATTTTTGTATAACGGGACGTCCATATTAATTAATGTTATGAGGAGTCGCATAGCCTTAATTAGAAGGTAGGTAATTAATTTATTATGAATGTCGTGGAAAATAAACATTTCAGTAACGTATAAGTTCACAATTGTTTACCTATATAAATATTTCCGAGTGTATGGAATGATTGGTGTTTGTAATACCGTCGATGCAATATATTCCAGAAGGAGTTTTGATGGCAATTTTCTAAGGCAATTCTAACGGATGTACTTTAAGCAATCCTATCCTATGGCACATAATAACGGCTGATGAAACAGATCGTCCCCAGGCTAGGTAACCCATATTGTTTCAGTCGAATGTAGGCCACGCAATCCTGTGTGTGTACATTGTACGATGAAGTGCGATAACTCTTTCAAATGCAATAATAGCATGGAATGCGTGCAACGTTACTTAACGATCGGCACAGCTATCGAGGAATCAGATCGAATCAATATTCGCGCTATTTCGTAATACAAACAGCGAAATTAATTAATTCACGTTTTTCCGCAAGTTCTTTTACCCGGTTTATCGAACATTGCACTTGCTCGCATGGAGTACATTGGACACGCCTCGATTTTGCCCACCTTGTTTCTAATCTTTTTTTTAACCTTAAAATCTGCGTAGAATCTTTTTCATTTTGTTTTATCTTGCCTGTGTTATCTTTAAAAGTAATAAGGGCCGAGATTCCTCCGGAAATGGGGTTGAATTTATATGACCTTCACAACGGAAGCCTTCATCAAGCGCGGTTTTTTGTGGATACCCTTCTGTGACGTACCGCGAAAAAAGGCCTTTTGATTTAGAATTCAAGAAACCAGTTTTACCACGGAGACGTGGTAAAACAAGGACTTCAGTCTACGCAGCTAAGTGTAAAAAACATAGCATAGCCAAAGCTATGAGAAATATAGCGGCAATGTCTTAGTGGGAGTACATTGAGAATAATGGTGGCCGACGGGCTTAGTAACGCAGCTTTTAGAAACCCGGTCAAAGACATTTAGCGAGGCGGAGCTTCATGTCTAATTAGTAATTTACCGGGTGTTGACGTCCCTTTAGATTGCGTCACGACTACGGGGGTCGTCACACTCCTTAAGGAAAGATTATGAAAAAAATGTAACTAAAATTAAAGTAGCATTTAATTTGCATCTTGAGCAGAAGACTGAAGTTGAGATAATATAATATGTAACGGCAAAAGTTCTTCTGGAAAACCTCTTAACCTTGAGCCTTTGACAATCTTGCGTTACGCGAAAACCTTAAATTTGCAAAGGCTCTGCAAGTTGAAATCGTGTTTCTGACTTCATAAGCACCTTCCTGACGGGGCGAGCATAACAAATAGCCTCCTAAAAATTCCAGCAGCTTGCGGTTTGGGATGAGGTGCAAGAGATGAATACAAAATTGAGCAGCCAGACAGAAATAATAGCCTGACTATGTTTGGTTTATTGGACGAGACGAGAGCCACTTGCCGATGTTTCTTTTATTGCGATACAGATTTTTCAACACTGCTCTTGAGGCTTAATTGACCACCTGTTTTGATAATAAAATACAATTGGCTAGTTTTGTATTGTATTTGTCTGTGTTGTTCTTTGCGTCTGTTTGAACTATTATTTATTCTGTGCGTTTGTTAAGTTTGATTTCGACGTTATTGCTTTAGCTGAAAATTGCTTGGATAAATGATCGAATAGGGTAGGTCAGCATACTAGGCGCAGTCACTAAGCTATCAAGTATTTATGACCACATCGACATGCTTTATTTGTATTTGTTGCAGCTTCCTACTTCAAATCGGAGCCGATTTAGATATTTTTACTAAGCCAAAGCATACACAGAGATTTTGTATACGTACATCTGTTTAACAGTATAAAGGCATTTCGTTGTAATATTCACAGTTTTTGATTAGTCGACATGCGATTGTTCTTAATTAACATTTATAGAAAGAAATCGTGTTTAAAAGATCTGTAATTATAATAATTACACATACTATCAGAAATCACAATATTTGAAAAATCACGTGTCAGTGTGGTCACGCAAGTATTCAAAATCCGATTCAGACTAATTGCTTTTCCGCTAGTCAGATTTTTAAAGACCTGGAAGGAATTCCTTGCCGGTGTCTGTGTTTCCCAGTAACTATAACCCGGGGGTCTTCAAATCGCGAGTGAACAGGTATCTTCTAGGTAAGCGTGCTACATCGTCGATCGCATCGTCACTTAACATCAGGTGAGGTAGAGGTCAAACGCTTACTTATCCAGTATAAAAAAAAAAAACCTCATGTATCTTCACACCATGAAGAACTTTAAATTCGCGGGCAAATAAGAAAATTCTCTTTGTGATGAGTAATCAGACAAGTATTTTTAAAGGGTCTGGGTGTGGCATAAAAACAAATATACAAGATTTTGCGGTTATTGACATTCAAGGGTCGAAAGATAAGAGGTACACCGTCATTATAAATGACTTAATGGTGCTGAGTTTCCGCATAACTAGACCGGATGATTCATGGATGGACATGGAAGATGACGCGAACGTGACTAATCAGATATACTTTCAAGATGTGTTAATATTTTCAAGAGGCTCTTTTCTGAAGAACTGTAACTTACTGCTGGTTGCAGTGTTTACAAGTTTTTTTTATAAGTTTTCATGATCACCGAACTATAAATGCTATGTTACATTTTTCATGAACTTACTGACATCAATGGCGCTGCAAGCGCCATTAGATCATGGATTTTTGATTTTGTTTTTAAAAACCCAATATGTGCGGCGGATGCTGTGGAGGATGTTGCGGAGGCTGATGTAATTGATACGTGCTGTACGAAGATATGCTTACTCCGGGCATGCCCATAGTCTTGCGTCTTAACGTGCCGTTATGCTAATAAACGTGTTATATATAAGCGTGTTTCAGTGATCATGGCGCTTGTAACTTTAGTTTATCCGTGATCATGGCGCTTGCAACTTCAGTTTATCTGTGACAATGGAGCTTGGAACTTCAGTTTATCCGTGATCATGGCGCTTGCAACTTCAGTTTATTCGCGGTCATGGAAATTTTAATATAAATAAATTATGTGAACAAAGCGCATAAGTAACGTTGCTGCTTAAATTTTGTTAATATTGAGTAAAATTGTAGGTTTAGTATGTCTTTATCTCTGTTCACATCTTCTCGTCGCCTATACCGCAGTGTCTAAAGACAAAAGTCTTTAACCAGAAGTGGCAGTGGGCTGGTTATATATGCCGCAGGATTGATAACCGTTGCGGTAGACTTTTCCTAGAGTGGAGACCGCGAATCGGCAAACGTAGCGTAGGACGTCCTGTGACCAGGTGGAGCGACGACATACGCTAAGCGGTGGGCAGTGACTGGAAGAGAAGAGCCGGAGATCAGGCTCAGTGGCGCATCTTGGGAGAAGCCTACGTCCAGCAGTGGACTGACACAGGCTGATGATGATGATGACATCTTTATATCAATAATTTAAGTTATTAGAAAAACAAGGGCTATATTATTACAGAGAAACCTTGGTTAGATACATAGAATCTGATTTACTACAAGGCTTGCATCACCCATCTATTGCTGTTACATTATTGTACTCACTACACTATTGTCATAGAAGAAAAACATTAAATGCCTGTGCATTGTGCTGTAGTCGACAGAAACAATAGGTTATAGTACCTACTACCTATACCTTAAGAGTATTTCTACTCAAACGCGGCAATGCTCGTGCACCAAAGGATATTTTTGCCGATATATAAATGTTATTCATAGGTGTTCGTAGGATAGAAGACTTGAAAAGCCCGCGAGTGAGGGTTAACAATAACATGGCGAAGACCAGCCTCCACATGTCGGCTATCCTGTGGATTATTTCATCTGACAGGATGGTATTCCACTTTGTAAGTTGTATGTTGTATATGTACAAAATAATTGCTTTGATATAAATGTACGGTCTTTTCCGTCATTATAACATACCATTACATAGAATCATGGCCAAACATTACCACATCCGCCTTGACTTGAGGAGTGCAAACACAATTATTATTTAGGACTGTGTAAACCATCTGACAGAGATGTAAAGTCTATATTATCTAGTATCTACGTTGGTTACGTTCCAGTAATAATTAACGTTCGATAAACGCTATAGGTATATAAACGCTATATTAGGTTTGAAAGTGTATGCGGATTATAAATTCGAGGTTTAGACATCAGCCAATTTAGTTTCGTTTTTACGATATTGCTGTTAACCGGCCTGATCTATTGAGGATGTGCATTTATAATGCTTGGATGACTGCATATTTCTGATATCAATAATAATTCGTCGGAGAAACTACATAATAGTTTCATTACATACGGAATCTCGACTCGAAGATATGTATGGAAATAATTGAAGATTATATGTACTCGTATGTGACAGCAGCATCGATTTAAATATAAATATTTGGCCCAGAGAACATTTAACTGTCAAATGAATGGGGTCTGAGATCGCTAGGATCCAGGAGTCCACTTATAGGTTATAATAAACGTAAAATAAATTTATAAGAATGCGGCAATTGCCACTATTTTACAAAGACCCATATCTTGGCTCTAATGTAGCGGTTTTAGAGCCAATAAGTAGGTACCATAGCGGGCGCATTATGGACAACAGCCTACATTATGAACTAATTAGCCTCGTGTGAGTTGTGATTATGCCTGAGCTCAGTGAATCTATTGGCAACATGATTGTGTTTGATTGGTTGATAGTCACGACCAAAGCCCACCAGTGCTCATCCGATTAGCACCACTAAAGGATCACCTGCATGCAGGTTTAAGACAAAGAACGCGAGTGGATATTATCATACCGCTTAAGATGATGGGTATCAAATGTTTTCTTACATCCACAATTAAAGAAGATAAAAATATATTTTTTTAAATATCTTATAGGCTAGCGTTTGACCACTATCTCACCTGTTGGTAAGTGATGTTCCGGTCGAATATGGTAAGCACGCTAGGCCTAGAATGGGTACTGGCTCTCAAGGATATCTGTCGGTCACATTAGATGTTTGGCGACAGATTTTCTAACTTGTGGGTGGTAGCTAGCCAGACAGACACTAGATAGTGTCCTACCACCATGCGGGGGTTGTTGGTTTCTTAACGATGTTTTTCTTTCACCGGAGGGCCACTGTGAAAAACGCACATAATTTTTTCGATAGAAAAATCCATTGGTGCACGGCGGGGTTTGAACTCGGTTACCTCTGGCATCAAAGCCGACCGTTCTCCCGGTTACGCCACCGGGCCCTCAATGCATGCATGGCCCTCAAGACATGCTCTATTCATTTTTTTACAAGCTTTATCTCTACTTCACGGCGAATTTATTTGTCCGTCACAAATCTTGCGATTGATTTTAGAGTGACTTCCAGGGGTTCGATTGAGCTGAAATTTTGCACACATGTGTAAATCGCGTGACAGTGCAATAATATGATGCCATGTCATCATGATGCTGATCTGATGATGGAGCTCTAAGGTGGCCTAAGGAACTCCTAAACTACACATGTTATAACCGTCGTGTTTTGGCCTTGTTGGATTTGTCTTGACTTTGGTCTTAGGTTATGTCAAAGCTTGTGGTTAAAATGGTTTTTTAAAATATTACTTGTTTATATTTATAATCTACAAATATAGTCTAGGATAATAATATTATACTGAAACTGATGCGAGTCAGAAAACAGCTAATGTTTTATTGGGGTTTGTATCCAATGTAGGCATATCCGATTCGGGCATGAAACATGAGCGTTTGATCCATTTTAATATTAAACCGATGGTTGGGCATATTCCGAGAAATAATACGCCGCGCTGTTACTAGGGTAACCAGACGTCTGGTTACCTTGCAAAAGTTTACTATTTCATTTGTCAAGTATATATCTTTATTGTTGCTATTGTCTAGATAATTTAGCTGATCCGTTTCAGGAAGGTGGCTGAGCCTTCAATATTGTTATGGCATTTTTTAGTTATGCGTAAGCTCGACTTTTCGCATTTGCGCACAGTGCGTTAGTTTTTGAACGCTAAGTAATGGGGTGGGTTACTGTCACCAATGGGAGAGTTATTGTGTTCCTGCCTACGGAGGCGTAGAACTTAATAAACCATACATGTGATCTCTGGCCGATGCTAAATAGGTAAGAACGGGTATGCTTCGGTCGTGGCTCAAACCCTTTTCTTTACTCATGTGCTCAAACCACCTACGGGTTGACGGGACTACGGACTATGACAGTTGCTCTACATCGAGTATTATAAATTAGACAATAGACAGTCGGTTGTTCAGGGCTTCGTCATTGTCCAGACAAGCCCGATTCAATCTGAGATCACATCAAGACTTAACATCGGGTAAGAAAGAAGGCGGAGAGCCTTCTTTCTTACCTTCTTGTGACAAAATAACTGTACCCCCCTGGGGTGCCCATTGGTTTAAAACATTATTATGGTGCTTCAAACCACAAGCCAAGCGAATCTGAATAACACTTATGTCACAGATAAGAATACTAGTTACTATGTCTTTTGTTTGCATTTGCTTACAAAGCAAAGTGCAGTGACCCAGCCGCAGGCAATAAATATTTCTTTTACATGAGTGGTTTTCACTATAGATCAATCATTCTAAAGAAAACCTTCGGCACTAATGTTTCTAAGACATCCTTAGGTATTAATCTTTATAGGACCAAAGCGCCCAAACAAATTAACATACACAGCCTGAGGACTTTTACTTCGTTTTACGTACGAGGAGTTTACTAACCCGCCCCATACAGTACGTAAAACTAATTTACCTACTGCGTTTGTGTAGTAATAGTGATGTAGCCATTAGGGGGGTTTTACCTACTACGTTTATTTATTTATTTATGAAATAAAAATGTATATATTAAAAAAAATGCTGCACTTACAGTTGGACACCAAGCAAAAATCATAATTTATATTTATGTATTGATAGTGATGTAGCCATCACGTTGAAGTACCCAAAACGAGCGTCTTTGTTTTAGCCTGGACTAGACATTAGAAAACCCACCTGTCTTGTTGCCCTTGTTGGTAAATTCTTAGCAGGAAATCATCAACGCTGACGAGAATCACACGTATTGTTTCAAAGGCAAAAATTGAAATGCTCAATGTAAGATCTCCGATAAACACCGATGTCTTGGCACCCAGTCTCGTGTTTTTGCACAAATCTGGTAACACTGGCAGCCCACACGGTCCCATTACATTAGGCTTTACAGTTAGCCAATTTTGCTCGTGCGGCTCGGAACGGAAGTAATGGAGGTTGCCAGTAAACGGGGAAAATACGTTTCCAGTAGAATTCCACTACTGTTGTGTGAACTTTGTGTTTACATAGACTTGTTTTCATGTTTATGTGGGTTATATAAGCGTATAAGTAGTTTTATTACGGTTTATTTTGGTAAATAAACAGTTTATGTTGGAATTTTATTTCTTATGGTCTATTGTAGGAACTGTGGTTCCTTTTATGGGTCTTGTGTCAGTACAAACTGACAACATAGACTTTGGCACAAATCAAGATTACTTTTGAACTTGACTAAGAAATTACCTGTATGATAATTATATTATTTAAGTAGTCTAAAACCTAGTTTTTATAAGAGATGATAATGCAGACGATCCGAAATATTCCACGCATTTTTCAGAGCTCTTTGTACAAAAACATGAAAGTAGTTTGTTTAGATCTGCTCTTGTAGTCCACACGCTTTCTGTTATCACAATCAACGAACTAAGTGTGATGCTGCAGGTAGATGAGTTGCAACTTCTTCTTTTCGACGTAAGATATAATTGCGATATTCAATTTTAATGCCTACCAAAACTACCAGCCTAATAAATGGTATACGAAACATCTATTGGAGAAACTTTCCTTGTTACTCGTTACCTCGTTTAACTTTAGAAGGAGTGAGTTTGCCTGGTCTGGAGGGCAGTCTAGTATTTTTTATTTTTTTTATTCGTACAGACTAGCGTTTGACGACTATCTTGCTTAGTAGTAAGTATTGCCGCAATAGTATCTCTACCTAATCAAAGCGCTGCCTAGGATAATCGATAATCGATAATTAATCGATAATAGTGGTCAAACTGGTTACATCAAACATCATTGCAGAACCAACACAGCTCACCAATTGGTAACCGACCTTTGTTTGAAGTTCGACTACAATTTTAATAGCATAGATCCTGTAAATTACTGCAGGTAGACCGTAGACCAATAAAAGATTATCGCTATTTATATTAGATAGCTGCAGGGTCGATAAATCCGACGAAATCAAACGCAGACTACAAAATACAATCTATTAAGAGAAAGGTGGTTTTGTTTGATTACGCCATGCGACTGAGGTGAACCAGCTTATATCATTAGTTGCATATATATCGATGAACAAAAAATATGCATATGCAGCTTATTATGTAAGTACATATAACATTTGGATAATGGAAAATTGCCTACGATTTATTTATTTATTTTATTTATTTCAGAAAATAGTAAGCTTACAGCATTGCCAAAACAAAACGTAACTATTTAAATTATTACAAAACGTAACTATTTAAATAATTCGTTTATTACTATAAACGAATTATTTAAACTTAAAAATATTCTGAAGTTATTTATAATAACCCTAAACTTATTGTTAAATATGATACGATACGATACGCGACCACAGTCAGAAAAACGGGAACACTTTGATGTCTGAACCATAGGCACAGATTATATAATAGTTACTACGTAACCATAGGATCTAGGGTTCACATATATAGACTATGTACTACAGCGTCAAGCGTACAAAAAGGTTCGGCATATTTGTATGATCAAAGAAGCGAAAAGTATTAAGATCAATCAATGGTAGATGGATCAGTAAAACACACCCAGGTAACGTAAGGGAATTTTCCTTTTTATCCTGGTTTAGATAGTGATAAGTTGCCAATATAAGATGGTATGAGACGATATTCTCTAGTAACTTGGGTATTCTGAATTAAGTACCTAATTTAGGCGAAAATTTTGTCGTGGATGTAGAACAAAGGTCCTAACATTACTGAGATAAAAACAACATACAGACGAATTGAGAACCTCATCCTTTTTTGAATTAGGTTGAAAAACAAGAGTGAACACAAGGAATAGTAATAAAATAACTTTATTTTATGACTAGTCCTTGTGTTCACTCTTTTTAGGGTTCCGTCCCTCAAAAGGTAAAAAATGGAACTCTTATAAGATCACTTACTTGTCCGTCTGTCTGTCTGTCCGTGCGTCATTACCGATTTTCTCAGGAACTGGTGGACCTAGCAAGTTGAAATTTATACCAGATACTGAGGTCTATAGTCCCTATTGGGTGTATAAAAATCTAGGTCCTGAGTCAACACGATAAATAGATAAGGGCAAATTTAGATTTCCGTGAAAACTTGTAAGTACCAAAATTTGCCTTGATTTTCAACTTTTTTTATTTTTTGGATTTTTTCCTTTACTTGTGCTGTAAGACCTTGTTTTTGACAAAAATTGACAATTCTAGGTCAACCGGAAGTACCCAATAGGTTTTGGGTCTAAAACCTATAGGGTACTTCCCGTTGAACTAGAATCATAAAATTTGGCAAGAAGCAAGGTACAGCACAAATAAAGGAAAAATTCCAAAAAATAAAAAAAGTTGAAAATTAAAAGGGTGTCCCCATACATACATAGTTTCGCCAATTAAGATAGGCCTCTGAGTTATATGAGCGCTTATACAATTTACGTTGCCAACGTTGGTACGGAAGCCTCGGTGGGCGAGTCCAACTCGACTTAGCCGGTTTTATTTTGTCATTCTTATTTTCTCAAAAGGAAAAGGTCAAATAAATTGCTTTTTTGGAAAAAAATCTGGAAAATCGTTGCTCACATTTCTTTGTACAAGGAATTTTCACGGATTATGCGACCTGCAAGATTCTGAGACAGTAAAAGTTACTTATTGGAGCTCCGCGACAAGATCAACTGTCATTTGTTACACCTATATGTGTGGACTGTGGGGTATAAAACCACAGAATAATCAATATTATTATAATCTTAGTACTTAGCTTGCAGTAACTATCAACAAAATGCAAACAAGCAACGTTTATCATGCGCTAGTTTGCAACTTGCTTACACAGGGACTATTAACGGACACCCGACACTTTGCAAAATTGCATGTAATCACTCGAGCCTGAGACTGGATTTCTAGCTGAGCTGACGTCGGTCTTGTGCCGTAAGTGCGGACAGATATACATTATGTCTATAAGGCAACAATAGAGACCGTCGGAGACATTGATGCTGTTGTCGATGCGGTCCTTAAAAATAGTTATTAATTTATTAAGAAAGTGTTTTCTATAACAGTGTTTCCGTCCGATTTACGACCGTAATATTTCGTTAAATTACATCACTGGAAGTAATTTTTAAGAAACATAATTTAAGATCGTTTAAAAAACTAAAAGAACCGACTTCAAACGTCACGCTAGTCAAAGTAGCCAGTAGACGAAATAACTATTATATAATGTGTGCCAGCAGTTAGTAATATGTCGTCGAGATTAGTAAATGCATCGTAATACAAATGATGTATATATGATTTATTAAAAACGGCTCGGCCGATTTTGTTAAAATTTAAATGGGACCACCTGGGAAGGGTACCCTTCGAACTAAAAAAAATCCATTAAAAAAAAATCAAATCGGTTTAGGCATCTTCGAGTAATTGGTGAACATACATAAAAAATAAAATAAAAGAAGATTCCGACGAATTGAGAAACTCCTCCTTTTTTGTGAAGTCAGTTAAAAATGGTCCCCAAGTGTTGTTTCCCAAAGTTTCCCAAAGCGGGAGATTGACAACTTAATGTCAAATAGCGGTGCCTTCATTTTGTATAATCACAGTGACGTCATTTGACGCTACATTACAGCTTCTTTATTGAAGGCACCGTTCTTCTAGGAAACCAAGCCCAGCTTTAAATTCGTATGCACGAATGATATGACCATTTAGCGTCTAACGACAGTCCACAGTAAATCCAGCCTTAGAATAAGAATGTCCGTGCGTACAAACAATTACTACAGTATTTTCAGATTAGTTGCGCTAAATAAACCGGTCGCTTAATAGTTCCATTGTTTTTATACAAATGATTTATTAAAACAATAGACAATTTAATTGACTTCTTTGATTGAGATAGAAATATGTTCTATTTATTTTCAACCGACTTTAAAAAATAGGAAAAATAAATAAAGACGAATTGAAAAATCAATTCGTCTTTATTTTTTTGCATGTTTGTTACGCGGTTTCTCTGACTATTGTGAACCGATTCTAATGTTATTTTTTTCATAGATATATTAAATATTTAATGTACTTTTCCTCCGTTTCCCATTAATTATTCGACCCTGCACACATTTTTCAACCCAGGAATAGTTTCAGCCCACATACGCCTGAAATAAATGCTGCGTTAATTTTTTTACGCAATCTTTTCGAAAATATTCTAGCTTTTTTAAGCTAAAAAAAAAATTTAAAATGGTGAGGACGGTTTTAGAGATTGACCACCGGTGCTCTAGTAGAGCATCTCAACAATCTGCACCTTAACCATATTATAACTAGGAAACTCACCAGCACTTTGTTGAGTTAGTTTCAATTAGCAGAATCCTCTGTTGTCATCATAATTCGAATAATTCATAGATATACAGTTTTACTTTTTCATAAGACACACGTAATAATTATTTTTATCGGACAATTTTATTCTATTATTGTTATATACCGGCTATAATTCACGTGACAGTGGAGTGATATCGAAGTTCCTACGGATAAAGCCTATTAAATGCATACGGGATTACGACAAATTCTTTAGAATCGCGAGTGAGAAGTTACTTCTTACGTGAATTACTGCCGGTATATAGCAATAATAATGTTTCAAATTCACGATAATTTTAAAATAAAGTTTTTACTATATTAATTTTTTTAACACTTTGACTGCGGCACTTTTTCGCATATTTTTTAATTTTTTAAATTATTTTTTGTAATTTTTTTTCTTAACTGTGGCATCAAATCAAAACTAAAATCCAACAGCAGAAGGTCACACGCACCCCTTGTGAAAAGATTAATTTGAAAAAAAAAATGTATAATATATATTTTCTTAATTTTACTTCCGATACCAAAAATCAAAAAACGCACGGTGTGTCTTTTCAGCAGCGAACGAGTATGTTTTTTCACTTATTAGAGCAACCTCTAATTTGTTAGAGGTTGCCCTAATAATGATTAGTTGAGCCATAAATAACCTTACCAATAAATCGCCATCAGAAGACCCAATCAAAACCCTATTAAGTACTACCTAGGTATATATTTGAAACATGCCGCTAATAGGTTATAGAATCGATTTCTAATACAACGTGAGCATTAAACTCTCCGCCGATAAATCTGCATGATATCAACATTACAGGGCCATTACAGAGGGACCTACGCCTACCAAGAAAACTAAGACTTTTTATGTCAATTTTACTAGTTACTACCACGTTTAATACGCTGGAAAGCGCGAGATGCACTGCAGTCGTAATTAAATGTGGTTATCTACTACTGTAGCACATCCCGTGTGAATTTTCCGTGAAAAATTGAGGGCCCGGTGGCGTAATCGGGAGAACGTTCGGCTTTGATGCCGTGGTACCGAGTTCAAACCGCCGTGCACCAATGGATTGAGGGCCCGGTGGCGTAATCGGGAGAACGTTCGGCTTTGATGCCGTGGTACCGAGTTCAAACCGCCGTGCACCAATGGATTGAGGGCCCGGTGGCGTAATCGGGAGAACGCTCGGCTTTGATGCCGTGGTACCGAGTTCAAACCGCCGTGCACCAATGGATTTTTCTATCGAAAAATGTATGTGCGCTTCTCACAGTGGCCCTCCGGTGAAGGAAAAACATCGTTAAGAAACCAACAAAACCCCCGCATGGTGGTAGGACACTATCTAGTGTCCGCCTGGCCAGCTACCACCCTCAAGTTAGAAAATCTGTCACCAAACATCTAATGTGTTCCGGCAGCTATCCTTGAGAGCCAGTTCCCATTCTAGGCCTAGCGTGCTTACCATCTTCGACCGCATCATCACTTACCAACAGGTGAGATAGTGGTCAAACGCTAGCCTATAACGTATAAAAAAAAAAAAAAAAAAAATGTCAACGTACATGACATTGACACATAACATGACTTTTGACATTTCAGTATAAAATTGTATATTTTAGGATGAATAATAAAGAAAAGAAAATAAATTAAGAACATAATCAAAGTTAAGAACCTTAAGAACACTAAATTAATGAATAAGATTACATTAGAAATGTTTAAGACTTTGGAGTAGACCCCAGAGACCAGTTTAATACAAAAGACTGTTGGCCGACCTTAACCACAGATGACTACAGTAGTTGCTAGGTAACCACATCATCCGCGCCGACCATTGCTATAAAATATTTACGTCGGGCTTATCTTGAAGCGAATTACTCAGTTATTTATTGGAGGCCTTGTTATAATGAGAATTGATAATATTAACTGTCTGTTGTTGGTAAATAATAGCGTTTAAACACGTTAAAAGGGGACTGATTTCACATACGCGAGTCAATTTCAGTTGCAAGTTTGATGTGTTTCTCTCCAAAACACATCAAATCTTGATAAAATGTATGTACATTTATGGAACCAACTTGCAACTATCAAACAAATTATATATTCTTTTTTTGACGTATGACAAATCGGCCGTCTAATAAATCGATGAACGCCGGCTCGAACGCCTGCTGCATGCACGAAAAATGTCCCGTTGCGCTCAATGTCCCGTTACGCTCATTGTACGCGTGCGCCGATTTCATCAATGTTTTGTTGTATGAATGTGAATATGGATATGCATATGAATATGAACATGATTGTTTTGTTATGACGCTGTCACGTTAAACTATCGTCCGTAAATCAGCTTTACAGACAACCAATTTTTTTTGTAATTACCGAAAATTCTTAAGTTGTAAGAACCCATCCCCGACCGCATCGTCACTTACTAACAGGTGAGGTAGTGGTCAATAGCTAGTCTAATAAAATAAATAATTAACTCGGCCAACGTAAATAAATAATTAGCCTAGCTATACAACGAGATAACGTCACTAGCTTTTTAGGAACATTACCGGCAGGTAGTGACTTAGGTTTGTCTTTTATTTATAGTTTAGGTATTAGTATATTGTGGTTTATATAATTATGATACTGTCATTAGGTAATTATTTATAAGTTGTTTAAACTAATGCATTCTGTGTGAGTAAAAAAAACTGAGCAACCTCTTAGTTGTGTTTGTGAAGTCCATCAACAATTTTTTTTTTAAATATCTAATAGGCTAGCGTTTGACCACTATCTCACCTGTTGGTAAGTGATGATGCGGTCGAAGATGGTAAGCACGCTAGGCCTAGAATGGGAACTGGCTCTCAAAGATAGCTGCCGAAACACATTAGATATTTGGCGACAGATTTTCTAACTTGAGGGTGGTATCTGGCCAAGCGGACACTAGACAGTGTCCTACCACCATGCAAAAATCACCAGCAGTTCATAATAAAATTTACGTAAGAACTTTGTGCACAACAGGATTTACCAGAGATAAGTAACTTTAGAGATTGCTCACTGGATGCATATACATAACTACATAAATTATAGTCGTCGGTACCTTGTTAACTCCACTTATCATTAAAATAAAATTAAAATATCTGGTATTACGTTACATTTTTAATACACTTTACATAAAAGGAAAAGGTTCCCAATTCGCCTGTATGTTTTTATGTTTGTAGCTCCAGAACTTCGTCATTTCCTAACTGATTTGGATTTTATTGTTTGAGAGACTATGCTTCCCGTATGGTCCCATTGTAATTCTATCGAGATCTGATAAGTATCTCCAGAGATATGGTAACCTCAAACTTAGTACTGTAAATGATTAGCGCAGCAGAATATGAACAATCTAAAAGCTTAGATTTAATAAAAGCTTAGAACGAGTCAGAAAAATTCTAGACCGAGCGCTAAAATTTTCACATTTTATCACCCCTTACTCCGGTGTAAGGGTGCAGCCAATAATTGTATCACCTACTTCCATGCTGCAAACAAGGCCGTCGCTATCTGGCAATTTGCCGGCCACACAAACGATGTCTTCAACAACAATAAATCGTGAAAACATCGCACTATATTTTACAGAAGCTATATTTACTTCCGTTTCCTGGCACTTTGACACAACAAATACAGCTCTGCTAAAATTTCTTCAGTAGCTACAATATAATTTGAGGGCACAGTGGTGTAGTGGAAGAATGGTCGACTTTGATGCTAGAGGTACCGAGTTCAATCCCCGCCGTGCAGCAATGGATTTTTCAATTGAAAAATGTATGTGCGCTTTTCACAGTGGCCCTCCGGTAAAGGAAAAACATCGTTAAGAAACCCCCAACCCCCACATGGTGGTAGGACAGGGACACTACCTAGTATCCGCCTAGCCAGCTACTAACCTCAAGTTAGAAAATCTGTCGCCAAACATCTAATGTGTTCCGGCAACTATCCTTGATAGCCATTTCCCATTCTAACCCTTACCCCTAGTACGAGTTTTCATGGTAAACGCTTTTGACAGATCTCACATAGTTTTCGACTTATTCTAGCTCCCTGATTGGTCTAAATTTAGTGAAGTGTAGTAACCACTAGAGGCGCTGTACTGTTTTTCATACAAAATTTACTCGATATACGATATCGAATTTGGTATGAAAACTCGTACTAAGGGTACCTAGCGTACTACAATCCGCGACCGCATCATGACTACTATCTTACCAACAGGTGAGATACTGGTCAAACGCTAGCCTATATGACATTAAAAAAAATAGATAAAAGCCTTTTCTGAGACAACAAAGAAATAAGAACAAAGAAAGATAGGGCGATTCCTATTCTTAGCGTAGAATGTTATACGCGCGGGTGAGTTACTTTTCTATATGTATAATAGGCATGACGACAGACTCAAAAAGTCGAATATTTGATGATTTTAGGGGAAAATTCATATTAAAACAATTTAAAACACTAGTTTAGTATTATATAAAAAATTGAGATTATTAAGATTTTCAATAAAATAAAACATTAAAATACTGCAATCGGCCATTTTGATTGAAACACCATTCACAGCGCATGACGTCACGCCTATGTCCTCTTATGAGGTTTTCTTGAAAATGTTAATTAATTTTGGAAAATTTAATGTGTATTCATTGTCACAGATTATATAATAGTTACTTCGTTAAGTATGTCATCAACATATGCGTGACGTCACAGCCGACGCCTTGACACATGTGAGCTGTTTTTGCGCACTATTGAAAAAATATTAGAAAAATTGCTTTAAACTTCGTTAAACTTAAGTTAATTACCGAAATAAAAGTTTTTTCGTGAATAGTAAATGTGTTCCCACCAATAGTAAATGTGTTACGGAAGAGGATTTTAAAATCTTTCGTCACGCCTATTAATTAGCATTAATAATCCACTCGTGTTACAATAAACGTGCAATGGTGTTACACTACACTTCAAATATACAATTAAGATTATTATTAAGATAAGAAAGAGACTTCCATGCCGCGCGAGTCAGTTTCAGTAGCAAGTTTGTAATGTTTATAGACATATCTCGGAGATACCTATCAGATCTTGATATGGGATTACCTTGGAGATGAACCCTACTAATGAAAATAGTAGATTATACAACAAGTGAATAAAAAGGCAATTTAATTCGAGGGACTAAGTTGGATCCCGAGAGCAGCGAATCTAGAATCCCTAGATTAGAATCCTGAGCGGAGCGAGGGATACAAGGACCGAGATTAATTTTTTTATTCACGAGTCGTGTAATCTTCTTTTTACCATGCGAGAAAATAAATAGTAGTACCTACTTATAGTACCTATTTATATTAATAATATGTTATTATTAATTTGTAATAAATTTGGATTATTAACCATTAAGTTCCGGTAAATATGTGTGAAGGGAAACAGCACAATCTTGAAAAACATGCTATTTGCGTTCTCACCAAAATTGTACTGAAAATCTTCAGTAAAGTTAAAATCTTTACTTGGACTAGTCTGTGATTTCAACTTGATCAGAAATGTGGCTTTGACTCAACTTTATGACTTGAATTTACAAAAATTTGAATAATTTCTATACTTTACTCTGGCTGAGTACACTAATCGTGTGGAGCAAACTGAAAACAAACAAAAAAATACCAAAATTGGCGGGAAGTTTATTTGATTATATAGCTTCTATGGTATAACTCCATTTAGCCAGCTAGTAGGCATTTTCAGCAAGTTTTATTTATTTTTTGTACATATTTAATTTCGTGCTTGTTCCAAATTCAAAATGATTTTATTCACCGAGTGAGTAAAAGAGCGTTTTATTCACTGCTATCGATGAATAAAGTGCTCATTTTTGAGTGGCAATAGTAAAAAAAAATCACAATTCGTGGAGTAATCGGTGAACAAACATTAAAAAAACAGACGAATTGAGAACCTCCTCCTTTTTCGAAGTCGGTTGAAAAGAGAAATGAAACGCTGACGATAGCAAAAAAGTCTTGATATTGCCGCGGTTCCGTTTCGACGCATGACTCAGCCCTAAATTCAGCTTACTAACGGGAAATGCCTTTCTTGTACGTTTATGGCGTGTCTTACGCAATTTAACTTAACTCGAATAAGCATTAATGAAGTTGCGAGAACGATGTTTACGCTCAGTTTAACTATGATGTTCAGGAAGTGCTAAACAAAGCGCTCACTTTTGTGTAGTTGGTTGTTTCGAACAGGATTACGAGCAAACTCGTAAAGTTCTCGATAGATAATGAAACAAGAGAATCACAAATTCCGAGGAAATAATTTAATATTGTTCACAAAGCAAAAAAATTTGTTGTCTCTAAAGTTGGTTTACGGACGATAGTTTAACGTGACAACGTTATAACAAAACATTGATGGTCATGTTCATATGCATATCCATATTCACATTCATACACAAAACATTGATGAAATCGGCGCATGCATACAATGAGCGTAACGGGACATTGAGCGTAACGGGACATTTTGCGTGCATGCAGCCGGCGTTCGAACGCCGGTTCATCGATTTATTAGACGTGGTCAAGTGAAAAATCCGACTTCAAATACCGCGCTAGTAATTTTCAGTGACAACTTTGATGTGTTTATCTCCATGTCGCTGGAGATACTCACCCAGATCTCGATAAGATTACAACGGGACCAAACGGGAAGCATACCTACTTTCTCAAACAAGAATTTTCCAAATCGGTTAATGAATAACTGAATTTTGTGGTAACTAAAAAAAACCGGCCAAGTCAAGTTGACTCGCCCACAAAGGCTTCCGTACCATCGTTGGATAGTACCAATTAAGCTAGACCTCTAAATTGTATAAGCGCTCATATAACTCAGATGCCTATCTTAATTGGCGTAAACTATGTATGTATGGGTACAGCCTTTAATTTTCAACTTTTTTTATTTTTCGTAATTTTTCCTTTACTTGTGCTGTAAGAGCTAAGGTAAATTTTGGTACTTACAAGTTTTCGCGAAAATCTAAATTTGCCCATATCTTTTTATCGTGTTGACTCAGGACCTCGGTTTTTATACACCTAATAGGGACTATAGACTTCAGTACCTGGTATAAATTTCAACTTGCTAGGTCAGGTCCACCCGTTCCTGAGAAAATCGGTGGTGACACACGGACAGACGGACAGATAGACAGACGGAAAAGAAAGTGATCTTATAAGGGTTCCTTTTTTATCTTTTGAGTTACGTAACCCTACAAACTAGTCAAAAATGAGAACCTCCTCGTTTTAAAAAGGTTAACGTGACGCGACTTAATGTAGTAACTTCTTTGTGTCTACAGAATACCTAAGACTGCGTTTGTATTCTCCATGCGACTAGAGAGCTAATATTTGACTATACATTAGAACCTTTGTTCGTGTTTTCAATTGGCGTCAGAGACAACAACAGTGCGTTTATTATGCAAAGTAAAGTTAAATTCGAAGTCGTAAGTTTCATAATCGAAGCGATCGGACGTGTCGGTCGGTTACACGGTAGAAAGTGTTATTTTTCATCGTGGCATGCGAGGCGGATTATTGGCGTCGGACGTGACCCACCGGGCCGGCCTCGCGACGAGACTTGCACAATTCCATTTAGTCGGTTACGAGTCTAACAAGTATCCGATCCCTCTCCTCAAGGTCAGTAGAAGCGTGACGGATAACCGTTGCTTGTTTTTACTAATCAAATGTTCTGAAGTTTAGTAATTGGAATACCAGTAATTCGATAAGTGTCGAAACGAGCTGCTGCTTCTATGAACGGCTAGACTGCAAGGGGTTATCGACGACTCTGCCGTGAAGGGAATATAACTAGCCCGGCTAGACGTATCGATTCATCGTGACTCGTCGGCGACTGCACTGTGACTCATGCTATCTCGGCTAGTGCAGCTCCGATAAAAATGTTGTATAGTTGTGATAACGCAAGCAAACACATTTGTGGAGGCGTGCTCTCAAACATGATTACGGATACGGCAGTGCGTATCGATTCATTCACTGTACACAGATACGAGTACAATGATCGAGGGAGCCGGTGAACAATAAAGCATAATAATTAATAACATAGAGTAATATTCTCTAGATAGCTTTTTTTTAAGGTTGAAATTAAGAATCGTTTGGCACGAAAAAGGGGGAATGGAGGGTGGAAGGGGTAGGTGAGGGTCCCCCTTTCACTACCCCACCACTCTCATTACAAGGTAATGCATAGTTTTTGAGTTATGATTTTTTTTGAAAAATCATAACCTCACTTGGTAAAAATTTTGAATCGTTTGGCACGAAAAAGGGAGGGTGAGGTGATGGGGGGGTAAGGGAGGGTCCCCCTTTCCTTTTCCCATCCCTTTTATTACAAGGTAATGCATAGTTTTAGAGTTATGCGTATTTTTGTAAAATCATAACCTCACTTTTTTGTAACACTTTGCTGATCAATATCACTGTTTTGTTGGATGTTTAACAGACTTTTTGCGCCTTTTTGCGTTGTGTTGTCGCAGTTTCAACCTAACCTAGTTTTTTTTCTAGTGGGGTGTTCTTATTAATTTAGTAGTGGTAAATAATATTACTAAAATTTTAACTAAGTTATATATAAGTTAGCCCTTGTAATTATTATTTGCGCTTTGTTTTTATGGTTTAGTATATTTTTAGGTTAGATTTTGTTTATATCGATTTATTGGAAACTGTGCATTACCTTGTTATAAGAATGGTATTGTTACAATCAGGGACCTAACCTCTACCCATCTCCATAACATTTTATATGAAATTCATGCCAAACGATTCTAAATTCAACTAAAAATCCAAAATCAAACCCAACAAAAATAGGCATAACTCAAAAACTATGCATTACCTACTACAACTATGCATATGGGAGTGGTAGGGTATTGAAGGGGGGACCCTCCCCTTCCCATTCCACCCCTCTACCCCCCCCCTTTGCCAAAACGATTCTAAATCCAACCCTTTTTTAATTTAAAATTACAAGGGAGGAGAGTGGTCCGGAACTCGAACCATTAGAAATGCAGAGATCAGAGATATCAGAGATTATAAGCGCACTATATTCTGTCTTTGGTGCACGTACTCATCTTAACCATAAACATAAAACAATTCATATAAACCATTGAGTCTATTTTGACTTTTAGAAACAATAACATGATAACTTCTCTCATGACTCACGTGTGTCCTTTTTGAGTTTGAGCGTCATTTATCTCTATTTATATGTAAAACAAAAATGTCCGAATGTATTGAACAATGACGAAAATTTTGCAGACACCATGAAAACTTGTGATGTAGGTAGACAATACAGTATATGACATTCGGAGAAAATAGCCGCTCTAACTGGTCTTTTGTTGCTATTTCAAAGTCGCGAACATTAGCTCCGCTCAGTACGTTTGGGCTAAGACTTGTATTGGCAGCGTCGAATTTCTCAACGATTTACATACAATATGAAGCTTTGTAAGATTGGAATAAACACAGGAATATTCAAAGAGCCCAAAGAAAAACATGACCCGGGCCAACCAACTACAAATGCAAAGAATTAAAAGTCACTTTTTTATTGAACCAATCGATAGGATATATTATGAGAATTAAATCTGTCAATTGTCACTGTATCATAAAATTACAGAAGACGTTAAAATTTAGCAAATCGTACCTATCGAAATAACCCGAAAGTAATTGTACTATTATTTATTCTGTGCCGAAGAACACAATACCTATGTGCGTCGTTTGAGTAGAAGGACTCGCGGTGTCTCAATCGTTTTTCCACCCTGTATAGTTAAGTACTGTTTACCGCACACTTACCTCTTCATCTTCCGTGATGAACTCGACTGTCGTCTGCTGATTTCTTTGCGACTGTTCCACATTGCTCACTTTTACTGGTCGACCATCCGCTTGATCCAATACTGAAACAAGCAAAATATCGTTTAAATAAAACTGGCCAAGTGCGAGTCAGCATCACGTCTCTTATCGCACACTTAGGGAGGGTTCCGTACAATACAAAACATAACAGAGTTTCAACCTCATATATTTGATTAATTGATATTACCAAGAATATTTCGTTTGGTCGCGATCTAGAAAGACGGGGCTCGTTTACTAGCGCCATCTATGTCATTTTGCCGAAACTAATTAGATAGATGGCGTTTAAAAACACGTTTTTTGTATGAGGATCCCCTTTAATTTTTAACTTTAATTTGTTTTTAGTATTTGTTGTTCTAGCGGCAAGAGAAATACACCATCTGTGAAAATTTCAACTGTCTAACTATCACGGTTAATGAGCTATAGCCTGGTGACAGACAGACGGACAGACAGACAGACAGACAGACAGACGGACAGCGGAGTCTTAGTAATAGGGTCCCGTTTTACCCTTTGGGTACGGAACCCTAAAAAGTGTAAAACCTATTTAACATGCCCTGCGTATTGTTTTCTCTAAAAGATAATCTCGAGAAAATGTAAGCAATTAATCTAGATTATATCTTAACAAAAGTTGTTAATGGACCGGACCAGACTGGACCGGAGGAATGGGTCCAGGATATATTCAGCTCAATTAAAAAAATATCATTAAAACTATTCGACAATTAGCGTAGAAATCGAGTAATATACAAAAACATACAAGAACTTCCATCTTTTTGGTAGTCAGTACCTGTTAATAACAGATTTTTACTACACTGTTGTCGTTACTTTTATATCTAAACTGATATTATAAAGAGGAAAGGTTTGATTTTTTGATTGTTTATTTTTTACGATTAAACTAGAAAGCCTCTGGAGCGATTTAAAAAAACATTTCACTTATAGAAAGCTACATTATCAGCGAGTATAAGCTATATTTTATCCCCATATTCTCACGGGTATATGGGAACTACGCGGGTGATACCGCGTGCCACTGCTAGTTTTTCATAAAAGATGTTAATCTTTTGTTGTATGTGTTAACATACACGAGCAATGAGCATATGTGTAGGCGTTGTTAAAGGAAGATTGACATACGAAAATATTTCGCTACAGTCGTAGTAGGGAAAACCCAGAATATTTTTACGTAGTATGTATTTAAAAGCTGTAAACAACCTCTAGTATGAGCACAGAATAAATAATAGCACAAGGTATTAGCCAACTCTGTACAGAATTTAGTAAGCCCGGTATTCCAACGACAACTCAAAGTAAACTAGGCACATTACAATAATTATTTTATATATTAATAGGTAGCTTTGAATGAAGCTGTTATCAATCATCACAGACTGATACTTAAATTCAGGTCTGATCAATTCGAAATTCGGTATCCTCTTACTTCAATGATATTGTAAGAACATGATTGCATTGACTTAATGCTGGGGTATCTCCTGGAATCTGTAGAATACTCAACACCTCACTAACTTACAGCAGACATGTCGTGTTTGGGCTCATGGGAATGATCTTAATGAAAAGTTTATTTTTTAAAGTTCATTGATAGGCGGTGAGGTTTTAAATCTTATATATAAAAATCAATTGCTGTTCGTTAGTCTCGCTAAAACTCGAGAACGGCTGGGCTTAGCTGATTTTGGTTTTGAAATGTTTGTCGTAGTCCAGAGAAGGTTAAACGGTGAGAAATTTTGGAAAAATTGCGAGAAACAATGTCATTTTCCCATATAAACTGTTGCACCTACTTTCCTGTCAAACATTTGATGTTCGTCCCCTCGGTACGGTAGAGAAACTCTGTTCTACTCTCGAAGTTAAATTTAAAGCACGTATTAAATTAAGGGTTTTGAATCGACAACATAATATTAACATAATAAAATTACTCGGATTATCGCGTAGGTATTCAAATTTTAATATTTTGAATTTTGGTGGTTGTCCCAGGTTGTCATTGTTGGTTCGTTCAGACATTTTTGACATTGTATTGACATATTTTGATGGTTTTAATGAAAATGCCATATGATGGAATATAATGCCATGGAAGCGCCATAATGATGGCGCTTCCATACCTGGACATTCGATATATTTGTGTATAAATTCGATAAAAACAAAATTAAATTAAATAATAAAGGGGGTATATACAAGAAAGGTGTTTTTAAAGCTTTTTATGCTCGATCTTACAATCCTTCCTACCTTAATAGATAAAGACTTAAGATTAACTCATGGCTTATAGCAGCCATTATTGCAATGGCAATGCAATGCAACATCAAACAAAAAAAAACTATATTAAATTAAAAATTAACGGGGTCCCCTCCCCATATGAGAAACGTATTTTTCAATATTACTCTATCCAAATATATACAATATTGTTCTATCGGAACCCTGCGTATGCGGGTCCGACTCGCACTTGGACAGTTTATTTATATTCGCGGTACGAAATTCGCCGGGTCAGCTAGTGGTGAATAAAAGTAATATAGGTAATAAATATCTTAGCAAAATTTTGAAATGTTTCATTAATCATAATATTAGGAAAATACACGTGAATAAACAATCAAAGGCTTAAAGTCTTTGACGATACACCGATTGCATAAATAAGGAAACAAGGATTACTCATCACCACAAATACTTGCGTTCCACTCGGTGGCAAACAAACGTAAACACTAAAACCAAACTGGATGCCGTGAGGAGGAAAACAAAACAAATCACTCGTTGATCCGAAGACCCTATGTCCGGCAGTGGACTGATTCAGGCTGACTATAATGATGTTGATATGACAACGTAGTCCCATCCAAAATATTTTTCATCACACTTTTGTGTTATAAATGTACTGAAAATTTGAAACCAACCAAATATTGGAAGGTCAATCGATCTCTATCTATTCTGACTTCCAGTCTGCCAAGGTTCAACTACATAATACTGGACTGGACTAGGGAATCGCTGTGGAAAATCTAAATTAGTTTGGTAAGCAACGTGAATATGTAGGGACTTTCCCATAGTGGAACTACGCCACAATAACAACGCAATCAAAGTTATGTAGCTCACAGTACACGTGACAAGATTAACTTACGTTTGGTGCTATTATTTAAACCAAAGATGGCTAGGAAATATATTCATATGACATGAGTATGACACCTACTAAGGAAATGATTAATTAGCATATGTTAGGGCCTGATTGGTGGTTATAGGTCCCTGACACAAAAAAAAATTATAATGTGATAATTCGGTATTAAACTATAATTCAATAATAACATTAAATATAATTAAAATATATATAATTTTATCTAAATCCGTTAAGAAATGTTGAAGCCCCGTCGCAAAAAGAAGGGGTGTTATAAGTTTGACGTGTTTATCTCTGATGTGTCTGTCTGTGGCATTGTATCATTTGTAGCTCCCAAACGGATGAACCGATTTTGATTTAGTTTTTATTGTTTGGTATGTAACTTCATCAAGAGTGTTTTTAGCTTTGTTTCTAAAAAAATCCGTTCAGCCGTTTAAAGATTTTGAGCTCTTTTCTAGTAGGCTATGAGAGTATCTTCCATAGGTCTGATGGATTTGAAATTCGATACCTTCTTACATCAATGATAATGTAAGAATAAGGTAGCATTGACTTAATACTGGGGCATCACCTGAAACCTCAGAATACTCAACTCCTCATCAACTAACATCAGGATGTCGTGCTTAGACCAATTTTATTTTTAAGTTTTATAAATACATATAGAGAAACAAACAAGCATGCGGCCCACCTGATAGTAATTGGTTACCGCCGCTTATTAAGAGCGAACGCGGGGTGCATTTTTCCATACAAATGTAGTCTCCCGTTTCCTCCCTGGAAAAAGCTTCTAGAGCAAAATTTGTTTTCTAAAAAAATCAATGTCTGCTGTAGCTACGCCCCTATCGTTTTCTTATTTTGACTAACCAATTGTAAATAGAAATATGACCCTTCAAAAATCTCAAAAAGGAGATAAAAAGGCTTATATTTCTTTTTTTTATTGGTTGGTCAAAAAAAGCAAATAATAGGGGCATAGTTACAGCAGACCTTGATTTTTTGTGGAAACAAATTTTGCTCTAGAAAACATTTTCCAGTGAGGAAACGGGGGAATACATTTGTATGGAAAAATGCACCCCGCGCGTTCCCTCTAACACCTGCAATACCAGGGGCAATAAGTGCGTCGCCTGCTGTCATTCAAATGATCACGATGAACTTATTTTACAATATGCTGACGGATAAAGTTCGGTGAAGCAGTTTCGGAAGATGGGAACTCATGAAACAGTTGAGCAATAGACAAAAGTTTGAAGTCTAGTTTCTGGTCTCATCTCACCATCTTCTATTCTTCCATGTAGGCACACTCACTAGGTACCTTGTTAAGTGCATCATGTTTGCAGCACTTAAGCTTCAACATCTAGATTTATCGAGGAAACGACTGAAGAGCAGTTTATCGCAAAATTCTAACAATTCAGTTTTGCTGTGTTTAATAGGACTTCAAAATAGTGCTGGCATGCCAGTGCTAGCAAGCTATTTATTTAGGGCGGCCGGCGTTGGACTGGCACGAATAGCCGTGTACACTGTGCTAATCGCTGGCGCCAGTCAAGTTAGCATGCCCGCACTGGCATCATATAAATCATACTTTAAAGACGTAATAATCCGAGCTCTATAATGAAAATCATTGAGAAATTATTAGTTTACATTCGTAACTCAAGAGGCCTGTTGTCTGTCAACAAGCTATGAGCGCTGTTGACACTGGCTACTCGGGCATCAATCGATTACATGTCGTATATTAATAAAACAACATTGAGCTGGCTCGTGACTCTCAACCATCCACTTGAATCCAATAAAAGCGCTTGGATTTTTTTATTGCAAGTATTATTATTTTGGCACTTGACCTGATATCATTACATTGTGTATTTACGAAATGTACTTAAGAGCGGACGCAGGGTGAACTTTTCCATACAAATATATTCCCCCGTTTCCTCCCTGGAAAATGCTTCTAGAGCAAAATTTGTTTCTACAATAATTAAGGTCTGCTGTATCATTTGTATGTATATATATACGATATATATATATACATATATATATATATATATACTGTACCCCTATCATTTGCTTTTTATGACCAACCGATTGCCAATTTAAATATGACCCTTCAAAAATCTTAAAGAGGAGATTACAAGACTTAATGTCTTTTTGCAATTGGTTGGTCAAAAAAATCAAATTATAGGGGCGTAGCTACAGCAGACCTTGATATTTTGTAGAAAGAATTTTGCTCTAGAAGCATTTTCCAGGGAAAAACGGGGTAATACATTTGTATGGAAAAGTGCACCCCGCGTTCCCTCTTAATGATAGCCTGAAATAATCCTTTGCAGCAAATTTGCATTGAACAGCAGAACATGCATAGGGGATGCGTGTGCAACGGTTGGCAACCCTACATTATTCAGTTGTTTTTATTTTTATCAGTATAATTATTAACGCAGGTTTCTTCGAACTAATACGCATAATTAATTGCAATTATTCATGAATTTACAACAGCGCTTTATTATACAAAATGTATCCTTTCCTTATTTGTCAACGGATTTATAAATGTATCCGATTTCAGGGCGTAAAACTCAATACACTGTAAGGTGTTGACAATTGTTATAATTATAAATGACCATTATTCTGATATTCGTATATGACTAATTATTTGTTAATACGGTGTTTAAATTTGATCGTTTGAAGTTTCAACCTCGATTGGAGATCAGGTTTCCGCGTTCCATTTCCAATTAATATCAGCCAATGTATATTATTAAAATACATGGCCAAAATTATATCAAGACAATTTTCTGACTTTCGTTTGTTTTATATGCTTATATCCCATATTTTTTACCGACAACAGCAGACATAACATTGCTTTACCACAAAAATTCAAGGCACGTATGGAAGTACTTTTACTTGATTCATCATAAAAACGTTTTTTATGATATTCGACAATAAAAAACAAGGTTAGAAACTTTGATCAAAACCGACACACTCACGGCATCATGATTGCAGTTTCAGGTTGCGGAAAGTTATCAGGCAATTATTAGATGTGTGCTGTGGATTCAGTAGCATAATATAATAAGAGTTTATCATGCATAGGCAGCAGGGCTGGCAGTTCTGCGAAGTGAAACAGAAAAAAACCTCGACATACTAACTTATCTAATTTGTAGATATTACTTATTATCCTGTAACCACAGTTTTACAATCATAATAAAACTGGCCAAGTGCGAGTCAGCACCGCGTCTCTTATCGCACACTTAGGGATGGTTCCGTACAATACGAAACATAACAGAGTTTCAACCTCATGTATTTGATTAATTGATATTACCAAGAATATTTGGTTTGGTCGCGATCTAGAAAGACGGGGGCTCGTTTACTAGCGCCATCTAAGTCATTTTGCCGAAACGAATTAGATAGATGGCGTTTAAAAACACGTTTTTTGTATGGGGACCCCCTTTAATTTTTAACTTTATTTTATTTTTAGTATTTGTTGTTCTAGCGGCAACAGAAATAAACCATCTGTGAAAATTTCAACTGTCAACTATCACGGTTAATGAGCTATAGCCTGGTGACAGACGGACGGACAGACAGACAGACGGACAGCGGAGTCTTAGTAATAGGGTCCCGTTTTACCCTTTGGGTACGGAACCCTAAAAACTGTGCTGTAAATATGGTCTTTGTATGTGTGTACCTGTGGCAATCACTCTTAAATGATTATGATTAGGGATAATTATGAATTAAATACTCCCATCAAATTAAAATATAAGAGAGATTACCAAGGGGATCTCATGCTCTAATATCTGGGTCATATGTACTTTTCGTTTTTTTTTTAAATATCTTATGGGTCAGTGTTTGACCACTATCTCGCCTGGTGGTAAGCGATGATGTGGTCGAAGATGCTGAACACTCTAAAGAATACGCTGACTCTCAAGGGCTGTGTGCTGAAGTCAGGCGGGACATCGATATAAATGCTCCTACCGCCAGTGGTATTTCTTATTCACCTACCAATCATGTGCAAATATTCTCCCTATCTACGATAAGAGTCAAAGCGGACTTAATATCAGGAACACTATCTCCCGATCACTGAAGCATTACAAACGGCAACGAACTCAATCTCGGTTGCTTACCTCGCTCCTTGGTCATTAACTCAATCAGCCTATGACATCATTATGGAACCACTCTGGCACAGACAATAGAGAATCTGGTCTTCACTTAATGTGATGTAAAAACCATGCAACACCAAATATAACAATGGGGGATATCGTTAGTGAATTTGTCGCGCTAGTGTACAAGGTCCTCGAAATGTCAAATTTCATTTTTAGTTAAGGAATTGTCCCGAACTAACATTGACATATCGATAAATTTAACATTTCAATAAAAATAAAAGTTGTATTGGCTTGACAGCTGTTATCATGGCCATTTTACTCAGAGGAACCAACTCGAGATCGAGGAAACGGCAGCACCCATTAAGTCTATGGTGTTTAATAAAGTTCGGAGGACGGGTTAAAATAGTAGCGCTATTTAGATTGAACTAAATTCCGTTGTCCAGCGTGTCGTCTTATTCTACACATCTCTCGCTTAGTTCATTACGATCGCGATCGAATTCAACAATAGGCCTGCTGGTCGTTAACAGTATCACCAACACCTTGAAGTATAATTGAAGACAGTACATAATACAAAGAAGACTTTACCACGCACTTCCTAGAACATCACAGTCTCGTGGGATTTTGTAACTCTCCGCAACGGCAAGTTACTTAAACAGTCCATGACGTCATAGCTGACTATTAATTTTGACATTTTGTTCAAGGATGCCACTGATGCGAGCAATTCAGATGCATTAATTCCAGATCTTTCCATGATGTTATTAAGTGTAAGCTAACCAGTTATTATGTGTACGTGCCTACTGTTTCATTGAAGGTTCATTCTTCTCACGTGTCCGTGTCAAAACCATTCAAATATCGGTTGTCTTTGTTTATTTTTGTTGGAAAAACAGAACAGACAATCCAGTCAGATAGAGATCAGCGTTGAAATCAAAAGCTTTGCATATGGAATAAAGAGGTTTCCTTCAAGATAGTTGAAATCACGGCAAAGTTATCTAAGTTGTCCTCGGCCAGGAATAGACCGAGTTGGAATATAAAACCGGTTCCGAGCCAGACACGCCCTCGAGCAAGTCTGGCCCGAGGATTCAAAAAACTAAACGTGCGGTGCTAAACTGCAACGAAATACCTGCATATTCGATTTCGACCTACCCCACCCAAACCTATTATTTATTCTGTGCCCAGACTATCTCGGATGACGTACCCACCCAGGGACCTACTTTAATCATAGCCGGAGCTTGGCGTCTCATTAACGTTAATGACTACATCTACACGTCTGTACACAACCACAGACCGTTGAAAAAACCCAGCACTACTCTACACTAATGTGTATTCATATAATTAGCAATGACTTTGTCTTTCATAAAGGTAATTCGGCCGGTAAACCTGGCTAAACCACGCTTTAGCATAACCTACTAATTATTTATGAATAAGACTTAAGTAGAGGGAGCCGAGCATCACTCGGCATTTTTAATACTAGCTTACGTATTTACAACATTTTGGGCAACAAATTAAATGTAATGTTAGACAATCTAATTAATTATGACAATGTATGTACATACTTAACGATATTAATAGCATGCTTTAATTGAAAGGAAATACCTACATAATTTAATTTGATGTTAACTGGTCATGTTATGACCACTGTTTGCATGCCTTGAAAATTGAAGCCATGAAACTCAAGGTAGCAGCGGTCGCGATAAAAATACTGCAACAGCAAAATGCCTCATAAAATAATTATTTACATGAAAAACTGCTATATGGTAATGTTCTATTTTACGTGTATGCACATGAAAGCAGGAGTCGTCATAACGTTTTCGCAACAGTTTGAATCATTTGCATCCATTTTTAGGGTTCCGTAACCAAAAGGTGCCAACGGGACCGTATTATTGAGTATCTGTTGGCCGTCGGTTCGTCTGTCTCATGGCTGTATCTTCTGAACTTTGAGAGAGAACTCTTGAAATTTTCACAAAAGTGTTTATTGCTTATCAGAAGAAATAATAAAAAATACATAATTTGTGAAAATTTCAACTGTCTTACTATCACTGTTCATGAGATACAGCCTGGAGACAAACGGACAGACAGACAGAAAGACAGACGGACAGCGGAGTCTTAGTAATAGGGTCCCGTTTTACCCTTTGGGTACGGAACCCTAAAAACAAAATAAAGTTAAAAATTAAAAAGAGGTCGGAGGGGAGGTATTGTTGGATTTATAGATTTAGTAGCGTCATTATAGGTCTACCCTCATTTATGAGGTAATTACTGTGTGAAATATAAGTACTATACCAAATAAGGTATTACATTAAATCAGGTCACTTAGCTTATATTGAGTGATGGTGCTAATGATAGACCGGACCTACCTGACGATAAGATAGGTGAAATGAAGGACGCGGCAGACCAACCATAACTACACACATTACACTACACATCATAATAATATGAACGAACGGTGCAATAATCCACGAAATGTAATATTTTCATTTTCCCGACTTTTCAGAATCTTTGTATCAAAAATATATATAAAACCAGGTAAATACTGGCACTAAGGCAAATGCACTTCAAATTCTTGTTAAAAATGGTCATGTGGTTTGCAAGCAGATTCACTGCAAAATAGTAGTAGCTGGATCGACCTAGGCTATTATTAGCCGAGCTTCAGTGATGGAGAAAAAGGGATAGATATTAGTATTTATAATGTTGTTGTTGTTGTATGTTCACACTATATAATGCTTATTCAGATTGTCTGAAATAACCTTAGATACAGAATAAGGAGTGTGAAGTGCGCCGGGATTGCCTTATATATCAGAGTTTCTCAAATAAGAGTAAAGATAATAATCGCTCACACCGAAGCCTTGAAATTCATCTAGTCCTGACCCTATTTTAAAGGGCTTCAGATCGCCGTCCCTAAATGCCAACATTCCTTCGTTTCTGGCCTGGGTGAGATGAGACACGAAGGTTGCCTATTGCCTGCAGTCACAGGTGCTTCAACTCTAAGGCTTATACAAAACTACTTTTAACGAGTAGGCGCTTTGCGTAGGAAGCACTTGTCAAAGGCACAATAAAGGGACACCCACGCTGACGAAGTTTAGGCATTCTGTTACGTGATTCGAGTTGTTGGCTTGCTTGGTCCTGTCTATGATGCTTCGGCCTACATTCATGTCAGTTTCAGACAAAAGACGTACCGTAAGATTTATTCTCCTTTCCTTACTTAGTCACAAGCTTATTTTCAATTTTCATAATGTTATACACACTATTGGTTGTGATCAAGCTGTTTATCAGCCGACGCTACACCTAATAAGTAGTTCAGTAATTTATTTACAGGCAGGAACTTCTATCTTACCAAGTTACCATTAAGTATTCTCCATGAATTTGATGCAGTGTAAGGAAAATGTGGAAGTAATATGAAAAACCAAACCCAGAACGCCGACATCAAATTTTTGACCATCTTAAGTAGATGGTCAAAAATTAATCTACCTAACACAGGCTACGCAGCCAATAATTTTGAAAGATGACAACACCATTTTTTGAGTCAACCTCAAAGTCCTCATTCGTGCCCCACGAAAGGTCGGATCTAATCCCTTGATTAATTACCATTACCCAACAGAATAAATTGAGTTCAACAAAGGTAACTCGGAGCTCTTTTGTTTATATTATGTAGCTACATGGTATTTGCATGGCCCGGCTCCCAGTGGCAAGGTCCTTATAACCTTGTAGCCTATTGATCAAAGCTACGTTTATATACTCGTAAATATCATTTATATTCCACGAGCACGGCTTCCTAGTATAAATTGAACAGTGTTTCAATTTAAAGAAACAATTGAGAATCGTTTTAAACATCGCACGATATTGATTGAGGTTTGATTAGCTCAAGTAGAGTTGGGATGTAAAGATATTTTATTCGTTCGGGAAAATAATGCCAGTTAACTCAAGGCACAGAACAGATAATAATACTACGTACCCAAGGCAAGTTTGTTTGGCACCCAAGAGGCGTCCTTTAGAACATTTGCGCCTTCGAAAAGAAAGTTCAAGTCAAGTCGCAGTGAGATTACAGGACACAGTGTGTGAGGAGCCGATGTTAGAAAGAAAGAAAGAAAGAAAGAAAATCGTTTATTTGGCAAAAACTCACATAGTAACAAATTTAATTAATTATAATAATAATGTAAAACATCAAAAGAAGAAAGAACACAGGTTTTAAAATAAGTTTATGAGAAGTGAGGTGCCAAAAAGGCTTAACTCAGCACATATGTCTGGGGTTACACACCTAGACGCTGGTTTTCAGCTAAGCCTGCGGGTGATGAACTAGCGCGAAAATATTTTTATTAAATTTAAATATTATATACAATGTAATATAATATATATGTTAGAGTGAAATAAAGCGGAAAAATAGTTGTAAAAGGTTGCAAATGGTTAATGCGATTGGCACTTTTGATAGACAGAATAAAGTACGTTTTGTTAGACATTACACGAGCGACTTATTTTCTTATTATTAACTATACTTAAATATAAAATAAAAATAACGCTTAGCATTTATGAAATAAAAACATAAAATTTGAAACTAACTAAATACATTTTGCCCAAAAAAATCAATATTTTACATACTATGACACAGTATGACACAGCACAGACGAATGTAAAAACTCCCTTAAAGACAGCGCTAAATAAATGGGTACAATGACATGTACCTAATCTGAAAATTATTTCCTTCTTTATACGCAGTAAAAACCTAAGGGTCTTCATTCTACAACAACGACGCAAAGGTAACGGCCTGGAAAACTCAGTGCAAGAATTAAATTACACAAAATTAATGGCTCGTTATGAAACAATCCAACTTGGTTCATTAACTTGAGCGCTACATTCCATATTCATGATATTTATAAATATCAACAGGTCAACTGAGCAAATCAAGCAATGCTTATAAAATTAACCTTTGACATTTTATGATAAAGAATTAAAATTAATTGTAATGCTTTACCTTTCAACCTCATTATGAAGTAGGTTCGAGTAAGTCATGTCATGTATTTTAGGTAACGAGACGGTTAAATTAAATACAGTCTATTTTATTTGGGAATGTTTTATCAACCGGAATGGAGCTTTGAAGTTTGGGTTTTTGGGATCGTCGAAAAGCGTGGGTGGATCTCGAATTCTCAAGCAATGACATGTTCGATTGATTTTGAATATTGTCGATTGCTTTCGACTTTCGATGGTTCGGTTGGGACTCCGCTTATGGAGACTTTTTGCATTGTACGAAGGTCCCAGTCATTCCCAATGCACTGAACGTATCCTGCTAGGTTTGCTTTTCTTTTTTGGTTTTCCTGAACAAGCTTTTTAGTAGTTGTTGACGGTATTAGAACTATTAGACCGACTCTTGTTCATTATATTAAATTAGTTTCGGAGTTTTAAGAGCATTTCAATAAAATAATAAAATGAACTCGATCCTCACCTGTATTCACCACATTCACTTCAGTCAGCGCAGTAAAGTCAACGTTGAGCAATTATTAACACTAAATTGTTGCTACTAAAGCATAAAATCTGTCTGCGGCGCATCTGGGTCAGTACTCCCAACTGGCACCATTCATATATCGACAGACAAACACACAAGAACGCTACAAAAGTCAAGGCAGTATATTTTTAAAATTGCCTCATTATTTGAAGGAAGTTTAATACTTTTAATGTATCTTTTCGTTTGAATTAGTGAGGTCGTAATGCGCGCATAACGTTGCCATGCTCTTTGAGCCTACTTAGTCGCTGAACCGAACTGATAACATTAATAAATAAATAAAAATGATAGAATTGAACTGCTAAGGTACCTACGATATTAACATCTAAATAATATTTTTCAAAGTAGACGAGAATATAAAACGGATCATTAAATTGTGAAAACGACTTTCTGTTTCACTCGAGCTCAACTCGATCCAAATAAACGGTACAGATACTTAACACTGTTCAAACCAATCGCTTGCAACTTTTATCAAGCTCATTACATAGAGCATACAAATTAAATTCATCACTTTACACCGGTTGTTGGTGAAAGAGCTTGTGATAATCCACGAAAATTGATAAAAGCTGCGATGTGAGTAAACAGCCAAGAGGATTTTGCCACGCTGTCAAATCACGCTGCGCGACTTACCCCCGTATTCACAAAAAACACTATGAGGTCTCACAATTATCGGCAACGCAGTGTCAAATACATTATTGACATTCATCATCATCATCATTGTCAACTAATTTCCGCAATTTCCAGGGCATAAGTCTCTAACGCCACTCATCCGCGTTCTGGGCTACTCTTGGCCATTTAACTTTATTAACATTGTTCGTCTCAAATCCGATAATATACGCAAGCTGGCTGGCAGCGGTTGGAAACAAATAACTGGAGATCGAGCTCAGTGGCGTGCCATAGGAGGCATATTTCTGATGATGATGAATCAAATCCACCGCTACCCTTCATTAATACGGCCGTATTGAATCAGATGCTCCATAATATATCTTATCCGAATTAGTGGAACCCAGACCTAAGGACGCCACCAAAGCGGATAGTAGAGTAGAAACACACATGTCCGCTCGGCTTAGCTCTTGCGGTTATGTAATTCTCATCCATATCTCTCGACTTCTATCGTTAATGCTTTCATTGCTTTCATAATGATTTAAGATTGGCATTCTTATAGACTAGGTCTGTGTCTGTGGTTACCAAGTTTTATTTTTTTTTGTCGTCTTACGATCACAGACAGAGCAGTAGCAGTAGCAGGTCTGGCGACCTGGCCGATAGTGCGCTATTGGTCATACTAACAAGAATAAATAGTAAGTGCATTTCTCATGCAAATTTTACTTTGTATCTAGCAAACATAATTATTTGTGCCACTTTAATATGTAATTTCCCCTTAGTTGTTAAGTAACTCCACTTTTCTACGAAGGCTTCTACATCATAGCATCGTATACATGTATGTATCTTTGGTAATTTATTGGGCGTTTTCTTTGTTAAAATCTTAAATTTCTACTTCAGTAAATGTGGAAATAGCACTATCATAATTAGAGTGCGCAAACAAACACGGCAGACATTTCGTTTCGAATGTAATACCGTTTTGGTTGCGGTCCAAATGTTCACCACGAGTTACTTACGATAACGTAAGCTTGTCTTGTTCTTGAAATCTACACATGTCAATACGCCGGTAGAATAACCATTGCGGAATCTCTTTCAGCTTTAAAAGAAACGTATAGGTTTTCTAAAACAACAAAGATCTGAAATCCTATGTGCTCTGGTTGTTACAAATTGCTTTGAAACAGTATGTGTACAGAGGCAAACTGGATGTATTGAATTCCATCGGTAGTCCAACTAAATGGAGAATAACAAATAGATGCGCATTCGGGACATTCGGGAATTGCGATCGTGTCCAAACTAAACAGCTGTGCAATAGCACAGAATAAATAATAGTCAATAGCCCCTTTTGTGGACAACCAATTACAGAAGAGTATTCAAACGAACAAAATATGATTTTGAAATTTAATCCATTTGACATTTCCTCTTTCAATAAAACCGATCTTTGTTCATTCTTATAGCAACAAAAACCGTTCCAAACCTTCGTTACAGACCAAAAAAGACTTATTAAATTTGTTTACTTTTCCGACAGAACTCAATCGGAATGTAAATCGCAATAACGCCAGCGTCCGTCGACAGATACTGAGAGTAAACACGCTCGCAAAAACAAAACTTAATTACTTGAAAAGTAATTATTGTTGACGACGATACAATGTAAAGTTGTAAACAGTAGGTAGGTTGAGAGGGCTGCCAAAAATCGAGCGACCTACTTCAGCTGAGAATATAGGAAACTGCCAGAGACACAAGAGTAGATTCCTTAACTACTAACTGTCACGTAACACCACTTAATTTAAGTTCTCCAGAAGCACAAGTTTCAAGGGCTTTCATCAAGACAGTATCGCAAAGTTTGGCACAATTGCAACTTTCTATACAGGCGTTTACGATAGCTTCAACAGTTAACCTTCATTAGACTTATCTTTAGAGAGTCAGATGCAGTGGGACAAATGCGCCCCAGTCTATTGAGGTTACCCAGTTAAGAGCGGCGAAGACGAAATATTCGGAATGGATTCACTTTCACCAGCGTCTCACGGAAAGCATGAAGCAAGTAATGTTGTAGATAGCAATACCAGACGTTGCGTGTGACGGGTCATAGTTATGCAACGTAGTCTAGGAAACGACTAGAGGTACTAACGTCTCACGTGCACTGGTGGCGATGTCTCATAAGGAATCAATGTGAAATACAACGTACAATAAATCAAATTCTGCATGATTGACTCAGCATTTTATTGTCGTGAACATTAATCTCGTCATCTTATCGTGAATGTAAATCCCCGCTTTCGAATCAATTAAAAGGTGCACGCTAAAACAGTACTGCTCGTCATCAAACATTTTTACATGAGCAACGACGGTGAAAGTACTACATCGTCTTGTTATTGAGATCACGCCAATCATTTCTTCACATGTTTTTTCTACTCAAGTCATAGTAAGATAAATAAGTGTGTTACAAGTACAACTCCGAACATTTAGCGGAGCAGCCATTGAGACCAGTCTCTCAGTGACCTCATGACATGGGAAAGCAACACAATGTTTGCACTTACACAATGGGCTGTGTCTGATGACACGGCGCATGAATGCATTTCCCAAGTGTGCCATCTAGTCTCGTACGAGCGGAACAACAATAGTTATTATTACTACGGCTATCAGACGACTGTATTAAACAATCATTTGCAGAACGATTCGAGTCTAGATTGGATCTGAAATTTCAATTATTGCGGCCGTAGATGGGCCGGTTCGATAGCGATACGAGAAAGGCATGTCATTTCCACTGAGCACCGAAACGGGTTGGCATTTTTTGGCGAGCTCACTTCATTCGAAATAGAGTCGTATTGAAGGTTGTAAGTCTTGTCAAACAAGGCACAGCTATTAATACCTTCCACATATGGTCCACTATTTTATAGTTCCTGGCAATTTAAAACCAGAACAGATATTGCTTCACTTCCCGCTTTAAAGGATGCAATGGTCAGTGTAAAGTTGTGAATATGACGTTTAGAAGGGAGCCTTGTTTCCTTCCTGTTATATTATAGCAAATCAATTGATTTATTACATGTGCACCTAGGGCTTGCAAAATCTATCAATGACAACCTACATAATGGATATATAAGAACTTCTTATATATATAACGCAAGATAATGTTCCATCGAGATACATTTACTATGTTCACAATACTTTTATAATTCTGGCTAGAATAATACTTCGTAAAATATAAAAAATTGGGGCAAAATGAAAATATAACGAGATTTATAATTAGTTTTTCTGGGAGACAGTATTTATTTCGCATTCCGCGAATTCGCAGAACTTGGGACAGAATGGGAATGGCAAATATCATGTCGAAAAGGTTCAGAAAATAACGGTTCACGAGAACAGAACTAAACACTGAATATTCATTTACCTACTGAGTCTGTTGTATATTATTTTCGAGGTCTGCTTAAATGTTAATTTAACGAAATCATGCGACACTGTTTCGAAACTCTCCTTGACTTTTGTTAGTTCTGCAATTAAGTGGGCGTTAAGCAGGTTTTTAATAAACACAAACTACTTACTTGACCATTATAAATATGATCAAAAGTTAATGAAATCCACTGTAAATTTAAAAGCGTCCAACACCCAAATGTAAAGTCGACATCGCCATTGGTGGCAGTTTAGAAGACCAGTTTCATCATGTTCCTTTAATCAACCTCATTCCTTTCAATCAGCCTTCATCCTTTCCATCAACAATAAAATGTCTTATACATATTATTGTCAAAAACGTAGTAGGTCTTCATGATACAGGCTTGCCCAGTGTGGAGACCACAAATCATTGTTTATTTTTGATTATTCTATCAGCTTTAGACATCTTATTGCGTAATTTTAAGTTAACTAAAAGTTTTTACCTGTAATTTGGCTATAGCTGTAAATAAACATTTTTTCATTTCATTTTTTTTTCATTGTCTGTTTCCGATGACAAAATAATAAACAATATTCTGAAGTAATTTTTGTCGGATTGAGGTAAACGTGTAAAACTGATAACCGTATTTGCCTACTATTGTTATTCACTAAACAGTCAACCACATAATTCCGACGACCTAATTACATAGCAATACCCAGAAATCAATGTTATAAGTATTTTTAGTACCGGCTTAGTCATCATCATTGGCACTCTCAGTCACTGAAGGTAACAAAACGTCTAAACTAAACTCGGTAGAAATTACTCTTCAATTATATAACACTTGTATGGGAGATATTTGTCATCACGAAATAAACATTTCGTCAGACTATAAACATTTAAACAAGCACTTGATCTGATCTTGATCCTGATTTTATCGGAAAGTGGTGATACGCAATAAATTGAATTGTGTTTCGGTCACGCACGATAACAAATGACGGTGAGAGAAGAGGGTAGTGATAGACACTGGATAACCTACGTAAGATTGTCCAGTCAAGCAATCTTTAGTTGGAACAATATGCTGAATTATTCAGCTCAATGTCGAGTCGAATACTTTAACTTCTTACAAAGACCAACATTCTGGACTTCATTTCAACTCAATATAATATTCTAATGTTAATGCAAATGATCCATTAACCAGTACGAATGTGTATTTCAATGTTGAACCATCTACGGCTTTGATAAGACTTTCGTATGCTGACGTAACCAAGGTTGCATTTGGAATATCAACTACCCAAACAACTATAAACGGCGTGGATACATCAACCAAACAACTAACAGCTCGATTGGCACGCGTTACATAAATCATACACGCGTCGTCAGATTCCTAATAAGAATACCAACATGAAATTTACTAGGTAATTAAATAATGAAGTGAGCAAATACGCTAGTTAATTTTAACCCGATAAGCAGTCGGTCAGGTATTTGTAGGACGATTTCTTCATTAACGCACGATTTCATAAGGTATTTGTGTATGTTCATGAATCAAACTTGAATAGCATTTTATACAAACACATATGTATATCACAGTAGCCCATTCCTATAAGGGCGTGTATTTTGTCATTGGATTACAAGGATGCTAGAACTAGACTTAGCCAGAGTAAATGGACTGCTTGGAGTGGTATAGCGAGATAGTGACATTTTAAGGGCAAGCCAAGCCAATAAGAGACTTGCAGACAGAATAATCTACTATCCCGCGCACAGTACTCGTTACTTTAGCGGTTAAGTGTAAAAGAAACTATAACTGCAGCTCAAAAGCAAGTCTTCCAAGAGTCGAATCTTCCACTCAGTCGATACAGTATTTTAGTAACGTCATATATATTGGTCAAGCTTCTCTATCAAATGCACGGCTATTATTGACTGTTTTTGCTTAATCGAGCCTCTAAGGGTTTGGATTGTAATTGCTGCTAACGAAGCCAAATACCGATGCAATTTCCATAATTTTGTCTTCTCAGTCTAAAAATAACAGTGGTTGTACTTCTGCTGAATAATAAAGAACTAGTTTCTTACTTCTTGTATAAGCAAAACTTGTCCAGATTCTACGCTTCCGTAAGAGAACCGGCTGCATGTGACGTGACGTAGTAAATAATTAGACAAAAGGCGAAGGAATATTGGAGTCCAACACATACTACAAATGTATTAAATTACCACCAAATTTTTATAGTCATTCTGACTCGATCTTCCCAGATCTCACAAGGAGCAAATTGGTTAGCTCAGTTTTGGCAGACTTTTTATTACAGCCAGTTCTTAGGATAGTCGGAACTGTTGCTCCGTTGAAAGTCAATAGAGACGTGTGTAACTTACCACTTTTGAGAATTGGTTAAATTGACAGCTGTGTCGTAGTCAAATTAATATTCAGTAATGAATTTTATAAGATAATTACGGTGCTTAATAAATTGGTTTGTAAACCAATTTTGTCCATTGGGCCCTACTGAATCCCTCCACGATCCATAATGAGCTGGACAAGGTGAGAACTAATGTTGCCTTTCATGGTAAGGCTCGCCAATCGGATTTCTCCGGTTTATCTATTCAAGTTAGCGTGTATCCGATGGCATTGGACGAATGCGTGATTCGCCACGATTGTTTGAACACTGGACTACTGGTACATTGCATACCAATAGGTAAATGTTACGCCTACGTCATTATCTATCCATCTATATTATAAAACAAGTATGTGGATGTTGGAAAACGCGTCAGAAATGTCGTAGATATGAAATTTGGCGGCAACATGCCACAAGTACCGCCCGAGGTGCACGATGGTAAGTATTTTTTTTATATTTATCTCTTCAAGGAAATTCCACAGAGACGAAGCAGTGGAGTCAGTATATGATCAGACCTGGTCGGTTGTGATTTTCGTAGTAACTGTTCAACAACTGAGTGGTGATGTAGCGGGTTAACTGATGTTGTCAGAAAATTAGATTTATCTTAGTCACTAAGTTAAATCTAATTTTTTGACTAAGACTTAGTGGGCAGTGACTGGAAACAAAGAGCCGAAGATCGGGCTCAGTGACGTGTCTTGGGAGAGGCCTATGTCCAGCAGTGGATCGATACCGGCTGATTATTATGATAATTGCAACTAATAAACATATGCAATTATAAACTTATGTAAGGCTGCTGCAACAAATTGTTCTACATCAAGATAATTTGTTGAGTATTAAAGTACCTGCCTAGCCTACTCTAAAATTCCATCTTATAGTCATGTCATAACGTTGCCGCGTTGGTAACCCTCAGGGTTAAGCTAAATTAGTCAAGTTTTGTAGGTAATAGACAGATTTCGAGCATTAGGTTTATTTTTTATGTCATGTCAACAGATGTAAGGCTTTTAGCCCTATAGGTAGACTGGATGATACATCCAATTAAACTAGTTCCTCATTGGTTGAAAAGGTTCTTCCTTAGATGGAAAGTGACGGAGTCTTAAATGAGACGAGCATAACTGGGAGAGGCGGTGACAAAGCTGCTGATTAATAAATTAATTGATGACTACCAAACAAAGAGATGTCTTTTCGCCTTACTAATGAACAGGCTACACTGAAAGTCATTCTCAAAAAGGTACACACATGTAGCCGGACAATTCGCCTGATTTTAACAACAACGACGAGCTTTAAACGGCATGCATTATGGTGATTAGTCGAGACCTACAGAAAGTAAATGCTATCTACGATTCATCGTTGCAGTTCTAGCCCGCAATACAATTGTTGGACGAGCTTAAGCCAACGCGCGTAGGCAAGTCTAGTCCCTATGGACTAGACTTGCCTACGCCTTAAGCTTGGTCTATACCAGCTATAGCTAAATTACATGTTTTATTAGGGTTCCGTACCCAAAGGGTTAAAAATAAGGACTCTTTAACTAAGACTCCGCTGTCCGTCCATCTGTCTGTCTGCCACCAGGCTGTATCTCAGGAACCATGATAGTTAGATAGTGGAAATTTTCACAGATGATGTATATCTGTTGCCGCTATAACAACAAATATACTAAAAAACAGAATAAAATAAATATAGGGAGCTCCCATACAACAAACGTAATGTTTTTGCTCGATATTGACAACGGCAACAGGTAGACGCTTAAAATATTCTCAGAATCATCATCATCATCACGACTCGCACTTGGCCGGTTTTTTTTACCACTGTTTGACCTGATAATAAGTGACGATGTGGTCGAGGATGATAGCACGCCAGGCGTAGAATAGAAACTGGCTCTCAGGTAATAGGCATTTATATGCGCAAATATAGCACTGCATTATTTTATTCTGTGGCACTGCTAACTAGTTAGTTATCTAAGTATGGTAGGTAAGTAAGTATATAAAGCTGTTATCTGTTATTGCATATTTTATTGTTATTACTCACTTCGTTCTCAGAATGATAAGTTGATAACACTGTTCCGTATAGATAATCTGTTGCGAGATTTATTTAACCTTTTATTTACATCGTATAGGATAGCGTCGACCACTACCTCACCTGTTGGTAAGTGATGATGAGGTCGAGGATAGTAGAACGATAGGCCTAGAATGGCAACTGGCTCTCAAGGACAGCTGCCGGAACACATAATTTTAGGTGACCTGGTCTATGACCGTGGCGGGAGTCGGGGGTTTCTTAATGATGATTTTCCTTCACCGGGGGTGTGAAATGCGCACATACCATTTTCGATAGAAAGATCCATTGGTACACGACGAGGATTGAACCTGCTACCTCTGGCGTCAAAGTCGACCATTCTCCCATTGCGCCACTGGGTCCATTACCTATATAACGTTAGTGTATTATCTAAATTTACTTTCTAGATAGTCGAATCTTAGTGGGACATCATATCTGTTTGTTATGATTTAATCTTATCATCTAGGTAATTAGATATAAGCAATATTAGCATACAATTTGTAGGGCAATTGGTGATTTGCTTAATGTAAAAGGTTTTTTGAAGCCTAAATCAGGCACTCGTATAATAGAAAGTCTATTTTCTAGATGCTAGACTAGATGAGCATCGGGAGTTGCGTTAGGCTAAGCGCGTACTACAATTTTATGCGTTACCATTTTATTCGTTGCAAAATAAAATCGTACTATTACGTACAAAATATGCGAACATTTTATTTTCGCAATGCGCTAGTACATTAGTTTTATATTTTGTAGATTGACGAAGCGTGCGCACAGCCTTATTCATCATACAAAATTTAACTAAGTAAAATGTTCATAACACAAGGTAAAAAATGTTAAATCTTCATGACAGATTGTAAGGTTACGATTGAAGGAGAAATAGTGGAACAAGTGAAAGAGTTTGTGTACCTAGGTTCTAACTTCTGAGTTTACAAGAGATGGTAAGTATGAAAGTGATATTGAGCGAAGAGTTTTGGCTGGAAACCAAGTGAGTGGGGCACTGCATAACTTTATGAAAAGTCAGAACGTGTCTAAACAAGCACGTCTGGCTGTGGATAGGGGAGTGTTGATTCCCACACTCATGTATATGGTAGTGAATGCTGGGTATGGCAGAAGAAGCATGAAAATAAAATTAATGCTGTAGAAATGAGAAGTTTGAGGAGTATGATTGGAGTGACTCTGATGGATAAGGTGGAGAACAGCGTTAAGGGAATGTTGTGGTGTGATAGATGTAGTGACAAAGATAGAGAAATGGATGCTTAAATGGTTTGGACATCTAGAGAAGATTGACGAAACAAAGACGAGTGTGAATGGGCCAACCGGTAGAGGCCGACTTAGTCGAACGTATCACGACTAAATCGGAGACGTTTTAATGAAAGGCCAAGTCAAATGTACCTATAACCGGCGAGCATGTATGAAGGCGCTCATGAAAGTGGAAGAAGCGAAAGAGGTATGTCAGGATCGTAGCATGCGGAAAGAAGTAGTATCTGCCTACCCCAACGGGAAAAAGGCGTGATTGTATGTATATATGTATGTAACACATAGGTAGTATATATGTGTGGTTTACAAATAAATTGTTATTGTAACTTTGTGTGTAACAGTAGTGTAGGTCCGTTTAACATTACTGATAAGTGATAACACACCTCGTATCAAATCAATCACATTTGACAAAGTAATGTTAAGGAATATCTTTTTCAAATTGAAAGGCAAAAAGTGTCCAGTGAAATTACAGTGCATGTACTCAGTATATAGACTTATTCTTCATTTTCTTGGTTGTATCAGAAATTGACAATTTGAAAATGAGGGTAGTCCAACAAACTCGTTATTACAATGCTCATGCTAGCAACTGATTGTAGGTTACCACAAATTCTTGTAGCCATGCTCAATGCAACTTGATCTAAGGTAATGTACACATTAAGGACATTGAGGTGAGAATTATGAATGTTTTAGGTGGATTCCCAACCCCATTACAACATAACAGCTATGTACTCAGCATAGACTTACCTTCATTTTCTTGGTTGTACCAGAATTGGACAATTTGAAAATGAGGGTAGTCCAACAAACTCATTATTACAATGCTCATCCTAGCAACTGATTGTAGGTTAACACTTCTTGTGGCGATGCTCAATGCAACTTGATCTAAGGTAAACATTGAGGAAATTGAGGTAAAAATTATGAATGTTTTAGGTGGATTCCCAGTCACATTACAACATAACAGCTAGCTAGGTATATGATATGATACTTGTTGCGCGTTTGTTGGCCCTTTTTTTGTGTAGTTGGTTGTGCATCAGTCCAGCGACCTGATGTTTTTTTATATCATATAGGCTAGCTAGCGTTTGACCACCATCTTACCTGATGGTAAGTGATAATGCTGTCACGGATGGTAGCACGCTTGGCTTAGAATGGGAACTGACTCTCAAGGATAACTGCTGGAACACATTAGATGTTTGGCGACAGATTTTCTAACTTGAGGGTGGTAGCTGGCCACGCAGACATTAGATAGTGTCCTGCCACCATGCGGGGATTGGGGGTTTCTTAATGATGTTTTTCCTTCACCGGGGGGCCACTGTGAAAAGTGCACATAAATGTTTCGATACAAAAATCCATTGGTGCATGCACGGGGTGCAGCTATATTTTTAGACCAAAAAAGTTTGAACTTCACAAGTACATAGCCCTTTTCCAGTGTCAGTATTTCAATGCCTCGAAAATAGTTATTGTAAGGTATAGGTACTTAATTACAATGAAAGGTTATAGTCCAATGTTTTATAGTGGCAATGCCGCAGCATTGACCTGTTTGATTTATTGACCTCTTGTCTTCAATTGGCTACGCTAATAAAACACAACCAAAACATTTGTCTTCAGTGATAAACTTATTATGCCACTATGTGCTGTTATTATAAGTGAAGAATTTGTAAAATTGAGGATGATTATTATTTTATGTGTTGTTATAGGGAACACTAGAATCATAAAGTATTTCATGTTTCACGGATTTTCCTCTATTTGTGGGAGTTAGTTTCAAATTTTCATTTTTCAATAAACCATCTATTCACCAGGGTTATTCTCAATCATTCGAAAGCATCATTCGGAAACTGCCTTAACTTCGACTTAGATGTCTGCAATTCACAATGCTCTGATCCGTTACATTTGATATTTTAATTTTTTTAAATGAGTGATTCTAATTGAAAAGTTTTCTGCGACGGAACAGCTGACGGATTTGTCACTATTTAAAATTGAAGATGAAGCTACCGAATCCGAATAGGTTTTCGAATGATTGAGAATCAGGGGGCAGATCCTACTAGAAATAGAATCTGACACAAAGATTCACAGAAGTAGGTAATATCAAAATGCAATCACCAGATGAAGAAAATTTGTTTAGATTAAATATTAAAACTGGCTATTAGCACAGAATAAATAATAGTACAAGGACATTAGTCAGACAGAAGGCCCTGTCTTCCATTATGACGCTGCATCATCCAGTTTATGTCGTACACTACACACAGTCTAAAGTTGGTGCGATGATATTTTAGGACACTTGGGACATCATCTGTTCATATCATATTATTATCTGTTCCATGGTACAGGTTAAATAATAACATAATGAAATACACATTGCTGTATCAGTGAGACCCAAAATAGGTGCTAGGTCTATGACTCAGGGCTCTAAGGTTTCTAGAGTGATGAAAGAATGTACTAAAACAGTTAAGATAGATATTAGATTAAGATTGTTTAAAAAACTAAAAGAACTGACTACAAATGCCCTGACTATTAATTTTCAGTACCGAGTTTGAGGTGTTTATCTCCATATCTCTGGAGCTACTAATCAGACCTCGATGAATTTACTATGGTATTACACTTAGGATATCTCCTTTCTAACAAAAAAAAAAAAGAATAATCAAAATCGGTTGATAAACGACGAAGTTGTCTATGAACAAACATAAAAAAATATATTTATGTACCTATACAGTCGAATTTAGAAACTTCCTCCTTATTTTAAATTGGTTAAAAATGGCACACAACAGATTATTTTCCTTAAGAATGTTCAATACATTGTCTAAAATTGATATCTATCAAACTTCACCAACACTAATAGAATTCCCGTAACCCAATACCACTTTCTAAAGAGCTGATGACATGAGTGACTGTCGGAGGTATGCAGAACACAGTCATTTAGGCATAATTGCTGCTACATAATAATATTATATCTAATAAGGTTTTTCTTAATAAAAAAAAAATTAAGTAGGTAGTTCCTGGAGTGGCAACAGATGGTTTTCAAAATTAAAGCAAAGGTCTGACATTGGAAACCTTTGCTATATATAAATACAATATCCATTTATTTTCTCTCACTAAATTACAAATAGATTACTAAAATAAACAATAAATAATTTCGCTAAGACTAGTGGATATATATATATTTTTTTTTATTTAAAAACATATTATTTGTTGTTTATTTAATATTGGCTAATGCAGTCCAAAATTTTAACCTAATTCTCATTTATTCCAACCCATTTAGCCATGTAAAGGTAACAGAGATATTTTTACATTAAAAATATTAGTATGAACTAAATATTGACGGGAAATAATGAAAGGGAAACTTCAAATGGGAATGCCCGGTTAAACAACCACAGAATCTAGAATTTAATATTTTAATACCTCTTGTTTACCTTTAGGACTTGGTGCTTACATTATGCAACCATTTGATAGGGCATCAACTTTTTGAGTGTTGCTATTTTATTTAATATTGCTAAAAAGCCATTTCTCTACAAGCCAAGCCCACCAGTACCCGTACGTAGTTATTTGTTTTTTTTTTTTTTTAAGATTACTCGCAATGTGGGTTGCACATTACTAGTATTCTTGTTAACCCCTCTAACTAAGCTAAATATGCTTGTGTCTGGAGTACAATGGGTGAAGTGGGGATCGAACTCACAACCTCTCGATTGCCAGGTTAACACCTTATCCATTAGGCTAATGCCGCCTTAAGTCTTAAATAATAATAATAAATCAATTTATTTCAGGCAATTAATATTGATGTTATGTAGGCCCATTTATTTAAACATATACCTTACAGACTAGATATAATATAAAATTCAGCAGTCTTTTAAAACACTTGTTAATTCTAAAACATGAGATGTTTATTATTTTTTTATATCCTGTTCTGGGCCAGAACATGAAAGCCCCATTGTCTATAAAGGATAGATGGCTTTGACTTATAAGCGAGAGGTCACTGGTTCAAATCCTAGCACAGGTGTACGTCCACAGGCCGTAGGAGCATATTATATCAATGTTCCATCTGACTTGCTACCAAAAAGTAGCTTACCACCATCAAGGAGAAAATCTGCCGCCATAACCTTACGGTGTTCCAGCAGCACACAGCCCTTGATAGAGTATTTTAGGTATAGTGTATTCACTATTTTTGACCACATTATCGCTTACTGCCAGGCGAGATAGTGGTAAAACTATAACAAATTTAAAAAAAATATGAAAATGTTGGATGTTTTAGATAACTAAGCAAATATTGTAAAAATCACGTAAAATATATTGATAAAGAGCTAATATAATTATAAGCATTTTATGTCTGTTTTGCACCTGGATGCCATTGGCAAACAATGGCTGAATAAGGTATAGAGGGAGTCCTATAACCAATGTGGATGTGTGATAATGTTTTGAAGATGATGATAGGAGTGTTTAGCTCATCAAGTTTATACAGATTTATGCAGACATATTTATTTTATGACCTACTATATACCTACAATTAAAAAAAAAAAGTAAATACTACACAATATTCCTATATCTATTTTTATTCAAAACCAGAGTGAGACTGATTATGTGATTGTTCATCTTATTGTTAATATTACACTCCGACAGCGACATAAGGCTCTGTTACATAAAGAGTTCTTAACCAGTTGTTGACAAAGAAAATGTAAACACTTCAAATATAATAAAAACATAAACTTTTACTTTAAGGTACTTATTGTGTTAAATAATATAATAGAGTCAATAGTTTCCCCATTCTGGGAAAGGAGGATAGGCTAATGTTATCTCAAAACAAAGTAAAAGAATGCAAGTGTAGGAGTGTTACCTGTGTGGGCAAGTCTGCGGCCGACGAGCGGGCTGTCGAGCAGCAGGCGGCGCAGCGACCAGCGGCCCAGCACGCCGCCGCCCCAGCCGCAGCCTCGGCGCGTCCCTTCTCTCTCCACCATCACGCACACATTACTCCGGTCACTCACGCGGCCGACGTCGGCGCGCCCCGCTCACGGACTGCCGTCACCGAACGCGAACATCCCATCCTGCCCGACCCCGCCGTCGAACACTCTTTGCACAACTTCGGATTGAGTAACTGACTCGCGACGCATCAGCGAGAGAAAGTGCGGCGACGTACGTGACGAGACGTAGATAGACGAGCTCTCAGGTGTGGGGTCGCTATTCGACTCCCATTGTAAACCGCATAGGCCTGTCGCCTGGTCGCTCGCGGAGAGATAGGACAGCCTTTGAATTTCGTTTACGTTCGACCGCGGTGAAAACCGAGCTATTCAGCATATCACAATGCTACAAATACTTTCATTTATGCCTTTTGCATTTTATGAATAATTTAAATAACTAAAATACGTTTCATCCAAAGGTTCTTCAAAGTTCAGCGCACGACACACAGACTAAGTAGATAGCACAACCAACAAACACAGATTTTTCGTACAAACACACACATGTACAAACAATGGAATTCCCATAGACTAAGTTTTATATTATTTCTCTATGGGGATTCCGAATTAGGAATATCCAGGGGGCGTATCACGAAATTTCATAGGGATTGAAATGAATGAACATGACAGAGACGGAGCTATACAGCCTACATAGCTGCGTCCCCGTCATTTAGTTAATTTCGTTCATTCAGCCTAATTTCGTGATAGGCCTGCAGTATTATACATATGCCTGAAGTGAGGAAATTATTGTACCAGGGCCGTAAAATTATCGTATTTATACGTTTATAGGACCAGTGCTGTGACGAAGCTACCTTGTCCTACTATCTTTCGCTACCTGCGTGACTATGATAGGTAGCTAGGTCGTCGACTGAAGAAATACAATCTCTAGTCTCGTGCCAATACCTATATTTCGAGTTGGCTAATTGCTATTGCTATATACAAATCACATATTATTATATGGCATACAAGGATGTCTAATACACAGGTGGTTCCTCGACCCGGTTCCTACCACCTCGGATAATGAAACCGTGGGCCGAACGAATATAATATATCTTTTACAATAATTGCTTAGTAGCCCTGTTGACATTGTGTGGAAATATCTAGACTAAAGCCGGCTTTTCAGTATGGGATATAAGCCGGCTTTTCACCATGGGATATAATGTAAATAACATTTTGTGCTATATATAATATATCTCGCAATTGCTGTTCACACTGTAAGATATATAGTTCACTTTTGGTTGTCTATGGTTTCATTCAAACACTGGGCTAAATACACTCATTGTGTGAAGCCACAATTAAAATAAAAAAACAAAAAAAACTGATCGCGAGGCAGGGGGAGGCGCGGTGTCCGGGGACGTGAGGTAAAATATAAACCTTAAAATATCGCTCAGTCGCAAAGAGAATATAATGCTCAGTCGGTCGAAAAAATATTTATAGCATGGACATCCCATGCTATAAATATTTTAATATATATTATAGCATAGTGTAAACGGTCTCATATAATATGTATGACGTATATATATATTGTATTGTGTATAAGATATTGTACTTAACCGGAAACACAGAATAATACCGATGTCATATAAACATAAAATGTGAATGTAACTGGGTAGGTAGCTACCATTTATTAGTTATAATAATAATATATAAGTTCAGAAAATAAATATGTGTATAATATAAAATATATAAATGTACAATTGTTGTTATTTTATTATTATTATGAGCTTCATACATTATGTCAATAATTTAATTCATATTGTACTTTGTAATGCTTATTGTGTGTAAATAAATTATGAAATTATTTATTCATATCTCAGGGTTTCAAGCAAGACTAACTTTTATAATCATTTCAGTGATGTTTCGTCTAATTCGTGCATGCATACAATCACGTCTTTTTTCCCGTTGGGGTAGGCAGAGATTACTTCTTTCCACAGGCTACGATCCCGACATACCTCTTTTGATTCTTCCACTTTCATGAGCGCCTTCATACATGCTCACCGGTTATACTCGTAGGTACTTTTGGCTTGGCCTTTCTGTAAAACGTCTCAAATCTGCTAGGCTATTCTGTAAGTTATCTCGACACTTGACCGTATTACGAACGTGATACGATTGAATTTCGTAGTACGAAATTCGAATCTCACCGCGGATTCCGCTTCCGAGATAGCTTACAGAATAGCCCTACTGGTCGTGATACGTTCGCCTAGGTCGGCCTCTACTGGCTGCCCCATTCACACTCGTCTCATAAATCTGTTTCGTCAGTCTTTCTTCATCCATCCTCTCTAGATGTCCGAATCATCCCATTCTCATTATTTCTTTCGTCTAATTCAATAACATAATATCTAGGAAGCTAAGTACATAAGTAAGTAGACAGCCTAGCCTAGGTAAAGATTTTTTAACGCGAGCAGGTTAGGTAGGTCATTCGACAGGGCTGTAGCTAGAATCGAATTTGAGGTAGGGCAGTATTGGGTACAGGCACAGAATAATGAATAGTACAAGTACAGGTAGGGTGGAAATAAAAAAATATCATAATTGATCTGCCATAAATAAATCGGTATTTCGGTAAAAAATTTTCAAATTACTGATTTTTTTTCGATTTACCGAAACATTGGTAGGTTTTGCAACGCTTATGTTTATTTTAGTTTAAAAGGGGCTTTCCCGTACCATAGATTGCAATCAACACCAATATTATAAATGCAAAAGTCATTTTGTTTATTTGTTTGTTTGTTAAGGACTTCTTCACGGTCAAACGGCTTGACCGATTTGGCTAAAATTTTGTACAAAGATAGAACAAAAGGCAGAATAGGATATAGGGTACTTTTTTTTTGGCTATTGAGTCAGGGGTCCAGATATTTTTATTTGAATTTTGGAAATATAAGACTTCTTCTCGAATAAACGCCTTGACCGATTTGCCTGAAATGTTGTATAAAGATAGTTCATAAAACAGAATAGAATATAGAATACTTTTTTTCTGGCTATCGAGTCAGGGGGTCCAAATATTTTTAATTGAATTAAGTAAATATAAAACCTCTTCTCGAATAAACGGCTTGACCGATTTGCCTGAAATGTTGTATAACGACAGTTCGTGGGGCAGAATAGGATATCGGATACATTTTTTTTAACTATCGAGTCTGAGTGTTTAGATTGTTTTTATTGAATTTTGTTATAAGACTTCTTCTCGAATAAACGGCTTGACCGATTTGCCTGAAATTTTGTATGAATACATGTCATAGGGCAGAATAGGATATAGGATACTTTTTTTCTGGCTGGTGAGTCAGGGGGTCCAGATATTTTTAATTGCATTTCGTAAATAAAGGACCTCTTCTCGAATAGGCTTGACCGATTTGCCTGAAATGTTGTATGAACACATGTCACAAGGCAGAATAGGATATAGGATACTTTTTTTCTGGCTGCCGAGTCAGCGGCTCCAGATATTTTTAATTGAATTTTGTAAATATAAGACCTCTTCTTGAATAAACGAATTGACCGATTTGCTTGAAATGTTGCATAAAGATAGTTCATAAGACAGAATAGAATATAGAATACTTTTTTTCTGGCTATCGAGTCAGGGGGTCCAAATATTTTTAATTGAATTAAGTAAATATAAAACCTCTTCTCGAATAAACGGCTTGACCGATTTGCCTGAAATGTTGTATAAGGACAGTTCGTGGGGCAGAATAGGATATCGGATACATTTTTTTTAACTATCGAGTCTGAGTGTTTAGATTTTTTTAATTGAATTTTGTAAATATAAGACCTCTTCTCGAATAAACAGCTTGACCGATTTGCTTGAAATGTTGTATGAAGACAGTGCATAAGGCAGAATAGAATAAAGAATACTTTTTTCTGGCTGGTGAGTAAGGGGGTCCAGATATTTTTAATTGAATTTTGTAAATAAAGGACCTCTTCTCGAATAAACGGCATTACCGATTTGCCTGAAATGTTGCATGAAGACAGTTCATAAGGCAGAATAGAATATAGAATACTTTTTTCTGGCTATCGAGTCAGGGGGTCCAAATATTTTTAATTGAATTAAGTAAATATAAAACCTCTTCTCGAATAAACGGCTTGACCGATTTGCCTGAAATGTTGTATAAAGACAGTTCATAAGATAGAATAGGATATAGGAAACATTTTTTGGCTATCGAGTCAGGCGGTCCAGATATTTTTAATTGAATTTTGTTAATATAAGACTTCTTCTCGAATAAACGGCTTTACCGATTTGCCTGAAATGTTGTATGAATACATGTCATAAGGCAGAATAGGATATGTGATACTTTTTTTCTGGCTGTCGAGTCAGGGGATTCAGATATTTTTAATTGAATTTTGTAAATATAAGACCTCTTCTCGAATAAACAGCTTGACCGATTTGCTTGAAATGTTGTATGAAGACAGTGCATAAGGCAGAATAGAATAAAGAATACTTTTTTCTGGCTATCGAGTCAGGGGGTCCAGATATTTTTAATTGAATTTTGTAAATATAAGACCTCTTCTTGAATAAACGGCTTGACCGATTTGCTTGAAATGTTGTATAAAGATAGTTCATAAGACAGAATAGAATATAGAATACTTTTTTTCTGGCTATCGAGTCAGGGGGTCCAAATATTTTTAATTGAATTAAGTAAATATAAAACCTCTTCTCGAATAAACGGCTTGACCGATTTGCCTGAAATGTTGTATAAAGACAGTTCGTGGGGCAGAATAGGATATCGGATACATTTTTTTTAACTATCGAGTCTGAGTGTTTAGATTTTTTTTATTGAATTTTGTTATAAGACTTCTTCTCGAATAAACGGCTTGACCGATTTGCCTGAAATTTTGTATGAATACATGTCATAGGGCAGAATAGGATATAGGATACTTTTTTTCTGGCTGGTGAGTCAGGGGGTCCAGATATTTTTAATTGAATTAAGTAAATATAAAACCTCTTCTCGAATAAACGGCTTGACCGATTTGCCTGAAATGTTGTATAAAGACAGTTCGTGGGGCAGAATAGGATATCGGATACATTTTTTTTAACTATCGAGTCTGAGTGTTTAGATTTTTTTTATTGAATTTTGTTATAAGACTTCTTCTCGAATAAACGGCTTGACCGATTTGCCTGAAATTTTGTATGAATACATGTCATAGGGCAGAATAGGATATAGGATACTTTTTTTCTGGCTGGTGAGTCAGGGGGTCCAGATATTTTTAATTGAATTTTGTAAATAAAGGACCTCTTCTCGAATAAACGGCTTTACCGATTTGCCTGAAATGTTGTATGAATACATGTCATAAGGCAGAATAGGATATGGGATACTTTTTTTCTGGCTGTCGAGTCAGGGGGTTCAGATATTTTTAATTGAATTTTGTAAATATAAGACCTCTTCTCGAATAAACAGCTTGACCGATTTGCTTGAAATGTTGTATGAAGACAGTGCATAAGGCAGAATAGAATAAAGAATACTTTTTTCTGGCTATCGAGTCAGGGGGTCCAGATATTTTTAATTGAATTTTGTAAATATAAGACCTCTTCTAGAATAAACGGCTCGACCGATTTGCCTGAAATGTTGTATAAAGATAGTTCATAAGATAGAATAGGATATAGGATACTTTTTTTTGGCTATCGAGTCAGCGGGTCCAGATATTTTTAATAGAATTTTGTTAATATACGACTTCTTTTCGAATAAATGGCTTAACCGATTTGCCTGAAATTTTGTATGAATACATTTTATAGGGCAGAATAGGATATAGGATACTTTTTTTCTGGCTGTCAAGTCAGGGGGTCCAGATATTTTTAATTGAATTTTGTAAATATAAGACCTCTTCTCGAATAAACGGCTTGACCGATTTGCTTGAAATGTTCCATAAAGACAGTTTATAAGGCAGAATAAAATATAGAATTCTTTTTTTTTGGCTATCGAGTCAGGGGGTCCAGATAGTTTTAATTGAATTTTGTAAATATAAGACCTCTTCTAGAATAAACGGTTAGACCGATTTGCCTGAAATGTTGTATAAAGACAGTTCATAGGGTAGAATAGGATATCGGATACATTCTTTTTTTAGCTATCGAGTCTGAGTATTTAGATTTTTTGTTTTATTGAATTTTGTGAATGTGTGGCCTCTTATCAGCTCAACAGCTTGACCGATTCAGCTGAAATTTTATACATATTACAGTTCATATTGCAGAGAATCACATAGGATACTATTTTTCTGGCAGTCGAGTCCAGGTGTCCAGAATTTTTAAATTGAACTTTGTAAATGTGTGGCCAACTCTCGGTCAAACGGTTTAACCATTTAATCTGAAATTTTGTGCACAGACAGTAAAAAAGACAGAAGGACAACGAATACTTTTTTTTTTAGGTGGAAATTTCGGTTGTCTATATATTTATTATGGAATTTTGTTAATGTGTGTCCTCTTTTCGGATGACTGCTTGACTGATTCTGATGAAATTTTGTACAAAGACATTTAATAGGGCATAAAAGGGCAAAGAATACTTTTTTTCGGCAGTTAAGTGCGGGTGCTTTTATTTTTTGTTAACTTTACATAGAGTTTGCATAATCATAAAAGTTTGACCTTAGGTTCATCTATAATGACTAAACTTAATAAGTGCCTTAATTAGGCCATAATACTGTCAGGGTTATTAAAGGTCATCAAAATTTACGCGATGGCTTTGCTTGCCCAACGTGTTTTATCTGCTTTGTGGGAAGTATTTCAAAACCATTCGTGTTTTAACAGCCACATTTAACCTTAGGGTCATCGGTGTTGACTTAGTAGGTTACAAAAACTGTCAGGGTCATAAAACGTAAAAATGTTCGCGCTCACATCGCTCGCGCAATGATAGCGCTCGCTGCGCTCGCGCAATAATTTGTTTGATCTACTTTGTAGGTAATATTTCAGCATCTTTTGTATTTTAATAGCCACATTCATCAAAACAAGTCATAAATTGGAACAGTACAACTTTCAATAATCATAATGATTATTTAGCTTAAAATGAGTGGATAACAAGTTTAACCTTAGGGTCATCGGTGTTGAATAAGAAGGTCATAAAAACTGTCAGGGTCATAAAATGACGTAAAAATTTTAGAGCTCGCTTCGCTCGTGCATTGATAGCGCTCGCGGTGCTCGCGCAAAACTTTGTTTTATCTACTTTGTTTGTTTCAGCATTTTTTGTATTATAATAGCCACATGAATCAAAACGAATTTATAAATTGAAATAGTCCAACCTTCAATAATCGTAATGATTTTTACCTTAAAATAAGTGGATATCAAGTTTAACCTTAGGGTCATCGGTCTTGACTTAGAAGGTCATAAAAACTGTCAGGATCATAAAAAGACGTAAAAAATTTTCATTTCTTTTATCTACTTTGCAGGTAATATTTCAGCATTTTTTGTATTTTAATAGCCACATGCATCAAAACGAAGCCATAAATTGAAACAGTACAACCTTCAATAATCATAATGATTAATAACCTTAAAATAAGTGAATATCAAGTTATCTTTTGTGTCAGCAGTGTTAACTTAGTAGGTCATAAAAACTGTCAGGGTCATAAACATTTTTCGCGCTCGCTTCGCTCGCGCAGTAATATTGCTTGCTACGCTCGCGCAATAAAATTGCTCGCTCTGGTCGCGCAAGCATTTGTTATATCTACTTTGTAGGAAACATTTCAGCAACTTTTGTATTTTAATAGCCACATTCATCAAAACGAGTCATTTTTGGAACAGTACAACCTTCAGTAACCATAATATTTTTTTACCTTAAAATAAGTGGATATCAAGTTTAACCTTAGGGCCATCGGTGTTGTCTTAGAAGGTCATAAAAACTGTCAGGGTCATAAAAAGACGGAAAAAAATTCACGCTCGCTATGCTCGCGCAAACTTTTGTTTTATCTACTTTGTAGGTAATATTTCAGCATTTTTGTATTTTAATAGCCACATGCATCAAAACGAGCTTATAAATTCAAACAGTACAACCTTCAATAATCATAATAACTATTAACCTTAAAATAAGTGGATATCAAGTTTAACCTTTGTGTCATCGGTCTTGACTTAGTAGTTCATTAAAACTGTCAGGGTCATAAAAAGACGTAAAAAATTTTTGCGCTCGCTTCGCTCGCGCATTAATAGCGCTCGCTACAAACACGGAATAAAATGGCTGTGACATACGGACGGACAGACAGACAGACAGACAGACATGACGAATCTATAAGGGTTCCGTTTTTTGCCATAAAAAGAATTAGCAGATTCTGTTCACCCGATTTCATTTTATCGCGTGACTAAGGGAAATAAGGATACATATTTATTTTATAAAGCCCGAAAAACCTCATTGTGTTTCAGACTTTGTTACCTACCCTATTTTAAAAAATCTTGCAACACGTATTTACTTATTTATTTACAGAAATACTTATGTAAAGTTTCGAATAAAACAGGCTATCTCATCTTGTTTCGCCATACAAACTTTGAATCCCCGTTCCGTCTCCTTAAGGGGTGAAGTTTTAGATAATCTTTTTCTTAGCGGATACCTGCGTCATAATAACTATCTACATTCTAAATTTCAGCGCAATCCGAAACAATATTGATTTTCAGACTTTGTTACCCCACATTACCCTCTTAGGGGTGGCATTTTGAATATCTTAGCCTAAAACTCGTATTTACTTATTTATCTACAGAAGCACTTGAAGTGAAAGTGAAGTTTCGAATAAAAAGACTATTCAAACTTTGAACGCCCGTTCCATCCCCTTAAAGAGTGAATTTTGAATTTTTTTTATTTTTTAGCGGATACCTACGTCTTAATAACTATCTCCATGCCAAATTTCAGCACAATCCGAAACAATATTGATTTTCACACTTTGTTATCTCATTTCACCCTCTTAGGGGATGAATTTTGAAAAAGCCTGAAACACGTATTTATTTATTTATTTACTAAAGCAATTGTGTGAAGTTTCGAATAGAAAAGACTATCTAATCTTGCTCCTCCATACAAACGTTGAACCTTCGTTTCATCCCCTGAAGGGGTGAATTTTGGAAAATCCTTTTTAACGGATACCGACGTCATAATAACCATCTGCATGCCAAATTTCAGCGCAATCTAAAACAATGAATGAATGAATAAATTACTTGTAATTGAGTAAATGGATGTACTTGGTACTACCCGTGGTACTTTTGGCTTGGCCTTTCTTTAAAACGTCTCCGCTCTGCTAGGCTATTCTGTAAGCTATCTCGACAGCGGAATCCGCGGTGAGATTTGAATTTCGTATTACAAAATTCAAATCTCACCGCGGATTCCGCTGTCGAGATAGCTTACAGAATAACCCTACTAGTCGTGATAAGTTCGCCTAGCTCGGCCTTTACTGGCTGCCCCATTCACACTCGTCTCATAAATCTGTTTCGCCAGTCTTTCTTCATCCATCCTCTCTAGATGTCCGAATCATCCCTTTCTAATTATTTCTTTCATCTAATTCAATAACATAATATCGAGGAAGCTAAGTACATAAGTAAGTAGACAGCCCAGCCTAGGTAAAAAATTTTTAACGCGAGCGTAGGTAGGTCACTCGTCCACTCAAAGCTCGTGTGTCACTTTTTTGACCCTATCCACTAAAGTATTGTGGCATAGCTTGAATCGCCTTCATTCAGGTTTCATGATTCACACCTTTTAATATAGATCATTTATGTTTCTTATTATGACGAACGATTTCAAAATTTAAAAACCAATGACGCAAAAATATCTGGAAGGAGTCGAGACTTAGCAACCAAACAAAAATGATTTTTATTAACTTCAACTTCACTTCGGCGTGCCCCAGGGAAGTATTCTGGGACCGCTGTTATTCCTTGTCTACATAAATGATTTACTTGATGTAACGACTCATCCTATGACTTTATTTGCAGATGATAGAGAGCCCAAAAGAGATGTGTTCGAGCTATTTGTGGACTAAAACAGAGAGATTCGTGTAAAGAACATTTTTTATCATTAAAATTATTGACTTTTCCTTGTATATATATAATGGAAACTGCTACGTTCATGAAAAAAAATTTAAATTTATTCGAAAAATTCCCCACAGGTAGTAGACGCGAAAACAAACTGAGATACCCAGGTCACAAAACAGCACTTTTTAAAAATAGCTTATTTTGTATGGCATCTATATTATATTATAAACTTCCGAAAGAAATCAGAGACATTGGTGATATTCATATTTTTTAAAACACCCTTAATGACTTCTTAGCTACCAAGGCATACTACTCAACAACAGATTACTTAAATAACAAAACAAATAATTTTCATTGCTGATGAATTCGAAATGTATTTTATTTAATTTGACATGATAATATTAGTATTTTATTACTTTTCTTAAAAATTGTATATATTATTGATTTAGTTTTTAGTATCTTTTATATAATAACTGTGCTCGTATGCTCGAACAGCAGGCCCTAGTGAAACCATACATTGAATTTACTTTAGATTTCTGTAACCTAGGACCATGAGCTCAATAAATTTCATTTCGTTTCGTTTCGTTTCATTTCATTTAATTTCATTAGATATCATGGGATTGCGATACGCGAAGCGGTAGGTATAATAAAACGCGTGTCTTTGAGCGAGGGAATGACGCCCAGTACGGAGGCCTGAATTATCGTATATGTACGCACAGACCAGTTAGGAGATATGTATGTACGATAATTATCATACCATTGGAACCCTGATTCAAGGTACTCTATGCCACAGATTACTATATGGGTAATAATACTACTCTGTGTATTGGAATTAATTAGTACGACACCGTAGACGGAGAATTAAATAGACAAGATATTAGCGTATGCGAATGAAATAGCTAATAATAGAAATAGATAAAATCGCATTGGCAGAGAAGAATAAAAATTCGTTGTCCATCTCGCTCTCTCATAATAGTGATTGTATATTGTTATCCTTCTCATATTATTATTGTTATTTAAATGCCAGATCCATTTAATACTCCATTCGAGATTTTCTGTTTACAACATAAAGTAAGTAACATAGTATCACAGTTTTACAATCATGATAGGCCAGCAGCTGGGCTGCGTTCACGTCCTCCGGAGAAGGTTTTTTGGTTATTTTGCAACTCGCTCGAAGGTCTGGAATGACCACGGGTGTTATGCACTCAAACTGTGCCTGTGACATAATCAGACAGCATAAGACAGACTCGAATTTTGAATTTATGTTCATTTATATTTCGTTTTATGAATACATTCCGTTTGTTTTTACGATCAATGTCTCGTCATGTCACGTCTTGGTCTCGACAATGCAATTTTCTTACGATTCCCTTAATCTGTAACAAAAATTATAGCTTTTCCCGCCAAATTTTCCGGTGAAGGAAAACATCGTTAAGAAACCAACAAAACCCCCGCATGGTCGTAGGACACTATCTAGTGTCCGCCTGGCCAGCTACCACCCTCAAGTTAGAAAATCTGTCACCAAACATCTAATGTGTTCCGGCAGCTATCCTTGAGAGCCAGTTCCCATTCTAGGCCTAGCGTGCTTACCATCTTCGACCGCATCATCACTTACCAACAGGTGAGATAGTGGTCAAACGCTAGCCTATAACTATTAAAAAAAATTAAAAAAAATTTACTGTCACAAACGTCAGATCGTTTCTTAACCATCGAATTTGATGGTTAAAAAGTTGTAACTGGAGTGAAACAACAGTGGTCGTGAACGACACAGTTGCTACAACCGAGTGCGACGCTCTGAGGTCGTAATCGGGGTTAGAGCGTTTGGTTGCAGTGCGAGCGAAGGTTGTGAACGCAGCCCTTGCCTATCACGAACTTTGACAGTTGATGATTGAATTAACGAAGGGGACGCAGCTATGTAGTCTTCATAGCTCCATTTCTGTTATTTCGTTAATTTCAATCCCTATCAATCTTCGTTGAGTGTCACGGCAGGCTTATGTAATCATAGAGAGAGAAAGTATGCATAATATCAATACTCTATCCACGTATGTAATAGTGTCTGCCAAAGAGAAAGAGAGAGAATATAAATACTACTATAAATACTATCTTTGACACATATAGTAATCTGTGGTAATATTGTAGTATTATATTCTCTTTGGTAATATTAGTAATCTGTGTACCAAACAGTTATCTGTGCTGTGTACTACCAAAGAGAACATATTGTATCTATCCCGTGTATTATATTCTCTTTGAAAGAGAATATAAATACTGTACTACTACGTCTATGTGTATCGGCATCGGCATCTATAAAAATAAAATATCAAAGAAAATAATAATAAAATAAAATATATTAAATGTCATTAGAATGAATTATCCAATTGCGAAAATATCAATATGCTTTTTATTTATTTTAAGTGGCGTTGTATGTGAAAATAAATACTCCAAGAGTGCCAACGAGAAGAAGAAAAATGATGTCGATTTTCGAAGTTTAGAAAAGCCTTTCAGGATGAACAAATTAAATATTTTGTGGTCCAAAGCTCAGCACGTAAGTTTATTTTAATCCTTCCTTTATTTTACTTTTATTCATTATTCATAACTAGCTATGCTCCGCGGCTTCGCCCGCGTTACAAAGTATCCTTTTGTCTAATCCATAGTATCGGCTATCCCTGTGCAAAACTTCAGCTAAATCAGTTCAGCCGTTTGACCTTGAAGAGGTCCCAAACAAATTTATTTCTAATATTAGAGTTGATTATTCATGAAAAAGATGTTTTTAGCGACTTACAGAACCGAAACTAAAGTCACTGTACAGTGATCTAATGATTCACGATAAAGAAGAACTTACATTGAAAAGGTTAAAGAGTGATGGGGGCGACAAGGAAGGTTTGAAAGAGGCAGAAATTCGGCGTAAGCTCATCAACATAATGTCAGCGTTTGGTTTGAGGGAACATTTCGAGGAAGATGCTCCACCGAGACAAAAGGACTATTCAGTGAGTACATATTTATCATACAAGAACTAAGAACCAAGCCTACCAATTTTGCTTTTCAAAGGTAGTTGGCATTGTATTCCAATGAGATTACTATGAAACAAAGTTATTATAATGGTTCTGTACTGGCTGTCTGACTTACCTGCATTAAAGTTGTGAAAGTTGTGTTGTGAAGTGTGTGAGTTGGTGCACGGGTTCTTTTTCGAAACTAGGATTGGAAAAACTAATATTTATGGATATAGCTAGTATTTCACAATACTTAATTAGATGATGAAAACCCTGTCGTAAGGCAAGACGGCTTGACTGCTACGTGAGGTTGCCGGTTCAAATCCTAGCAAGCAATCCAACATATTATATAGATATTCCGCCTGACTAACTACCAAAAAGTAGCTGAGTAGAGATTTACTACAATAACATGACCCGCCCCTCCAAAATTAAAAATGTTTGAAAGTATTTACAACACACCACCACGCATGTGTGCATACTGGTACTGACTGTCGGCCTGCTACTGAGGACGAATAATTACAACTACATACAAACTCTTTTGTAAGGATGTGACTACACACATTAAAACAGTAATTTGGAGGTTAATAAATCTCTACCATCAAGGAGAAAGTCTGCAGCCATAACTGCCTTGCGGTGTTCTGGCAGCACACACCCCTTGAGAGTCTGAGCATTCTAGACCTAGCTTGTTAACCATCTTCAACCACATTAACACCTACCATCTGGTCAAACGTAACGCCTACCAGTTATAATTTTATGCATATAAAAACAACGAAAATTGTAACAAACATAAAGAAATTATCATGTGTTGCCCGAATGGGCGTGCAAACTTTGCAGGTGGCGCTATATTAATCTAATACTATAAGAATCTTTGTCCTGACATACTGACTGACTCACTGACTCACTGACTCACTGACAGACAACGCACAGCCTAAACCGCTGGTCGTAGAGACTTGAAATTTGGAGGGTATATTTGTCTTAGTACGTAAGGGTGTACTAAGAAAGGATTTTCCAAAATTCACCCCTTAAGGGGATGAAATGGGGGTTCAAAGTTTGTATGGAGAAACAAGATTAGATCGTCTTTTCTATCCGAAACTTCACATAAGTGCTTCAATAAAAAAATAAGTAAAGACGTGTTTCAGGTTTTTTTGGAATTCCACCCCTAAGAGGGTGAAATGGGGTAATAAAGAGTAAAATCAATATTGTTTCGGATTGCGCTGAAATTTGGCATGCAAATAGTTATTACGACGTTAGTTCCCACTGAGAAAGGATTTTCCAAAATTAACCCTCGAAGGGGATGAAACGGGGGTTCAAAGTTTGTATGGAGAAACAAGATTAGATAGTCTTTTCTATCTGAAACTCCACACAAGTGCTTCAGTAAAAAAATAAGTAAACACGTGTTTCAGGTTTTTTTTAATTCCACCCCTAAGAGGGTGAAATTGGGTAATAAAGTGTGAAAATCAATATTGTTTCGGATTGCGCTGAAATTTGGCATGCAGATAGTTATTACGACGTTAGTTCCCTCTGAGAAAGGATTTTTCAAAATTGACCCTCGAAAGGGATGAAACGGGGGTTCAAAGTTTGTATGGAGAAACAAGATTAGATAGTTTTTTCTACCCGAAACTCCACACAAGTGCTTCAGTAAAAAAATAAGTAAACACGTGTATCAGGTTTTTTTGAAATTCCACCCTTAAGAGGGTGAAATGGGGTAATAAAGTGTAAAATCAATATTGTTTCAGATTGCGCTGAAATTTGGCATGCAGATAGTTATTACGACGTTAGATCCCTCTTTGAAAGGATTTCCCAAAATTAACCCTCGAAGGGGATGAAACGGGGGTTGAAAGTTTGTATGGAGAAACAAGATTAGATCGTCTTTTCTATCCGAAACTTCACATAAGTGCTTCAGTAAAAAAATAAGTAAAGACGTGTTTCAGGTTTTTTTGTAATTCCACCCCTAAGAGGGTGAAATGGGGTAATAAAGTGTAAAAATCAATATTGTTTCGGATTGCGCTGAAATTTGGCATGCAGATAGTTATTAATTACGACGTTAGTTCCCTCTGAGAAAGGTTTTCCAAAATTCATCCATGAAGAGGATGAAGCGAGGGTTCAAAGTTTGTATGGAGAAACAAGAATTGATTGTCTCTTATATTCGAAACTTCACACAAGTAGTTTAGTAAATAAATGAGTAAATACGTGTTTCAGGCTTTTTGAAATTCTATTCCTAAAAGGGTTAAGTGGAGTAACAATGTCTGAAATCAATATTGTTTCGGATTGCGCTGATATTTTGCATCCAGATAGAAATTTTGACGTAGGTATCCGCTGAGAAAGGATTTTTCAAAATTCACTCTTCAAGGGATGAAGCGGGGGCTCAAATTTTGGATAGTCATTTTATTCGACATTTCACACAAGTACTTCTGTAAATACGAGTTTCAGACTTTTTCAAAATGCCACCCTAAAGAGTGAACTGGGGTAAAAAAGTCTGAAAATCAATATAGTTTCGGATTGCGCTTTATTGGGTTTTCGGGTTTTAAAAATATGAATCCTGATTTGTCTTAGTCACGCGATAGCATGAAAACAGGTGAACCAATTTGGCTAATTTTTATTTGATGTCTTTAATGATAGAATCGTTTTTACAAAAGAAAAGTTTTAAGTAAATAAAAGGAGTTTTTAACGCGGGCGTAGCCGCGGGGGACTTCTAGTTAGCTATAAAAAGGTGATATTCGAATTGATTTTATATCGTTTGCTTTCTAATTTATTAAATTACTAGGTGTGTTCCACAGTTTACCTGCATATACATCGTTTCCATGGGAAAATCGGTATAAAAATTATACAATGATTAATATTCCAGGGTCTAAGATCTACATGCCAAATTTCAGCTTAATTGGTTTTGTAGTTTTAGCCTGAAGAAGTAACAAACAAACACACAAACATTCACCTTTGTAATATTAGACAGACAGATTTCAGAAGTAGGTATATTGTGGTTTTGTTGTCTGTGGACATTGTAATGATTATGTGACCTATAGTTATTGATCTAATTATAAATGTTAATGTATATACCATGTAATATAAAAATTTGGTTTATAAAAAATATATGTTACTAGTTGTAACATGAAGGTTATAGAGTATAAAAAGCTAAAAATTAATGTTAGGTAGACAGTATTTATGAATATCGAGCGCCCTTGTTCTACCAAGATCTAAAACTTACCAGGATAAATCAGCGGTGTCATTGAGACTTTTAATCTCGGACCGGGGGACAGGCAAATGATATAACACTGTTTTGGGATTGTATGACAAATTTTAATACTTCGAAACGTCCCTTACCTCCAGAATGAGATACACATTATTTAGTTAAAGCCGGAATACTATGTCTAAACATTTGACTATAAATACCATTCGGTTTTCGTTACTTTTTAGGTTAATTTATTTTACATGTTACTACTGAAATTTGGTTATTGTCTTTCTTGCATCTTGCTAATATGAAATTAAAGTTTTAAGGGTAATAAAAAGAGTTATAATGAAATTAGCTTAGCTGCAGCGTCCGGGGGCGTCTGAGCACTCCACTCTAAACAGACGTCATTCATCGTCGCACCAACAGCTCAAAACTACGACGACATCCAAACGGTGTGCGTCGCACGAACACCTCAAACTAACGACGTCTTCCAGCGTCGAACAAACAGTTGGCGACACCCATAGTCGCCCAAACAGTAGACGACAGTCGTCCAAACAAACAGCGCCAAAGGCTGTAACCAAAAATCCGATTGTAAATATATTTGTCGCCATGAAGGATGACGCGAAACATTTTAGGTTATCAAAAATTGACTCACCGCAAAATCACGACGTTATCATATGGCACTACGCCATAAGCACGCCGAGTATCATCGCAAATTTAATTAACAAGATGGATTAATCTTGTAAAATCTGATTAAGAAAAAATACAAAAAGTTTAGCTCTTTGTAGGCCCCAGGGACAAGAAAAAGTGACGTCTCCGATCGAGAATTGACAGATGTCAAAGTCATTTTTTTTTTAAAGATTGTCTATAGGATATGGAATGATCCACAGACCAAGTAATAACTCGATTATTTAAAATCGACTAAAAATGGCTAAATACGAAAATGTTCTAAATTATTTAAAACCAAAAGGTAATTTTGTCAGTCTTAGAAGCTGAAATGTGCTTCCAAACGAAAAATATGTAACGAGTCGAAATACCTCGTTACAGTACATACCTTCCCAAAAAAAAATAAAAGAATGAAACTTCTTTTATTTTTGAGAAGAACTCCCAAAAAATTCCTAACAAAAACTTATTCAAAAAAATTAATAAACAGAAAATATTCCGCCACCAAAATATGAAATTTATTCAAACTAAAAGAAGACACTAATAAAGCATAACATTAAATCAGTTAAGCTTCTAGCCACTGACTAAGTTGCTCTAGAAAAACAAGTTATAAAAACTTTCTAACCAAGTGAAAAACAATGTAAAGGTTTACCAAAACTAATCCATCAATATGACTCAATCCTAAAATCCATCACAAATTAATTATACTCAAGAGTGGATAAGCACCATAGCCTCCATCTACCTATCTGTATTACAAACCAAATAAATATTTCTGAAATATTTAACAAAAGTGTAGATAAGCACCATCGCCTCTATCTTTTATAATCTCAGAACGATTCTAACTAAATTAAAAGGTAATAACAAAGGTTATCCATATTGTAGTACGGTTAAGCATTAGCTGCCGACTTTAGATAATTATTCACTGCAAAAGATTCAGTGAACAAGTTTTCAATGAAAAAGTTGAACAACAAAAGTTCAAATTATTCTCATAAAAATAGAGAACCAAAAATAATAAGTAGTGACCGGCTCAACTCTACCGACTTTCCGAACACTAACAAATTAATAAAAGGGTTTGTCAAAAAGACCAAAAATTGTATATTGTGACCGGCTCAACACCACCGACATTCCGTGCACAAAAACAAGTTAACAAAAGTTTGTTGGGAAAACAACAAAGTTGTATTGTGACCGGCTCAACACCACCGACTTTCCGTTCACAATATCTAAAAAGTTTTCAACGCTTGAACTAAAAATGTCAAAGCGAGGAAAAAATGAAGAGTAAAAAATTACCCAAAAAGGTTAACTGAGACAAAAGCTCAAAAAGAGTCAAATCCGAGAGGCAAATCCGGGTAAAAATTATATAGAGCTCTAAGTGTCAAATCCGAGGCTTAGGTCTACAACAAACACAAACTAAATAATCTAAATAATATATAACATGCTTCACAAAGACTGAAACACATCTATATTAAAAATGTATTTACACTATGTGCAGGCTATTTGAAAAGTGGAAAGCTTTTCATAGCAATCTAAAACAATATTTATACTAGAAAAGTGGAAAACTTCTCAAAGTATCTAAAAGAAAGTTGAGTACTTGAAAAGTGAAAAGCTTTTCAAAGTAACCAAAATAATAAAATATACAAAAATATACATAAGATCTTTTGATGCCAAGAAAATTTCTAAAAGAAAATATAATCGTTAGATGTAGTTTCTAAAGTTGGGTAAAAGTTCAAAAGTAGGATAAAAGTACTAAAATAAAATAAAATTACCAAAAATAGACCTAAGTTAGGTTTAGTAATTTAAAGTTGTATTTGAATAAAGTGTTGGTTTCCTTTCAGATAATCATCTTTCATCCTGCACGTCCTCTTCCATACATCAAATCTCATACTTCCACAATCAACGTGCCTCCCAAAACAGAATACCAAAACAAAGTTAAATAAAAGTTAAATCCAAAAATGAAAATTTTAATATTTAATTATATCTTTAACATGGTAACGTCCAGTACTTGTTTTATTAAATTCCTTTAGTACATAAACGTTAGGAGAAATTCTCTCTACAATTTCACATTTAATAAACTTAGGTGCTAATTTAGCCGAAAAATATGCAGGTGCATTTGACTGTACAAAACTTCTACGCCAAACTACATCACCGACATCAAAAGAAATGACTTTTCTTCCCCTATTATAATAAAGAGCATTACGCTTATAAGCTTTCAAAAGATAAGCTTGAACTTTAACAAAAACTTCACTAAGTGAATTTAAAGAGTGAGCATAAGTATCTCTAGTACCAAGCTCAAGTTGATCTAAGTTATCAAAAGAGTTACTAAAACGGTGTAAAGATGCATCAAAAATAAGTTCTCTACCGAACATCAAAAGATTAGGAGTGTACTCTGTAGCAAGATTTACACTACTATTTAAAGCTAATTGGACATGAGGCAAAAACCTTGACCAAGTTCGATGATCATTTTTAACAAAACAAGAAATACATGTTTCTATTGTCTTATTATATCTTTCTACTGGATTATTCTGTGGAGTGTATAGTGCATTATAAAATATTTTAGTGATGTTGAAATTTTTTAAGAAATCTACAAAATATTTAGATATAAATTGGGGTCCGTTGTCGGCCACTAAGATTTTAGGTACACCAAATTTAAGAAATATTTCTTTTTCAAAGATTTTACAAATTACTTTAGAAGTAGCATTTATCATAGAAAATATCCAACAATATTTAGTAAAAACATCTACAATTGAAAGAATGAATCTATGTCCAGAATAAGATTTAGGTAAAATCCCAATAATATCAACGGATAACATTACCATGGGTTGATCAACTTTCTTAGGGTTAACCATCTTACCAGCAGGAGCAGATGTTGAATGTTTATAAGCTTTACAAATGTCGCAAGAAGAAATATATCTTTGAACGTCTCCGAACATTCCTTTCCAATAATAATGTTGTTTTATTTTATTAAGAGTTTTATGTATTCCAAAGTGTCCAGAATTAATATCATCATGATTAGAACGAATAGTATCTAAAACATGTTCTTTAGGTATTACAATTTTCCAATTTAAACGACTATTAGGGTCAAATTTATTTTTACAGTAACGATATAAAGTATTATCTTCTACTCGAAGGTTTTTCATTCTAGAAGGGTATTTTTGACAATTTATAAAGACTTTTCTATACCAAGGGTCTTCTATATCTTCATCTGGTGAGACAATATTTATAGCGGAAACTAATATTGAAGTTATATTGATTCTAGATAAAGCGTCAGGAACTTGATGTAAAGATCCTTTTTTATGAACAATATCAAAAGTAAATTGAGAAATACGTGCAGCCCATCGAGCTAAGCGTCCACTAGGGTTATTAAGTTTTAAAAGCCACTTAAGACTAGCATGATCTGTCACAACTGTGAATTTCATTCCTTCGACATAAGGTCTAAAATGTTCAATTGAATCTAAAACTGCCAAAAGTTCACGTTCAGTGGTACTATAATTTCTTTCACATTTATTTAAAGATCTTGAATAATAAGCAATTGGATGTTGTTCATTATTTTCGTCTTCTTGACTCAGAACACTACCAATTCCTACAGAACTAGCATCGCAATGTAAAAAGAAAGGTTTTTCAAAATCAGGACACTGTAAAACAGGTGTAGTTATTAAGGCATTTTTTAAATTAATGAAGGCTTCTTCAGCTTCTTCATTCCAAACAAAAGTATGTTTTATCTTTTTACTTCCGGAAGTTAATTTAGTTAAAGGGGAGGCAATATCAGCGAATTTACAAATGAAACGTCGATAATATGAACATAATCCTAAAAAGCTTCTAAGTTGTTTTACGGACTCTGGTCGTGGAAAGTTTTCTATAATTTTTAATTTAGACGGATCAGTATGTAGGCCTTGACTGTCTACAATATAACCGAGATAACGGAGTCTTTCTTTGCAAAATTCACATTTTTTAAGATTTACTGTTAAGCCTGAGTTTTTAAGTATTTCATGGACTTTTTTAATCAAAAATATTAAAGAAACAAAGACAAACAAACAACTAAAAATTCAAAGAATAGTTAAAACTCATCAAAGTTTATAAGATTTTTTGTTAAAAACGGTTTAAGTTATTATGTTTTAAAGTTTATGTTAATATTTAATAATGTTCAAAAGTATTTAAAGAAATTTGAATGTACAAAGAAACATTCAAATTGTGAAGTATGTAAGATGCAAAAAAGATTCACAATTTATCTCAATTTTCAAGATTATTAACAACGGCTAAGGTTATATCTATTTGTGAAAAGTAAAATCAATAAACTGGTTAATAATTATGTTAATAAGCTAGTATTTTCTAATATGAATGTAGCTTAATGCTTCTCAACAGTAAACAAACGTTATAACTTTATATAAGACAAAGTTATATCAATTCAAACAAAAACTTAGCACTTTCAATGTGGTCAAGGTCAGTTCCTTACAAAATGTAAACAACGCATATCTCAAATGTTATTATATAGTAAGTACACACTTAGATTAGTCTATCCAGTATATAAGACATATAAAGAACATTGTATGTTAATTAGTTTTGTTAAAATACAAAAAAAGTTGTAAACAAAGTTACAATTGTGTTTTCAAAGTACAAAAACTGTAAAAATGCTAAAAAATAACAAAAATTGCACTAAATTGTGACAAGAAAAACAAAAATAAGATGCAAGAAAGATTATATATGTGGAGGTAACTCCGGTCCCTGTTCTCGCGCTAATTGTAATAAAATTATTTTGGGTTATAAAAATATATGTTACTAGTTGTAACATGAAGGTTATAGAGTATAAAAAGCTAAAAATTAATGTTAGGTAGACAGTATTTATGAATATCGAGCGCCCTTGTTCTACCAAGATCTAAAACTTACCAGGATAAATCAGCGGTGTCATTGAGACTTTTAATCTCGGACCGGGGGACAGGCAAATGATATAACACTGTTTTGGGATTGTATGACAAATTTTAATACTTCGAAACGTCCCTTACCTCCAGAATGAGATACACATTATTTAGTTAAAGCCGGAATACTATGTCTAAACATTTGACTATAAATACCATTCGGTTTTCGTTACTTTTTAGGTTAATTTATTTTACATGTTACTACTGAAATTTGGTTATTGTCTTTCTTGCATCTTGCTAATATGAAATTAAAGTTTTAAGGGTAATAAAAAGAGTTATAATGAAATTAGCTTAGCTGCAGCGTCCGGGGGCGTCTGAGCACTCCACTCTAAACAGACGTCATTCATCGTCGCACCAACAGCTCAAAACTACGACGACATCCAAACGGTGTGCGTCGCACGAACACCTCAAACTAACGACGTCTTCCAGCGTCGAACAAACAGTTGGCGACACCCATAGTCGCCCAAACAGTAGACGACAGTCGTCCAAACAAACAGCGCCAAAGGCTGTAACCAAAAATCCGATTGTAAATATATTTGTCGCCATGAAGGATGACGCGAAACATTTTAGGTTATCAAAAATTGACTCACCGCAAAATCACGACGTTATCATATGGCACTACGCCATAAGCACGCCGAGTATCATCGCAAATTTAATTAACAAGATGGATTAATCTTGTAAAATCTGATTAAGAAAAAATACAAAAAGTTTAGCTCTTTGTAGGCCCCAGGGACAAGAAAAAGTGACGTCTCCGATCGAGAATTGACAGATGTCAAAGTCATTTTTTTTTTAAAGATTGTCTATAGGATATGGAATGATCCACAGACCAAGTAATAACTCGATTATTTAAAATCGACTAAAAATGGCTAAATACGAAAATGTTCTAAATTATTTAAAACCAAAAGGTAATTTTGTCAGTCTTAGAAGCTGAAATGTGCTTCCAAACGAAAAATATGTAACGAGTCGAAATACCTCGTTACAACCAGACACAGAGAGTATGAGATAATAATGTAATTACTTCTACATGCTATCAAAGCAGCCATTTATTATCATCACTATCATATTTCATTTGAGATGAGAAAAACAATGTTTTAATTTTTTTTTTTTGTAGACTCACTGGTATTTTTTATAAATAATTGATAAGCCACTATAGAATATAATATACTATACCATAGAAATAAAATATAAAGCTAGAATAACAACGTCATTAAAAGAAATAATGTTGTTCAAGAACTTTAGAAGATAATGATGAACAACCTTAAATGGGACTAAGTTCAATGCGGCCCTTACACATACACTTTGAAGCGGGTTCCATGGAGTCATAGAAAAGATAATGAAATGAAATTTATTTTGTTTTTACAGAAAGTGTACATATACACTCGGAGTGTTAATATATACTAATATCATGCATAATTCACATACTTAACTAAAATTAAGTTAGTCATGCAATTCATTCAAAATAGGTACAAGTTCAGGGTAAGTACACTTGTGTTCATTAAAGCGGTGTGTTAACCCGGACAAGAAAAACTGTATCCCGAGTGATAATAATACTACAATGGAGTGTTGTTCCAAAGTGGGCTCTAAACCGGTGGTTTGGAACGCGCTCTCATCCTTTCGTTTAATAAGATCGTTTAAAAAACTAAAAATAAACTACTTCAATGCCGCGCTATTAATTTTCAGTACCAATTTTGAGGTGTCTCCATATCTCTGGAGATACTTATCAGACCTCGATAAAATAACCATGGTACCACAATTGGGATATCTCCTTTCCAACAAAAAAATAATGATCAAAATCAGTTCATAAACGACAAAGTTATCCACGAACAAACATAAAAAAACACATATACGGTCAAATTGAGAAACCTCCTCCTTTTTTTTAAGTCGGTTAAAAATGAAGAAATTGACATTTCACTTCGGCGCGCGCTTAGATGCGTTATAAATTTAACTGACGCTGAAAAAACTGGTTTCTTCAGCTTTGCCCACATTTCTGAATGACGCTCGGAGTGTCCCTAGGTGACAAAAGTTTAGCCTGCGTTCTGACTGCGCGCCAATTACCAACTTTTACACATACACTTCGGAGCCCGCGACTGAATGGCGCGTTCGTACACGAATATCTCGAAAGAACCTATCAGATCTTCATAAAATATTTATGGGAGCAAGTCCTGCATCTATACCATCTATCTCCTAATACTATAAGAATCTTTGTCCTGACATACTGACTGACTGACTGACAGACAACGCACAGCCTAAACCGCTGGTCGTAGAGACTTGAAATTTGGAGGGTATATTTGTCTTAGTACGTAAGGGTGTACTAAGAAAGGATTTTTCAAAATTCACCCCTTTAGGGGATGAAACGGGGGTTCAAAGTTTGTATGTAAAAACAAGTTTAGATAGTCTTTTCAATTCGAAACTTCACACAAATGCTTTAGTAAAAAAAAAAATGAAATTAGTGTTTCAGACTTTTTTGAAATTCCACCTCTAAGAGGGTGAAATGGGGTAACTAAGTCTAAAAATCAATATTGTTTCGGATTGCGCTGAAATTTAGCATGCAGATAGTTATTATGACGTTGATGTCTGTTAAAAAAGGATTTTCCAAAATTCACCCTTAAAGGGGTTGAAACGGGGGTTCAAAGTTTGTATGGAGAAACATGATTAGATAGTCTTTTCAATGCAAAACTTCACACAAGTGCTTCAATAAAAAAATAAGTAAATACGTGTTTCAGGTTTTTTACAAGCTTTTATTTAACTTGCAATATATGTATGTATGTAACTATGTATGTTCGGGTGGAATCTTGGAAGCTAAATTAGACCCACTTCCCGATGTCCGATTGGACTCAAATTTGGTGTACCTACGTATCTTCGGTAACAATACAATAATATGGTACCATGGAGCTGGTCTGATGATGGAGACGGAAGGTAGCCACGGCATCTCTGTGATAAAACAACATAACCCCACCGAGTTTGGGCTCGATTGATTTGTCTTGAAGAGAACTTTACGCCTAGATAATATTCAGGTCTGATGATGAAGCTGGAAGGTGGCCACGGCATCTCTGTGATAAATCAACATAACCCTACCGAGTTTGGGCTCGATTGATTCGTCTTGAAGATAACTTTTCACCTAGATGATATCCAGGGTCTGATGATGAAGCTGGAAGGTGGCCACGGCATCTTTGTGATAAATCAACTTAACTCTACCGAGTTTGGGCTCGATTGATTCGCCTTGAAGAGAACTTTACACCTAGATAATATCCAGGGTATGGTGATGAAGCTGGAAGGTTGCCACGGCATCTCTGTGGTAAAATAACGTAACCCCAGTGAATTTGGGCTCAAATGATTAGTTTTAAGGAGCACTTTACACTTAAATGATTGCCAGGATCTGATAATGAAGCTGTAAGGTGGCCATGGCATTTCTGTTATAAAGCAACATAGCCCCACCGAGTCGATTGATTTCCTTGAAGAGCACTTTACCCATCATAATCACATCAAATATCCGTGAAATATTTAAAAAAATCATGCCTTCTCTTAAATACTTAGGTAGTAGGTAGGTAGTCGGTATCTATACCTACCTACTAAAAAGTTAAAAATAAATTATAAATAAAAAATATTTTTAAAAACAAGCTTTTATCTAGGACAATGAACTAAAATGTTAAAAATAAATTCTAGTAAGTATTTGGCGTGTAGGTACCTATATTTTTAAAAGCTTGAAACACTGAAGTATAGTAATTACCTAGCCTAAAAAACGGGTAGTGCTTCAAGCTTTTAAGCATATAGGTAAGTACCTACACGCCAAATACTTACTAGAATTAATTTTTAACATTTTAGTTCATTTTCCTAGATAAAAGCTTGTTTTTAAAAATATTTTTTACTGATAATTTATTATTAATTCCAACCCTAAGAGGGTGAAATGGGGTAACAAAGTCTGAAAATCAATATTGTTTCGGATTGCGCTGCAATTTGGCATGCAGATATTTATTATGACGTTAATGTCTGTTAAAGGATTTTCCAAAATTCACCCTTGAAGGGGTTGCAACGGGGGTTCATAGTTTGTATGGAGAAACATGATTAGATAGTCTTTTCAATGCAAAACTTCACACAAGTGCTTCAGTAAAAAAATAAGTAAATACGTATTTTAGGCTTTTTTGAAATTCCAACCCTAAGAGGGTGAAATCGGGTAACAAAGTCTGAAAATCAATATTGTTTGAAATTTGGCATGCAGGTAGTTATTACGACGTTAGTTCCCTCTGAAAATGATTTTCTAAAATTCACCTCTTAAGAGGATGAAACGGGGGTTCAAAGTTTGTATGGAGAAACAAGATTAGCTAGTTTTTAGGGTTCCGTATCTCAAAAGGTAAAAAAAGGAACCCTTATAAATCACTTTCTTGTCCGTCTGTCTGTCTGTCCGTCTGTATGTCCGTGTGTCACCATTAATTTTCTCAGGAACGGGTACAGATACTGAGGTCTATAGTCCCTATTAGGTGTATAAAAATCAAGGTCCTGGGTCAACATGATAAAAAGATATGGGCAAATTTAGATTTTTGCGAAAACTTGTAAGTACCAAAATTTACCTTAATATTTAACTTTTTTCAATTTTTAGAATTCTTCCTTTGCTTGTGTTGTAAGACCTTGCTTGTGACCAAAATTGACAATTCTAGGTTAACCGGAAGTACCCTATAGGTTTTGGGTCGAAAAGCTATAGGGAACTTCCCGTTGACCTAGAATCATAAAATTTGGCAAAAAGCAAGGTCTTATAGCAAAATGAAAGGAAAAATTCCAAAAAATAAAAAAAAGTTGAAAATTAAAGGGTGTCCCCATACATACATAGTATTAGCCAATTAAGATAGGCCTCTGAGTTATATGAGCGCTCAAACAATTTAGAGGTCTAGCTTAATTGGTACCTACCAACGTTGGTACGGAAGCCTCGGTGGGCGAGTCCAACTCGACTTTACCGGTTTTATTTCTATTAGAAACTTCACACAAGTGCTTTAAACAAATTTGTAATAACGTGTTTCAGGCTTTTTCGAAATTTAACCCCTGAGAATAATGAATGAAATGGGGTAACTAAGTGTGAAAATCAATATATTTTTGGATTGCCCTGGAATTTGGCATGCAGATAGTTATTATGACGTTAATATCTGTTAAGAAAGAAGAAGAAGAAGAAGAAAATCGTTTATTTGGCAAAAACTCACATGATAACAAATTCAAAAACACTAAATATTATAATAATGTAAACATACAAAAAACAAGAACATAAAACAGATAAAAATGAGGTGAGGTGCCAAAAAGGCTTAACTCAGCACATATGTCTGAGGTTGCACACCTAGACGCTGGTTTTCAGCTAAGCCTGCGGGTGTTGGACTAGTGCGAAAACATATATATTAAATATTATATATAATGTAATATAATAAATATACAATACATATTAGTAAATAAAAAATATATATGCATACAATATATATACAGTTTTAAACAACATTAAACCTCCTAACTAATTACTAAAGAAAGAAAAAGAAAAAGAAAAAAAAAATTATAAATAAAATACAATAAACACATATAAATGCTGGATACAAATGCAATCTATCTATATATAATCTATGGTTTATGGCAAGAGAAGGGAAATAGTTTAATGGACAAAATGTCATATTTATACATACTACTATACTAATTATTATGATGCTACTGATTATTATGTTATATAAACGACATATCTTTATTTATATCACCATGTACCATGAAAGGATTTTCCAAAATTCACCCTTGAAGGGGATAAAACGGTGGTTCAAAGTTTGTATGGAGAAAAAAGATAAGATAGTCTTTTCTATTCGAAACTTCGTACAAGTACTTCAGTAAATAAATAAATAAATACGTGTTTCAGGCTTTTTCGAAATGCCTTCGAATGCCTAAAAGGGTGCAATGGGGTACTAAGTCTGAAATTTATATTGTTTCGGCTTGCGCTGAAATTTAGTATGCAGATAGTTATTTTGACGTAGGTATCCGCTAAGAAAGGATTTTTCAAAATTCACTCTGTAAGGGGATGAAGCGGGGGTTCAAAGTTTGGATAGTGATTTTTTTCGACATTTTACAAAAGTACTTCTGTAAACAAATAAGTAAATACGAGTTTTATTCTTTTTCAAAATGCCACCCTAAGAGGGTGAAGTGGGGTAACAAAGTCAGAAAATCAATATTGTTTCGGATTGTGCTGAAATTTAGAATGCAGATAGTTGTTATGACGTAGGTATCCGCTAAGAAAGGATTTTCTAAATATTCCGCCCGGATATTACTTATTATTTTTAATTATATATACATTTATATATTTACTTAACGTACTTCTGTAAATAAATCAGTAAATAAGTGTTGCAGGATTTTTGCAAGGGGTTGGTAAAAAAATCTGAAAATCAATATGGTTTTTCGGGTTTTATAAATACTAATCCCTATTTCCCTTAGTCACGCAATAACTTGAAAACGGGTGAACGGATTTGGCTTTTACTTCTTTGATGTCTTTTATGATAGAAATGTTTTGACAAAATAAAAGTTTTAAGTAAATAAAAGAAGTCATTAACGCGGGCGAAGCCGCGGGGCACTTTTAGTTTTAAATAAAACCTAAAAATAACTCTCTAATCGCATCACTCAAAGTACTCAATAAATACACAAATATTATATGAATAATTAATTATAATAAAAACCAATCAGATTTACAGCCGTTTCTTAACTAAAAATTAAAATAATTAAGATAGTTTAAAAACTAAAACAACCGACTTCCATGCCCCGCGAGTCAATTTCAGTAGGAAGTTTGAGACGTTTATCGTCATATCTCTGGAGATACTTATCAGATCTCGATGAAATTACAATGGGACCACCTCAAAAATGTACCCTACCGATAAAAAAAAGAATTAGTCGAATCGGTTCACAATTGACGGAGTAATGGCGTAACATACTTACGAAAAAAAAACATACAGACGAGTAGAGAACCTTCTTTTTGGAAGTCGGTTGAAAAAAGTTTGTCTGGAAAAAGATTCTTTATGAGAATAAGACCGCCGACTGTATTGCCTTACTATTACTGTATTCTATTATTATGTTATGTCGAACAATTTGTAAATTTTGTATTGACTTGTAAGTGGCAGTTAGACCTATACCAATTCAAATAAACGGGGATCTTCAAGTCGCGAGTGAATGGGTACCTTCTGGGCAAGCGTGCTATATCTTGGACCACGTCGTCACTTAACATCAGTTGAGATAGTGGTCAATGGCTTGCCTATTGAACATACAAAAAAACAATTGTTTCAGGCATACAACTCAGCAATCGACGATCACATCAACAAGAGTCTCTTCAAAGACAAGAAGTTGAACATGCTCTGGTCCAAGGCAGAGTCTTCAGGTTTCACCAGCGAGGAGCTGTCGGCTCTCAAGGAGGAGTTCATGCATCATCAGGACAAGATTGATCAGTACTATGACCTGTTGACTGAAATGGACAATAAGAAAGATGATGGATATAAAAGTATGTTACAGTACAGTTTGTGTTAAATTATAAATATCATCTGTATATTGATACGTGAAGTGAAAACTTTTTACCTCTTTTTAAGAAAGATAAAGATATTTTATTTGCGTAAAACATGCGTATAACAAAAAGTTGTGACAAAATATTCAAACGATCGTCATGTTTTGCCTTAACAGGCGTGCAAACTTTGCAGATGGCGCTGCTTTACTCACTACACATAATCCACATTTAAATACATATTACACTGGTCATTCTTATAAACTAAATTGATTATAAAATTAAAAGGATACAGCACAATGTCATGAAAATAATAATAATGATTATAATTTGTCACTTAAAAATTCGTCAATACCATAATAACATTTCTGAATTAAAAATTGTTTTAGCCTATTTTTAAACATAATATTGTACATGTCCTTTAAAGATTTAGGAATTTTATTGAAGACTGTTGGCGCCATTCCAATTACACTTTTACGAAGAAATGTCGTTTTGCCTGGAATTATCCGAATCCTATCATTTCGTCTATTTCGTTTTACGGTCTCAGAAAGCTTTGGAAAGAGGTTCGGATTATTCTTTACGAAAACAGCAATTTCCATAATATACAAGGACGGAAGTGTCAGAATTCTGTGCTCTAGAAAATATGGTTTTCAACTATATCGCGTCTGTAGGTTAAACATATTTCTAATGCAGCGTTTTTGCATTTTAAAAACAACGTTTTCATTTGTCGTGTTTCCCCAGAATATTATCCCGTATCTCAAAGTAGATTCAATTAATCCATAATAGGCGGCGAGGAGTGCATTAATATTTAAAGTGTTGGACAGCTTGTACAGAGCATATGTTAAACTACTTATGTTAGTAGTCATGTGTTCTATGTGTCCCTTCCAATTTAATTTGTTGTCAATTATTAAACCTAAAAACTTTGCATTGTCAATATCATGAATTGTAATATTATTATAATTTAATTGTATGTCAAGAGGATTTTTTGCTCTTTGGCTGAAATGCATTATATTGGTTTTTGTCAAATTAATTTTTAAATTGTTATTGTCAAGCCACGAAATTATAGAAGTCAGTGTTTTATTAATGTCATTACTATAAAAATCATTTTTACTACTATTTTTAGATATGGTCACTGTACTATCGTCTGCAAAAAGTGTCATTTGTTGGTCTGTTACATTTGGCAGGTCATTAATGTATATTGAAAGTAGTTTCATCCAAATTCATTAAGCTGTTTTTGTATGAAGGAGTCATATCCATCCATCCATATTAGCAAACTTTAGCATTTGTGATATTAGGTAGGATTGTATGAGGTAATAAAAACACAAACAAAATGCTGGCCTGGTAAACTGTTATATCAGCCTGTAGCTTGTACCACCCACCGATCAAAAACATGTCGCCGATCGGTTCGCTGAGCACGATGTTCGTTAACAGCCAGTATGGAAGTCAAATTGGGACACTTGTGCTCTTATTATCCGACTTCACCCAATAAAGGAGGAGGTCCGCAATTTATCGGAATCTTTGATTAAGTATGTTCACCGATTATTCAAAGCCGCCTGAACCGATTTAGAAAATTGTTTTTTGTTTGGAAGGGTATACTTACCAGGTGATGCCATTTAAATTTCATCGAGATATGTTCAGTATCTCCAGAGATATGGAGATAACTACCTCAGACTTGGTACTGAAAATTACTAGCGCGGCATTCAAAGTCGATTTTTATAGTTTTTTGAATGATCTTCAATTATTGGACTAAAGTTAGTTCAAGTGCCTTGTCTCAGTGTTGTTTACAGAAGTATATAATAATAAGCCATTAATTCTGAACTGTGACAATGTTTGAGATTTTTTTTTGTAGTTTTATATGATGTCACGCAGTCCAGTGTGCCTCGTGGCATAGGCCTCCTCCAACATTTTCCACTGGGTTCTGTCTCGTGCGACCCTTCTCCAATGATGTCCTGCTATCAGTTTTATGTCGTCTTCCCATCTGGTTTGCTCCTCTGGCCGTCCTCTGTTGCTTCCCATCTCTGGGGTACCAATCTGACACTCTTGTGCTCCATTTATTTTGGGCCGCCCTTATCTATATATATGTGTGACCGGTCCATCTCCATTTTTGGCTGTCTATTTTTTCCAATATGTCAATGACTTTAGTTTTTGCTCTTACAGTGCTACTTACGGAAGTATACTATGATCCAAAGATATTCAGTTCCATCCAGTTTTAGATAAAGTAGTCAAAAATTCGTTTCCAATATTATTATTGTGATTCGAGAACTAGCAGTGGGTGGAAATTGATATTTTATCTTTCACCAGATGTTCTGAACGACGATGAACTTGATCAGTTCAATGAGATCGATGCAGAGAATGAACTGTCGAAGGATTTCTTGGACCAAGCCAACCTAGTGAGGGAGAAACACAGGGATCTGAGAGATGGCTATGATAAACTGCAGAGAATTACTGCCAAAGGTAAGATAAACATATATAACATACTAAAATATACCTTATAAACTAATATTATAAAGAGGAAACATGATTTTTTGTTTGTAACGATTTAACTCAAGCCAAGCACCATTGAAACATCTTTCTGATGCTATAGAGGCTACCAACAACGATTTAAACCGAATCTCAGAATGGAGTAAATACGGCTTAAAAATTAATCCATCGAAAACACAAGTAATTATTGTGGGTAGTCCTCGATACATCAGCCTAGTAGAATGGGGCAAATTACCTCGTGTTGAATTCGAGGGTATAACTATACCTTTTAGTATCACAGTGAAAAATTTGGGAATTTTTATCGATCGGACTTTATCATGGGGCCCCCAATTAGCTGAAACTAGTCGCAAATTATTTGCTTCTGCAGGCTCCTTACGTAGGCTGCGTAACTTCTTACCCACTACCACTAAAATTGCACTTGCACAGACTCTCCTGTTACCTATATTAGAGTACGCTGACGTCTGCTATCTCGATCTGACCCAAGAGCAATTAAATAAACTTGAGCGACTCCAACATTTTTGCATACGATTTATTTTCGGCTAACGAAAATACGATCATGTTTCCGAATACCGCTCTAAGCTCAAGTGGCTCTCTATTCGCCGTCGCCGGGATGCCCATATACTATCACTCCTTTACTCTATCCTTTTCAATCCTGCTTCTCCGCGCTACCTTCATGAACGCTTCGAATACCTTTACCTATCCCATCCCCTACGCACACTTAGGTCATCAGAGAACTTAAGGTTAAAAATTCCCTCGCACAATACGAATTTCTATGGTCATACAGTCATTACTGTTAACGCAGTCTGTCTATGGAACTCTTTGCCCATAGAAATTAGACGTATACAAACTCTGGACGCTTTTAAAAGTCACGTAAAAGAACACTATCTCTCCGAGTAATCTGCTGCTAGTTGTTTATCTTATATCACTGATAATATGCATGTACTTATGTAAATATATTGCTTGTAATTATATATATATATTTATATATATGTATGTTAATATATATATATATATATAATGTATATTACTGTACTATATTATGTAGTATATAAATAGTATTTATATTTATAGGTATTTATAGGTATTGTAGGTATATTTATGTATTTTTACAAAATAGTTTTATGACCACCACCATCCATTATGTTCTATTTTAAACCTATCCATGCATGGTTGTCTGGAAGAGATCGCTTTTGAGCGATAAGACCGCCCATTGACACTATTTTTTAACAAAAATGTTTTAGTACTAAGTTTCTTGGTGTTCAATAAAGAGTATATCTATCTATCTAACTCAAAATCTACTGGACCGATTTCAAAAATTATTTTACTAATAGAAAGCTACAGTATCAGCGAATAACCTATATTTTATGCCCGTATTCTCACGGGAACTGGAACTATGCGGGTGAGACCACGAGGTGCTGCTAGTTTGATATATTTGCTCGTCAGCTGTCCATCTGTCGTTTGAGCACTTATGTGTAGATGGGTAAGCTTCTATCTAGTAGGGTATTTATTTACCACACCAAGTCATCAATGTTTGATCGACCAACGATTGCTTTGTGTAGTAGGTAAGAACTGTTGATCGACGTAGACTGAACGTGTTCAACCAACTTTGAATGACTTGCTACCAAAATGTAGCTTACCACAGTCAAGGAGAAAATCTGCCCCCATAAGCTTACGGTGTTTCGACAGCACAAAGCCCTTGAGAGTAGTTGAGAGTCAGAGTATTCTAGTCCTAGCTGTGTTCACCATCTTCGACCACGTCATCACTTACCAGCAGATGAGATAGTGGTCAAACACTAGCCTATATGATAAAAAAATCTTCTCTTTCTAGGGTATGAACCTATAACTTATCTTTATATGGTTTGAATTTACTCTATTCCAAATTTAATCAAAATGCTTTATGCCAGAGCAATGTTATTGATAAAAACAAAACATTCACATTAAAAATATTACTGATAAGTATTAGGTTAGTAAAGTAACTTTATCTCAATTGAAGTATTATTGTTCAGCTATCTATCCCAATGTATGAGTAATTACATTTTGTTTTGTATGATAAGGTTGTTGATAACGATGTCATTGGTCTGGCTGCAGGGCCAAACAACAAAGAGTTCATCGAGCCCAAGGTGCAGGGGCTGTGGAGAATGGCGACGGCTTCCAACTTCACTGTGGATGAATTAGCTTCTTTGAAGGTAACATTATCATTGAAACTTTTGATTGATTGATTTGATTTCTGATGAAATATTTTCTTAATAATATTTTACCTTTTGAGCGCCACGCTACAAAGTACAAACACTCTCGTGCCCTGTACGCTAAGCGGTACGGTTTTGTTTGGTTTTTGTAATCTATAGAGGACGCTTGGCGTACAGGGCCCGCCAGTGCGTATAATTTGCGCCATAATTTGAGGTGGAGGCGATAAATTCTGCACAGACATCCCACTTGACTACGGATAAAGTCAGGAAGTCTAATTCATAACAAATTCTACAAAAAAAGTGGCCCTCCTTCAAACCAAAACGACGTTGATTCAAAATAAGAATCACTTTCGAAGATACAAATGATTGGCTTGAAGATTGATTTAAATTCGTAACGAAAAAAGGGATTGGTTCGCGCATCTGCTACAATGTCTGTATGTCCGACTAATGACGCGCTGGACAAGACTTTTGTTGGGTCATTGTTTTAACGAAGTTACAGTTCCTGACTTAGGTATTATTTATTCGTAGCCACTTGGGAAGTATTATGCGCATGTGTTTACCGTAATATCGACAAACAAGCCAGCCAGCTCTAAAGTAGCTAAGAACTCCAAATACTCAAATACTCATTTATTGATAAAGCTGATTTACAAGTCATTTCTGGTTTTTTGTTACGGAAGTAACTCAAATTCAATAAATAATACTACAACTTATGTACATAAGTAGACATTCAATGATCATAATAAAACAATACAGTGTAGAAAATAAAATTAATAATTAATGGTACAGTCAATTATAAATATTAAATTAAAATAAAAATATTACATAATAAAAGTCAAAAATTATATTTAGTATACATAATTACATTATTTCATTTTTAAGAACTCGTTAAAATCATAAAACGTTTGCTCAATCAGCCAGCGCTTGAGCTTGATCTTAAAGCAACCCAGGGTAAGAGCCTCCACAATACTCCTAGGAAGTTTGTTGTAGACGGTGGGCCCCATCACGTGCGTCAACTTACTGGATTTGACGAGGGAGTGCGTAACACCGACAAGTTTGTCTTTGTTACGTGTATTAAAGGCGTGCATGTCGCTCCGTTTTTCATATAGTTCGGGGTTAGTCCTCACAAAGACCCCTACCTGATATATAACAATGGCGGTCAGTGTCAGTATACCGAGCTCCTTGAAATAGGGTCTTGCGGAGGTGTCCTGCGAGACTCGTACTATCGCCCTGACGGCGCGCTTCTGCATCCGGAAGGCGCGCTCCCACTCGGCGCAGCGCCCCCACAACTCCGCACCGTACTGCAGTAGCGAGTGTACTGTGGCGAAGTAGCACGAGCGCGCCACCTCCCTCGACACTACCCGAGATACTCTATTCAGAGCGAAGCATGCACTACCTAGTTTTGCACATAGTTTATCGATGTGACACTCCCACGTCAGACCTCTGTCAATTTCGAAACCAAGAAATGTTGAACTTCCAGCTTGCTCAATTGTATTCCCATTTACTTGGACGGATAGAGGCTTCGTCATCCTACCTGACAGATTGAAGTGGATAAAATGGGTTTTACTCCTTTCCACATGCTATGATCCTGACACACCTCTGTTGCTTCTTCCATTTTCTTAAACACTTTCATACATGCTCGCCGGTTATAGGTACATTAGATTTGTTTTCCTAGAAATGGTTCTGCAAATGTCATCAATTTTTATTAGCTTTATGTAAGAGTAACCTCTCATACAATTGGCCTTAGTACGGAGTAGATTATAAAAAGGATGACATTGCATTGCAGGTGGAATTGCAGCACTACGAGTCTCGACTGCTAAAGCTGCGTCACCTACAAGCCGACCATGTAAGCAATAGAGAACATCACACAAAGGTTATTTGGTTTTTTGTTTTTAATTTCTTTTTATTTCAATCATAAAATATTTTATTTCTTTTTTTAATCTTGGTTCATATTATTGACTAATTTTATGAAAATAAATAATAGTATTCGAGTGGGTTTATGTCACACTGACAGCTATAAAATAATATACGATACTCGTGACTTAAGTTGTCTATTATTGCACGGCGTACATCAACACGGCATACGGCAACATCACGCCGTAATAGCATATACTAATAATTTTATCATTTATTTGAGTTACTATTTTGTGTACTGGATAGATTTTTATTACATAACAGCAAAAGTTTTATACACTAAATAATACTTTATCCAAGCATACCTCTTTTTATAAATTTACGAAAACGATACTTGCCATTATGTAACCTCCACATCTCCAACACGACGTTACAGGTGGCAGCTCCAGGCGAAAAGATGAACCACTTCGAAGAACAACAGCAGATGATCAAGAAACACTCTCGGAAGGTAGAGAAGATGCACTCCGAGATCGAGGCCAGAATACTTCAGAAGCATAATGAGTTATAAGCTACACACACTGACACATCAGCAGACTTCTATATAGCCTAGTGATCGGCTAGATTGCGTTGCAGCCAGTTGTACATTTAGAACTTTTATAGCACAGTGTGACCTAAAACCGCACTTTACGCACGCTATTCCGCGACTTAATAGTCGATGATTGCACGGCGTTTAGCTCCCTCGCTGCGCTCGCGTGCTGACTTCACGCCGTGCAATCATCGACGATTTGACGGAAAAGCGTAGCGTTAGCGCAAAGTGCGGGTTTATGTCACACTGCTATCTATAAAATAATATACGATAATCGTGACTTGAGTTGTCTATTGCACGGCGTAGCACCCGAGCGCAGCGAGGCGACAACTTCACGCCGTGCAATCATCGACTACTTAAGTCACACGCATCGTAATATACTATTTCTTCACTTCTCTCTATTCCAGATGACTTATTAGGGTGTAATGGGCACTAAGTAAGCCTTTAATTAATAATTTTATTGATCTGAGAGCCAGTCACCATTCTAGGCCTAGCGTGCTACCATCCTCGACCGCATCATCATGTACCAACGGGTGAGATAGTTGTCGAACGCTAGCCGTATATGGTATAAATAACAAAGCAGCAGATTGTTGACGCATTTGTGACTAGTTTGTTTCATTTGTAGTAAGAAACCACACCAATCAAAGCTTTTATTTAAATCTTTTATTGACGAAGGTCAAATGAAAGCTTTGATTGTAGTTAATTTATATAATATCGCTTCTTATTATGCGCATGTGAGGTTCCTAATAAGGTGCGATCCCCACATGCAGATAATTTGTATTTCTTTACAAATGAGACAAAAAGTAATTCTTTTATATTTATATATTGTTATACAATATTATGTTTAATCAGCTTTCCAATATAATACATAATGACAGATTAGGATCACGTAGATCTCAACCAACGTACTAATTAAATGTATTGAGAGTACTGTCAGTGAACGAGATCACAACTAACAGACATACGCCGGGGACTTGCGATCTTTGATAGCTATCCAATTATATTCTAAATATTTTGTTTTAAAATAATAATTAAAAGAATAATAATATATAATAAAATAATTTAAAGTAATTCAGCTCTCATCCGTTTGTCGACGTCAAACTTATGAACATAATTGTGATTTTATAGCATTTCTAACATATTGTCTTGTACTAGAATATTTTTATATTAGTTGAAAAAACTTAAGAAGATCAAATTATTCCTATATTTGTTCCGGTAACACTTGTAAATGATATTATTTTTTTAAAGTAAAATAATTTGAATTTATCTCTAAGAAAACTAATGTTATAGTATAAATGATTGCATGAATCTCCTCTCTATCGGTTTGTGTTAAAACTATGTAAAATATATTTTTAAAGAGACTTGGCAGTTTTATTTATGTTGACGACTAAAAAAGAAGACACGCAAGATAATTCGACAACGGTTTATTTGCCTAGAACTTACCGCATATCCTGCTTTAATAATATTCGAGACATAGCAAGTTCTCAATAATAATTTACTTATAAATATACACATTACCCAAATAAACCTAATAAAAAGAATCATTGAAAAAAACAGGTGGTATTATTAAAAACACCAGTGGATACAGTGCATCAATATATGATATTTAATCTTTCCATGTACAAGCGAATTTATCAATACACGTTTATATCCCGTCTCGGGCGGCGAGCGCATCGATAAATCGAAATGAATATCGTATTATGCCATAATATAGAGTGTAAAATATGTATAGAGAACGCGGCGGGCGAGGCGGCCTCGCTCGAGGCAACGTAAAACACTCAGAGCGGCACTTCGGAATCACATTCCAAGCTACCATACCAGTACGTCAACTACTCGGCCGCGCAGGGCCGGCTACAACTAGAATTGTCTAATGCGCGTCGCACGGCCGACCAAAACTACAGCCGTCTCCCTCCCTCTCGAGCACAGTATCATTAATGTTCACGGTCTCAGTCCGTCTCGTCTCGAGTCTCGACGGGACGTCTTCCTCGTATCGTGTATATAGATAATCTGTATATAATAATCTTTGTCGCTAATATCTACACCGTTTCCAAGGATAGGATATAACATGTCCCGCGAGGCGCGCGGCGCCCGCCCGCGGGTAAGGCAGTGGAGCTCCGCCGGGCTGCTTACTGACTCCACTTGCTCCAGCTCTGAAACGTAATACCGACATCGTTAGTGCTGCGTAGTAGAATGGTCTGCCTGTTACATTACATTACATTACATTACATACATGGATAACCAACATATAAGTGTATGCTTTGCGTAGAGTAAAGCTGCTGCCTTGTGATTGAATTTGATAAGGATTTAAATGAACGAAATGACAGAGATGGAGCTGTACAGCCTGCATAGCTGCGTCCCCGTCATTTTGTGGGACATAGGGGGGGCTGTTTGTGGACTAGTCTCAATCGTAACTAGTAACACATCCATGCCATCAGTAAGTGACCAAAGAGCTATGATTGCAGTTCCTCACAATCAAATTCTGATAAATATACTTCCTTTTTGGAATGTTGCGCATTTCTTCCTAGCAGCGACTAGCGTTGCTATCCTCACTTTTATATAGCGAAGGTAATTAAGTATGGAACATGTCGAAGAAACGAGTAGGAGTACCTATGAAGTCAGTGTAAATACCACTCATTATGTGCAAAAGTAGTAGAGATTGTTGCGCAATCAGTACAGTTACGCGAAAAGACTGTCAATGACGGACCAATGGCATACTAAACGGACTATTGGTCCGCGATTGATCCGTTCCTCTCGAGCCCGTAACAGATTTCTGCGCATTTAAAGGTCGTGGCCGGTAGAGATAGAGGCCGACGTAGGCGAACGTATCACGATCAGATCGGAGACGTTTTAAAGAAAGGTCGGCGAGCATGTATGACAGCGCTCATGAAAGTGGAAGAAGCGAAGGAGATCAGGATCTTAGCATGTGGAATAAAGTAGTCTGTCTACCCCAACGGGAAAAAGGCTGGTGGTAGCTGGCCAGGCTAGATAGTGTCCTACCACCATGCGGGGGTTGGGGGTTTGTTAACAATGTTTTTCCTTCAACGGAGGGCCACTGTGAAAAGCGCACATACATTTTTCGATAGAAAAATCCATTGGTGCACGCGGGGTTTGAACTCGGTACGTTTGGCATCAAAGCCGACCGTTCTCCCGATTGCGCCACCGGGCTCTCGAAATTTAGTAAATAAATATTCAGTTTGTATTAAGTAAGAGCCGTCATGAACACGACTAGTGTGTAAAGGTCGTGGATGTGAGTCGGGAGTCGAGTACAGTAGAGCAGGGGCGCGCCGACCTCTCACAGCGCCTGTGTGCGAAACCTATGAAGAGCCTCTTTTTTTCACAAATCTTCATGTTTCAACTTATGATTTTTTATTATTTGTTAATTTTGACCGAAATAAATGTACTCCAGTTTTATATACTTAGATAATATTTCCTAAATAGGTAAAACCAGGTCGCTTTCGCTTGCCTATAAGAATATGTTGTGTAAGTGTAACATAAATAATTTCGATGGCGGCGCCTCTATTGTCTTGGCCCCTGTGTGCGCGCCGCACACTTCGCACACAGGGGCGGTGCGGCCCTGCAGTAGAGTAAAGTAGAGTATAGTAATGTGTACCTGTGTGTGAGGCAGCTTGTCCTGGTGGTGGTGGTGCGGGTCCCAGTGCGGGTGCTGGTCGGCGGGCGGCAGGTAGGGCAGCGGCAGCGCGTGCATCAGAGACAGCGACCCGCCCGCGCCGTACGCGCCGCCCCCGCCGCCGCCCTCGAGCGGGCCCACGCCGGGACCAGACACTGAACTCATGCCCTGCAACAACATTTTTTATATTACAACCGCCTTCCAAAAAGAGTTCAGCGGTGGGCAGTGACTCAAAGAATCAAAGAGAAGAAAGGAATCAAAGAGCCGAAGATCGGGCTCGATGGCAAGACTTGGGAGAGGCCTATGTCCAGCAGTGGACTGATACCGGCTGATAATGATTCCAAAAAGAAGAATTGAGAATTTTTAGAAATTAGAATTTTATTTATTTAAGTAACCTAAGACAGAATCTTATGGAACACACACACATATATTTGGAATTTGAAAGGAAGGTTCTCAAATCGTCTGTCTGTTCTTTTTTTGTATGTATGTTACGCGATTACTCCCGTCAATTGTGAAGCGATTCGAATGATTCTTTTTTTAATCGGTAGGGGTAGACGTTTCCGATGTGGTCCCATTGTGATTTCATCGAGATCTGATAAGTGTTTCCAGATATATGACGATTAACGTCTCAAACTTGCTACTGAAATTGACTCGCGGGGCATGGAAGTCGGTTGTTTTAGTTTTTAAAGTAACTTAATTAGTATTTTTTATGGTAAAAAGTAACAGGATAAGCACGACGCTCGCCTGATGGTAAGCTATGACGTCTACTTATTACAGATACAGCGGCATGCAAAATTCTGGACTATCAGAATTTTTCATGCACTGCGCCTGTTACCTTGGGACATAAAGATGTCGAGTCTCACATGCCCTGTAATTTCACTGGACATCTTGCCATTTCAACAGAAAAACATTCTATTTCACGGCTGAAAATAATTGGCACATTGGTGGTACCGCCCCAAGCAGACTAGCAGAGGTCCTACTACAACAAAACAACTACTAACAATACCTACATTCTCGTTCAATTATTTCTATTTATTATGTTTTTGACGTGATAACGTCTTACAAATAGATGAACGCCGGCTGCACGCACGAAAAAGTGTCACGTTCTGCGTGCGAGCGAGAATGCGGAACATGCGATAGAGAGGCACGATCGTATGACATTATTACGTGAAATTATCGTCCGTAAACCGACTTGACAGATTTCACAATATTTTTTAGGTTCATTATGTCTCCACACGATTAGTGTATTTAGCCAGTATTAAAATTCTTCAAGTTTCTAAGAATTGAAGTCATAGATGGGTCACATCAACACGTCATAGTCTAGTCCACGTTCCACGTTCCCGCCAAAACATCTTGTTTCTAATTATTTCACTTCTACTACGCTTGACACTTGCACTGGAAGGATACATAGATACATCAAAACTTTGGGGAAAAAATCTATAGGATAGTTGGGTAGGTACTTTATACATTTTTTTATCTTGTTTTTTTTTAATGCTCAATAGACAATCGATTGACCGCTATCTCACCTGATGTTAAGTGACGATGTGGTTCAAGATGAAGTACGCTTGCCTATGAGATACCTTTTAACTCTTGACTTGAAAGACCCCCAGATGATAACTTTCCGGAAACACACACTCAAGCAAAAAAATCCACTTCTTGGCAGTACATATGATAAAACGATGACTACAACTATGTACAACATCAATTTGTACATAGTTGTAGTCATCGTTTTATCGAATATCCACCATGTAACGGTGGAGCATATCAGTACTTCTAGTTGTGCGATTGTAAAAAAGGATGGAGTAATTAGTTAGTGCAGTTGGGTGACATAGTCTGAAATGTGTCCGATAAAAGACCACTTTTTGTCAGTGCTATAGGCTTTGGAGTCTCTTGGAACTTCTGAGCTCTGTGCTTATTTGCCTACAGTTGATAGTTGATATTTAGTCAAACCATCCCAAAGATGAGAACAGTGCCCAATACACGATCTGACTTTTGTGCTTGATACGGATTGAATCTGTCCCACTTTCGCCACAACGCCTGGCCTTTTTAGGGTTCCGTAGCCGAAGGGCAAAAAACGGAACCCTTATAGATTCGTCATGTCTGTTTTCTGTCTGTCTGTCTGTCTGTCTGTCCGTCCATATGTCACAGCCATTTTATTCCGAAACTGTTAGGACTACAGAATTGAAACTTGGTAGGTAGATGTATTCTGTAAACCGCTTTCCGATGTTTAAACAAAAATAAAAAATATAAAAGTTTAAGGGCCCCCTTAAATTTTTATATTTTTTGATTTTCCCATACATGGAACTGAAACAAAAAAAAATTTTTCTTCTAGCCTATACGTGTGGGGTGTCTATGGATAGGTCTTCAAAAATGAGATTGAGGTTCCTAAAATCATTTTTGCTCAAAGTCAATCATTTGAAAGATAGGCGCGCCTGAAGTGGTAAAATGTGTGTGTGTGTGTGTCCCCCCCCCCCCCCCTCTAACTTTTAAAGTATGGGAGTGAAAAATCTAAAAAAAATATATGCTGTAGATCTCAATAAAAACTAACAAAGAAAATTGGTTTGAACGAGATACAGTCAGCAGTTTTAGAGATATGGCGACCGCAAAGATAACTTTGTTTTTGATACAAACACTATGGAAAACAAAGTTAATTTTGTAGTTGCGAAAAATCATAGTTATGGAATACTTAACTATGTTACGGAACCCTACGAGTGCGAGTCCGACTTGCACTTGGCCAGTTTATTTAATTTATTTGTGCATTTGATTCTATGTATAATCCAAAATTCAATGTTGGGAGTTATCGAGATACCAAGAAGCTCAATGCAGTCAGCTATCGATACGGACACTTTTCAGAAAGTAGAATTACAACTCCGAGTATACAAACCGGCAATAATATCTTGTTTTTTGTTATTGAAGAACCTGATTTGTTGAATTCCCGTGAAAAGTTTTGTGGGTTATTTAACTAACCTAGCATATACACTACCAATAAACTACAGTAACTGTGCGGCTTACATAACACTACAATACAACAACTCTTTATTTTTACACGAAAAAATAACAAATAGACAGAAACATATAATTAGTACAAATGACGATCTTATCACTAAAAGCGATCTCTTCCAGACAGATGTTGCAAAAATTGTAAAGTTACTAAAATTTTAAGAAATAGTATGAAACTAAAACAAAATACGTAGCTGAGGCTGTATAATACATGATCACAGTGCCTTGTGCGAGTTTCTATAGATTAATTTACTCACTCGATCACGTGAAAGTAAACGCAATTTGTATGAAAATTTCAATGTTACCACTTATGGACTAGACAGATGGCGCTTAATTTAATTCCATACAAATTGCGTTGACTGTAACGTGATCGAATAAATAAACCAAGCTATAAACTCGCACTAAGCACTTTTATCTTATAGGCTAGCGTTTGACCACTATCTCACCTGTTGGTAAGCGATGATGCGGTCGAAGACGGTAAGCACGCTAGGCCTAGCTTGCTGCTGCCGGAACACATTAGATGTTTTGGCGACAGATTATCCAACTTGGGGTGGTAGCTGGCCAGGCGGACACTAGATAGTGTCCTACCACCATGCGGGGGTGGTTGGTTTCTAAACGATGTTTTTCCTTCTCTGAGGAGGGCCACTGTGAAAAACGCACATAATTTTTTTCCATAGAAAATTCCAGTAGTCCACGGCGGGGATTGAACTCGGTACTTCTGGCATCAAAGCCGACCGACACTTACGCCACCGGGCCCTCAAAACTCTACATGATCTGGTGTTAAGGTCAACATACCTGGTATCTGTCAACGACTAGATGTGGCATCTGGTGTGAAGGTCAACATACCTGGTATCTGTCAACGACTAGATGTGGCATCTGGTGTGAAGGTCAACATACCTGGTATCTGTCAACGACTAGATGTGGCATCTGGTGTGAAGGTCAACATACCTGGTATCTGTCGAGGTCTAGATGCGGCATGTGGTGTAGATGGTCGGCGGCGGCGCGCGTCCAGGCTCGCTCGGTGCCGATGGGGCGCGGCTTGCGTTCCTCCTCCTCGCCCCACCCGCCGCTACTGCCGCTCACTCCTCGCTCAAGTAGGGACTGGAATATAAACAATCATCATTACCAACCAATCACCGTACACTGCTGGATATCTCACTCCAATGACACGGCATAGAGATCAATTTTGAGCCCTTCGTTTCACACCTACTTGTAAATATTGTAGGCAAACAAGCAGACGGCCCGCCTGATAGTAAGCGGTTACCGTCGCCTATGGACATCTGCAACACCATTGGCGCTGTTGATGCGTTGCCGAACTTTAAGGAATTTGTGGGTACCCTTTTTAAATGACTCCATTCTATAGCTAGAGGGAAATATCGCTGCGGGCAGATCATTCCACATCTTACAGGTCCGAGGTAGAAAGCCACGGTTGAAGTGCGAGACTCTCTCCAGCGTTTGAGATGAATTACTTTATAACACTCATAAAATATAAGAATCCGATTATAAGTTCACAAGTTCCCTTAAGTTGCGCGTCTGTGTGGCGACTGTTTCTTACGAGTACAAGTCGCAGTGGGCCACACCTAATTTTGGCGCCCCCTGAAACTGCCGCGCGGGGCAGGTGCCCGGCTTTGCCTCCCTCCTAGATCCGGGGCTGTAATGAGCTATTAACTGGTCACTAAAATGTAGTCTAACCTGGTAAGGATGGTGTGCATGCGACATCGGCTTGGGTGACTGGCTCATCGGTTGTTGGTAGGATGACATCAGAAGATTGGTCAGGTTACCGGCGTTGTTGTTAGTGGAGTACATCTGAGGAAGGACACGAGTGATGTCAGACTCTCTATAAGGGTTGGGACACCGGTAGTTGGTATTGTAGATGTAAACTGGTCGCGGTGACTATTTATTATCAGGTGGGCTGCTAGCTTTTTCCCCGCTTTGTGGTATTAATAAGATCGTTAAAAAAACTAAAAAGAACCGACTTCAATGCCGCGCTATTAATTTTCAGTACCAATTTTGAGGTGTTTATCTCCATATCTCTGGAGATACTTGTTAAAACTCGATAAAATTACCATGGTACCACACTTGGGATATCTCCTTTCCAACAAAAAAAGAATAATCAAAATCGGTCCATAAACGACGAAGTTATCCGCGAACTAACATAAAAAAAAAAAAAACATATACGATCGAATTGAGAAACATCCTCCTTTTTTTGAATTCGGTTAAAAAGAACATACTTTAATCATTTCACCTTTTCATCAGGGAATGTTGTGGTGTGGTAGAAGATGTAGTGACAGAAGACAGTGTGACAGTGTGACAGACAGTGTAGAAAAGGATCCATTCAGCCATCTAAGCAAGGTGGCTGAATGGATGATGGAAAGAAGTAGTCTCTGCCTACCCTAACGGGAATTAGGCGTGATTGTATGTATGTACTTTCTTTATCGAAATGTACTTGTTAAATGTACTTTTTAAATTAAAAGCTCACAGACTCTTACTACGTTTAAAGATCGCGTCAAGGCCCACTATCTCTCCCGAACTGCTATTGCTTTTGATCACAATTCTCTTTTATGAAATATGTGTATATTGTATTATATGTATATATGAATATATATAGTATGTATTGTATGACATTATGCATGTATTATATTGCTATGTATGTATTAAATTACATAAATTATATGTACCTTTTTAACAATGTACATACCTATTATTTTATTGTTATTTATTTATTTTTTATCATTATTATTTTTTTTTCTACACCTATACCGCCATGTATGCTAATCTATTCCTTTCCACCTTAAGGTTGTCTGGAAGAGATCGCTTTAAGCGATAAGACCGCCTGTTGCCGCATTGTTTTATTTACCATTTTTTTACTTTAAATTTGTATGGTGTAATAAAGTGTTTATCTATCTATCTATCTTGTTCTTTTGTGTAAATAACGTCATTTGTTGCCCGATTTGAATAAGTTTCTAGCTAATTGGTTTAGAGGTTTCCAGTTTTAGTACAGCTTTCTACTTGCTTGCTGATATTTAACACGAAACGCCAATAAGTCTTAAGTTGTTTCCAATTCCCCTTCGTATCAGCTGGAATAATATTTGGACTAGTTTTTGACTTGGAGAAATGCACAATTTCTGCTCGGGCAATGGGGTAGTCTGAAAATCAGCTCTGCTTAGACCCAGTCCATGTCGTATAGTGCTGAGTCTGTCCCGATTGTCAAAATATGTTTAGTGCTTATTTTGTAATGCTGTTATCATCTTCTTTTAATATATTGTAATTCGTTTCTAATTCGGCCATAAATGTATTTTATTTACAACGATTATAAAGTGAGTATACACCCGCGAAGCAAAATTGTTGCGCATCGGATAACAACGCGGAAAGTGCAGACGGCTGTGATTGGTCCTTCAGCGCGTAATCTCTCTGACGGACCAACCACAGCTGCGCGCTGGCACCAGCGCACCCTTCGATCCGCAAAAAAAAAAAACAGACCTAAAATTGACTTCTTTGCGTCGAAAGGTCAGACGTTAAGGTCGGCGCCGGGAGATGCGTAAATAGTGTTACCTGCGAGGAGTGGTGCGCGTGTTTGTGCGACATGAGCGGGTGTCGCTGCGCGAAGTCCGGCGCGCGCGGGTTGAGGCGGGACTCCACGCCCACCAGCCCGAGCGTGGACATGTGCGCACCGCTGGACATCGACACCTGTACACAACATTACATACTCTATATTATATCATCTTAAACCACAGAAAAGATAATAGTCCTACACGGACAGAACATGCACTCTCTGACAGCAAATATGCGAGATTAAACCTAGTTACAACGTCGATAACATTCAAAATACGACTGCCGTCGGTTGTATCCTCCACGATACGCGGTAGTCAAGATTCAAGAAACAGTGAGTGAATGACGCCTGCTTTAACGTCCACTTTGCATGCCGCGCGAGTGGTGTATGTATATATATATATATATATATATATATATATACTGGTACTTGACCTTTTTGATGTTTGAACATTTTTACAGCATTTGGTAAAAACAAATAGCTTGTTATTCAACTCAAATAAACTGGCCAAGTGCAAGTCGGACTCATACTCGTAGGGTTCCGAACACAGTAGAGTAATTTTTAACTATTATTTTTCGCGCAAAAAATTAACTTTGTTTTTCATAGTTTTTGAATGAAAAAAGTTATATTTGTGGTTTTGAAAATGTTCTAAATCTGAAAAAATTTTGACTATATCTCGTTCAAACCAATTTTTATTTATTAAGTGTTTATTGAGATCTACAGCATTTATTTTATATTTTTCACCCTCTTATTTTAAAAGTCGGTTATTTTACTTTTATAAATGATCTTATTCATCATACCACTTTCAACTCTGTTTACAGCGGCCAGCGGGAACTAAGTATCAACTTCATTTACTTCAGTATGGGTGTATGATTCCACTGTCATTATTAAAACTTTAAAACAATGTACCACATTTCTAGGCAAGCGTCATAAAAGAGAAACTCACCATAGGGTTCATAATGTTGTGTCCATTCCGTGAATTGTCCTGGTAGATAGGTCCGTTCCTCGACATTCCACCCATCTCCATGGAGGTGACATTGTTGCCTACACAAACAAGTTACATCTCAATGTTTAAGTTCATGTATAAAATAAACTATCTTACATCCAAAGCCGATCAAATTTTCAGATTTTACTCAGTCTCGGCTCAGAGTGCGAGTTTACGGTAACCTTTTAGAATGTACAGTCCAGAATTATGGGTAATTTCCTGCAAAGCGGAGAAGATATGTGTACCAGTACAAGGTAAGAATGTCGCAGTACTGTCCAATTTGACAGAGTACAATGAAAATCTATTGGTTGTGGACATGCACCTCTACACTCCCCTTGGTGACTACCAGGCTCTTATGCTATATGAACCAGACTGCCCCAACAGTTATCGGTGCAACGGCAGATATGACCAGCCCCTGCCACTTCGGTTTACTAATTCTAGAATGGAGACCTCGAATCGGCAAACGTAGAGTAGGACACCCTGTGACCAGGGGCGGAAATCTCTACGTTGATAGCGATGCGCTGTCATCGCAAACGTCTACAAAAATGAGATACAGCTAGACAGTTATACAACTGCATCTCTTTTATCAACGATCATCGCTCGAAATTCATCGCTAAGCATGTAGAGACAACCAGCCCAGGTGGAGCGACGACATTCGCAAAGCGATGGGCAGTGACTGGAAACAAAGAGCCGAAGATATGGCTCAGCGACGTATCTTGGAAGAGGCCTACGTCCAACAATGGACTGATACCGGCTGATAATGATGATGATGATGCTATAATAAAATATATAACACAAAAAAAACTTCTACCTATGCTGTAGCGTTAAGACGTTAGCGTAAGACTTTGGAACCATCCAACGGATGTGACCACTGGCTAGTTGCGGAAAAGAGCCCGCGCACCAAGTATTGCTGTGCCCCAAACCAGTTTCATTAGAAAGGCAATAAATGCGAAGGTGGTTTTACACCACTCAAACAATGCATCAGGCACATTTTTTTCTAGCAGCACACGCTGGATATCTGCTAGTATAAAAAAAAGAAGTATGCTATATTACTTGAGCTTCATTTAACTGAAGCCCCAGCATCGTGGCAACACTAGCCATCCCGTGAAGGTTTATCGATTAAAGGTAATATATAAGAGATGTGTGTGTACCGTGAAGGTTTATCGATTAAAGGTAATATATAAGAGATGTGTGTGTACCGTGAAGGTTTATCGATTAAAGGTAATATATAAGAGATGTGTGTGTACCGTGAAGGTTTATCGATTAAAGGTAATATATAAGAGATGTGTGTGTACCGTGAAGGTTTATCGATTAAAGGTAATATATAAGAGATGTGTGTGTACCGTGAAGGTTTATCGATTAAAGGTAATATATAAGAGATGTGTGTGTACCGTGAAGGTTTATCGATTAAAGGTAATATATAAGAGATGTGTGTGTACCGTGAAGGTTTATCGATTAAAGGTAATATATAAGAGATGTGTGTGTACCGTGAAGGTTTATCGATTAAAGGTAATATATAAGAGATGTGTGTGTACCGTGAAGGTTTATCGATTAAAGGTAATATATAAGAGATGTGTGTGTACCGTGAAGGTTTATCGATTAAAGGTAATATATAAGAGATGTGTGTGTACCGTGAAGGTTTATCGATTAAAGGTAATATATAAGAGATGTGTGTGTACCGTGAAGGTTTATCGATTAAAGGTAATATATAAGAGATGTGTGTGTACCGTGAAGGTTTATCGATTAAAGGTAATATATAAGAGATGTGTGTGTACCGTGAAGGTTTATCGATTAAAGGTAATATATAAGAGATGTGTGTGTACCGTGAAGGTTTATCGATTAAAGGTAATATATAAGAGATGTGTGTGTACCTATAGGCAGCGGCTGGTAGGTGGCCGGCTGCGAGTGCGGCGGGATGAAGGCCGGCGGTGGCGTGGAGCCGTGCGACGAGGTGCGCGAGCACGGCGAGCACCCGCCGCCCGCGCCCCCGCCTCCCCCGCCCCCGCGGTACCCGGGCGCCTTGCTGGCGTCCACCTGCGAACACAACTGTCACTTTACCTTTAGCATTATACCACAATAACGAGCGTTACACATATGAGTTCAACATTGGAAGCGTTATGCCAGCAACCTATACTATGATATCATAGTTTTTAGGGTTCCGTACCCAAAGGGTAAAACGGGACCCTATTATTAAGACTCCGCTGTCCGTCTGTCTGTCTGTCTATCTGTCTGTCCCTCTGTCACCAGGCTGTATCTCATGAACCGTTATAGTTAGACAGTTGAAATTTTCACAGATGATGTATTTCTGTTGCCGCTATAAAAACAAATACTAAAAACAGAATAAAGTTAAAAATAATAGAGGGTCCCCTACAAGAAACGTGTTATTTTCGGCATTTCACGCCATTTATGAACGCTTAGTTAGGTAAACGTCCCATAGATAGCGTTATATTGAAATGTCGATCCCTAACACCTTTTTTAGACGTTAGATGGCGTTATAAGAAATAAAATGTTCATTAATTATTATTTTTTGCTGGCGAAAATTGATAGTGGTATTTTTTGCTCGATCTTATAAAATACTGTAGTATGGTACGGAACCCTACGAGTGCGACTCCGACTTGCACTTGGCCAGTTTATTTTAATAAAGTTCTTAGCTTTTGATCACTATCTTACCTGGGCCCCTAGACAAAATCCAATTTCCTGTTTTCATTCACGCTAACGCACGTTCAAAATGTATGGGAATGACATCTTTGTTGCGGAAACATAAATGTCATTCCATGCTGCCTCCCTAGACATTTTAAACTTGCGTTAGCGTGAATGAAAATAGAAATTTGATTTTGAAATTTGTCTAGGGGGTTGTTAATGATGATGCGATCGAAAACAGTACGATAGGCCTAGAATAGGGGTGTTGCCGGGGTCAAAAAATAGTAATTCTAATTAGTCCGTCAGTTAGATTATCATAAAATATTGGACACGTATTTTTTATTTTACAAATCAAAAGAAATTGACAAAGATAAAGGGCGTCAAAGTTCGGGAGTGGGGGCTCGTGACGTCACTAACCGCTAGAAAGTAGTACGGTTTTTTTTGTGGTGGTTTGTGACGACACGCGGAATTTCAACACTCTATATCTTTGTCATTTTTTGTTTAATTGATAAAAATAAAAAATACGTATCCAATATTTTTTGCAAATGTAAATGACGGACTAAAGAATTTTTTTAGTAAACTAGCCTATTGGAACTGGCTCTCAAGGATAGCTGCGGAACTCATTAGATGTTTGGCGACATTTTCTAACTTGAGGGTGGTAGCTGGCCAGGCGGACACTTGATCGAGTCCTACCACTATACAGGATGTTGACAGATTGATATAAAGCTTGCCCAACAGCTGTATCCTGCCAGCTTACTAAGCCATGGGTTTCTTAATGATGTTTCCCTTCACCGGAGGGCCATTGCAAAATGCCCACATACATTTTTCGATAGAAATATCCATGGGTGCACGACGGGGCAAAATATCTGCTGATCTATTATTGCTATAATACAATCATTTTATCTCCAACAGATACAATCGAGTATGAATGACTGAAGACACTACAAGACTCTAGAGCTCTTGCCTACAAATACATCTTCAATGTCTAACTTCCATACTCGAATCGCTACGTTCTCTCAGCTCATGTTGAGCAGCACCATCACAGAGGTTAGCACATAATTCATGCACGAATGTCTGCGGTTTACAACTTCGCTGCAAAATATTAAAAAGGCGCGAACCATTTGTGCGAAAGACATAACAAATCAACCACATCATCGCTTACCACTCGTGGAAATGGAATCAATGATCATGAGGTTGTGGTCAGACGCTAGCTTATTTGATATTTAGAAAAAATTAATGGAGGAATATTGTCTAATTCTAAAACTTGACACCACTCAAAATCCTATAAGAACTTATAGATTTAAAATCGGGAATTTAACGTGACTTACGCGATGTCGATATAGCGATCGACATATGTTTGCGTATGTGTGCGAGGCTAAACGCGTCGGCGAGCGCCCGAGAGCACTCGAGATCCTGAAGAAGGTCTCCGGATGAGGCCGAAACATATGTCGATCGCTATATCGACATCGCGTCAGTCACGTTGAATTCCCGATTTTAAATCTATAAGTTTAAAATGAACGTGAGTTTTTATAATAAAATCCTATAAGAAGTGAAGGACGTATAACTCCACTATATTTCAAACTACCCGCACTTGGCTGTAACACCGAGTACAGTAACATTTCACATTACCTGCGGCGGAGGCATGTCCACGTTATGATGCGCGTCTCCCGCGCCCCACACGTTCCCCGCTCCTCCTGTGATGTCCTTGAACAGGGAGTACTCTTGCGTACCGCTGCTCGCACTTGACTGTAATACACAAAGAAAAACAAGTTTTAGCTCTAACTGGAACTTTTTTACGATCTTACCTAGTTCGTCTTACGTAGGTTCAAGTTTTTTTTTAATCAGACACACATACTTGACTATTTAATAAAAATATTGTTGCAGTTAAGAAGAAACCAAACACTCTTATCTGGAAGTAGTAAACAGTAGTGAGACTATCGAAACCAGTCAGTCGAAATCTATAAGAAACCTAGGTGTGCCCCGCGTTAAAAAATACTTTTATAAACTTAAAACTTTTCTTTTATAAAAATCTTGACAATTACAAACACAACAAAATATAGAATTAGCGAAATCGGTCCACCCGTTCTCAACTTATGGCAACTATGGCGTAACCAAAGGAAAAAGAGGTTAATTTTTATATCTACATAAAGATAATAAAACGATAGAAAACTTACCGAAGGCGTGGTATTGATGTGCAGCGCTGCGGATTGGTTGAGAGTATTCTCTTCGGTCCAATTGTTTGTATTGTCAGGACTCAGCTGTAACATGAGACACTATACATACGTGGAACCAATCTACTATAATATTGTGACACTTTAATTTACTGTAAATAGGAGTCATTTAGTCTAATAAGCTTATACAATAGGATTCCTTTAGTCTATGGAGATTATACAATAGGATTCCTTTAGTCTATGTAGCTTATAGGCTTTTATATATATATGCTATGCCTATAGGCCTATAGGCAATAGGAGTAATTTAGTCTATAGTATGGAGCTTGTATAATAGGAGTCATTTAGTCTATGGAGCTTATATGATAGGAGTCCTTTAGTCTATGCAGCCTATACATTAGGATTAATTTAGTCTATGGAGCTTGTACAATAGGAGTCATTTTAGTTTATGGAGCTAATACAATAACGCCGCATTTACGGTAGCGATGCGTTGTGCAGCACGACATAATCCTAGTGCTTATCTCTAAACGCGGTTGTGTCTCATCTGTTTGTAAACCATCATCTTCCTACCTTTATCCCCCTTAAGTGGGGTCGGTGTAACATGTTGGTAAACCAAATTAATAAATGTTTATAATTCAGTCAGAAAATGATATAGAATCATGTTAGAATTCCCAGCTCTGTAGCGTTCTTTTTTTATGATATAAGGTAACAGAAGCAGCACGACGCTCGCCTGATGGTAAGCGATGAGGCCTACCTAATACATTACAGATACAGTGGCATGCAAAATGCTGCATGTTCTTTAGTGAGTGGTATGATGTGTGGCCCGTATGCAACCGCCCTATCCCCTAGATGAGTAGAAGTAGATTACCTGCAGCGATCGTTCAGGCAGTCGGTGCTTCAGTTCGGGCTCGGGGTCCGCGGGGGCCTTGGCGGGGGGCGCGGGGGAGGAGCCGCGGCAAGGTGGCGGCGTGGGGACGCGAGACGTGCTACACGCCGTCTGCTGGCTCGCTGCCTCCTGTTACAGGGGTGACAGGTTGGTTGGTGCAGTCGTAAGTCATACATGACTCCTATGTTTTTGTATTTAGAGGATCCTGCCTCTTTCGCTCACTGCCGAGCATCGGTATGTTCCGGCCTTTATTTTGACAACAGACGGAAGAGGCCTGGTACGGGTTTAGAGCCTAGTTTAAGTATCAAGTGATCATCGATTTATTGTACTAATGCCAATTTTTCCAATAAACATTATTATTATTTATCGCCATTTGGATTGGCGTTCTGGCCAATAGATTTGTCTCTAGATCCTCAGAACTTTTTCATGTTTGGAGAACCAATATATGGTAATTGTGTCCATGCTTTCGAATTGGACGAGCTGTCTCATTGCGAAATTTGCTATATTAATTATTAGAATAAACATTACAAGTAGTTTTTATATTTCTTTTAGAGCTAATCGGGCTAGAGTTTGAACATTGTCTCGCGTCATAGTGATAAGCGATGATGTGTTCACAATCATTCTAAGCCGGTTCAAATGTTAGCACGGGTGTCCGTGCACAGGTAGAAGGAGCAAATTATATCGATGTCACGCCTGAATTGCTCCAACAAGTAGCTTAACATCTTTAAACTTTCGCGACTTGAACACATAGTTATAAATATTAAAATACGCGACTTATCGCGTCTAGTCTAAAACATTAAACAACGACTGTCCCAGTCGTCTCGTGATCACGATCAATGCAACTTGGTCGAAACGTCGAGTTAAATAAAAAATTATGTTATGGCGCGTTAAGTCCCGTATTTTAATATTTGTAACTATAGCTTAACATCATCAAAAAAAAATCTGCCGCCATAACTTTACGCTGCCCTTGAGAGTCAGAGTAGGCCTAGCGTGTTCACCATCTTCGACCACATCATCGCTTACCACCAGGCGAGATAGTGGTCAAACGGTAGCCTATAAGATATTAAAAAAAGTCAAATTTCGTCATAAACTAGCAAGTTAGTCCTACCTGTGGTTGAGTCCGTGTCTTCTCTAGGGGCGGCGGTGGCGGCGGCAGACAGGCGGACGCAGCAGTCAGCTTGGCGGCGAAGGTGTGCGAGCGAGCGCCCACTATGGCGCCCGTGTACGACACCGCGCCGGATTTACCGCTAGAACTCGCGCCGCTGTTTGACGTCACGCAGCTCGGGGTGGGGGGCACGCGCTTCTCGCTCGATGGAGTCGCTGGAATTGTCACTATTTGTTAAACGAGCTTTAGGGTGAGGACATAAAGAGGCGGGTGCCCGGTGCAGACAAATCGGTACCGGTAGCTACCGATCCGTACAGGTTAAATATTCCAATGTTATCTATATGCGCTCAGTTGGTATTTTTTACTAAAACAGTATCATCAAAATCAAAACCACCACGGAAAGTACTAAGACCCATTGCGTATCACATGCATTAACAACGCAAACTATCAGTAACTATGGCGTCAACCGGTTTTTTTTACCCCTCCGACGCAAAAAAAGGGGGTGATATAAGTTTAACGTGTGTATCTGTGTATCTGTGTGTCTGTCTGAGGCATTGTAGCGGCCATACGGATGAACCAATTGTGATTTAGTTATTTTTGTTTGGACAGGTGTCTTAATGAAAGTGTTCTTTATTTTGATTAATGAACATTCGTTCTTAATTATATGTTAGGGCTAAATATGTCGCATTTCGCCCTCCTATCAGCACCCGTATCACGAAAACCATTGAATGAACGAAATTAACTAAATGACACGGACGGAGCTATACAGCCTACATAGCTGCGTCCCTGTCATTCCGTTCATTCAATGGCTTTCGTGATCAGCACCCAGGTCCTGCCAGGAATACGTCGAATTACCAATAACCCTGTATAAGGAAGGCACAACTTACAGTGTGGTGTGGAGAGTCTCGGAGCAGTCGGGCGTGGTGCGGGCGTGTGCGTTGGTTTGGGAGCCGCGCGCGGCGCCGTGCCTCGCGCGGGAGTCGCCGCCGGGCCCGCCGCTACCGGCTGTCATCATACAACGTATACATTAGGTATATCCAAAGACCTTCTACTTAATATTAAACTTGACTGCGTACACCGGCCCTAATAAGACCGACCTTCATTGAACGGAGTTTGTCTCTTTCTTTTGTGTGGACAACTTATATGTATACTATACATATATTAGTATAGAATATATATTAGCACTGGCAGGTTGTTAGACAAGGACACACTCCCCCACCCGGGTGCCTTTCGTTTTGGCCGTTTTGTTCTACAAAGCAATTACAACCGTATAGTTAGTAGCATACGGAGTAAATTGAATTTGCCCAGGGGTGGCAGTCTCTACATTGATAGCGATGCGTCCTGTCATCGCAAACGTCTAGTAGGAGATGCAGCTAGGCTGCTATATATTGGCATCTCTTTTCTTAGCGACGATCATCGGTCGAAATTCGTCGCTATGCATGTAGAGACTACATTCAATTCGCTTAGTTTCAATTCGATTTTTTTTATTTTAAAAATTAACAGGACTAGCTCGGCGCTTGGATGGTAAGCGATGACGTCTGCCTAAAGATAAAGATCATTTTTACCATTGCCACTCAAAAAAAAAAACTTTATTCATCGATAGCAGTGAATAAAACGCTCTTTTACTCACTCGGTGAATAAAAAAATTTTGAATTTGGAACAAGCACGAAGAACGAAAAAATAAATAAAACTTGCAGAAAGTGCCTACTAGCTGGCTAAATAGAGGTATACCATAGAAGCTATATAGTTAAATAAAAATAAAAATCCCGCCAATGTTGGTAACATTTTTTTTACTTTTACTTTTCTCCGCACGATTAGTGTATTCAGCCAGAATAAAGTATAATAATTATTCAAGTGTTTGTATATTCAAGGCATAAAGTTGAGTCAAAGTCACATTTCTGATCAAGTTGAAGTCACAGTCTAGTCCAAGTCATACCCTTAGTAAAGATGTGAACTTTACTGAAGATTTTCTTCGCCTTCGCTGCTCTCGGGATCAAACTTAGTCCCTCGAATTAAATTGCCTTTTTATTCACTTGTTGTATATTCCTACTATTATTTGTCATGACACAATCCTAGTAGTAGGCAGTCATTTTAGTTTACATTATGACTTTTATGTATTCACCTTTTTTTTGTAGATAATTCGTGACCATATCATATAATAATATATATAATATGTCAATGGCTTATATAGAAAACAAAAAAGGTGGCAAGATGTGTAATCATCATCATCATAATCAGCCGGTGTCAGACCACTGCTGGACGTAGGCCTCTCTCAATATACGCCACTAAGCCCGATCTTCGGCTCCTCTTTTCCAGTCACTGCCCACCGCTTTGCGTATATCGACACTCCACCAGGGCCGATAGTCTCTACATGTATAGCGATGAATTTCGACAGATAATCGTGTGGCATAACTTGAACCCCCTCATTCATTATTTTTTCATCATGCATACTTTTTTTATATTTGTATGTAATCTTTTTTTTTTCGAGTGTGGGTGGAACGTTTTGAAAATTTAAAAATATTGAAGGATGGAATATTCATTTTTGACGAGATTGGGTTGGTGCTGTTCAAGAACTACATCTACATTAAACGGCTACATTAAATTACGGTGTTCTACTATGGGGTAACTCAACCGACGTTCAAAAGGCCTTTCTGGCACAAAAAAAGTGTGTAAGAGCTATTGCCGGTATACCGCCATGGGAATCGTGTAAGCCTCTGTTCAAAAAGTATCACATACTAACACTGCCCTGCATGTACATTCTGGAGGCGGTTAAACTGGTTAGAACTCACCCTGATCTATTTATAACAGCAAAAGAAAAATACTCTAGAAATACAAGAAACCCGGATAGAATTGTTTTTCCGAAGGCACCAAGGACAGCACTATATCTAAAAAGTTGTTTTATAATGTGTGGTCGTATATACAATGCTGTACCTACAGAAATAAAGGATTTAACAAAAGGGCGATTTTTACATACATTTAAAAAATGGCTGTTAGACAAATGTTTCTATTCTGTGACAGAATATTTAAATTGTAAATAATATTATTGGATTGTAAAATCACGGTAAAATCTCTTGACATTGATCTTTTATTTGTAAACTAATTGACATTTTAATTTTTTATATTTTTTGACATTGCCACAGAATAAACTTTTTCTTTTCATTTTGAAACATTTGACATGATTATAGGTTATATTAAAAACAATATGTGTATAAATAATATTTTAAGACCCCGATTATTTGATAATGATGTATGTGTATACTTTAGTTATAATTGTAAGTTCTATTTGCATGTCGCAATGCGACAAAATGTTTAAGGCACCATCGAAACATTGTAACATCTCTTGTACCAACATTTTGCAGTGAATAAATGACATTGTATTGTATTGTATTGTATTGAACGGAGGGTATTCTCTGATGAAAAAATTGGAAAAATATGAATGAGGCGGTTCAAGAAAAATAGGAATATCACAATCGTCGTTAAGAAAAGAGTTGCAAATACAAACTGTCTAGCTGCATCTCCTTTTATTAGACGTTTACGATGACAGGACGCATCGCTATCAATGTAGAGACTTCCACCCCTGGCCACAAGATGTGTAGATTCGGTGGTTACCTTAGGTGCAGGTTGCTTCGGTTTCGGTGGTTGCGGCTGCGGCTGCGGCGGCGGCGGCTGCTTGGCGCGCGGCAGCAGTTGTGCAATGTCTGCCTCAGGGTCGCGGATCATGGCCGCTATCAACACGCCGGCCTGCTTCGTAGCCTCCGCCGAGCCCCTGGTGGTAGGTTCACACAATGTAGAATTACATATACATTATTTATGAAGTAAAACTTCTTTAGACACACTGGGGTAAAATGCAACCGAAGTGACGTAGCGTCACGATCCGAATGCAACAGAAGTGACGTAAGCGTCATGTTATATTTCATATTTATAAACGCCCTCTATTGTAGAACAGCGTAACTATGAAGACGTATTCGCTATCATTCGGGTATTCGTCCCGCTGAGTTCAACAGATGGAGTTGTATAAAAAAAAAATTAGTTATGTTGAGAAATAAATGTAATGAACTTAATACTCTGAATTCCTACTCTGTGAAGGAAGTTGCACCTCTAACGCGTAGCTTTCTACGCAACCCTTTTTAGGGTTCCGTACCTGAAAAGGAAAACAAAAAAAAACCGGGCAAGTCGAGTTGGACTCATCCACCGAAGCTTCCCCGTACCAAGTTCTAATTCTAAGTTAAAGGACAAACTTATCTTTGCAGTTTCATCCATAGAAAATGTACTGCACCAACCGCAAATAATTATTTTTTTTGAATTATTGAACTACATTTTACAGATTTCAGATGTATTCCTATACAAGTGGTTCAATACCTAGCTTCTTGCTAAATTTCATGATTCAATGGGAATCAATGGGAGTCAATGGGAAGTACCCTAGATAGGTTTTGATTCCCTGGTTAAACACAAAATATGCGAATATATTCCACATAAACCGTGTTTCACTATTTCACTTTTTTTATTTTTTTTATATAAAAATTGTCTGAAGTACTGAAACACACAGTTACATGTATGGTTGGTTTTAACCTACTTTAATTTTTTTTTAAATATTCTGACGTAAACGATTGGATGACAGCTGAATGGTTCATTACTTTTTTTTTCTAATTCAAAGCGTTAAATTCTGCTTTTGCTATGTTTACTTGATAATTGGTTATGGTTTATTTTATGATTTTGACGTGTATATGTGCGTATATTTATACTTTTGCTATTTCTTTTGCAATCAAGTTCACACCGAAACGCAACGCGACGTGACGATGCTTGTGGTTTCGCGCTACACAGCGATAAGCCGCGGCGCAGCGCGGTGCAGCCCAACGTCGCGCGACGCAGCGAGACGCGCGGAGCGGCCGAATTATCTCAATGTAATATGTATCTTTTTGGGTAGTAAATAAATTCATTTTGTATCACGCGGCTTTTCGCAGAGCCGCGCAGTGATTTCCGACGCCGCTGATTTAATTCCATAAAATGTGTATCTATATTAAAAAGTGCGCGCCGCGTCGCGTCGCGGTCTCAGCACTCTCAGCTGACCAAAATCGGTCATCTACTCACTTGATAGTGATGATCCTCTCGCCCTGTCCCTTGCTCTGTTTGTCGACCTCGATGTGCGCGCCGGTGGCCGCTCGGATCGCGTTGATGTTGGTACCCGCGCGACCGATCACTCGGGAGATAGCGTGAGATGCTACCGATACTTTCTTGCATCTGAGAATACACACATATTATGAAGGAGGGTAGTCCATAACACAAATCAGAAATAATTTAAGATCGTTTAAAAATCTAAAGGAACCGACTTCAAACTCCACGCTGTTAATTTTCAGTACCAAGTTTGAGGTGTTTATCTCCATATCTCTGAAGATACTGAACATATCTCGATGAAATTTTAATTGGACCACCTGTGAACTATAAAAAGAATTTTCCAAATCGGTTCACGCGTCTACGAGTAGTCGGTGATCGTAAATAAAATTTTAAAAAAAACATACAATCGAACATAGAACCTTCACCTTTTTTGAAGTTGGTTAATAAGAGTGATGACGGCTGAATAAGATAAAGATAAATCATCATAATTATTTTCTAGGTATCAACAAGACAATTCTAGGCCTAGCGTGTTCACCATCTTCGACCACATCATCGCTTACCTCCAGGCGAGATAGAGGTCAAACAAACGTTATCCTATGCTGATAATATTACACAGGCGAAAGTGAGTGTGTATGTTTGTTACTTCTTCGCGCTAAAAATACTCAACTGATTGAGCTGAATTTGTTGTGTAGATAGCCTATACCCTGGAATATGGGGTAGTACCCCATGTATGACACGTATTCCAGGGTTTAGTACCCCAGGGGTACTTTTTATCCCAACATTCCCCCGGGAACGATGTCTACGCGGGTAAAAGCGCGGGGCAAAGCTAGTCAGCTATAAAACAAAAACAATGATTAACCATCATCATGTTATATAGATATGTCATAATCTATGTATACATAGACAGACATAAAGCATTTCTCCCACACCCGTTTTTTTCTTAAAAATGCAATTTAAATGTAATAAATAGCTCAAAGGCCAGTTTCACCTGAATGTGAGTGCCAGCACAAACTTATGGTTTATTGGCACAACATAAAAATATGTATATAATATTAAGTACTTAAATAAATAAATAAAAAAAAACCTGTTTCAGATAAAGTTTGAGATTTGATATAGGAAGCCAAGATATGTGAATAGTTACATCTTCTTTTTTAATTTCAGTTCTTCATAACTGTAAGCTGCCACGAACTTAGTTCGAATAGAATAAGTAAAATGCAGCAACACAGCTTGAATCACTAATCTCATTCAATCGTTTTTTCTAGCACGTTGCCTGCTGAAAACGCATACCCTGTGTTTATAATGACGTTACGCGAGTGCGGCCGCTCACACACGGTGTGGGCGCCGCTACTACAGTGCGGCTCACACACTATATTTCTCAACAGTAATAACAATAGCAAAACACGCATGGCGTGTGATCCGCACAGCTGTATCGACATTTTTTTTCACAACTGGTATGTGCGCCCCGCACTGTTGTTTGATTTTTGTTACGATCCGATGCCAGTGCTACGAAACACAGACGTCGTGTGTAGATTAGCAAAGCTGGAAAGTTTGGAAAAAAAAATGCGCCCAGGTCAGTGCTAGTGATTAGATTTGTTTACTTTACGCGATATGGTCGCGGATTATATTATAACATAAATGTTTCGTCCCGTACCGATATGCTTTGTCTTTGTCTATGTCACATTGACACTTCCTTGCTTATAAGAACATGAGTTTCAAAATACTTACCCAGGTTCGAGAGTAGAGAGCGTTTGCACGCTAGATTTGCGCACCACTTCCTTCCAACCTTCCTCACGTCTGCCGCCGACGCAACCGCCTTTGGGAGACGTCGCTTTTGGATCCGCCTCCCATCTGCAGGAGAAAATTAAGTTAATAAATGTTGTATACTGTAGATGTTGACAGTCGTGGTAATGTTGAGTTGAGACTCTTCTGTACTGAAGTGTTCTAATATTTTTCCTCAGTCAATTGTTTTTATGTATGTGTGAAGACTAGTAGTACGCTACGTAGTACGATAAATATTTGTCACTTCTTGTTATACAATAATAAATAATTACATTTTCGAGTAACTCGAAAATATATTATAAATAGTAGAGTCACGTGTCCTTGACTTTGTATCCGAATACTGAAATAACTAAAAGCAAATAAAGCAAAAAAATCATGCAATAACAAACTACTACAGAACGTAAATACATATAAATGGTAAGTAAATAAAAACCAAAATTAATATCCGCTGCACATGCAATCTACGCTCTAACCAACATAAAGTAGACTACTACAGAAGACTAGAGAGACAAAGTACTGTGAGGATAATTTGTAGTACATTTGTATGACTGCGGGGCTTCCATGAATGTTTGTGATTTGATTTGTGAATGTTTTCAATACGGAATCGACACTTACTGGTTGCTGTGGGACTTTTTATTTTTATCGTTGGTATCAACATCGTCTCTGTCCACATTGAGTCGTGTGGATTCGAATATTTGGCTCTTTCTAGAGCTATTCCCATATTTGTTAGCATTCTGTATCGTAATGCTCTTAGGGCTATCCTCTTCGGGTTTTCTGCAACAATATTTTATTTTTAAGCCCCATTCTCCGCTTCACATATATTGCCACTGGTATCACAGGGGATGGAGAATCAAAATTAATTATAACAAGCATTTCAACATAAATTATTAGCATGCAAATTTTACAGTAAGTAGTAAAAAATTAAGGCTTACAACAGGATTATTTTGTAAGAAGCTCACACGTCTACAGGAAATAAAATGTATTATTCGTTAGAAACTCAAGTGTTTGAAATTAGCAGCATATTTGATTCAAACAATGTTGTAAAATATTCAAACATTTATTATTTATTTTATAGTAGAAATTGCTGAAATTTTAAGTAGGTCTGGCTAATTTCAGAACACTAAAACCATCACCCATCGTAAAATTAACAAGCTCCTATATTATCAACGGCTGGCTTTTCTTGCAAAAGAAAGTTATAAATGTCGCACGCAATTGAATGAACATGATCGTATGGATCGGAGGTTTTTGTTACTTTCGTTTGCATGAAAAGGTCTCAAATATAAATTGAAATAACTTATATCTCCTCTAATGCAGGGCAAGGAGTTGCTCTTATTATCAGTTAAGGTTTTATGATAATGGTCTCTTGTTGACATAGTGCTCATGATTATAATTGCAAGCTTTACAACACAAGTCAATTATCTTTTTAATTTTTTAGAGTTTACTGATTGGACTTCTAAGAGCATTTTGAAGGGAACAGTCCAATACTTAGTTGATCTGTGTCGGGGTCATGAGTTGTAACCATAAATGAGTTCTTTAAAGACAGTACAATAGTCACAGCATATGTAAGCAAATGTGACTTAGGCGCAGCGAATGGCTGCGCTCATCTCTAACACCACATTTCCACAAAAATTGTAAACTTGTACAGCTACTCATCACAATCTTCAAAGTCATAGCTCATCAGTTATGACTTATGACCACTATAGTGTACATATAGCACTTACTGTACATACACACTCACTTTTCCTACATAAGAAGAAGATAATGGACACGCTGCGCTAAATTACTGAGTACATAGTTTTTTTTTACTACCACAATTTTATATCAGATAGGCTAGCGTTTGACCACTATCTCACCTGTTGGTAAGTAATGATGCAGTCGAGGTTGATAGCACGCGAGGCCTAGAATGGGAACTGGCTCTAAAGGATAGCTGTCGAAACACATTAATGTTTTGGAGACAGATTTTCCCACTTGAAGTTGGGAGCTGTCCAGGCGGACACTACATAGTGTCCTACAACCATGCGGGGGGTTAGGGGTTTCTGAACGATGTTTTTCCTTCACCGGAGGGCTACTGTGAAAAGCGCACATAAATTTATCGATCGAAAAACCGTACACCAATGAAGCACGGCGGGGATTGAACTCGGTACCACTGGCGTGAAAGCCGATCATTCTCCTGGACCCTCCAGTAAGTGTAAGGGGAGGATGGTGATTAACTAACTTGTCCTAAATTGAACATAATAACATGTAGAAGCTCACATAGATACGATAAATGTCAGTGGATGATTATAATAAACTAACTTGTCCTTTTTATCCGGCACCCGTCTGTCGGGCTGCGGCGCAGGCTTGGCAGGAGTAGCGAGCGGTGAACTCGGCGCCACGTTTTCCTTCTCTTGTTTCTTGTCCGGTTTAGGTGTGCTCTCCTTCTCTAGCTTCGGATCTAGCTTCGGTTTAGGCTGGAGAAGAGTTTTAATTACTACAGAACAGAAGTAACAATGCACAAGGCATGTAATTTATGTAGTCTTAATAATTTGTAATTGGACGGACACAATAATTATTGCTTTATCTAATAATCTGATCCTGCACTAGGATAACTTGTGTCGCGGGACTAAATAGTATAGTTTTTAGAATATCATCTTGATATGAACTTCAGCTTTATTAAATGATCGAAACTATAACGTCATGCATTAAATTTGTTGTGACATATTATTTATTGAAACAAGCAAATCACTTTAGAATTACAATTGTCACACGTCCCGTACTATCCTTATCGCTTTTGTTTGCTGAACAAGCCATAGAGACGGCTTAGGGGTCGTCCCTAATAACCACGTGATATTTTTTCCAACTTTTAAACTCATTTCCCCCTGGTGATATTTTTGGTACCAAGTGTGTTAAAATTTTATTTAATCAGAATATTATCTTGATTTTTAGAAATCATGCGTTCAACAAAACATAAATATACATGATATCCCATTATATCCCCTCCCCCCCCTTATTTGTAATATTTCGCGATTTTTCCGAACCCCTCCCCCCTTGTCGCGATTTTTCCGAACCCCTCCCCCCTTGTCGCGATTTTTCCGAACCCCTCCCCCCCCTTTCAAACCTCACATGATTGATGGACGATCCCTTAGCAGAAGTCCTAGCGCGGAAGCATATGAAACTACCGGCCGCCTGGAGACAGAGTGGTCACCGACGTTTATAAACATCTACAACACCAGGCACGGTTGCTGATGAGTTGTACAGTATATCTACCATTATGTGTACTAACTTTGTCAGGTTGTTTCTTGACGGGCGCTACAGGTGGAGGGGGCGGCGTTTTCTCCTCTTTCTTCTTCTTCTTGACCTTCGCGCTCTGCGCGGGCGGCGCCTTCACGTCAGAGGAAGAGCATGAGCCCTGAAACAACCGAATTCTGAATTATAATCCTGATATATTGACCGACGCCCTGCAGGTAGAAGGAGCGATGATATGCGCTAGCTGGCTGAAACAACAGCGGCTGGAAACAAAAAGCTGAAGATTGAGCTCGGTGGCGTGAGGCCTATGTCCAGCAGTGGACAGAGATAGGCTGATGATGATGAAATATAAAGATGCTATGTCTCATTGCAACTGTAGATTATTTCTGTGAATATTCTATAAACAATTGATTCACAAGTTCCGGCATGAAGTTCGATGTCATCTAAATTCGGAAAGCGAGATAGAAAAGATTGCGCTTCGTCGATTATCTTCTACGAATAAATCATAAGTCAGGAAGTCTAATTCAGAACAAATATCCACACAAAAAGTGGCCCTCCTTCAAACCAAAACGACGTAGATTCAAAATATGAATCACTTTCGAAGTTACAAATGATTGGCTTGGAGATTGATTTAAATTCGGAACGAAAGCAGGGATTGTTTCGCGCATGTGCTGCAATGTCTGTTATGACAGTTGAGTCAAACAAGACAAATTTCCGACTAATGACGCGCTGGACACGACTTTAAGCCCCGCCAGTTGGACACGACTTTTGTTGGGTCATTTTTATAACGCAGTTACTTTTCCTGACTTATGATCAATTCGTAGATTGTCCTACGCCTTTCTTTTATTTATTAGGGTTGGACCTCATCTGGCAGCACGGAATCGCCTTTTTCCGTCACCCTTTCTCTTTCTGTCGCTTAGAACTGCCATTTGCTAGACCGAGACAGAAAGCATAATGCGATAGCACGCGGCGGAATCCTCGAGGCGATCGGCATCACGGACAAAATGCAATGGTCGGCAGGGAGACTCCGGAACGCTGAAGCACGCGATAGCATGCTAACGCATCCTTTCACCGCCGATCACTTGCTATCGCATGCTGTCTCACTCTATCGTACAATGGCGCACGCGGCCGCTCGTCAGCTCAGTGCAGCCTGTTCATTCATGCCGTACGGATGGAAATAACAATGACTGACGACTGCTCTCTCTTCCGTGGTCCTATCCATCTCGCGCTTGAAACTAACTGATCATGAAAGAACGCGGCAGTATGCCACCCATGCTGCAGCATTCTGACGCGTGCGATCGCCTTTTTTGTCAGCGGAATGCGACAGCGCGAGTTCTCATGCGGCAGCATACTGCAGCACGTGGTAGCACAGGCGGAACAAATGCGATTCCGTGCTGCCAGATGAGGTCCAACACTTAAAGTCGAACGTTTCACCACTATCTCACCTGATGTCTCAATCACTTCTTCACACAGCTTTCATCCATGTTCACAAGGTACAAGGTCAAGTTTCCACAGTACCTGTGAGTTAGCGTCGATGCCGGAGTCGCCCTCCTCCTTGGCGGGAGGGTCGTCGTCCCCCTCGCCTCCCTCCGAGCACTCCCCGAGCGCCTTCTCGCTGTACATCGAGTTCTTGTCGTTCTCAGCTTGAAGTTTGCGTTTCTCCTCCTGATATCATAATCCAATTATTATAACTATATTTGTCAAATTTAGGAAGATAATTTTGACAGCTCACAGTATGGATGAGGCAGTGTGTAATCGTTAATGAATTCATTCGATTATCGAATGTATTTATGGTACTTTACTAAGAGGGCGGTACGGCGGTACTTCGATTTCGGCGGTCAATGAAGTAGGACATTATTGTAAAACAAAATTACCGAAAAAATGAACCTTTAATGGGCGTGAGCCTACGAAGAAAATGACTTAAATTTCCTTATTAGGCGTGAGCTGTCAAATATATCATCCTAAATTTGACAAGATATAATTAATTAAGTGTTTAATAGAAAATGGCTACTGACATCTTTAGATAACAATAATAGAAAATTATATTTTCTTAAAGCTTACTATCAACGTGTAGTGCACATTACTAGTGTTCTTGTTAACCCCTCCAACTAAGCTAAATATGCATTTGTCTTGAGTAGATTCACGTCAATAGTGATAGTGCAATGGGTGGGGATCGAACTCAAGACCTCTCGATCGCCAGTCCGACACCATATCCATTGGGCTATTGTCGCTTCAAAAATGGGAGATATTGCATAGTAGAAGGATCGAAAAGGTTAACTAAAAGTCTTCCTTCTTTCTATAAGGCTTGCGCCACACAACAAACATTATTAATGCTAATAAATAGAATGGAATACTAACACTAACCTCGCTGACTTTCTTCTCCATCTTCTTCTTTTTCTTCCTCTCCCGGCGGCGCGCGGCCGCCTGCCGTCGGCTTTCCTCGCGACATCTCTCAGCGTCAAGTTCTTCAAGGAGAATGGTAGCGTTTTGATTCGCCCGCGCCGCCTGGGTCTCTTTAGCCGCTCGGATTACACGCACACATTCTTGGCACTTTTCGAGTAGTTCCTTATCCGAAATCGTGCAGATGTACCTGTGGGATGTATCAGTCTTTTATATTGACTGTTTAGTGACTAAATATTAGACACTCTAAGCTTTAGTTTAAGTTGGGTACATATTAAGGTAAATATTTGATTTTGAGGTGTTTAGAAACTCTATTTCAAAAAAAGAAAATGGTCGTGAAAAAGGAACGCGGAGTGCACTTTCCATACAAATTTATTCCCCCGTTTTCTCCCTGGCAAATGCTTTTAGAGCAAAATTTGTTTCTACAATAAATCAAGGTCCGCTGTAGCTACTTTTGACCAACCAATTGCAAAACGAAATATAAGCCTAAAGAATACATTTGTATGGAAAAGTGCACCCTGCGTTCCCTCTCAAGTATAACGAATTTTGCGCAATAACACCTCATTGCTTATCTATCTTGCTCGTGCATGATATGTAAAGCGACTTTTCCGAACGTAATCGCAACATAATATCACGGTCGCAAAAATAACATATAGCATACACGATAGGTAAGCAAGGAAGAGTTATTCAATTGTTCTACAAGAAGTCAGATTGTATGTGTCACGTTTGGATGCCAATTGAAAGTATATTATTGAAAACTACTTTTAGACATGTCGCTAAATGAACAAACATATCAAACAGAAAACACTGTAGGTGATGATCACTAAAAATAAATACACAAAGTGGGTATAAAATACCTCGTCATTTCTTGATCAGAGGGGAATTGCGTGACTACGCCGACCATCCATTTGACCACTTTCGTGTGACCCTTACGGAAGGCGGCCATCAGGCAAGATACCTGCGAACAACAAATTGTCTTAGGTAATGTTTAATTCAGCCTATTTGTATTCTCGAGACTTGCAAACATATTTTCTTACAAGCTATCGTAATTTATTATCTTCTCTTCTTCGTAACTGCGGGATTTATTCAGATCGCCACTGTTTAGATTTAATAGACTCATGCAACATTCTGAGTTGTATTGAATTAATATTTTATTTGTAGTAGTCTCTGCCTACCCCCACGGGAAAAAGGCGTAATTGTATGTATGTCTGCAAGATTCTCTTACATAAGTATACGCTACAGTTTCCTCTGTCTTCGTCAACTCAGAGCATTAATTAGTACCACTACAAATCTTATAACAACTTGGTGTATATTTTTATGACATTGATGAAATCTCCGTTAAAGCGTTCCTTGTCCTTGAAGTAACTACCACAATTTTATATCTGATAGGCTAGCGTTTGACCGCTATCTCGCCTGGTGGAAAGCGATGATGTGGTAGAAGATGGTGAATATGCTAGGCCTGGAAAACTGACTCTGAAAGAGCTGTGTGCTGCCGGAACACCGTAAGTATATGGCGGCAGACTTTCTCTTTGGTGGAGGTAAGCTATTTAATAAGCTATATTTTGGTAATAAGTCAGGCGGAACATCGATATATTGCTCCTACCACTTCAGACCTAGAAAGCCGTGAATACATAAGAACTTGATTTAAATCAATCTAAATCGCATTCAGTATGTACTACTACCAAAGATGTCCTATTTATTAATGTAACATTCCCATACAATAATATCGATTAAAAACTAAAAAAAGAACCGACTTCAATGCCGCGCTATTCATTTTCAGTACCAATTTTGAGGTGTTTATCTCAATATCTCTGGAGATACTAATCAGACCTCGATAAAATTACCATGGTACTACACTTGGGATATCTCCTTTCCAACAAAAAAAGAATAATCAAAATCAGTTCATAAACGACAAAGTTATCCGCGAACAAACATAAAATACACGGTCGAATTGAGAAACCTCCTATCATAAAGACTGGAAATCCATAGCTGCTGACCGAGATCACTGGAAAGAGGGTAGGGAGGCCTTTGCCCGGCAGTGGGACAAAAACGGCTCAAAATAATAATAATAATTTTTAATATAGTAAAGGATGATTTTTCCAAAAGCACGCAGATAGGACAAGAGCAGCTCTGAACACGGATAAGTGGTGTAAGAGGGAGAAGGCCTATACCCTGCCGTAGGCAGAAATTAGCTGGAAATGATGATGATGATAGTACAATTATTTTTCTATTGTCTAGTAAGTCTACACTTAATACTCAAAAAAAAAACGACAAATCACTGCCTACCACTTTGTGAATGTCGTCGCTCCAGGACGTCCTACGCTACGTTTATCGATTAGCGGTTTCCACTCTAGGACAATTCTAACTCAACGGTTATCAGTCCTGCGACATATCTGCCGCAGGACTCAAGCTCCGCACCATAATTTCTTTTAAAAATGACTTACATTTATGAATATTAGGTGTAAGCTCACAAACGCCTGCGTGTATACAAGTACCTTTCTATTGTCCTGCGAGTCGATATCCGCTCCGGCCGCGTACAACATCTCTACAACAGCGAGATGTCCACCGTTAGCTGCCAGCCACAGTGGGGAGTTGCCTTTCTTGTTCTTCACCTCTACTGCTGCCCGCCTGCAAATATTGTACATTGTTAAGATAGATAAGTCACAATATCTTTACATGGTACTAGCTGTACCCCGCGGTTTTACCCGCGTAGACATGGTCTCCGTGTGAATATCAAGTTAAAAAGTATCCTATGTGTTATTCCAGGATCTAGGCTATCTACATACCAAGTTTCAGCTCAATCGGTTCAGTGCCCTTAGTATGAGCTTTCATACCAAACTCGATATCGTATATCGAACAAATTTTGTATGAAAACTGTTACAGCGCCTCTAGCGGTTTTCACACTTCACTAAATTTAGACCAATCAGGGAGCCAGATTAAGTCGAAAACTATATGAGATCTGTCAAAAGCGTTTACGATGAAAACTCGTACTAAGGCCTCAGTAGTTTAAGCGTGAAAGAGTAATAAACATACATCCATATATTCTTACAAACTTTCGCGTTTATAATATTAGTAGGATAAAACAACTTCCCTCATTCCCTCCGTCTGCACGTTTACATCTTTTAAACTATGCAACTGCTTTTTAATGTGGTTTTCATAAATAGATAGTGATTCAAGAGGGAGGTTTATAACCAGGATTCAACGCGGGCAAAGCCGCGGGGCGCAGCTAATTTACAATTAATAATTGATCGAATATCACATTACATTACCCATAATAATTACTTAATATATTATACATAATAAGAAAAAAAACTTAACAAAAACAGACATAATATGCAGCTCGAAAGGAATTCCCGTGATGATGGGATTCCAAACCCACAACAGTTTTTAAGGCCCGAATCGAAGTCAACGGATACGGGCCTTGTGATTGGTAAAATCGCGCCTGGGTAAACAATACTATGCCTTCATTGCAAAGAGTAGATTGACGTTTGAGTATCGAAAGAAAAAATAAAATCTCAACACTACTTTGGGACAGATAGACATAAATATTTAACGAATTCTTATACAGTTTAACAATCCCACGATTCCACAAGAAAAAAATATAGTATAGTATGAATCTATCCAGGTAACTCTAGAATACATCTATCTATAGAGTAAGAGACCGAATTTGGGTGTTTCTAAAGTTTGTGTGGTATCCGCTCTTATGCCCACCTTTACCTAGCTAGATAGATGGTCTATCTAGCAAGATGGTGTATCCTTACTTTCGACTAGATCTTATGCACTAGAACGTACCTAGAGTATCAAAATGTCTCACCTCTGCAGCAATAGCTCGACGAACTTGGTATGTCCTTTATCCGCGGCGATGGTAAGCGCAGTATCCCGCGACGAGGGCACGGGCGGCGCGTTCACATCCGCCCCCTTGTCCAGCAACACTCGGCCCACCTCCACGTACCCTCCGCTGGCAGCCTCCATGAGCGGCGTCAGTCCGGTCTTGGCTCGGTGCTCCACGTTCGCTTTGCGGTCTAGGAGTAAGCTTACGACCTCGTGCCGACCTGCAACACATTAACTCTTTAGTTTCATTGATGAGGTACACATACATCATTATTATCAGCCGGTATCAGTCCACTGCTGGATATAGGCCTCTCCCAAGACATATTTTAAGTATATTAAGCGAAGCCAAATGGCGTCAGCCCAGCGATCGAGAGGTCGTGAGTTTGATCCCAATTCATTGCACTATTGACGTGAGCCCACTCCATACAAGCATATTTAGCTTAGTTGGAGGAGTTAACAATGTGTAACGCACATTGCTTGTAAGCCTTATATTTTAATCTAATAAAATAAACTGGACAAGTGCGAGTCGGACTCGCACACGTAGGGTTCCGATTAAACAAAATTTACCGGAAAATATTTTTTTATGGGGCCTTTAATTTGATTCAGTTTTTATTATTTGATGTTATAATAACCATTATAATACACACAATGAGCAAATGTCAACTCTCTATCTATAACGGTTTGTACGATCGAGCATAAAACGCTTGAAAAAAAGTTTCTTGTTTGGGGACCTACTTTTACTCTTAACTTTATTATGTTTTTAGTGTTTTTTGTTATAGCGGCAACAGAAATATATCATCTGTGGAAATTTCAACTAACTATCACGGTTCGTGAGATACAGTCTAATGACAGACAGACAGACGGACGGACAGCGGAGTCTGAGTAATAGGTCACGTTTTACCCTTTGGGTACGGAACCCTAATATATCTCAAACTTACACAATAGTTATGATTGCATGAATGAATGATAACACTTCATTGCATACAAAAGAAACATGTTACAAAGAATAATACAAAAGACACAGTACAAACAGCGGTCTTATCGCAAAATAGCGATCTCTTCCAAACAACCGCTTAATATTACGAACTATGTTAAAAGTATAAAGATAGCAAGAGTGCAACAATAACATCTTAACTTCAATTAATCTAAAAAGAAAATAAAATAGTAAAACATTAAGAGGGAGTTATTAGTATCAGACGAATAGTAAGTATACGTTACCTTGGAAGCAAGCGAGCGTGAGAGCAGTGTTACGGTTGGTCTCGATCTGCGCGTTGATGTCCGAGCCGCAGTCCAGTAACAGCCGCACGGCCGCCGTGTGACCGTTCATGGCGGCCAACATTAGAGGGGAGATGCCGAGCTTAGACCCCGTGCGGGAGTTTATCTCCGCCTGTGAATTACCATCAACACATATTAACATTTGTAGACGTTCATTTTTATTTCTTATTACTTAGTTTAGCTATACACTCGTATAAGTAAATTGTGCCGGGTCTGTTTGTATATACATAGTTAATAAGATCTCATGCACCCTCAATTCATAGCAATAAATGGTTAGATAGTGGTCAAACGCTAGCCAATAAGATTAAAAAAAAGAAAATGGTTTCAATGGTTATATCGACCCGAACGAAACGTTTTGCTTCATCATTCATCATACGTACAGCGAAGTAATGGAATTCCTTTCCTTGCCGGTGTTTGTGTTTCTCGTTAACTACAAACCCGGGGGGGTCTTTAAATCGCAAGTGAACAGGTATCTCCTAGCTAAGCGTGCTACATCAAAGATCGCATCGTCACTTAACATCAGATGAGATAGTGGTAAAATAGTATAAAACAGAGGGTGCGTAGATAGCTACGCGTTAGATGTGAAACTTCCAAGTTCATTCAATTTATTTCTCATCATCACTCATTACTTTTTGTACAACTCCATCTATTGAACTTAGCGGGAGAAATGCCTAAATGAGTAGTTACGCCGTATACAGTAGAGGGCGTTTATGGATATAAAATATACATGACGCTTACGTTACTTCCGTTGATTCGGACCGTGACGCTACGTCACTTCCGTCAATTTTACCCCAGTGCGCCTAAAGAAGTTTAACTTCAAAAAATATAAAACAGACGAGAATGTGTAACATGTTTCATATGGTATAAACTTCTATACAGCCCACTATGCCCATTGCTAGTACTTTGACCACCGTTCAGGACTTCAAAGACCAAAGCCGAGCTGAGCTCAGATGTGATGATAACCAATAGGATTTCTCATCAAGTCGTCAAACCACGCAGCGTGACGTCATCCTCATTAGTCGTTGACACACATATCCTCTGCTCTCCGCTTTGGTGATATCCGGGCTTTTTATTATACCAGCGGCACAGCTACTGTCTATATAGCGCGAAGTAGCTTTTATCTTCATAAAATAATGTGGTGGTTATTTTTTGTATTGTTGCAATCTTTGTTTCATTCATGCACAATCACAATTAAAATTGACATAGCGATAAATGAAGATGAGTCGGAAAAATAGTGCTAAGAGTTTTGGCTATATATTATTATATCTGTGGATAATTTCCCCTCTTATCGTCACTATTAGGTTAAAATGTACTCAAGCATCCTATCAACTAAGTCCAAATTTTTTATGTGTGTTCACCAATTACTCGAAGACACCGGAACCGATTTGTAAAATTCTTTTTGTTTGAAAGATACTTTCCAGGTGGTCCCATTTAAATTTCTAATGATATGTTCAGTATATCCAGAGATAGTATATCCAGTATATGGAAGTGTTTGACCTCAAACTTGGTGCTGAAAATGACTATAGCGCGACGTTTGAAGTCGGTTATTTTAGTTTTGAAAACTATCTAAATTATAACTTTACTAAGCATGTCTCATCTTGTCTTCAAATCTCACTCTTATAGCCTCAAACATAAGACTAATTTTCCAATAATCGTTACATACCTGGTGCGTAAGCAGCAACCGTATGATGTTGACATAGCCACCCGAGGCAGCAAGTGAGAGCGGCGTGTAATCAGACACATTGCGGTGCTCCTTGTTCGCCCCTCGCGCTAGGATTAGCTCCACCACCTCGTAGCGCCCGCCGCTGCAGGCCAGGGAGAGAGGCGTGTCCTGGAATGATCATGTTAGGCTTTATGATTGCTGGGATAAGGTTCAAAATGCTATGTTAACTTTATTGTTGATACAGTTAAAAGTTCGTTATGTTGTAACCTGAGTTCAATTTAGATTTTATATGAAACTATCTAATAGAACGTCCAGTATCTTACGACCTCAAGTGTTACAATATTTCTATAAATATATATATCAGTTTGCTTGATTCAGCTCGATCAGTGATGATGATGAACAGAACACCGGGAAGTGAGTCAAATTTAACTGGCAAGATTTTAATACAGTGACTCACGCGATAGGTTTAACTAAATAAAAGATTGTAAAAAGACTGTGCGATTGGCATTTTAGAGGCTTTTTCAGGACTCTCGCAAAGCGATACGAAGTCTTAATCCAGGTCAGTGAAAAATTGCCTTGGCGCCAACTAGGTAAGATTGGCTAATTTCTCTTCATCATCATCATAATCAGCCGGTATCAGTCCACTACTGGACATAGGCCTCTCCCAATACACGCCACTGATTCGATCTTCGGCTCTTCGTTTCTCTCTTCAGTTTTAATTTCACTTAATACAAATTGACATTCTACATTAAGCTCTGTGATCTCACCTTGGTCCGCTCGGACTGCGCTTCGATATCCGCGCCGTGGTTGAGGAGAATCTCGACGATCTTCTCGTGCCCCGCCGTCGCGGCTAGTATGAGGGGAGTGAAGCCTTTCTTGTCTCGATGTTCGATGTCTGCGCCTCGGGACAGGAGTAGCTCGACGAGTTCCTCGTGTCCGCCCGCGCAGGCCAGCGTGAGGGCCGTGTCGTGGTTAGAGTCAGTCTCTCCGTCGACGTCCATGGCCGAGTAGGCGGCGGGGGCGGCGGCCGCGGCGCCATTCGCCTCGCCGCCCGCCCGCCGCGCCGTCAGCCGCGTCTGTGCCCGTAACTGTCATCATACGATCATTAGGGACCATCCTTTAGGTGCGTAAAATGTTAAGGGAGAGGGAAGGGGTCGCCGAAATGTGACACTATTTGACAATGGGTGGGAGGGGTTGACGTCACATTTCAAAATCAAATACATTTAACTTTTTTTGAAGTGAAAACTTCTTCAGCGACGTTGTGAACTTTCTGGGATGCGTAAAAATGTTAAACTCGCGTCAGGACACGTGACCTGATCGAAAATTCTTAAGACGGAGGGAGAGTAGAAACTTTTTTGGGATGCGTAAAATAATGTTAAACTCGCGCCAGGACATGTGACCTGATCGAAAATTCGTAAGACGGAGGGAGAGTAGACCAAATGCACAACGTTAATGTTCAAGTTTTCACTTCTGCCGGCACTCCCGGAGTGCAACCCGTTGCTTTTTATTAATGCGAAAATGGGTAGCGCTTGACCTGGGGTGGAAGTCTCTACAGTGATAGCGATGTGTCCTGTCATCGCAAACGTCTTATAGAAGAAGATGCAGCTAAACAGTTTTATATTTGCATCTCTTTTCATATCGATGATTATCGGTCGAAATTCATCGCTATTCATGTAGAGACTATCGGCCCTGATGTTAAGTGATGATTTGGTCGATGATGTGGCGCGCTTACCCAAGATACAATACAATAAGATTATTCACTCTCAGTTTTAAAATGCCAACTTTTGAACTATTAATGAAAAACTTAAAAATATTTCTAACTCTATCTCTATATGGTTTAAATTGTTTTGTTGGCAAGTTCACACTCGCATTATGTCAAAATATGTGACGTCACACTAGGGATAAGGACGTGGGAGGGGTCAATAAATCACGAAATTAATGTGACGTACTTTATATATGACACCTTAGTACTTGTGGGTATATAATGACGAAGCGATAAGATACGTGTTAATGTTTATGTGGCATTGAAATGTTAGGTATGGGATAGCCGGTGATACAACAGTTGCGTCTAGACAAGCCAGATTGGCTGACGTCGGCATGGGCAATCTTCAAACTGAATCTTGGAAAAGCAGCACAGAATACTAGACCCTTGATCTTTTTTAGTTTGCTGTGTTCTGCTAATGATGTTTGTGAAGTGAATTAGTTGGGTATTAGTAAACATTGTAGGTATTTGTCGAGGAATATTCAAGCGTTCTAAAAGGTAGAATCGCATTTCAGTGCAAGTAAATTAAACAACATGTATAAATTTAGCGGAGCGTCGAATACGGAAGGAAAGCAAGTTAGTACAACTAAGCGTGCTTTTGGTACTGGACATGTATTTTATACTTTCATATACATGTTTTATGCAACGGTTAGTTCGATTGTTACTTTTAAAAAGGAGCTCAACTTTAAAGTGTGGAAAACTGGCAATTAAAAAGAAAAAAAGGAAAACAAACATCTTCATTGAATCAAAACAATGTTTAAAGGAATATACATAACAAAACTCATTACTTCTAATGTATTATCAATATACTTACAAATACTAAAATGGATAAAGCTATAGTCACATCTCATTACTGTCCATAATTGAATTACAAAATTTAAAAAAAAAGTAAGCTGCTGAATATTCACATTAGAAAATAATAAATTTAACTCTTCTATAAAGTTATAATAAAATTAGCTTTATGACTACATCCATAAGGTGTATATCGCTATCGCTGTTAAATTGCATTTTATGGTAAAAGGTAACAAAGACAAGCGAAACGTTCAACCGATGGTAAACGATCACGGCTGACTGTTTCACGCAAAAGCTAGCGTTTGATCACTATCTCGCCTGGTAGTAAGCGATGATGTGGTCGAAGTTGGTGAAAACCATAGAGCTAGACTACAGACGCTATAGTGTGGTCTGACTCTCAAGGGGGTGAACACGCTAGGCCTAGAGTGTGGTTTGACTCTCAAGGGGTGAACACGCTAGGCCTAGAGTGTGGTCTGACTCTCAAGGGTGTGAACACGCTAAGCTTAGAGTGTGGTTTGACTCTCAAGGGGTGAACACGCTAGACCTAGAGTGTGGTCTGACTCTCAAGGGGGCTAACACGCTAGGCCTTGAGTGTGGTCTGACTCTCAAGAGGGAGAACACGCTAAGCCTAGAGTGTGGTTTGACTTTTAAGGGGTGAACACGCTAGGCTTAGAGTGTGGTCTGACTCTCATGGGTGTGAACACGCTAGGCTTAGAGTGTGGTTTGACTCTCAAGGGGTGAATACGCTAGGCCTAGAGTGTGGTTTGATTCTCAAGGGGCGAACACGCTAGGCTTAGAGTGTGGTCTGACTCTCATGGATGTGAACACGGTAGGCTAGAGTGTGGTTTGGCTCACAAAGGGTGAACACGCTAGGCCTAGTGTGTGGTCTGACTCTCAAGGGGCTGAACACGCTAGGCCTAGAGTGTGGTTTGACTCTCAAGGGGCGAACACGCTAGGCTTAGAGTGTGGTCTGACTCTCATGGGTGTGAACACGTTAGGCTTAGAGTGTGGTTTGACTCACAAAGGGTGAACACGCTAGACCTAGAGTGTGGTCTGACTCTCAAGGGTTGTGTACTGACGGAACACCGTCACTTAATTGCACTCGTTACGTTGAGAAATTATTTATAGGATTATGTAAGACGATATCAAATCAACAGTGAGTAAAGTAATGTGAAACCCTCTATGCCTTGTACGGGCAGCTTTGATTCTCCAACATATCTATGCAAGTTTAATGTGAATTTCCAGTCTTACACATGCATTTATTAGACGCGTAAAAGGCTCTGCATATACACAAATGATGGTAGTACAAATATATTGGATTGCAGTAATGCAATTAATACGCTGATATGTCTGCCAAATGTTCTTTCAATGGGCAAATATTTTTATGAAAGTAAATAATAGAGTATAATAAAATGTTATAGGTTTATTAATGATGTTGAGGTTGAAAAATAGGCAATGAGTTTATTTCCAGAGGAAAACATGAGTTACTTTTACATTTCAAGTTTCCATTGTTGCCGGAAATACCAAATGTGGTCGAAATTACTACAATTTCAAGTTCAAGGCAGGGATTCTATTTTAGCCAGGCCGAGCGAATCGATTAATACATCATCTAACAAACGGCATACCTACTTCGGCGTTAGGATGTTATATACTACGGTAAGAAAATGAACTCAAAAAAGGCAATTGCATTTTTTAGTTTATTTTCTTCGTTCATAAGTAACTTTTCAATAACGCTGCGTCAAGAATTTTCGCTAAATTCCCAGACAACACTCTAGATAAGCCGTTTGATGAAGCCTGCAGCACAAAGCAACCTATCATTCCTATACACGCAGAGCACTAAAAAGAAACAAAAATAAAACAAGAGACAGTTGGTTATGTTTCACGAGACGACACATTACCTCTTTCTTACTAACCTTCTTCTTGACCGCCGCGTTGGTGAGGTGGTGTTGTTCGCGCTTCGCGGGGGGGTGCGCCGCCGCCGGCTGCGGGGGGGTGTACGACGATCTGGGGGGGAGGGGGATTTATTCTTGAGCGGATGTTTTACTGGACTATATAATACTGTCACTAGGTGGAGTGACGATATTCGCAGGGTAGCTGGTAGCGGTTGGAAAAGGACAGCTGAAGATCGAGCTCAGTGGCGTGCCATAGGAGAGGCCTATGTCCAGCGGTACTAATACGGGCTGATAATGATGATGATGATGATGATGATGAATCATGTCAAGATTCGATTCGAGAGCTCCGTTAGCGTAAAGGATAGATGGCTTGACTTTTAAGCGAGAGGTCGTCAGTTCAAAAACATAGAACGGGTTTTCTTTCACAGGTGGGTGGGTAGGAGCATTAGTATGTCGATATTCTGCCAAACATTTATTCAGTCTGTAAGCAGTATTATTATACGAAGATATACACGTTTAAAATAAAAAAAATAAAAAAAACAAGAGTAAAGAGCCTTAGGAAGGAAACGTGCATGTATATGGAAATGGCACACAGCATTGAGATAACAGAGTTCATCTATACATTCAACTATACATCGCAAGTATCCCAACTCGCCGTATAAAGATAAGCTGTATAAAGAGCTATGTACAACCAACAGTCTGGGTAACAAAAGTAGAAAATGAAAACGCGCGGCAAATTAAAAAAAATAAATCAGTATGACATCCCCCATCTGCGAAAAAAACTTCGACTGACTCATTTTGATACTTTAAACTAGAAGTAAACTAAGTATTTGCATTAAAAATGCAAATAATTTTTTTTTTTTTATATCTTATAGGCAAGCGTTTGACCACTATCACCTGTTGGTAAGTGATGATGCGGTCGAAGATGGTAAGCACGCTAGGCCTAGGAATGGGTACTCGCTCTCAAAGATAGCTGCCGGAACACATTAGATGTTTGGGGACAGATTTACTAACTTGAGGGTGGTAGCTGATCTGGCGGACACTAGATAATGTCCTAGCACTATGCGGGGGTTGTTGGTTTCTTAACTATGTTTTTCCTTCACTGAAGTCTCTAGAGTCTACCAGAGTCTCGGAGTGTCTACTTTTGTTAGCCAGACTTTAGATAACACTAACCTGTAGTCATCGTAGGGTACAGTAGGCGGGGGCAGGGCGAAGTGAGGCTGTTCCGGTTCATCCGGCCGGAGCGCGGGCGATGCAGGCCGCCCTCGGAACTGACAGTTAGCACCGCTTGCTTGCTGGAATTATAATGATTAATGTCTTTATTTATGTACGTACATTTAGCACTGTTATTGAAGTTTCTGAAGCACCTCAACATCAGTCGGTCCTATGCCGACAAATTATCTGTAATCGATTCAAATGTATCTTATGCACTTTATATACCTTTTTCAAGTTTAGTGAATGTATTTAAACGTTGTGACAAACTGGCTGTTTGGCGCCTATGGCGGTGCGCGCATCGAGAGGAGCGCGGCTGTGATTGGCTCATTATGTAATCACGCGACAGTAGAGTTTGTGCAAAAAGAGAACCGTCGTGGCTTTACGATGAACTAACATTCAAAGGTACCTAGTACCACCACCAGTTGTCAACGAAATAAATACATTAAATTGGAACCATCAACACGCGCGCCCTCAATTGCTACGATGGTTCTCTTTGTGCAGACTCTAAACTATGATACTGGCTAAATACACGTTTGGCGTGTACTGAAATTTAAAAGAAAGGCTGACTGGGAGTTAATTTACCTGGTGGTGGTGGTCCTGCCGCGCGGCCCAGTCCGCGCTGAGCTCCTCGGCGGCTTGCAGCAGACTGCGCGCTTGCCGCTCGTCACCGCCCGCCTCGCCCGCCTCACACTTGCCGCTCAGGATCTCGTGGGACTTCTGCTGCATCACCTACACATATATACACATTTTATGACATTCCAAGTGGCTATATTAATCCCGCAGAAGTGTTCTTTAGTAGATGGTTGCTTCTTAAGTGATATGATGATGGCATTATGCTGAGTGTAAATTGTCTTACTGCAGGACAAAGTTCTATCTTCTTCCACGTCGATATTGAATGGCGATGTTGGACTATTGTAGTGCGATATTTTACGTGTGAGAGCAGACCTTCGCGCAATCTCTGTCGAGATCTACCTACCTAGCTAGAATAATAAGTAAGGAAAAATATGTCTTTATAGAGCAGTACAAGGTTACCATTTAGACCCTAGCTATCATCTGTACCTATTCGAGTTTTCACCGTAAACGCTTATGACAGATCTCACATAGTTTTCGACTTATTCTGGCTCCCTGATTGGTCTAAATTTAGTGAAGTGTGAATACCACTAGAGGCGCTGTACTGTCAGGAGAGATTTCTCTTATCCTCCATAATATTAACTGGCCCCTCCCCTGGGCAACGCCCTTGCCCCCACGTGACGTGTGTAGAGAAGAGACAGACATACCTGCAGCACCAGCGAGCGCAGTTCGTTGGGCGGCAGCGCGACCAGCGAGGGCACCTCCCGCTGCAAGTACGCGAGCACGGCTCCCAGCTCGCGCGCCTCCACCGCTCCCCCGCCGCACGCCCCCGCGCCCTCCTCTCCCGCCAGACACTGCGTACACAAACACTACACATACATAGCTGGTTTGGACGTCTACACACGATCGATGAAGGAACACTGACGAAATAAATCAACAATAGGGTATTTTACTCTATATGAGAGATAATCTAATAAGATCATTATAAAACTAAAAAGACTAAAAACCGACTTCAATGCCGCGCTATTAATTTTCAGTAACAATTTTTGAGGTGTTTATCTCCATATCTCTTCGGGAGATACTTATCAGACCTCGATAAATTTAACATGGTACCCCACTTGGGATATCTATTTCAACAAAAAAAGAATAATCAAAATCGGTTCATAAACGACAAAGTTTTCCGCGAACAAACATAAAAAAAAACAAGACATATATACGGTCAAATTGAGAAATCTCCTCCTTTTTTTTAAATCAGTTAAAACACATATATGATTGAGATAGCCTAGGCGAAAAGCAGTCGGAGAACGTTAGTTTTAGTTTATAAAATAGCAAACAAAATTTTAAAATTCAATTCAATCTTCAAACAACTTTCAGTCGCGACTTGAACACCCCCAAGTGGTAGTTATCGGGAAACACCTGCCTGAGTCTTCAGGCATGGAATTCCATTCCTTGGCAGTGGGTATGAGGAATGTAAAAGCAAAACACTTCGTGCGTATTGATGGAATGTCCACCATGTAACAGTGGTGTTTTGAAGAAGAAAAATTACCTGCTGCAACTCCACCCCGCTGGCATACTGCTGCTGCAGCTGCTGCGGCGTAGGCTTGTGCTTCTGCTGGTGCTGCTGTTGCTGCGCCGCGAGCTGCGCCAGCTGCTGTTGTTGCAGTTCTTGTAATTGGTGCTGGGAGAATACAAACGAATCGTTATAGAGTGATTGTAGAAACCTCGTCATCAGTGCGTCTCCACCAAGCAAACGCGCGAGCGAGCGAGCCAAATGCTCGGCCTGTGTGGACGTGCCTCGGGGCCGTTCGGGCGTACGTTGGCTCGGCCGAGCATGCCTCGGGTTCGAGCTGTTAGCTGTCAGTAAATGCGACATACTCAAAGGTGCCTCAGAGTGAGCTGTTCTTTTGGACGGGGGTGGTTAGGGCTCGCGAGCGCAAATATTAAAAAAAAATTATGAACTCTCTAGAGCTTCTGATGGCTCGGTCTGCCTCGCGAGCCAAGCGAGGCCAGTGCGAGCCTGTGCCCCGGTGGAGACGCGGCTATTGATGACAGATGTAGAAAAGAGGCACCAGACTAAACACATTTCAATCAGTTTTCACGCTAAACACTACTGCAATATGAATGGAAATAACATTTTTGGTGAAAAGCTTTTTCGACAAGGAATTTAATTCCCATATAAATTTTTATATAGCTTACTATGTGCTACCCACATTACTAGTAGTCTTGTTAACCCTTCCAACTAAGCTAAATATGCTTGTGTCTGTATTGGGTTCACTTCAACAGTCCAATGGATGGAGATCGAGCTTACGACCTCTCGATCGATAGGCTGACACCTTAGTCATTGGGCTATTGCCGCTTTTACTCTTTTTATTTTGACGTTACTAAGAGAAATGCTTTTTGTACTAGGTCTGCTAACATTGCTACAAAGTCAACGTCACTACTCTATCAATTAGTAAACTCAACACTAAATACGGACTATTTAACTAGGACATTATGAGTAAAAGTTTGTATGTAGTCTAGTTAAGCCCACGTTCCAGATATACATGTTTTTCTTGATACATTTACACGAATATTATATACCTTTCCCTCTACAGCAACGATCTCAAACTAATTATTTGTAAATACTGAATAAACTCTTTGATTTTTTATCTCCTCAAACGTTGTCAAACAAATCAATATATGTATAAGTCTTTGACACCTCGCTTATAGATATTATTGTACATAGAAAACGTAACAGTTACATTATGTATTGATTAATTTGTTCAACGTTTTACTAAGTAGCTTAGGGCCTATACTATGAGATCTTTAAAATTCATAAATTTTAGTTTACTTTGTCCGTAGAAGCGAGATGCTGCGATAGGGCTATCTCTTTCTCTGCAGCAAAGTAAGCTTATAATAAGAAAAAAAAATAGATCTCATAGGGCCCGATTTAATTATTGCCACACAAGGCGATTTTATCGGCAATCTGATCGAAAAGAGTTTATTTTTTCAGTCAAATGGAAGATGAAACTCGTGAGAGGATTTTAATAAGGATATCAAGTTACGTTTACCGCGACCACGGTCCCAACTTCGGCTAAATGGAAATCTAACCGCTGCAAAGCGCTCAAAAACTTGACATCTGTCTCGACACACCTACGGGCCGCCTTGGCTCGGGGACGTTTCTCTAGTGAAACATTCTGACATGGAAATAAATAAGTCAAGTCATTAAACGCTAGAAATGGGATCCTTTGTAAATTTATTGTGTCCGATTAGGATAACTCTTTTGTGTAATAGAGTAAATACTTGTTTATGATAAGCAACATTTTGAACAAACTAAAAAAAAAGACAAAATAACAAGGTAATAAGATTTTAAGGAAGGATTAGTGCCTTTTCCCAAGCACACGGTCACGGCACGGTACTTGATTATATTTCACATGTACAGTTGTACACTGTTTACGCACTGTTTACAGTCGCCCGGCGGCGGCGGTCCTATAAAAGTCAATACTTGACTGTAAAGACGGTCGCCGCGTCACAACCGTGTTTATACACTCGTCCTTATCCCCATAAGGACGAGTGACACATGGTGACGGCGCAGCTTGTGAAAGCTGTCATAATACAGTTTGTGCAAAAAGAGAACCGCCGTAGCGCTACGATGAACTAACATTCAAAAGTAAGGTTTTTTTTTTTTTTTTAAGATTACTCGCAATGTGGGTAGCACATTACTAGTATTCTTGTTAACCCCTCCAACTAAGCTAAATAAGCTTGTGTCTGGAGTGGGTTCACGTCAATAGTGCAATGGGTGGGGTGGGATTCGAACTCGAACACGACGTTTCGATCGCCAGTCCGACACCCTATCCATTGGGCTATTGCCGCCTTTTAGATATGTACATACCTACCTAGTAACACCCGATAATGATAAGAGTAGGTACCTACCAAGTATCAAACAGTTTTTGTCGTACTGGCAATGCCAGAGCGGTGTTTTCAACGCCACAAAACAGTAAAAAAGAACACGTGACCTCAATTTCTTCGACGGTTCTCATTTTGTACTCTAGCTCATGCACTACTACTTTACACGGTACGGCGACCGTGCCGTGACAGTATCAATGTAATAAACTGGCCAAGTGCAAGTCGTACTCGCACTAGTAGGGTTCCGTACCACACTACAGTATTTTATAAGATCGAGCAAAAAATACTACTATCATTTCTCGCCAGCAAAAAATAATAATTAATAAACATTTTATTTCTTATAACGCCATCTAACGTCTAACACAGGTGTTAGGATCGACATTTCAATATAACGCCATCTATGGGACGTTTACTTAACTAAGCGTACATAGATGGCGTGAAATGCTGAAAAAACACGTTTATTCTATGGGGACCCGCTATTATTTTTAACTTTATTCTGTTTTTAGTATTTGTTGTTATAGCGGCAACAGAAATACATCATCTGTGAAAATTTCAACTGTCTAACTATCACGGTTCATGAGATACAGCCAGGTGACAGACGGACAGACAGACAGACAGACGGACGGACAGCGGAGTCTTAGTAATAGGGTCCCATTTTACCCTTTGGGTACGGAACCCTAAAAAGGGACTTACAGTATCACTTTTATTCCTATGCATTGTCAGAAAAATTTTAAGGCAATTTTCAGTGCATACATTATGTATCTCTCTACCAGATCAGACATTTTCCGTCATCGTGTCGCCATAGCAAAAATGCTATGCTACTTGTTTTAGCACAATAGAAAAAAAACTGATTGATTAGTCTGTATTCTGTCAGATAATTCTGATGTCTATTCGGACCAAATTATTCTAAAGCCTTATAATAAGCGATATGATGTGTTGTTAACTACCAATAGAATAACGTCGCCTCGCAATATCACGCAGCGAAACCATATCCTGTACCCTTAGTACGAGTTTTCATACCAAACTCGATATACGAACAAATTTTGTATGACAAACAGTACAGTGCCTCTACGTGTCAACTTTGAACAATTCACTAAATTTAGACCAATCAGGGAGCCAGAATAAGTCGACAACTATGTGAGATCTGTGCGTTTACGATGCAAACTCGTACTAAGGGTACAGATCTTCGCATCTCAGCTTTAGTAATGAATCGCATGTTAACCCTGTCACTGCTGGTACTACTAATATAGTCTTAGCATAGTAAACTGACCTGGTTGAGATTGGTGGCTAGCTGCTGCACTGGGAATAGTTGCTGGGGCGGTGGGTACGGCGGCGTCGTAGGAGGGTGGATGGTCGTCACACCTATATACACATCATACTATTATACTCAGTTTCATCAAAGAAGCTATTGAACATGGAAGTGATTATCGTGTCTTCACACTCGCACTTGTCAGTGTCATGTGTGTGAGAGAGTGGACACTACTGAATTCTTAAATTATTGGTACATTTTTGTTATTAAGTAAATTCACCGGCCCTGTCGAAACATTAAACATATATCGGGCATTCTACAATGATCATATTTTGTACCCATTATTATGTCAGTACCAGTACATAATAACACACATGTATAAATTTTTTTTATAACATAATTACTATACAACAAAAAGTACGTTTTGTGAGTACTAGAACAAAACTTGTACCACACATTTAAATTTTTTTTGTAATACTAGTTTTACGATTAAATTACGTTGTTGTTATGGTTATTTAACATATATAAAAATAAAAAGATATATAGGGAATCATGTGTATTAAAAGGGTGTAAAATAGTTTTAGAAGGTTAATGTAACAACCGTTAAAATAATGTTATACAAGACACAATGGAAACGGAGATACAGACAGATAATGGGTTTAGCTCGTTCTTAATTACTTCAGGGAGCGAATGAAACATGTAAATGACTCGTGTGTTACAAGTTCGTTAGAATTCAACAGTATTTTTTAATATTAATTAGGTAAAACAGATTATACGAGAATATAAAGGAAATTGTGGTGTCCTGCGATCAGCATTTTAACAAGTCAACGGTCTATCGAAATAAAAAAAGATATAGCATTCTTGCTAAGACATTGCTGATTGAATAAGGGATCTGTCTGTTAATCACGTGAGGCTCGAAAGAGGGGATCGAAAATAATTTACGAAATATCACTGGGAGGGTGGAGGGGTATATTATATTATGAGATATCATGTATTATATTATGAGATATCAAGTATTATATTATGAGATATCATGTATTATATTATGAGATATCAAGTATTATATTATGAGATATCAAGTATTATATTATGAGATATCATGTATTATATTATGAGATATCAAGTATTATATTATGAGATATCATGTATTATATTATGAGATATCAAGTATTATATTATGAGATATCAAGTATTATATTATGAGATATCAAGTATTATATTATGAGATATCAAGTATTATATTATGAGATATCAAGTATTATATTATGAGATATCTTGTATTATATTATGAGATATCTTGTATTATATTATGAGATATCAAGTATTATATTATGAGATATCATGTATTATATTATGAGATATTAAGTATTATATTATGAGATATCATGTATTATATTATGAGATATCAAGTATTATATTATGAGATATCATGTATTATATTATGAGATATCAAGTATTATATTATGAGATATCAAGTATTATATTATGAGATATCTTGTATTATATTATGAGATATCAAGTATTATATTATGAGATATCATGTATTATATTATGAGATATCAAGCATATTTCTTCCTTTTTGGTTATGCCAGTCAAAAACAACCTTAATGTCTGTCTGGACATTTATATTACGATGGTTAAATGAGATTATTATACCTGTATTTCAAAATAATATTCTGAAAACTGACTTTGTACCAAAAAAGTACACGTTATTTTATTAGGGGGCTTGTCAAAACACTCTTCACATATCTCCAGGGGGGAGGGGTCAAAATGTTACTAAAAACATCACGTGATTAATAAAAAAGAACCCCTAAGTTCAAAAAAGTAAAAAAAACCCCTAAGTTCAAAAAAATTACTACTGATGTTCAGGGTGTTGATCGCAGAACACCAAAATCATCCACATCCACCCACTTTCCACAACAACATGAAAATGCAAACAACACGAAATGAAACGTGTTCTCAGCAGGCTGTGATTGGTTATACGGATAATCTAGTATCTAGCCAGTTAGGGTGGTACAATGTATGCGCAAACAAAACAAAATGGCGGGTGATAGATGAGGCAGGCGGTGCCAACACTTGCCTTGAGCGCAGAACTGAAGGTCCAGGGCGTGCAGCGCCGACGTGGCCAATGTCGGCGGACCTTCACACAGTAACACAACCATTTAGCCTGACACCTAAACTCCTACAGTATCTGGAGTAACTGAGAAATACACCCCATAACCTTCTTTTTTATGCTAAATTGGGTATAGCTTGAACACTATCTCACCTGATGTTAAGTGACATTGTGGTCGATGATTAGCGCGCTTACCCAAAAGATACCTATTCACTCGCGACTTGAAGACCCCTTTGTTGTATCTAATCGGAAACGCAGACTCGGGCAGGGAATTCCATTCCTTGGCAGTACATATGATGAAAGAAAAGCGAATCACTTTGTACGCGTTAATGGTATATCTACCATGAAGCGGTGGCGCCTCTTAGTATCCCTGCTTGTCCGATTATAGAATGGGGATGGCGGAATCAAGTTATGAAGTTCCGATGCACACTCTCCGAAATGAATCCGATAAAAAACCGACAAGCAAGCGACCTTGCGACGGTGCTTGAGACTCTGGAGTCTTTTGGTTAATAGTTGGTCGTCGTTGATGAGCTTCTTGGCTCTGTAGAACCTCATAGCAAAGTCCTGGACAATGCAGGTACTTGATATAGGTACCCCACTACTACGTACTGATCTGAGTCTGATTAGACGAAAGGAAACTACAAGCAAGTAAGTTACCAAAAAGGGCCGAAATACGGCCTAGTTGCGGAAAAGAGTCCGCGCACCAAGTACCAAGTAAGTAAGTTACCAAAATTTTGAGTATAGACAGCTGTTTACTTTAGGCCGTATGACCAGCTTGTCTCGTCTTTTGATATTTAGTCTTCTTCTTGAATATGTACTCTTCTATGCCCTGATTTAAAGTTCGCTGGTCCGACAGACCATGTTGCATTAAAATTACAAAAAAATGTCTTTGCTTGATTGATGTAGTTTTTGTCAATAATTGTTCAGTGCATTGCAAGTTGCATTACATAATGTTATTATATTGAGACACACAATAAATATTAGAATCAATCAATTCTATGGTGTATTTTCTATCACAATATTTAATAACTGGTTAGCTTAGGCCATAGACTATACACGTATTTTGCAGATTGCAGATGCAGATATGCATTTGTGACAATAGAACATTGAGGTTAATAGACTGCCTAATTTACAATGGTAAATACATCAGTGTTAAAGATGTCCAGTGCATTGGTAACTATATATCTCTATACGTACGTTTTCACTGCACAGAAATAATGTTACAAAACAATTGCCCTCTCTGTTACTCATAGGCTGTTAGATAGAGACGGAGAGTGTTATGCAACATGTTTTCTGTGCAGTGAAAACGATCGGTAACGTAAACAATGCTATTGATACTATTTGCGTCTTTACTCAGTCTACATAAGGTTAAAAATACAACGAATAAATAGTACATACCAGATTGGTCAGCCAGGTCAATCAGACTTCGATCAATATCGCTCAATTCCGTCCGTGGTTGGTTCACGAGTACTTCGCCTCTCTGAAATTAAGATAACTTAGTGAGTTAAGTTTTTATTTTTGATTGGAGACATAAATCCCTTGAATACTATCTCACATGAAGTCAAGTGACTATTCGGTTGAACATTAAATTAAGAGGGAACGCAGCGAGCATTTTTCATACAAATGTATTCCCCTGTTTCCTTCCTAGAAAATGCTTCTAGAGCAAAATTTTTTTCCACAAGAAATCAAAGTCTGCTGTAGAAAAATCCCTTCAAAAACTTGAAAAATGACCTTGATCCTGAATGCCTTGATCTAAACGGCTACCGGATACATTTAGTGTTTCAAGACAAAAATAAATGGTATGATAGGAGCACGGATGCACTCATCTGCAAAAATGATGTGCAAAAAATAATTTATTCCGATTAGATTTCGAGGAGAAAACAGGGGAATACGAAAGCTTATTTTAGAAAAAACTTTGTAGGTAAAATGGGTCTGAGTTGCTGTTGCTGTATCTATCGCACTCTTGTTGGTTGTTCGGGCACGCGCGACGGCAATAGTTTCTTTAAAATACCTAATTTACAAATTCCTTGCACCCGCGTTTCCTCTTAAGCATATCTGGCAAGGAAGACCGGTGAGCAATAGATCACAGATTTTGGTTCAGTTGTGGTTGAAAACAATACCGAAGCTTTAATCTATTTAGCACAGTCTTACGCATTGATTGTAAGTTTAATGGCAATGACATGCTGACATAATACACACATTGAATGACACATTGTAAAATCGTGCAATTTACTGACAACATCAAGAATAATATGAAGAAGTCTATAGGGGCATAGACCACAGACTATATATCGGCCGATAATCGTTGGTCGGTTTCCTTATAGGTGTATTTGAATGCTGTATGCCAGATTGTGGCGAAATGTGCTGAGCATCATATAAATGTAGTCATCTTGTAGTACCACATTTCATGCTCAGACTATCATCCAGACGGAGCCGTGCCTAACACCCGTGTGAACGCAAGTTCAGTAATACTAAATGCTTGAATAAATAATAAGTTTCCGCGCTCAGTCCGGCATGATTACCACGTAAGCAACGCTGCGAAGTAATACTGCACGGACGCGTCCGACCCTGCTGCCGCTTGGTAGCAAACTGAGCGCAGAAGCGTATTACTCAAGCATTTAGTATTAATAAACTTGCGTTCACACGGGTGTTAGGCACGGCTCCGTCTGGATAGTCTGAGATTTCATGCAATTAAAATATTAATTTCAGTACATTGTTACACACAATCCAAAATTTAATCATATTGACAAGATTCAAACCCGCCATCAATGCATAATCGGTTAAAATGCAATCCATTAATTTCGTCGTATTGATAGGATCGTACTTTGGCTTTTTTTAAATCTGTATTCCGCCACCTCCCAGGTCGTGGCTGAAAACCAGCGCTGAGTGTGAAAGCACTCCGCACCATGCTGAGTTACGACCTTTTCAACACTGTTTTTTCTTTACTTGTCACTGTATATATATATATATTTCTGTTTTTTGTAGTGTAGAATAAATGTATTTTCTTTCTTTCTTTCTTAATTGGTTAGAGCGCCTGGGCATGTTTCCCAGGTGCGCGTTCGAATCCCGCCGGTACGATGACATTTTGTATTGTGTGTAACAATGTACAAAAATAAAAAGCGTGTAACACTTGAAGGAACATAAAATTTCCTTTAATTTCATATAGATGTATAGAAGTGCGCAATTGGTAATGATTAGATTCCGGCCAATGACAGCCCGTTGGCGAAAGGGATGTTACCTTGACTTCTAGTCCAAATTCTTTCTAGATTTTTCTTAGATCTACAGATTGTAGGACAATTTTATCATATGTTCCACCTTACTCGCTACCACACTTAGTTATATAAAAAGGAGCTTATCAACATTAAGTAGAAAACCTGCCACTAAAACCTCGACGTTCCAGCAGAACAGTCCTTGAGAGTCAGACCATTCTAGGCCTAGCGTGTTCACCATATACATATACATTGCTTACTACCAGACAAATAAAAAAAAAAGCAAATCTAATCGGTCTTTATAATAATTAAAAAACCGACCAAACTATTGGGTGATAGAAATAAAGTCTGTGGTCTGCGGGGACTATATAATATAATCAGTTCAAGCCATCACTGGTATTCGTAAGAAATGGGCATACGGCAGCACACATATCTATAGAGTCTGACCATTCTAGGCTTAGCGTGTTGTCTATCCTCGACCACATCAAACAATATACAATCAGACATTAAACAAAATAAGTACATCATTATTTATAAGCAATCCAAAATTTTGCCGTGCAGCGGGACTCGACCCCCGCGCTCTTAGGTAACACGCCCAACGCTTTAACCAACTTAGAATTATATTAGATTACGATTAAATTACAATTTATAATGTTAATTAAAAAGACATAAAACTATTTAGAATACTTGTACAACGATAGATTTTAATCGGAATGTCTCTCAACTAATCAACATATGATACAATGAATGTAATTTGATAACATGGTATTACTTGTACGTCAAATTGGTTATGGTCGTCTTCTGTTTAGAGTCCAAACTACATGAAGTGTTAAAGGCAAATCGATAAAGCACACTAAGGCTTAGGTTAGAACTCGAGTTATTGATCCTGTTATGGTCTTACACAGAGAATAAATCGCCGAATCATCCGGACGGCTTTGTTTCGGTCAAGGGCTAAATAACTTGCACTGCGGGGGCTGAATACTTAGCACAATAGTCTAAATGCCTAAATAGTTGAAATAATTACTAGCCATGTTTAAAGACAACTAAGACTACTTTCAGTCTCAGTCAGCTTTATCGATTTGGTTTTTTGAATCTACCCACCACCAGGAAAATAATAAATGGCTTATGCCAGAGACAATCAATAAAAACGAACTAAAAAAAACTAACGATTGGAATACAAGCACTCACATTGTTATTATTTTTATTGTCGTTTATATCTTTACTCTTGTTAACGTCGTTCCAAGTAAAGCCGGGCGGTAGGGAAACCTTAGCTTTCGCGGGCTGGGAGCTCTATACCGAGGGAAACAAGCATAAATACATGTAGATATTGGCTATATAAAAATGTATGCGTCCCTAATACTCATATGTTGACGCTCTCATGTAAAATATTTGTTCAAAGCCAGATGACTACGCTAAAATCGGACTTCGTCATAGATATATGAACGGCCCCAACCGTTGGCTGACTAGTGCAAAAATACACGAATTTGTCGTTATAAAGCAAGCTCTCTCCGCAATACAGTTTCAATTGTCAACTGATCGTACGAGTATAGACAGTCATATAATGTCGCGGGGGAGGAGTAAGTTATCTTATCCGGCTGGTCTATGGTCAACAACTAAGTGTGTGACTGTCAAAGCCCAAGCAAACTACAGATTATATAAGAACATAATATTTTATATGCAAAAATAAATACCCTTGTGGCGAAAATTGCTATGTGGAACCAAACGTGGGTATGAGATGATTAGTTGAAAAATTTGACTTTGCACTTATCAAAATAATGGATAATACAGATATAGCGATTTCGAGGCCACTTTACATGTTTATATGTCAAGAAAACATAAGAATCAAACATTTCCAGCGGTTTATGAACAAATTACTATCAAAAACTAAGAGATTCACGCGTAGATCGAAATAAGCGACACACATTCAAAGAATTAGTTCACATTTCTTAGTAAGGTGTACGAGAAGACACACCGAAGCGGAGAGAAGAGGAGATTCGTGCCAATAACCAATTTCACATATCACCATTTACTTTTCCACAATCCGTTACCGAACTACACCGCCCTTGCAGAGGTGCTATCTTCTGGCTATGATCTCTCATGGACTATATGGAAAACACCCAAGTTGGCTGCTTCAAGGGCAACTTGGTAGTTAGGGCTGTATACACTCCCCCGAAGTACAGTGTCTGTACGGCGAGAAAAATAGTTCCACTCGCTAGGTGGTTTAATGTGACTGTCACTGTCACAGTGACAGATAACTGCGTTAATTTTGGAAGCAATCTGTGAGTCTGTAGGAACTTAATTTTTGAAGTGAAACTTTTATTACGCCGCTACACATATATCGCATGTCGTCGACATGACATGATATGATGTATGACATTTAGGTCTAGCTGTGATTGGCGGACGCTTCCGCAGCCATATTTGTATACATGCTAATGTGTCATGTCAACTGCTGTCATAGTAGCTAGCTACCATTGCCACATATAATAATAAAACCACACCACACATTTTTTTTATATAATGCCTCATTAATTGTTGACACTCGTCTCGTCTCCTCTCATCTGTGAATACTGTTGTACTCACATGTTCGTCTAGTATATCTGGCGGCGGCGGCAGGTGGTGGTCGGAGTGTGGCGGCGCGCGCTGTTTCCGCGCACACTTGTGCTTGGGTGGGGCGGGCGCGGCGGCGGGGGCGGGGGCCGGCGTGCCACCGCCGCCGCCTTTCTTACGCCCTGGTACTACGCCGCGCTCTACAGGAGGAAAATCGATGTTTTTTTTTACTATTTAAAAAAAAAAAAAATCACCTTCCAGGGCCGGTAGTCTCTACATGCATAGCGATGAATTTCGAGCGATAATCGTCGATACGAAAAGAGACTCAGATAGCAATCGTCTAGCTGCATCTCATTCTAGCAGACGTTTGCGTTGACAAGACGCATCGCTATCAATGTAGAGACTTCCACCCCTGAAGTAGAGTTTTGGAAACAAATGAACCGTTCACAAAGCCTTAATAAGTTAGCACGTATGTGTATATGCTTATTGTTCACTTATGTATCGAATATGGAAACATGAATGGAAAGAAGGGAATGGAGCCAACGATGGGAGATTCATCTTTAGCTCGCATCCGATACTATTTTATACTCATAATCGTGAACTAATTTTGCGCGCTATTAGAGAGTACAACTTTCTCTATAGTGCACGAGGCTATCTCTCGATAATATCTCTATATTATAAAGTAGATACTGGTAAACTGTAAGGATTGCAACAGTACACACGACACTATGGGTTTTAATGCAACAACATGTGTCAGCTCTATTTTACAATCTAATAACAATCAGCACCTGAGTGCTAAGGGTAAAGAGCACTATTTTGCATGCGCCACTTTCAGGCCAATATCGTGGGACATCCCACGTTCAAAATGAAAACATAATATGCATAGTTGAATACAGTCAAGATAAACCTATGCGAAGCTAGGGGGCAGCTCTTATTAAAGTAATGATTGCAACAGAGCAACCACCAATGAGTCGGTTGGTGCTATTGCATGGGACAGCCCTAACTTTGGCGCGACCGTGCTTGAGCTCAACTTGCTCTATGTAACTATCATGCATTTGAGGTGCACGCAATAGTACGGTTGGCAACCCTATATTAATCAGGGGAATAAAACATTTTTTTATGTATGACGTTCGACATTTAGATGAAAGCTGGATTAGATTTTAGACTGGATTTAGATGGAAGAATGGCTCATTACTTTTCTTTTTTTTTATTCAAAGCAAAAAGTTATGTTATTGTTATATTAGAATAATTATTGTTGATATGATCTATTTAATGTTATTAGACGTGTGTAAGTGCAGATTTTTAATTTGGCCATATACTGAAGAAATGCTTTGAGTTTTGACTTTTAGAGACACTCACCGTCAAGGTACACCTTAGCAAAGTTAGCAGGTAGCTCCTGCTGGTGCTGAGGATGGGGGTGGTGGGGCAGTAAGGCTCGCGCCGCGGGGGCAGTGGGCGCGACCGCGTGCGACAGCCCTAGGGCCGCCGCCTGCGCCGCGCTCAGACCCGCCACGTTCGGGGCTTCCGGCTCCGTGCACCCGTTGTTACCTGCAATTACGTCGCGAGGTTTAGGATATTGATATCGAAGGCTTCATAACAAATAAGCGTGCAAATATGCTATTTTAGTTCCCTTCATAAATCGATAGTTCATTGCATTTCTTCATTGCACAAAAATAAGTATAAGAAGAGGGCTTAATGCTAAACGCATTTCTTTTGTCTTTTTTCTTGCATTATTAGTCATCCAGCAGGGATAGGCAAAATATTGGAGCATGCTTCTTGGAATACGTGATCGTCCGACATACGATATACGTGATAGAGCTAGAAATATAGTGTAGTTCTTGACAAAAAGACAACCCACTTCTCAGCATCATACAAGAATAAAGACTACTCACTTCTCGGCATCATACAAGAATAAAGACTACTCACTTCTCGGCATCATACAAGAATGAAACTACTCACTTCTCGGCATCATACAAGAATGAAACTACTCACTTCTCAGCATCATACTAGAATGAAGACTACTTACTTCTCGGCATCATACAAGAATGAAGACTACTCACTTCTCAGCATCATACAAAAATGAAGACTACTCACTTCTCGGCATCATACAAGAATGAAGACTACTCACTTCTCGGCATCATACAAGAATGAAGACTACTCACTTCTCTGCATCATACTAGAATGAAGACTACTTACTTCTCGGCATCATACAAGAATGAAGACTACTCACTTCTCGGCATCATACAAGAATGAAGACTACTCACTTCTCGGCATCATACAAGAATGACGACTACTCACTTCTCTGCATCATACAAGAATGAAACTACTCACTTCTCGGCATCATACAAGAATGAAACTACTCACTTCTCGGCATCATACAAGAATGACGACTACTCACTTCTCTGCATCATACAAGAATGAAACTACTCATTTCTCTGCATCATACAAGAATGAAACTACTCACTTCTCGGCATCATACAAGAATGAAGACTACTCACTTCTCAGCATCATACAAGAATAAAGACTACTCACTTCTCGGCATCATACAAGAATGAAACTACTCATTTCTCTGCATCATACAAGAATGAAACTACTCACTTCTCGGCATCATACAAGAATGAAGACTACTCACTTCTCTGCATCATACAAGAATGAAGACTACTCACTTCTCAGCATCATACAAGAATAAAGACTACTCACTTCTCGGCATCATACAAGAATGAAACTACTCACTTCTCGGCATCATACAAGAATGAAACTACTCACTTCTCAGCATCATACAAGAATGAAGACTACTCACTTCTCAGCATCATACAAGAATGAAGACTACTCACTTCTCGGCATCATACAAGAATGAAGACTACTCACTTCTCAGCATCATACAAGAATGAAGACTACTCACTTCTCGGCATCATACAAGAATGAAACTACTCACTTCTCGGCATCATACAAGAATGAAACTACTCACTTCTCGGCATCATACAAGAATGAAACTACTCACTTCTCGGCATCATACAAGAATGAAACTACTCACTTCTCAGCATCATACTAGAATGAAGACTACTTACTTCTCGGCATCATACAAGAATGAAGACTACTCACTTCTCGGCATCATACAAGAATGACGACTACTCACTTCTCTGCATCATACAAGAATGAAACTACTCACTTCTCGGCATCATACAAGAATGAAACTACTCACTTCTCGGCATCATACAAGAATGACGACTACTCACTTCTCTGCATCATACAAGAATGAAACTACTCATTTCTCTGCATCATACAAGAATGAAACTACTCACTTCTCGGCATCATACAAGAATGAAGACTACTCACTTCTCTGCATCATACAAGAATGAAGACTACTCACTTCTCAGCATCATACAAGAATAAAGACTACTCACTTCTCGGCATCATACAAGAATGAAACTACTCACTTCTCGGCATCATACAAGAATGAAACTACTCACTTCTCAGCATCATACTAGAATGAAGACTACTTACTTCTCGGCATCATACAAGAATGAAGACTACTCACTTCTCAGCATCATACAAGAATGAAGACTACTCACTTCTCGGCATCATACAAGAATGAAGACTACTCACTTCTCAGCATCATACAAGAATGAAGACTACTCACTTCTCGGCATCATACAAGAATGAAGACTACTCACTTCTCAGCATCATACAAGAATGAAGACTACTCACTTCTCAGCATCATACAAGAATGAAGACTACTCACTTCTCAGCATCATACAAGAATGAAGACTACTCACTTCTCGGCATCATACAAGAATGAAGACTACTCACTTCTCAGCATCATACAAGAATGAAGACTACTCACTTCTCGGCATCATACAAGAATGAAACTACTCACTTCTCGGCATCATACAAGAATGAAACTACTCACTTCTCGGCATCATACAAGAATGAAACTACTCACTTCTCGGCATCATACAAGAATGAAACTACTCACTTCTCAGCATCATACTAGAATGAAGACTACTTACTTCTCGGCATCATACAAGAATGAAGACTACTCACTTCTCGGCATCATACAAGAATGACGACTACTCACTTCTCTGCATCATACAAGAATGAAACTACTCACTTCTCGGCATCATACAAGAATGAAACTACTCACTTCTCGGCATCATACAAGAATGACGACTACTCACTTCTCTGCATCATACAAGAATGAAACTACTCATTTCTCTGCATCATACAAGAATGAAACTACTCACTTCTCGGCATCATACAAGAATGAAGACTACTCACTTCTCTGCATCATACAAGAATGAAGACTACTCACTTCTCAGCATCATACAAGAATAAAGACTACTCACTTCTCGGCATCATACAAGAATGAAACTACTCACTTCTCGGCATCATACAAGAATGAAACTACTCACTTCTCAGCATCATACTAGAATGAAGACTACTTACTTCTCGGCATCATACAAGAATGAAGACTACTCACTTCTCAGCATCATACAAGAATGAAGACTACTTACTTCTCGGCATCATACAAGAATGAAGACTACTCACTTCTCGGCATCATACAAGAATGAAACTACTCACTTCTCGGCATCATACAAGAATGAAACTACTCACTTCTCGGCATCATACAAGAATGAAACTACTCACTTCACGGCATCATACAAGAATGAAACTACTCACTTCTCGGCATCATACAAGAATGAAACTACTCACTTCTCGGCATCATACAAGAATGAAGACTACTCACTTCTCGGCATCATACAAGAATGAAGACTACTCACTTCTCGGCATCATACAAGAATGAAGACTACTCACTTCTCGGCATCATACAAGAATGAAACTACTCACTTCTCGGCATCATACTAGAATGAAGACTACTTACTTCTCGGCATCATACAAGAATGAAGACTACTCACTTCTCGGCATCATACAAGAATGAAGACTACTCACTTCTCGGCATCATACAAGAATGAAACTACTCACTTCTCAGCATCATACTAGAATGAAGACTACTTACTTCTCGGCATCATACAAGAATGAAGACTACTCACTTCTCGGCATCATACAAGAATGAAACTACTCACTTCTCGGCATCATACAAGAATGAAACTACTCACTTCTCAGCATCATACTAGAATGAAGACTACTTACTTCTCGGCATCATACAAGAATGAAGACTACTCACTTCTCAGCATCATACAAAAATGAAGACTACTCACTTCTCGGCATCATACAAGAATGAAGACTACTCACTTCTCAGCATCATACAAGAATGAAGACTACTCACTTCTCGGCATCATACAAGAATGAAACTACTCACTTCTCGGCATCATACAAGAATGAAACTACTCACTTCTCGGCATCATACAAGAATGAAACTACTCACTTCTCGGCATCATACAAGAATGAAACTACTCACTTCTCGGCATCATACAAGAATGAAGACTACTCACTTCTCGGCATCATACAAGAATGAAGACTACTCACTTCTCGGCATCATACAAGAATGAAACTACTCACTTCTCAGCATCATACTAGAATGAAGACTACTTACTTCTCGGCATCATACAAGAATGAAGACTACTCACTTCTCGGCATCATACAAGAATGAAACTACTCACTTCTCAGCATCATACTAGAATGAAGACTACTTACTTCTCGGCATCATACAAGAATGAAGACTACTCACTTCTCGGCATCATACAAGAATGAAACTACTCACTTCTCGGCATCATACAAGAATGAAACTACTCACTTCTCAGCATCATACTAGAATGAAGACTACTTACTTCTCGGCATCATACAAGAATGAAGACTACTCACTTCTCAGCATCATACAAAAATGAAGACTACTCACTTCTCGGCATCATACAAGAATGAAACTACTCACTTCTCGGCATCATACAAGAATGAAACTACTCACTTCTCGGCATCATACAAGAATGACGACTACTCACTTCTCTGCATCATACAAGAATGAAACTACTCATTTCTCTGCATCATACAAGAATGAATCTACTCACTTCTCGGCATCATACAAGAATGAAGACTACTCACTTCTCTGCATCATACAAGAATGAAGACTACTCACTTCTCAGCATCATACAAGAATAAAGACTACTCACTTCTCGGCATCATACAAGAATGAAACTACTCACTTCTCGGCATCATACAAGAATGAAACTACTCACTTCTCAGCATCATACTAGAATGAAGACTACTTACTTCTCGGCATCATACAAGAATGAAGACTACTCACTTCTCAGCATCATACAAGAATGAAGACTACTCACTTCTCGGCATCATACAAGAATGAAGACTACTCACTTCTCAGCATCATACAAGAATGAAGACTACTCACTTCTCAGCATCATACAAGAATGAAGACTACTCACTTCTCAGCATCATACAAGAATGAAGACTACTCACTTCTCGGCATCATACAAGAATGAAGACTACTCACTTCTCAGCATCATACAAGAATGAAGACTACTCACTTCTCGGCATCATACAAGAATGAAACTACTCACTTCTCGGCATCATACAAGAATGAAACTACTCACTTCTCGGCATCATACAAGAATGAAACTACTCACTTCTCGGCATCATACAAGAATGAAACTACTCACTTCTCAGCATCATACTAGAATGAAGACTACTTACTTCTCGGCATCATACAAGAATGAAGACTACTCACTTCTCGGCATCATACAAGAATGACGACTACTCACTTCTCTGCATCATACAAGAATGTAACTACTCACTTCTCGGCATCATACAAGAATGAAACTACTCACTTCTCGGCATCATACAAGAATGACGACTACTCACTTCTCTGCATCATACAAGAATGAAACTACTCATTTCTCTGCATCATACAAGAATGAAACTACTCACTTCTCGGCATCATACAAGAATGAAGACTACTCACTTCTCTGCATCATACAAGAATGAAGACTACTCACTTCTCAGCATCATACAAGAATAAAGACTACTCACTTCTCGGCATCATACAAGAATGAAACTACTCACTTCTCGGCATCATACAAGAATGAAACTACTCACTTCTCAGCATCATACTAGAATGAAGACTACTTACTTCTCGGCATCATACAAGAATGAAGACTACTCACTTCTCAGCATCATACAAGAATGAAGACTACTCACTTCTCGGCATCATACAAGAATGAAGACTACTCACTTCTCAGCATCATACAAGAATGAAGACTACTCACTTCTCAGCATCATACAAGAATGAAGACTACTCACTTCTCAGCATCATACAAGAATGAAGACTACTCACTTCTCGGCATCATACAAGAATGAAGACTACTCACTTCTCAGCATCATACAAGAATGAAGACTACTCACTTCTCGGCATCATACAAGAATGAAACTACTCACTTCTCGGCATCATACAAGAATGAAACTACTCACTTCTCGGCATCATACAAGAATGAAACTACTCACTTCTCGGCATCATACAAGAATGAAACTACTCACTTCTCGGCATCATACAAGAATGAAACTACTCACTTCTCGGCATCATACAAGAATGAAGACTACTCACTTCTCGGCATCATACAAGAATGAAGACTACTCACTTCTCGGCATCATACAAGAATGAAGACTACTCACTTCTCAGCATCATACAAGAATGAAGACTACTCACTTCTCGGCATCATACAAGAATGAAACTACTCACTTCTCGGCATCATACAAGAATGAAACTACTCACTTCTCAGCATCATACTAGAATGAAGACTACTTACTTCTCGGCATCATACAAGAATGAAGACTACTCACTTCTCGGCATCATACAAGAATGAAGACTACTCACTTCTCGGCATCATACAAGAATGAAACTACTCACTTCTCAGCATCATACAAGAATGAAGACTACTCACTTCTCGGCATCATACAAGAATGAAGACTACTCACTTCTCGGCATCATACAAGAATGAAACTACTCACTTCTCAGCATCATACTAGAATGAAGACTACTTACTTCTCGGCATCATACAAGAATGAAGACTACTCACTTCTCAGCATCATACAAGAATGAAGACTACTCACTTCTCGGCATCATACAAGAATGAAACTACTCACTTCTCGGCATCATACAAGAATGAAACTACTCACTTCTCGGCATCATACAAGAATGAAACTACTCACTTCTCGGCATCATACAAGTATGAAACTACTCACTTCTCGGCATCATACAAGAATGAAACTACTCACTTCTCGGCATCATACAAGAATGAAGACTACTCACTTCTCGGCATCATACAAGAATGAAGACTACTCACTTCTCGGCATCATACAAGAATGAAACTACTCACTTCTCTGCATCATACAAGAATGAAGACCACTCATTTCTCGGCATCATATAAGAATGTATAATGATAGCATCAATAAATAATCATATCATAATGAAGACTGAGTAGTCTTCTCTGAGTAGTCTCACTAATTCTCGGCATCATACAAGAATGAAGCCTACCCACTTCTCGACATCATACAAAAATGAAGACCACTCATTTCTCGGCATCATATAAGAATGTATAATGATAGCATCAATAAATAATCATATCATAATGAAGACTGAGTAGTCTCACTAATTCTCGGCGTCATAAAAGAATGAAGACTACTCACTTGTCGGCATCATACAAAAATGAAGATTACTCACTTCTCGGCATCATACAAGAAAGAAATTACTCACTTCTCGGCATCATACAAGAATGAAACTACTCACTTCTCGGCATCATACAAGAATGAAACTACTCACTTCTCGGCATCATACAAGAATGAAACTACTCACTTCTCGGCATCATACAAGAATGAAACTACTCACTTCTCGGCATCATACAAGAATGAAGACTACTCACTAATTCTCAGCGTCATACAAGAATGAAGACTACTCACTTCTCGGCATCATACAAGAATGAAACTACTCACTTCTCGGCATCATACAAGAATGAAACTACTCACTTCTCAGCATCATACTAGAATGAAGACTACTTACTTCTCGGCATCATACAAGAATGAAGACTACTCACTTCTCGGCATCATACAAGAATGAAGACTACTCACTTCTCGGCATCATACAAGAATGAAACTACTCACTTCTCAGCATCATACTAGAATGAAGACTACTTACTTCTCGGCATCATACAAGAATGAAGACTACTCACTTCTCAGCATCATACAAGAATGAAGACTACTCACTTCTCGGCATCATACAAGAATGAAACTACTCACTTCTCGGCATCATACAAGAATGAAACTACTCACTTCTCGGCATCATACAAGAATGAAACTACTCACTTCTCGGCATTATACAAGAATGAAACTACTCACTTCTCGGCATCATACAAGAATGAAACTACTCACTTCTCGGCATCATACAAGAATGAAGACTACTCACTTCTCGGCATCATACAAGAATGAAGACTACTCACTTCTCGGCATCATACAAGAATGATACTACTCACTTCTCTGCATCATACAAGAATGAAGACCACTCATTTCTCGGCATCATATAAGAATGTATAATGATAGCATCAATAAATAATCATATCATAATGAAGACTGAGTAGTCTTCTCTGAGTAGTCTCACTAATTCTCGGCATCATACAAGAATGAAGCCTACCCACTTCTCGACATCATACAAGAATGAAGACCACTCATTTCTCGGCATCATATAAGAATGTATAATGATAGCATCAATAAATAATCATATCATAATGAAGACTGAGTAGTCTCACTAATTCTCGGCGTCATAAAAGAATGAAGACTACTCACTTGTCGGCATCATACAAAAATGAAGATTACTCACTTCTCGGCATCATACAAGAAAGAAACTACTCACTTCTCGGCATCATACAAGAATGAAACTACTCACTTCTCGGCATCATACAAGAATGAAACTACTCACTTCTCGGCATCATACAAGAATGAAACTACTCACTTCTCGGCATCATACAAGAAAGAAACTACTCACTTCTCGGCATCATACAAGAATGAAACTACTCACTTCTCGGCATCATACAAGAATGAAACTACTCACTTCTCGGCATCATACAAGAATGAAACTACTCACTTCTCGGCATCATACAAGAATGAAACTACTCACTTCTCGGCATCATACAAGAATGAAGACTACTCACTAATTCTCAGCGTCATAAAAGAATGAAGACTACTCACTTCTCGGCATCATAACAGAATGCGGGAAGTCCAACAACAGCTGCACGACGGCGGTGTGTCCGCCCTTAGCCGCCTCAATAAGCGTGGTGGAATTATCTCGCAGCTTGCGGAAGGGGTCCGCGTCGCAGGCCAGCAGGAACTTGACCACGTCCACGTGTCCCCCCGCACACGCTAGCGAGAGGGGGGTGTGGTCGCCGTTCGCCGTCATGCGGTTCACGTCTGCACCCTGGAAATGTATTGGTGATTGATTATAAGCTCTTTGTTTGTTTCATTTGTAGACTAACTAGCTGGGCCCTGCGCCTTCGCCCGCGTTACAAAAGTATCCTAAAAGAAGCCTAATCCATAGTACTGGCTAAATCTTACACGTTACATGATTTCAGCTAAATCGGTCCAGCCGTTTGACCCTGAAGATGTCCCAAACAAACAAACTGACTTTCTCATTTATAATGTTGGCGTTGATATTGCTAAAACGGTAAGAATATGTTACGTTACGCCTTTATCGGGCTAGGGAGGTATAGGAGATAAATTGATGGGCGCCTTAGTTGCAGATCTATTGGAAGATCCAATATGGCCCAAATATACAATTTTCAGGCAGATGGGGCATTAAATAATATTACTGTGTTCTGTCACTATTGAAAAGATTTTCCACATATATCCATCCTGCACTACACTCTTTCAGGAGACTCGTGCTCTGAAACCACGTCATCAAAGCAAAATATCACCCACGCGTATCACATACATATAGCCGAATTAAAAAGACACCCAGAATGTTTAAGTTATCACATACCTTCCCCACTAAGAACTGCACGGTGCACACGTGTCCAGCCCGACAAGCCTTCATGAGCGGTGTCCGACCACCTTCAGACTCGTGTTCCAACGCAGCACCGGCTCGCAGCAGAAGGTCACCCACGTCCGTATGACCGTTCTCACACGCGTACGTGAGCGCCGTGTCTCCCGTCTGAGTCTGAGCGTGCACGTCTGCTCCCGCGTTGATCAGGTACCTGTTAGTGTAGTTAGATGTATGAGTACACATCTGATATAGTTTCAATAAAGTTAGCAACGAATACCGTCTCATACTTCTAGGGATTGGGTTTGTCTGAACGTCCTGTACCCTTAGTACAAGTTTTCATCGTATAGTGCCCCGGAGACTATCATTCGAAATTGTCAATGGGCTTAAATCAATATTTCCATCATTTGAACAATTGCCTCTGTAGAGTAGACGATAATTTGGTCCACGGAGAATAGACTTGGTCCATCAATGACGTGAAAATTGACAATTGCGAATTTTGACAGATTTCACATAGTCATAGACATATTATAAAAGGATGAAGGATGGTGCACTGCAGATGTTTTGACAAATTCAATTTAATTCGTATGCTTTAACAATAAGGTTGTAATTGCTTTGTAGAACAAAATGGCCCAATTGAGAGACATCAGGGTGGGAGTGTGTCCTTGTCTAACAACCTGCTAAAAGTCCTACATATGTTCTACAGTACATGTATGGTATATATATATAAGTTGTCCACACAAAAGAAAGGGACGGGAAGAAACTCCGTTCAAGGTCAGTCTCATGGGGGCTGGTGTACGCGATCAAGTTTAATATGTAGCAGGTCTGTGCACATAGTTTTCGACTTGTTCTGGCTCCCTGATTGGTCTAAATTTAGTGAAGTGTAAAAACTACTAGAGCCTCTTCATACAAAATTTGTATATATGTATGATATAAGATATCGAGTTTGGTATGAAAACTCGTACAAATGGGTACAGTGGATGTTGAGAAAAGAATTTCGTATATTGGATAATCAATGACTGGTGTATCTACCCGAGCCTTCTTCACGACAAGACATCGTACTGAACTGTTTGTAAATGTAGAAGATGGTTTAGATACTTTAGATATTGGAAACAGGAGGACCATGACGAGTCGAAATAGGCTTAAGTTTGTAAAGTATAGACCAGCTGAGAAGATAGGGTGTCACTCGAGGAACCCCCCGCAGTCAACACTAGTCTCTAGAAACTTATGAGACACCTTGACAGAGCAACTCACCGGACCAGCTCTAGATGTCCTTCCTGCGAGGCTTCCATAAGCGGCGTGGAGGCTCCCAGCTCAGCATCAGCACCCGCCTTGATGAGGAAGTCTGCCACCTCGAGGAAGCCCCCGCAGCAAGCTAGCGTAAGCGCCGTCTCCTGCGTCTCGTCAGTTTGCGCGTTGATTTGCGCACCCTGACCGAGTAGTAAGGCTACCATTTCTTCGTGACCTGCAATCAATATGTTTTTATTATGAATATTTGAGGCAGAAATGCTGGGGGACTAGACTTCTATGCCTCAATACCTAGAATAAGGCCAGTACACCATCAAAGTCGAGAGGAGAATTTGACAGTGAGGTGAATGAATAATGTGGGTAACGGGTGACCATCGCACAAAATCCGTGTAATCTAAGCGACTTGATCATTGTATGCAAAGAGCGGATAGACTGAGCTCACTGATATTCACTTAGAAAGACATGACATGATTCAACAATTCCAGCACCATAAGTAATTTCGATTGGAACCAAATGAAAGTCCATTCACTTTGACTGCGGCACTTTTTTGCATATTTTTTTAATTATTTTTTCGTGTGGCATCAAATCAAAACTAAAATCCAACAGCAGAAGGTTACACGCACCCCTTGTGAAAAAATTAATTTAAAAAAAAAATGTATTATATTTATTCTTTAATTTTACTTCCGATACCAAAATATCAAAAAACGCACGGTGTGTGTTTTCAGCAGCGAACGTGTTAAGTATGTACGATAAAGATACATACCCTCTCTGGCGGCCTCCATGAGCGGCGTATACCCCTCGTCGTTGACCTCCTCGATGTTGGCCCCCCGCTCCAGTAACAACATGGCGAGGTCCACGTGGCCCCCGCACGCCGCTAACGTTAGAGGTGACTCGAAGCTGTCCGTCGGCATGTTCACCTGCGAAACCAATACATTATACATCATCAGGTGACTTTTAGTACCATACATTGATGATTTGATGACAAATAATGTTACAAATAAAACCAAAAATCATGGAACTGAAATCATATAAATTCATTCATTCATTGTTGATAGTATCTGGGGGCTTATGGTTGAGTTTGACAGTTGATTATTGAATGAACGAAATGACGAGGACGCGGCTATGTAGGCTGTATAGCTCCATTTCTGTTACGTACGTTCATTTCAATCCCTATCAAATTATGTAAATATCAAGCATATGGTGGCTGCTTGTATTTAATCGCAGCCCGCTGCCAAACAGATCATGTACGTATTTTTTTACCAGCTAAATGCATGTCGGTATATAATCTGATAACTTTAGGCTTACACTTTATGATTATAAATAATTGAAAATAAGCTTAGCCAGTTTGACCTAGGCCGAACAGCAGCAGTCCACAAAACTCCTTTTAGTTTTTTTTTTCAGAACTGATCAAACAGCAGCCGAGCAACTACTTATACATATACTTTCCCTTATCCAACTCTGTAAGAGTTTAATGTAATGTCTAGTGCTGCTATAAAACAAAACTGGATCAGATTCCAATAAACTTAGGGTGTTCCGGCAGGCCACAGCCCTTGAGAGTCAAGAGTATTTAAGGCCTAGCATGTACACCATCTTCGACCACATCATCGCTTACCACCAGGCAAGATAGTGGTCAAACACTAGCCTTTAAGAATTAAAAAAAAGCTCATGTAAGAAACTCACCTGCGCCCCAGAGTCCAACAGCAACCTTGCGACTTCGACATGACCGTCCATGCTCGCTTCCATTAAGGCAGTATGCATTTCATCGGTCTTGTGTTCCCGGTCTGCCCCCGCCGCTAGAAGGAACCGGACCATGTCCAGATGTCCCTTATAACAGGCGAGGGTCAGGGCTGACTCCTTGAACTCGTTGGAATGGGTGTTGATGCCTGCTCCATGTTCCAGAAGGATTTTGGCGACGCCCACGTGACCTGCTGACGCGGCCTGTTAAAGGGAATAAAGAAGGTTAAGAGTAAGTAGGTAAGGTTACATCGATGCCCTGGAGCATTGAACCTGACAGAATTGCAGAGCTTTACAGTGCTATAACTCTTGGTGTACGTGAACGAAGACAGATATCAGCTAGTAAATTATTAAAAGTGAATAGAAATATGAAAAAAAAACTTTACCTCCATAAGCGGCGTATGTCCATTCTCATTATGGTCTTCCACATTAGCACCGTTCTCCAACAAAGCTCGCACACACTCTTCGTGTCCACCGGCACACGCATACATGAGGGGGGTGTTTCCAGAGCCCGAGACAGCGTTGACGTCGGCACCGTGAGCTACCAGCAGCCGGACGATGTCCACGTGGCCCGCTGATGCTGCTTCCATTAGAGGGGTGCAGTCGCCCTGGGGAAGGAAGGTTTTGTTGGTTGGATCTTTTGGGTACTTTGACACTGGTTTGTTTGATTCAGATTTGTACAAGCCTTGAACTGTCTGAGAAGATTGTGAACTCATCTAATACTATAAGAATCTTTGTCCTGACATACTGACTGACTCACTGACTCACTGACAGACAACGCACAGCCTAAACCGCTGGTCGTAGAGACTTGAAATTTGGAGGGTATATTTGTCTTAGTACGTAAGGGTGTACTAAGAAAGGATTTTCCAAAATTCACCCCGTAAGGGGATGAAATGGGGGTTCAAAGTTTGTATGGAGAAACAAGATTAGATCGTCTTTTCTATCCGAAACTTCACATAAGTGCTTCAGTAAAAAAATAAGTAAAGACGTGTTTCAGGTTTTTTTGGAATTCCACCCCTAAGAGGGTGAAATGGGGTAATAAAGTGTAAAATCAATATTGTTTCGGATTGCGCTGAAATTTGGCATGCAAATAGTTATTACGACGTTAGTTCCCACTGAGAAAGGATTTTCCAAAATTAACCCTCGAAGGGGATGAAACGGGGGTTCAAAGTTTGTATGGAGAAACAAGATTAGATAGTCTTTTCTATCTGAAACTCCACACAAGTGCTTCCGTAAAAAAATAAGTAAACACGAGTTTCAGGTTTTTTTTAAATTCCACCCCTAAGAGGGTGAAATTGGGTAATAAATTGTGAAAATCAATATTGTTTCGGATTGCGCTGGAATTTGGCATGCAGATAGTTATTACGACGTTAGTTCCCTCTGAGAAAGGATTTTCCAAAATTAACCCTCGAAGGGGATGAAACGGGGGTTCAAAGTTTGTATGGAGAAACAAGATTAGATAGTCTTTTCTATCCGAAACTCCACACAAGTGCTTCAGTAAAAAATTAAGTAAACACGAGTTTCAGGTTTTTTTGAAATTCCACACCTGAGAGGGTGAAATGGGGTAATAAAGTGTGAAAATCTATATTATTTCGGATTGCGCTGAAATTTGGCACGCAGATAGTTATTAAGACGTTAGTTCCTTCTGAGAAAGGATTTTCCAAATTAACCCTCGCAGGGGATGAAACGGGGGTTCAAAGTTTGTATGGAGAAACAAGATTAGATAGTCTTTTCTATCCGAAACTCCACACAAGTGCTTCAGTAAAAAAATAAGTAAATACGTGTTTCAGGTTTTTTTGAAATTCCATCCTTAAGAGGGTGAAATGGGGTAATAAAGTGTAAAATCAATATTGTTTCGGATTACGCTGAAATTTGGCATGCAGATAGTTATTACGACGTTAATTCCCTCTAAGAAAGGATTTTCCAAAATTAACCCTCTAAGGGGATGAAACGGGGGTTCAAAGTTTATATGGAGAAACAAGATTAGATAGTCTTTTCTATCCGAAACTTCACACAAGTGCTTCAGTACAAAAATAAGTAAACACGTGTTTCAGGTTTTTTTGTAATTCCACCCCTAAGAGGGTGAAATGGGGTAATAAAGTGTAAAAATCAATATTGTTTCGGATTGCGCTGAAATTTGGCATGCAGATAGTTATTAATTACGACGTTAGTTCCCTCTGAGAAAGGTTTTCCAAAATTCATCCCTGAAGAGGATGAAACGAGGGTTCAAAGTTTGTATGGAGAAACAAGAATTGATTGTCTCTTATATTCGAAACTTTACACAAGTAGTTTAGTAAATAAATGAGTAAATACGTGTTTCAGGCTTTTTGAAATTCTATTCCTAAAAGGGTGAAGTGGAGTAACAATGTCTGAAATCAATATTGTTTCGGATTGCGCTGATATTTTGCATCCAGATAGAAATTTTGACGTAGGTATCCGCTGAGAAAGGATTTTTCAAAATTCACTCTTCAAGGGATGAAGCGGGGTTTCAAATTTTGGATAGTCATTTTATTCGACATTTCACACAAGTACTTCTGTAAATAAATAAGTAAATACGAGTTTCAGAGTTTTTCAAAATGCCACCCTAAAAGAGTGAACTGGGGTAAAAAAGTCTGAAAATCAATATAGTTTCGGATTGCGCTTTATTGGGTTTTTCGGGTTTTAAAAATATGAATCCTGATTTGTCTTAGTCACGCGATAACATGAAAACAGGTGAACCAATTTGGCTAATTTTTATTTGATGTCTTTAATGATAGAATCGTTTTTACAAAAGAAAAGTTTTAAGTAAATAAAAGGAGTTTTTAACGCGGGCGTAGCCGCGGGGGACTTCTAGTCTAATACTATAAGAATCTTTGTCCTGACATACTGACTCACTGACAGACAACGCACAGCCTAAACCGCTGGTCGTAGAGACTTGAAATTTGGAGGGTATATTTATCTTAGTACGTAGGGGTGTACTAAGAAAGGATTTTTCAAAATTCACCCCTTAAGGGGATGAAATGGGGGTTCAAAGTTTGTATGGAGAAACAAGATTAGATAGTCTTTTCTATCCGAAACTTCACACAAGTGCTTCAATAAAAAAATAAGTAAATACGTGTTTCAGGTTTTTTGAAATTCCTCCCCTAAGAGGGTGAAATGGGGTAACAAAGTGAGAAAATCAATATTTTTTCGGATTGCGTTAAAACTTGGCATGCAGATAATGATTACAACGTTAGTTACCTTTGTAAAAGGCTTTTTCAAATTTCTCCCCTGAAGGGGATGAAACGGGGGTTCAAAGTTTCTATGGAGAAACATTATTAGATAGTCTTTTCTATTCGAAACTTCACACAAGTGCTTCAGGACATAAATAAGTAAATAAATGTTTTAGGTTTTTTCAAAATTCCACCCCTAAGAGGGTGAAATGGGGTAACAAAGTGTGAAAATCAATATTTTTTCGGATTGCGCTGAAATTTGGCATGCAGATAGTTATTACGACGATAGTTCCCTATGAGAAAGGATTTTCCGAAATTCAATCTTGAAGGGGATGAAACGGGGGTTCAAAGTTTGTATTAAAAAACAAGATTAGATAGTATTTTCTATTCGAAACTTTATACAAGTGCGGATTGCGCTGAAATTTGGCATGCAGATAGTTATTACGACGTTAGTTCCCTCTGAGAAAGGATTTTCCAAAATTCACCTCTGAAGGGGATGAACCGGGGTTCAAAGTTTGTATGGAAAAACAAGATTAGATAGTCTTTTCTATTCAAAACTTCATACAAGTGCTTCAGTAAAAAAATAAGTAAATACGTATTTCATGTTTTTTTTTAAATTCCACCCCTAAGAGGGTGAAATGGGGTAACAAAGTGTGAAAATCAATATTGTTTCGGATTGCGCTGAAATTCGGCATGCAGATAGTTATTACGACGTTAGTTCCCTTTGAGAATGGATTTTCCAAAATTCACCCCTGAAGGGGTTGAAACGGGGGTTCAAAGTTTGTATGGAAAAACAAGATAAGATAGTATTTTCTATTCAAAACTTCATGCAAGTGCTGCAGTAAAAAAATAAGTAAATACGTGTTTCAGGTTTTTTGAAATTGCCCCCCTAAGAGGGTGCAATGGGGTAACAAAGTGTGAAAATCAATATTGTTTCGGATTGCGCTGAAATTTGGCATGCAGATTGTTATTTTGAGTTAGGTATCCGCTAAGAAAGAATTTTTCATAATACACTCTTTAAGTGGATGAAGCGGGGGTTCAAAGTTTGGATAGTCGTTTTATTCGACATTTAACACAAGTACTTCTGTTAATAAATAAGTAAATACGAGTTTTTCAACTTTCAGACTTTTTCAAAATGCCACCCTAAGAGGATAAACTGGGGTAACAAAGTCTAAAAATCAATATTTTTTCGGATTGCGCTGAAATTCAGAATGCATATAGTTATTATGACGTAGATATCTGCTCAGATATGATTTTCTGAAAATTCCTCCCGGATACGGAACGGGGATTCAAAGTTTGTATGGCGAAACAAGATGGGATAAAGTAAGTGTTGTAGGATTTTTCTAAATGGGGTAGGTAACAAAGTCTGTAAATTTAGATGTTTAGGGTTTTGTAAATATGAATCCCGAATTGCCTTAGTCACGCGATAACATGAAAACGGGTGAACCGATTTGGCTAATTCTTATTTGATGTGTTTTATGATAGAATCGTTTTTACAAAAGAAAAGTTTTAAGTAAATAAAAGAAGGTTTTAACGCGGGCGAAGCCGCGGGACACTTCTAGTTTGATATATTTACCTAGTTGAACAGAAACGTCTCAGTATTGAGTGAACACTAGTTGTAAGACTACGGGAATAAACAAAACCCGACTACAGAAAAAAAACCTATTGTGGCATAATATAGGATATTAGATTACCTCTCCTTCATCAAATTCGGATGTTGTTTGTAATATAGGTGCGATATACACTTATAGACTTCTCAAATACAATCCTTACTTCCTTTTGGCTTTGTAGTAGTTAAAAAAACTACTACTGGTAAACAAGATCCTCACCTTGATCCCACGGTCTTCAACGCTCGCATGCATCGCCAGCAGCACCTGCGCGAGTTCATAGTACCCCGCAGAACACGCCAGCGACAACAACGATTCGCCTTCCTCCGTGGTCTCGTGGACCGACCGGCCTTCAGTCAGGAGTTTCTTCACGGTGCCCACGTCTCCGTCCGAGCAAGCCTCGGCGAGGGAAGGAGCTCCGTCCGCGCCAACCGACGACGCAACGGTTGGGGTCGTACCGGTAGCAGTTGACCCGCATTGCTGGCTGAAACTAACCACAAACACCATAAAACCACCAATCTAAAATAACACTTAAATGTAAAGCCGTTAAGTACGTTTTCAGATAAGATCAAAGCTTCACAAATCACAGTCGCCGTGCCTCGATCCCGCGAGAATCGTGAGACTCGATCGCGAAAGAGGCTCGGTAACAGACTCAATTCTCGGATTTTCATCATTTGACGCATGAATAATTCAGATTGATAATGAACCGCAATGTGGGACAGGGAACGTTTGTTCGGATGCATGGAATCCAACTCGTGTGCAATGTTGTAACTGATTTTGGACCGGCATTCGATAAGCTTATCGTTTTAAAAAGAAAGGTCCTAGACTACTAAATACGTAGTATCTAGAACGCAACATACATTTCAATGCTAAATTGTTTTCCTCGAGTGGCGTGTAAACAAACACCAACCAAAACAATGATAACAGCCGCGATAGCTATTTGTACGTCGAATAAATTAAGAGTAGTAAATGAGGAACTTGAACACAAAACAAAGCAACAAACGGAAATTGGGACACATTCTAGACAATGCAGACTCTACTACGATGATACATGGAGACAAAATAGCCGAGATTGTTACTTTGTTTATGTAAAAATGTTTAGTTAAAATACCTAGAGCTGTGAGTCGATGACACACTATTTATGCTAAAGATTAGCGACAATGATACGTCTGGTTCTCATAGAATATTTACCATAGTTGCCGTTCATATTTAAATGGTCTAAAGGAGCGATAGAGATCGATAGCAAGCGGTGTTAGCAGTAAACACTAATATTACACTGTTTATTGAGGGAAAGTTGATAAAATTTTCTGACCATTGGTAACAACACAGAATTTAGCAGCGGTTACGAGATAAGACTTCTGATAAATAGCATTTGTCTCCTCGAAGCGCAAATTCTCGATTTGTGTCCGGACAACATAGAATATGGTCTCAATGTTTGCCGCCTAGACTTAACAATACTCAAATTGTCTCGTCACACTATTGTCTTTTCACCTGTTATTGTCCATTCGCTGAGGTGCAAAATATGCATATGGCATATTGATTGGACCAAAACCGTGACACTAATTTTGAAATAGTCTTGGAGCCATTCTCGTCCGAAACGTTTACCCGCGTAGTCTACTGTGTACTAACTTCTTATCTTGATGATGTCGGTGGTGCGGCGGTGGCTGGTCGCTGCGCATGCGCGTGAGGGCGGCCGCTGCCTCGTCCAGCGCACACGAAACCGATGATGTCAGTCGTCGCAGGACCTCGGGGTCGGCCAGCTGCTTGCCCTCGCCCGAGAGCTTGCCGATGCCTGGAGACAAAAGGACAGTTAGGAATTAGTTAAGTACCTATGTACGATTTTGTTGAAGTTTATAATTATAAGATAGTTTAAAAACTAAAACAACCGACTTAAATGCCCCGCGAGTCAATTTTAGTAGCAAGATTGACACGTTTATCGTCATCTCTAGAGATCAGTCGTCTCGTGACCACGATCAATGCAACTTGGTCGAAAAGTCGAGTAAATTAGATTTATGTTTTAGGCGCGATAAGTCCCGTATTTTAATATTTATAACAATGTGGTCAAATCGCGAAAGTTTAAAGTTTACAATCTCTAGAGATACTTATCAGATCTCAATGAAATTACAATGGGACCAACTCGAAAACGTACCCTACCGATTACAAAAAGAATCATTCGAATCGGTTTACAATTGACGGAGTAATCGCGTAACATACAAATTAAAAAAAACATGAAAACGAATTGAGAATCTCCTTCTTTTTGGAAGTCGGTTGAAAATAGCTAGATTAGCGGAGTAAAACAAAGTGGGCAATTGACTTCCAGTTCCGTTATCATGAAATGTATACTTTACAGTAGGTCATACGATATGTCTGTTGAGAGATGACGATCATGAGAACTTAATTTTACCGCAGGAAATATGTCATATTTAGGAAGAACGGCAGATGTGGCTAACATAAGTAGTTGTTTATAAATATATACCAATATATATGATTTATTCTTAGAACCAAGTATGCACCGCTCTTTTAGACACTGTTTGAAAAGGTACTATGAGCATAAAATATATAAAATGGTGTATGCTTGGGCGTTTCTAGGTGTAAAATTCCACAGAAACGTATGTTAAATTGGTTTTCAAGAATAGTAGAAAAGAAAATAAGAAGCTTTTAGTCATCACGTGATTTGTCATCATGGCTCTAAAAATAAATGAGAATGTTCTGAGACTACAAAATTAGACTTTTACCTCAAATATATACAACCGACTCCATTGATTTTTTTATTGAGTGGACGTTACACTTACAGTAACGTATAAATTGTTGAAACTTTCTTTTGGCCAATTTTTTAGATCTGCCTATTCGTATAAAGCTCGCATATAATGGCCAAACAATGTAGCAATAAATTGCCCTACTATTACTTCTTTCGACCTCAATCCGAAGTAGCTAGTTATCGGCCAATCACTGTCATTAGAACAATTCAGTAAAATAGAATCGAACAAGGCTGCAACCAAACCATAATATGGTGAACTTACAAAAGCTTGGTATTTGCAATTACTGAGTATAAGAGAAATTAATTACCTATTATTTATTGTAAGGAATAATAGACGCCCGCTTTTCAAATCATGCTTGCTTTCAGTTTCAATGTTTTTAATCAATAAAGACTTATGTTCCACAACTTTTCTATTTGTAGCCTAGCGTTTAGTGACAATATCCTAATCGTAGCACACCTGCCTAGAAGATACTTATTTATTCGGGACATGAAATCTCTCAGGTTGTACCGATTGGCAAACTCTGACAAGGAATTTCTTACCTTTGCAGTATGTGTGACGAATGTAGTAACAAAACGTTTGTGAGGACAGATGGAATGCCCACCGTGTACCCTGTATGATTCCTCTAGTTGTTACGTTGAAGCAAGGGGATCGCGGAATGAGCAAGGGATGTGCGGCAGATTTTCTGGTGACGGTGATAAGCTAACTTTTTGTAACAAGCCAGGCAGAACATTGAAATAATGCTCTTAACACTTGTACGTAGATGATTTACAATTGAGTGGCACACTAATGCCCGTTTGCACTAAACTTAAGAATCGCCTTAACTTATCAAAATATCACAAAATAAACGAATCCAGCTACCAAAATCTTAAAATATAGATAAATATAGGATCATTAGCCTATCTGCAAGATATATTTTGAGATTTTGATTTCCAATGTTTCTTTAATTGAGATATTTTGAAATCTTAGGCGATGCTTAAGTTTAGTGCAAACGGGAATATCGCTAACAGCGTTCACACAAGTTTTGATATTCTGTAGGCATGTCAGCTGATTGAACTTAACTCTTATTATATTTTTACTAAAATCTTATGAGATTACAATTAAAGTTGTTAGTAATAATATTAATTATTAAGGACTGAATAGCGTAACAATAGATCTTGCAATAGATGCACTAATAAAAATTAATGACAACCTCCTTGAATTACTTGCCTACTACTAACGTGTATTATAGAATTATAAATTTATAAACCTATTCGTATGGTCATTATGTCTTACATCACATGACTGGTACATAGCGAAGAACAACGTTATGTGTTCGTAGAGCTATCAAACTTCTATCGGTCATGTTTTACGGAAACAATTTGACGTTATGACAAGGCTGTGCTTTGGATGCCTCGTAAAATATAGCCTCTACACTACATGCCTAAACTAGAACGCCTTTATCAGTATTAGGGAAAGTATGCAAAGAACAAAGCTCTCAAGTCTGATATAGAATCAACGAAACCATTTAGCCTATCCTGTCCACTGCAAGACATAAGCCTCATCAATGGCACGTCGCTGAGCTCGATCTTCAACTCTTTGTTTCTAACCGCTGCCAGCCAGCTTGCGTATATCATTGCTCCGTGTAGCTGGAGGGCGTCTTAAACTACGTTCAATGATCAGACCTTAAATCGACGTGAAGAGTTTTAATTCACAGTACACACAAAAAATATAGACGAATTGTGAATTAGGTGTCATACTCGTATATATTATATATGAATACATGTTGGTGATATAAGCTAAAACTATTTTTATATAAACGAACACTATACGTTTTGCAACAGCAGCCTTAGATTATCTCAAGGCAATACCTTTAATAAAAACATGTCTGGATGGGGTCTATTAGACATTACTACACAATATGCGTACCAATCTTGACGAGTCGCATAGTGCACATTAGTATTTGAATATACTCATATATTAATAGAAAGCCTGTGTTTCCCGATAGCTACCATCTAGGGATCTTAAGTCGCGAGTGAATAGGTATCTTCTATCTCTACCACATCGTCACTTAATATCAGGTGAGATAGTGGTCGATTGCTTGCCTAACCAGCATTTAAAAAAAACACACACACAAGGCGTTGAAATGAGAATGCAAGTAGCGGAGATACAAGTTACAAGGGCCAATTGTTATTTATGATCGTACAAAACGAAAAAACCGATTTCACTTGCCGCGATAGTCAAGTTACAATTAGTCAGTATCATGTCATCAAGGGATACAAATGCATCGATTTCGAGTTTAAGATGTTTATCTCCATATCTCCGGAGATTATCAGATCTCGATAAAAATTCAATGGGACCAAACAGGAGGCATAATCTCTCAGACGAAAAAAGATTTTTTCAAATCGGTTAAGATTTGACGGAGTTCTGAGGTAACAAACATTTAAAGAAAAACAGCCGTTTGAATTTTCATTGAGAACCTCCTCGTATTTTGTAAAGTCGGCTAATAAAATTCGAAACCATTGAGTATATAAAACGAAAAAAAAAAAGACTTAAGACTAAAGAGGGAGAGTAAGAATTGAAGTAAGTGCAAATGTAATTAGTAATTATAAACTATCGAGTAGATATTGAAATTACTGTAAAAAATCTATACGTCACCAACACATGTAGTAACTGTAGTAAGGTAGGGAAAGGGTAAGAGGATAATGACTCATAGATCCATTACGCCTAATGCTAGACATTTTGCTAGACTAGACAAAGCATATTTACAAATTTGTAAGGACGAATGTTTCTCCTCGAATTTTACCTCTAACTGCCTCTAAGGTCATTGTCGTTAGGCTTAAATTACTATCGAAGAGTCATATTAGAGTTTCGAACATCGAACTAAAAACATCAGAGATGTAGAAAACTTTACAATGTCACGAAATAGTCTGCCCGCAGGAGAATGTATGCAAATTGCGTTTCTCCCGACCATCTATTGGAAAATTTTTAATAGCTTTATTTTTAATACTAACTCTTGATATTGTCCGTCAAATTTCTATCTTGTTTAAAGGAGAGTATTGAATAAAATTGAATATTCTTTTAAAACGATGGGTAGCTACGTGGTGCATGCAGTGTGTACGAGTGTGTACGGGTTAGTTTAAATTATTCCATGCAGCCAGTTTTGAAGAGGGGTCAGGGTATTCTGTCCAATCGACAACGCGCACCTATATTCACTATTTAGATTGAACTAAGCAACTAGAGGCAGTTCTATTTATAGTGCAAATTACTTAACGTCTTCTACTCTCAGGCTAGAACTATTATAATAATGCTCAAACCTGGATCCGTTCTTAGCATAAAATGATGCGATTTGATTGTTTTTTTTACGTGTGATCGCCTTGATAGTGGTAAGATACTTTTTTTGTAGCAAACCATGTGGAACATTGACCCAACCACCTGTGCAACAAGAAATGCAATCAAAATGACACCATTCCTTACTGAGAGCACAGAATAAATAATAGTACAAGTGCTGAGAGCAGAGATCGGTGCTTGATTATCAGTATAGAAAACCGGCCTCAGACATCATCGTCATTTTGTATTAGATCAGTTTGTGGACTTGTCTGTCTCACATGATACATTCAAAGGAACATCTAGCTGTTCATAAAGACGTCAGCATGTGTACAGTTCTCATGCCACCTGCCATGTGGACGGTGGTCATGGCATGCTTATCATAGATTTCATATCCATCCAAAGGTTATCTGGAAGAGATCGATTTTAGCGATAATACCGCCCATCGTACCTTTAATTTAAGTTGCAAATTTTGTTTATTTTATGTGAATTGGTGTCATAAAGAGTTATTGTATTGTAGTGATAACAATACATACTAAACAAAATTCGACTTTCCTACCATTTGCTATTAGGAAGGACGAGACCCTACAGCCAAGCTCCATCATCAAGCCAGCCTGAAGGTACCATAATATTGAACTGTCTTTAAACTTGTACAACATATGTATGCTAAATTTCAGATCAATTGAATACCAGCAACTGGTTGAGAAATGATTCGCAAATTTAGATGGACAACTTGCATACGAACGAAGCAAGATAAATAAAATCCTGTAAAAATATTCTATCTACCTACATCCAATTATTTTATGTCTAAGACCCTTGAGAAATCGAAGTATTTATTTCAATTATCGACTACCACGCACAGAACAGGCTACTTAGACGTGTATAAAAATGAGACTAAATACCAATTTTCTTTTTCTTTTTAAAAGTAACAAAGCAGATAAGTAGTAAGTGGGCAGTTCTTATAAAACAACTCAAAACAAACTAAAAATAAGATAATACCATTTCTTAACAGATATTCTATTTAAAACTAAGCCGAGCGAGGTGGATAGCCGCAAGCAATTCGAAAAAAAAGTACCCAAACAAATTGACATTTGCATTATTAAAGCACTATTAGGGTTGGTAGTCCCTTTAAAGTTACCGACGCTTTATGTCATCGCCAACAAGCTAGATCGAGAGTCCGGTTGGCGGAAAGGATAGACGGCTTAACTTCTACGCAAGAGGTTGCCCGTTCTAATCTTAGCACGGGTAATTCGTCCAAAGGTCACAGTCCACAGGTCAAGACAAAAAAAAAAATCATATCTAAAACACCGTGTCATTTAGGACTTCGGGTCTACCGGGGAAAACTTGCCAATGACCCTCCCAACTCCCCAAAAAATTTGTCGGTCCATCCACCAAACAGCCTGTATATTCGGTCCTAGTATCAATTATTTTATTAAACGTCACATCAAACGTCGAACGTGTTTAGCAGGGATCGAGCTATAGACAAGGCGTATACTTTCGTGGAATCGTTTCGATCAATAGAACGCCCTTTACTAACAACTAATTAACTTCTTATAGATGTTCCTATCATGTTACCAGCTCCTCTAAGTATAGAGATAGAGGCTCTAACCTTTCGACCTTTTTTTGAATTGTTTACATGCCCCGGGAAACAGGCGGAGGCGGAACCGTGATGGTGGGTCTTAGGACTCTTAGCAACAAGTATCAATGGCTGATTCTCGAAATAAATCAAAAGGAATAATAAAAAATAATAAAGCTTCGCTGTTACACATGATTTTCGTCAATAATAGCGAAGCATTTTATTTTTAAGGTTTGATATAAAAAGGAGGAAATGATCGTCCCTGTATAGACTCATAATCATCAGAGTATTAAGATGATAAATAAAGGGTATTTTGCGTCTACAATAAAAAGCTAGCGAATAAAATGTCGTTCGTACTTTTATTTTGATTGCGAACAAGGGCAACAAGCTTGACATAGTGGTCAACCACTAAGTGAAGCTTGTTGTTTGTCTCGCGCCTCGTATCACTGTCGTCTTCCACTTTCAGGCAATCAAATGGCATCTTAAACCGCATCGCATCCTCGCCTGGTCATCAGGTGATATTAGTGGTCACGTGTTCACATGACCCTAATTTTTGATACTAACTTGTTGTGTGTCCCAGTGTGTTTAAATGTCCTAAAACATTAAACTGGCTAACCCTGTGCAAAGTTTCAACCAAATCGGTGGAGTCGTTTCACGGTGAAGAGGTTCTCAAATCTATTATGCACACTAGATGGCGCTTTTAAAGTCCATACAAATCTGCGTTTGCTTAAACGTGCTCGAGTAAATAAATAAATCTAAAGATACTCACACAAGGCAATCAGTAACAAAAGACTTGCCAATAAGATACCTGTATATATGTTCGCAATGTTAAGTTTCCCAGATAATAAATATCGCAAAACAAAATGAAAAATAATTAAGTGACGTAACAAATCAACTATAAACTGACGCACTGAAAGTACACATAAGAAGTTTGAGATTAGCGAACGCTTGCACGTCACTAAACTAAGTGCGTCACCCTGCCACATACGCGTAGTTTGATTAGTTTCACATGCTTTGTTCCGTTGCCCTGAAAAACCTTCACTACTGAATATTTTATATGCAACGGTAGTATTTACACTACTGAGTCAGAGCTGGGGTTATGTAAGTGTTTAGGTGCATGTACGTTTATGTCCGCTTTGCAGCCTACAGCTTGATACATTTTTGTTAAGGAGTCATTAAATCGAGTAAGATAATATTTTAGGTACCTTACTTACATACATACATAAAATCACGCCCTTGCCCGTTGGGGTAGGCAGAGACTACTTCTTTCCACATGCTACGATCCTGACACACGTTTTTCGCTTCTTCCACTTTTATGACCGCCTTCATACATGCTCGCCGGTTATAGGTACTTTTGACTTGGCCTTTCTTACATCATACATACATCATAAAATAGCGTTTTGCTCTTTAATTAAATGTTAGAAGTCGAGATGTACCAAGAATTGTAATTGTAATATAATGTTTATTGGCTATATTATGATGGGTTTTCAACTTGCATAGACTTTCGAGTGTAGTCAAACAAATATTTTCTTTTCGTCTTTGCTGAAAGTAATGCAGACACTGCCGTAAAGACAAAATAAATGTAGATCAATGGTAATAGTTACATTCTAAATGTCATACAGTCCATAACGAATAAATTATTTTTCAAAAAAATAAAACCGACTTCATAACCACAAACAGGCACTCAAAATCCAATCTACTATCCAATAGACTTGGATAGTAATTTATTTTTCGCTTTTGAGTGCCTGTTTGTGGTTATAAAGTCGGTTTTATTTTTTGAAATATAATTTATTTTAACCTTTTTAGTGCAAAACAAGTTTTAATTAAATTACATGCATCTATAAAATTTCGTGTCTGGGCCGTTATACACTGACGGATATATACTTTGTGAAAATTTCAAGTAAGTGCCTATTACGGTTAAGATGATACAGGTCTGTAAAGTGGGCACATATAGACACACGGACGGACGGACAGACGGACGGACGAACGGACAACAAAGTCTCAGAAAGTGGTTTTTCTTTGGGTTCGGAACCCTAAAAAATTGACTTAAATGCCTTAAATGCCGCGCTAGTAAAATAAAAATATTCACTAGTCATAATGATGTCATCAAGGTATCAAAAGACAATGTTCAAAATGGCCCTGTGCAATAAACGTTATAAGAGTTGGCACTTCCCTACATTGTTGATACCCGAATTCTGAAAGCACCGTGTAGCCAACCTAACAACGGAAAGTATTATTTACGTAGTAACTATTATATAATCTTTGGTATTATGCTTATAAATTTTTTTTGGAGTGTTGGTTGATACAAAGTACGTTCATAATTCTGAGTTATTTAATTATGTATGCAGTGTCGCGGGACTGATATGGCCGCCATATTCGCCAAACGTCATGTCATGTCAAAAAATATTAACTAACTTTGCACCCTAACAAGACTTTGCCCGGTAGAACATTCCTGTGACGACAAATTAATTCTCCCCACCTTTGTTTCTATCTCGCTCACAGTTACCATAAGAATATCTGTCAAAATTCATTTGAATCCGTTCCCAATTGACGGAGTAATCGCGTAACATATACACAACAAAAAAAACATACAGACGAATTGAGAACCTGCTCCTTTTTTGTAAAGTCGGTTAAAAATAATACTTATTCGTTTGTCAAGGGCCTCTGTGCAAGATTTAGCTCTGTCATAGGACGACTTTAGTTCTTGGTAGCTGAGACAGGACTATTACACTGTTTTTACGAGTTGGTGATCTAATTACAGTAGGTATTAAGGCATCTCCTACAAAATAAAGCAAGACATAACAACCGCTTCGGTGTCGTTACCGATACGGCGCCGTAAAGTGTAATGTCAAATGAGATGTCCCTCATACTGGAATTCGATTCTATTTTGTTCACTTTTAAGGTCAATTCACTGTAATGTGAGTCTGTGATCAGATCTAAATGTACATGCACCTATTTAATATGTTCTTGTATTACTAAATGGAATCACCGAATGGAAAGTGTGTTTTATCTAGTGTTAGCAAGACTGACTGAGCAAATCTTAATATATTATGAACTAGTTAAACTACATACATACTGGCGTCACACCCCGGACACTCGACTAAATCTCCATACAAACTAGCGTTTTAACGACCGACACTGTGACACCGACACAGACACTACACACGTGTCGTTTTTCTACAGGCGCAATTGTGTGCGTGAAGTCTAAGGATGTCACCGTGAGAACCTACTTCATTTTGAAGTCGGTTTAGACTTGCTAGCCTTGCTAGTACTTCGCTATGGTTTCTAAAGTATATAGATAATAAAATTATTCGCATTTACTCAACGCGATACGCCATAACTAAGACACTTGTCTGCGAACGAAGACCGATACGCGTGCGTGTGAAACAGTTGCGAAAGTTTTTACAAACTAAAATCTTCTAAATATTCGATTACGTTATTTGAATAGTGTAGAGTTAGGTAGAGACATTTCATACACTTAAGTTACTTGATTTGAAAATGCGACAAAGATAAATAAATTATTAAGAAAGTTTTTATTCAATAATTAAAAAACCCATGTTTATTTACGCACGAGTATATCGTTGTTTTATATATGAAAATGAATTCTAAAATACGAATATATAGTTCGCTATACAAATATAAGTGCATTAGTATATATATTATATAGAAACTACGTAAATTTGAACCTCCTGTGTCTACCCAGTCCCACAGAAATATTCCATAATAATTATTATTAATATTTCTGTGTTTTATATTCATACATGTATGAAGTTGATGTTATTCTCCTTGTGAGGTAGTATTGTTCTATAGTCGTGCGCGTATGGCGTCCTTGCTCATGTTTGCGCCTCGACAGATCAGAATCGGTGGCGAGGTGAGGTAGCCGGGATTGGTGGGGGGAACAGAGTGTCCGTTCTATACGTAGTATTATTATCTTTTCTATGCTGGCGTAAGGAACAGCTAGTCGGTGCGACCGCTATGGTACCAAACCCAACATTAGCCCTACAACCGCTTCACTAGAGCCAAGAGATGACGATATCGTATAAAATTATTTTACATCTAGTATCAGTGGACTCCATTCCTCCTCCTCTCCATTAATTTATCTTATGAGTTAAATGTTCTCTTGGCCAGGTCCTTATATTTAATTTTAGATCAATGGGCCTATTTGAATTCTAGTGATTAATAGGTAAATTAGGTAAATTTTCGATCGAATGAATAGGTAAATAGTCTATAAATAAAAAGTACTTAATTTTTTTATCATTAGTTAATCTGATATTATGAATAAATACTCTATTAAAACTTCGCCTCGTCCGATCTTACCGAAATTAAACGTTACGTAGTATTGTAATGTTAATGTTTTCAATTTTGAGTCTCGTTATCTAGGCAAGCGTGATGCATTTTGTTAACCGAGTTCAAAAAAAGGAGGAGGTTTCTCAAGTCGACCGTATATATATATATATATATATATTATTTTATGTTTGTTCGCGGATAACTTCGTCGTTTATGAACCGATTTTGATTATTCTGTTTTTGTTGGAAAGGAGATCCCAAGAGGTCTGATAAGTATCTCCAGAGATATTGAAATAAACACCTCAAAATTGGTACTGAAAATGAATAGCGCGGCATTGAAGTCGGTTCTTTTTTAGTTTTTAAACGATATTATATCGCGTCATAACTTAAAATTAAGATAACATTAATAATAGTAGGTAGTCTCTTACCTAACATAAACGGAAGTATATCCATCTGGAGGTTTCCGCTTGACTTGCCACCAAAAACTAGCTTACCACTATGAAGGAAAAAATCTGCCTCCCATAACCCTACGGTGTTCCGGCAACACAGCTCTTGAGAGTCAGATCTACAATCTACAGCACTTATTAAAATAGCCTGCCTAGTTTACTACAATTCAGACCTTAGTTCCGAATGAAGTTTATAAAAGTTTCGTAATCCTTGATGGAACTCCAGCGCTTCAACAGTTAAAAAGGTTTAAAAGCATGAAGAACTTTTGAGGCGAGAATGACTAGCTACTCGTATGTAGGGCCGCTAACTTCGTTCGACCTATTGTAGTTGCCCTAGAAACTTGGGATACTATCAAACCCTCACGTAATAGGAATTATTTTTTTCTTTTTTTTTTTTTTTTTTATACGTTATAGGCTAGCGTTTGACCACTATCTCACCTGTTGGTAAGTGATGATGCGGTCGAAGATGGTAAGCACGCTAGGCCTAGAATGGGAACTGGCTCTCAAGGATAGCTGCCGGAACACATTAGATGTTTCGTGACAGATTTTCTAACTTGAGTGTGGTAGCTGGCCAGGCGGACACCAGATAGTGTCCTACCACCATGCGGGTGTTGTTGGTTTTTTAACGATGTTTTTCCTTCACCGGAGGGCCACTGTGAAGAGCGCACATAAATTTTTCGATGGAAAAATCCATTGGTGCACGGCGGTTTGAACTCGGTACCTCTGGCATCAAAGGCAAGCGTTCTCCCGATTGCGCCACCGGGCCCTCAAAAGATTATTGAGAGCTGACTGACCAAATATGATATCTGTTTAATTTGAAAACTGTTTTATCGAGTTTTTCTATGATATGTCAGCCTGCTAAATTCTGGCGATTATTTCAATATAGGCTATTCTTATCACAATATGACGTGACCACATTTGTACGCTTCACTTCTATGTACCTTTGGTATGAATAAATTAATGTTTTTAATCTTTGGGGGTAGGCTTTCCATACCAAATTATAATGCAGAAATATGAGTAAACGGAGCAAAAACTTGAATCTGAAACTAAAATCACATCTATTGGTCTTATACAAGTCTTTACATATGGGAAATTATATTTAACTATGGAATTTGAATATGACCTATATATAATGTGGGATTGCAGGCTCCACCGCCATACCACATTTATTTTTCTATGTCCTATTTATTGGGTTAGGCAGGGTTTCTTTTTTTATGGTAAAAGGTAACAGGACAAGCACGATGCTCGCCTGATGGTAAGCGATGAGGTCTACCTATAACAGATACAGCGGCATGCAAAATTCTGAACTGCCAGAAATTTGCATGTCACTGCACTGCGCCTGTTACCTTGGGACATAAAGATGTTGAGTCTCATATGCCCTGTAATTTCACTAGACACCTTGCCATTTTAACCGAAAAATATTCCTATTTCACGGCTGAAAATTAATTTGCATAGTGGTGGTACCGACCCAGGCGGACTAGCAGAAGTCCTACCACTACAAGAAATCCGAAGATATTACGGGATATGTTAGTTACACATATGCAGTCCACAGTTCATCCTGCTACAGCTTTTGTAATAGACGTTATCACGAGTTCACACTGGGAGAATTTAGTTGTTCAACTTCCAAGGGATGTATTATTTTAGTTTCGATAATTATGAATCAACATCCTGCACTAGGAAACCCTGTGTCACGGTCCGTGATGTATGTAAAGTCCTACGCGACTCGCAGAGGACTTTAAAAACACAATTCGTGGACACAATTACACCCAGACTCGGAACAAATTGTCCGTGGATCACACAAATAATTCTTATTTATTTCTACCTAATGGGAATCAAACCCACGACCTTTTAAAAATACCTTCGGTTTCGTAGTCAAGCTCACTAACCATTAGACCAACATTACTGGCCAGTCGAATTAAAAGTCATAGTAGGAATGATCTTAAACTGAGCCTAATTAATATTTGTTGTTTGTAAGTTTGTTTTCATCGTGTTGAAAACTGGATATCGCATATAAAATGAGCAAATGTACTACAAGGCGAAGAGTATACTTAAGATTTGTAAGAACCCGCGAAGTATAATGGCAGAGTTAATGGGTATCCCAGACGATAGTAAAAGTCTAATAAAAGCAGTAAACGTTATCCTTTCTTCCTTTGAACGTCGTTATTTTAACAATGATAGAGCTTCAGTTGTTTTCAGTTTACGCTTATTACATAAGATTTCATCTAAAATGTTTGTTAAGATTTCATGATGGAAAGAGAAGTCTAATAAAGGTCTTAAAACTAAATAATTTAAGATCGTACACTAAAACGAAATTAAAAACCAATTTGAAATTCCGCGCTAGTCATTTTCAGTACTAAGTTTGAAATGTTTATATATTCGTATCTCCATATCTCTGGAGATAAACATACGCAGGTATACACAAAAATATAAACAATACAGTCGAATTGAAAACTTCTTCTTTTTTTGTGAAGTCGGTTTATGACTGGTTACCTACCAATGCCGTTGTAAACGACCAAGCATGCTGCATGTCCCACATTACCAATGAGTTTAAACAAAATACTTAAATTCAAAATTTAAAACCACCCCCGACTGATCTAGTTATAAACTGTTCATTGAGACCATTCTGATAAGCCCAAACTCGACATCTCTGCAATAAGATGGTGAGGAGTAGAGTATTCTGCAGATTCCAGTACCCCTAGTACGAGTTTTCATACCAAACTCGATATCGTATATCGAACAAATTTTGTATGAAAAACCGTACAGCGCCTCTAGTGGTTACTACATTTCACTAAATTTAGACCAATCAGAGAGCCAGAATAAGTCGAAAACTATGGGAGATCTGTCAAAAGCGTTTACGATAAAAACTCGTACTAGGGGTACAGGCGATGTCCCAGCATCAAGTCAATGCTACCATCTTCTTACAATATCGATGAAGCACAGTTGAAGTAAGAGGATACCGAATCTCGAGTTGATCAGACTTAAGAAAGTTGATGAGTCATTAACTAGAAAAAAGCTATATCTGAAAATGGCTGAACGGATTTTCATGAATCCAAAGCTAAGAACACTCTCGATTAAAATACCTATCAAACAGAAAAAAACGAATCAAAATCGTTTCATCCGTTTTGGCGCTACGATGCCACAGACAGAGATACACACGTCAAACTTATAACAGCCCTTCTTTTTGGGTCCGGGGGTACATAAAATGAGAACGAATTACAATCGTCTAGTCTAGCTGACGAAAGTTATCGATCGTTAGTGCTACGAGCGTGCTATCTCTAGAGAATGAATGCAGTTCGCCACATGAAAAGTTCAAGGCAGATAGTTTACTTCATTAACCGACTTCAAAAAAAGGAGGAGGTTTCTCAATTCGACCGTATATATATATATATATATATATATTATGTTTGTTCGCGGATAACTTCGTCTTTTATCAACCGATTTTGATTATTCTTTTTTGTTGGAAAGGAGATATCCCAAGTGTGGTACCATGGTAATTTTATCGAGGTCTGATAAGTATCTCCAGAGATATGGAGATAAACACATCAAAATTGGTACTGAAAATTAATAGCGCGGCATTGAAGTCGGTTCTTTTTTAGTTTTTTAAACGATCTTATTTTAATATTGTTTTTGTATTTTATAGGCCAGGGTTTGACTACTATCTCGCCTGGTGGTAAGCGATGATGTGGTCGAAGATGGGAATACGCTAGGCTTAGAATACTCAAGAAGACTCTCAAGGGCTGTGAGCTGGCGGAACACCGTAAAGTTACGTCGGCAGATTATCTCCTTGATGTTGGTAAGCTATTTTTTGGCAGCAAGTATGTCCTACTTAAACACCATGAACATCTATATTATATACTCCGACTACCTGTGAAGACTGTACTGTAAACACCCGTGCTAAGATTAGAACCGGCGACCTCTCGCTTAGAAGTCAAGCCATCTAACCTTTACGCCAACGGGCGCTCGACATGTGTGATTATTTTATTGGTTGAAAAGTCTACACCTAGCGAGGAGTTAGGTCCCTTATTAATTGCGTCTATCTTCAGAGAATAATAATGAGCGAAAATCTTCAATGAACAACAAAAAAATATTGTTATTAGAAATCGGCCTTGATTTCGATAAAATGTGGTATCTTTTGTTTCTGTTAAATTACGCGTAACCACAGAATAAATAATAGTACTTGGGGCGTAACTTTAATTAAATACACACCTGACACAATAATCAGCGGCGCCGGTGTCTAGTGACAAGTTCCGGAAATTACAAACAAAATATGTCTAGTGATAAATATGGACAGACAATATACTCGATCGATAGATAACATCTAATTGCACTGCTAATGTCAATCTGGTACAACCTGACGAATATATTAATCAAATTTAAATAGCACAGAAAACAATTACGCTTTGTCATACCATACACAATGCTTCAAAGTAATTCGACGGTAATTCACGTGAATATTCACGATAATCGCGCATTAGCATACAATATTTGTACAGAAAAAAGTAATCACATCACTTTCCCACCAAAAATGTCCAAATTGCGGAATAAATTAGCGCGATTTCGTTAACCGAGAGAACGCGTTGTACGGAGACAAATTGCGATGAACACATCACTAAACATCTGGGCGGGCAACGAGGCAATGTGGCGGAGCGGCGGATTGGAATGGTAATACGAATACAGAAATGATTGGTGGGCATATGGTATCGACGAGCGTCGGCCGCCGCCTTGTGGTTATCAGTCCATGGGGCAATCCCCGTACTACCCAACCCACTAACTGGTATACTAAACTGTGGCCGTGGTGGGAGCGACGAGCGCGCCGCTACTCCGCTAGTCGCCCGAGCACGTACGGACACCACGCATCGCTGCCGGTCAATGACCGACTACGTCTACTGTTTCGGAAGCGAGATTGACACGTAATAATCATATGCTCGAACACATAAACACTTGATAACGGTCAACTATTCACCGGACTAAACAAGCTCAGAGAGATAGACGAAACACTAATATAGGTTAGGATTTACTGTTTAGGATTAATCGCTGCCAACGCTATCTTGGACCAGGCCCTGTGTCCGTGGCCGCAGAATGCCGCGTCTGCTTGTAAGTGACGTTGCACATTTAGAATATGAAAAGTTCACTCCAATACTACAAATAAATAAGGTTCAAAGTTGCTCAAAAAATCATGCTAATGCCTCTTAGTTGTATGGTATGCGTGGAGTGTTGTGAGAGTGTATAATATAACTATCTATGCATATGGATTGGGTTTCAAAGTTTCCATAATGAATCAAACCGAGGCAGATCATTATCATAAATTAATGGATGACCGTTTATGATAGCGTCGTCGAATCCGAATATATCGCGAGTGGTTCGCGAACACAAAGGGTTTTACAAAGTGTTGCTGCATATTTAGGTCTGTCGCGAAGTATTTGGCAAATAGGTCATCTGAATATACTTTCAGTGTATCGAAACCGACCGTATAATAATGTCCAAAAGAGAACCTTCCGTTTCGTGTTGTTAATCGACCGATGTCGTAATGTTGAGTCAACAAAAAACAGGTGCACTTAGATAAAAGTTATGCGAAGTGAGAAGTTACTAGTGTGGTGCCTACTGCCCATACCTACTGCTATAAGCCCAACTTGAAGTACTGACTTCCTGATCCTTGCTATTTAAGTTATCGCATCGCACTTGATAAAAGTAATGCGAATTGCGAAGTTACCAGTGCCTGTCTGCCTATACTACTGTACGGCCCGGCACATATTTGGCGCAGAGCATTTTTCAAAATCAAACTATTATCAACAGTTCTGAAGTCGAAATAATATCGATAATCAATCTATCTTGTAGTCTATCTGACGCTACAGGAAAATTAATTTTTGTCTTAATTGATTTAATTTCAAGGTAAATAATGTCGAAAAAAGTTTGACAGGTAGAAATGCTCTGCGCTGAGCTTCGCCATATGTGCGTCGGCCCTAAGCCCAACTTAAAGTGACAACTGACTTCCTGATCCTTGCCATATAAGTTATCCTTATACTTGAGGAAAATATCTTTGTCTCGTACAACAAGTTTCTGAAATGTCTATTTAAAATATTTAAAATACTAGCAGCCCGCCCCGGCTTCGCACGGGTAGAACATATATGCCTACAAAATTTGCATCAGTTTGTTGCATCGAATATAAAATATGAACATATTTAACAACCATCGTCATATTTCATCCAATTTACACAAAACCTTAACGAATTATGCACCTAAACCTTCCTCATAAATACTCTGGCTATTGGTGAAAACCGCATGATAATCCGTTCAGTAGCTATTGAGATTATTGCGAACAGACCGACAGACGCAGTGATGAACTTTGTTTTATAATACTTACGTATTGATATTGGACGGCCCTTTGGCGTAAAGGATAGTTACCCTGATTCTGACCCGACGGTCGTTGGTTCTAATCCTAGCTATATACCTACCAATGAAAGTTTTATGTGCATTCATGAATCATCTAATCTATTGGGGATCTAATGGGGATCTACAGCATAGATACAGCATAGATCTAAGTCTATAATAATATTTTCGTAGTATCTATGACCTAATCTGTGGTTTCACTGCAAATATTTTATTAATTTTGCAATGCGTGTTTGTGAAATTCGTGATATCTCCTAGAGTTTTCATTTGAATTATATACTGTAAACGACAATTTTAATCTCTAATATGTGGCCAAGCTAATTAACGTAATTATTTGGATAAGGATTAATACTATATACTTGAAAATAGCCTTGGAAGTTATGTAATATTTAAAAAAAAAACTTTAAGATTAAAATGGTTACTGTGAGTCAACCTTAAGAGATAGACATATGCTGTCGCGGACTTTTTTGTAGGTCTTATTAAGTTGTACAACTCTTGCATAGAAAATATTCTTCTATCTATTTTCAATTAAGCAGCGTTCGTAAGAAACGTGTTTTTTCGACCGTTTATTTGCCGACTTAGGTTGCAAATTAGGTCTCCAAGAATGTACCTTTAATTTAAACGGGATAATATATAGCCTATTTTCATTCCGAAAGTCCATTCTATGTATTAGTGAAAGAATTTTTTAAATCGGTTCAGTAGTTTTTGAGCTTACTCATTACAAACATACAAAAATACAAATGTTCTCTCTTTATAATATTAGTATAGATGAGTCACTGATTGATTGAGTTTACTTGGAATTAACAACGCGTTCCTTGTTTCTGGTACAGCAGTACTGCCGTGTTACTGAAAAAGGGCCCAACTAACATTTTTTGTGAAATTGAGTTATATATATATTCAGAATCAGGAAAAAAAGGCCTAACTGCCTGATTTTTTGTGGATTTATAGCTACAAAATTAACAGAGATAGTATAAGCTTAAAGGGCACAACTGCACCATTTTTTGAGTTTTATTACAAGAAAAGGGCATATTGTGAGATATGACTTTTAGTTTTACCTTTTTACTTTTATATATTTAATTGAATGGGCATAACTGACGTTCATCAAGTATAAAAGGCTCATGTGGCAATTGTGCTTATTTTTTATACCGATACTTAAGCAATTAACGTAGAAAGAAAGGTCACAACTGTTAGTTATACCTTTTCTTGTAACCCTTACACCTTAAAATGTTAAATAAAAAGGCACATTGACGTTTGTGCCTTTACCACTTAACAATCAATGAAAAGGCACAATAGAGAAAAGGTGCCTTTTCATCATAATATTTTTTTTTTTCTCAAAATTTTACATTTATCAATGTAGGCATATTTGGTTATATGTGCCTTTTAAACGTAATATTGCTCTAGTAATGTAATTTTTTATGTTAAGTTAAAAATTAATAAGGTAATTATTAATTATATACATTAAAATAAATATATAGTAATTTCTGTCGTTATATACATACTAATCATAGTCAACTTTTAACATTCACACAAGTTTGAAAATCACACTTCAAAGGTATTTTTTTTAAGAAAATTCCCAAAATATTTTAATCTCGATTTTCTCAACATTTGCAAAATGTTAATTGTGCCTTTTTAAATTGTGACGGCAGAGTAGTTCGTAAACCATGATTGCAATTTTGGTTATAAATTACGAAATGAACTAATGTGTGAAAAATTCACAACATGTATCTTTGATTAATTATTTACTATCATAGAATAATAATTGTCGTCTCATTACCACAATCAATGAAACTTGGTCGAAATGTCGAGTTAAATAAAAGTTAATGTTTTAAGCGCGATAAGTCCCGTATTTTAATATTTATAACTATGTGCTCAAATCAGTCAAAAGTCAAAGCATTAATTCAGTATATGGGCAAATTAAAAATTTGCACTTACACACGTCAAATTACATTAAATAGATCATATTCAATAATAAATATTATAGATATAACAGAAACATAACTTATTGCTTTGAATTTGCAAAAAAAAACAAAGGTATTGAGCCATTCAGCTTTCATCTAGACGTCGAACGTCACACTTAAAACACATGTTTAATTTCGCCTAATGTCATGTAAAATCGCGAAAGTTTAAAGTTTACAAATAATTAAAACAGTTTAAAAATTCTTCGACTTCACATGCCGCGCGACTCGGTTTCAGTAGCAAGTTCGAGGTTTTATCGTCATATTAGCTGTGCCCCGCGGCTTCACCCGCGTTAAAAAGTATCCTATAGCCTAATCCTTAGTACTGGCTATCCCTGTGCAAAATTTCAGCTAAATCGGTCCAACCGTTTAATCGTGAAGAAGTCCCAAATAAGCAAACTGCCTTTCGCATTTAAAATATTGGTGTTGATCTCTGGAAATAATCATCAGATTTAAATGAAACAGACGAGTTGAGAACTTCCTCCTTTTTGGAAGTAGGTTGAGAATGTTTTGTGTAAGAAAAAAATAATTATGCCTCAAGTAAGTCCCATCACTCATTAGAATTAAACGCATTTACTTTCTCTTTTCATTCATACAAATGAATATCTATAAATAATTATGATTAGGATAATATTTTGTAATCAAAACACAAGCTTAGTTATCAATGCATCAAATCGTGTTTTTTTATACCTATACGAAAATAAAATATAAAACGTGTATATAACGCATTTAATGAAAACATAAATAATATAATTTTATGTGCATTTTTGGGACCAACTGAGGATTACGAAAGTCTTTACCAGCAAATGGATATCATACGGAATCCTTCGCTATTATACATGCCGATTGCCACAGATTATCGTAGCAACTGAGCTAAAGCTATGGTTAAAAATCAGTGATTTTTAACCGACTATAAAAAAAGGACGAGGTTTCTCAATTATAAATAATAATAATAATAAATAAATAGTTTATTTTCTCTCACAAAAAGGTTACAATTACATTGTTTGAACAGTTCAGTAACATAATCGACCATCGATTCGACCGTATATACATATATTTTTTTATGTGTGTTCGCGGATAACTTCGTCATTTATGAACCGATTTTAATGGTTATGTTTTTGTTGGAAAGAAGATATCCCAAGGGTGGTACCATATTAATTTCATCAAGATCTGATAAGTATCTCCAGGAATATGGAGATAAACACCTCAGACTTGGTACTGAAAATTAAAAGCGCCACATTTGAAGTCGGTTCTTTTAGTTTTTAAACGATCTTATTAGTTAGAAATTTATCTGCTTAGGGTAGAGTTCCAACTGCTAAAGTTAATTCTACCACAGTATACAAAAGTGCCTAAAGACAAAAGTCTTTAATCAGTGCGTCCTACCTGTCATGACATAGGGATCCGAGACGTGGACACTCACGGTTCGACTGGTCCACAAATTTAAAGTCGCTCAGCGAGCTATGGAAAGAGCTATGCTCGGTGTTTCTCTGCGGGATCGAATCCGGAATGAAGTAATTCGCCAGAGAACTAAAGTTATCGACATAGCTTAGCGGATTAGCAAACTGAAGCGGCAGTGGGCTGGTCATATCAGCCGTAGGACCGATAACCGTTGGGGCAGACTGGTTCTAGAGTGGAGACCGCGAATCGGCAAACGTAGCGTAGGACGCCCTGTGACTAGGTGGAGCGACGACATTTGCAAAGCGGTGGGCAGTGACTGGAAACAAAGAGCCGAAGATTGGGCTCAGTGGCGTGTCTTGGGGGAGCCCTACGTCCAGCAGTGGACTGATACCGGCTGATAATGGTGAGTTAATTCTACAATACCCATTCATTTTCCATCGGACAACCAGACATACCGATATGTGCCATATCTACATGGTCGACATTCCATCTCACCCGCACGAATCATTTTACTTCCACATGTATCATACGAACTCCCAAAGAATGGAATTATTTGTTAGTCTTTGTGTTTCCGATCGGTTTAATTCGGGAGGCAAGCGTGCTACATTTTAGACTACATATTCTCATCAAATAAGATTGTGTTCAAACGCTTGTTAACGAATACACATAGAAAATAAGCTTTTAAAGTGACATTTGATTTATCCATCTAATGTATAAACGACACTGCAAACAGATGGCTAAATACTGTAAACCCACGAGGTTTGCACTCAATTTGCAGCTCATAAAACTATCTAAGCAAAAAAATCACGACGAGCGATCTTAATTAGTCTTCTCGTGACCACAGTCAATGCAACATGATCAAATCTTTGAGGTAAATAAATAAATGATTTTACTCGATAAGGGCCAGTTTCACCGGTTCCTGATAGCGCTAATATGAAGAAATCTGACAGATTTTTTACAGCTTTTATAGGATAACTATCTAACGCATTATCAGGAACCGGTGAAACTGGCCCTAAGTCTCGTATCCTGTAGTCTCATGGGTAGGGCACGTCTCCACGGTGGTCTTGTTATAGGAGGGTTCATAGAGATCTGATGAGTATCAAATCAAAGAATCAAAGCATTTATTCAGTATGTAGGCAGTATAAATATACGCACATATACACGTCAAAATCATAAATCATAAAAACATAGCAAAAGCAGAATTTAACGCTTTGAATTAGAAAAAAAAAGTCATGAACCATTCAGCTGTCATCCAATCGTTTACGTCAGAATATTAAAAAAAAATTAAAGTAGGTTAAAACCAACCATACATGTAAGTGTGTGTTTCAGTACTTCAGACAATTTTTATATAAAAAAAATAAAAAAGTGAAATAGTGAAACACAACATAGAGAAACGCATACCGATCACAGTACATATCATGATCCAAATGGAACTGATAGTCCGTCTGTCAGCTGCATAATATTGTTTAAATAAAAATAAAAATGGCAAGCCTAGAAAGAAAATCTGCGGACAAAAGGGGAAAACTGAATGGCTGTTGAATCTACCGGTGTTTCGGAAATACTCCCATCAGAGAAGAAATTATCTTATCTCCATATCTCCAGAGATATGGAGATAAACATCTCAAACTTACTAACAATTAACGAAACTGACTCGCGCGGCATGTCAAGTTGATTTTTTAGTTTTAAAACTAGTAGCTGTGCACCGCGGCTTCGCTCGCGTTGAAAAGTATTCTATAGCCTAATCCTTAGTACTAGCTATCTCTGCGCAAAATTTCAGCTAAATAGGTTTAGCAGTTTGACCGTGAAGAAGACACAAACTGATTTTCGCTTTAATAACATTGGTGTTGATTAGATCTTAATTATGGCAGGCTACTTTTAATTCCGGCATATTAAAAATCCTATTTTTCCTTATACCACGGTAGCGAATCCACGGGCTAAAGCCGATAATTATTTATGCCGCATTTATAACATGTATATTTTGGGTATTGAACCTGCACCGCGAATGCTTATAAGAGTTCAAACCATCACTAAACTACTTTACTACTACTACTACTTTCTAATAGCTTTCCTTACCAAACGTTCAATAATTGAAATGTCAAGGTGCTTTTGTACAATCCATGGCATTTGTAAAACCATGGTCACTGTCTGTGTTAGCGATGTTAGACAAGTTAGGTTTTTGTTTGTATATACTTGTATGCTACGTACTAGTTGCACTCGTAACCATAACTTGGCCTGCTTGTACTATCTAATACTATAAGAATCTTTGTCCTGACATACTGACTGACTGACAAACAACGCACAGCCTAAACCACTGGTTGTAGAGACTTGAAATTTGGAGGGTATATTTGTCTTAGTATGCAAAGGTGTACTAAGAAAGGATTTTCTAAAACTCACCCCTTAAGGGGTTGAAATGGAGGTTCAAAGTTTGTATGGAGAAACAACATTTGATAGTATTTTCTATTCGAAACTTCACACAAGTGCTTCAGTAAATAAGTAAGAAAATACGTGTTTCAGGCTTTTTCGAAATTCCTCCCCTAAGAGGGTGAAATAGGGTAACAAAGTCTGAAAATCAATATTGCGCTGAGATTTGGCATGCAGATGGTTATAACGACGTTAGTTCCCTCCGAAAATGTTTTTTTTTTAATTACGCCGTAAAGGGATGAAACGAGGGTTCGAAGTTTGTATGGAGAAACAAGATTAGATAGTCTATTTTATTGAAACTTTACACAAGTACTTCAGTAAATAAATAACTACATACGTTTTAGGCTTTTTTGGAATTCCACCCCTAAGAGGGACAAGTCGTACAAAGTCTGAAATCAATATTATTTCAGATTGCGCTGAAATTTAGAATGCAGATAGTTATTATGACTTAGGTATCCGCTAATAAAGGGGTAAGGTAAATTTTTTTAAAATTCACCCCCGGGGATTCAAAGTTTGTATGGCGAAATAAGATGAGATAGTCTGGTTTATTCGAAACTTTACGTAAGTACTTCTGTAAATAAATAAGTAAATACGTGTTGTAAGATTTTTCGAAATGGGGTAGGTAACAATGTCTGAAAATCAATATGGTTTTTCGGGCTTTATAATATAAATCCCTATTTCCCTTAGTCACGCGATAACATGAAATCGCGTAAACAGATTTGGCTAATTCTGTTTTGATGTCTTTTATGATAAAAAGGTTTTTACAAAAGAAAAGTTTTATGTAAATAAACGAAGTTTTTAACGCGGGTGAAGCCGCGGGGCACTTCTAGTTTATTATATTACAAAAATGTAGTGGGCAAAATTATAACAAAATCGATTATTATGTAATCTAAAAATTTAGCATATTGTTCCGTAAGGTATAATGTAGATAAGCACTGACAATAGCGTCTACGCAGAGGCGTCGTGTAGTGCGACGCATTAGATGGACAAATGTAATGCGATAAAGAGTGCGTTAGCGAGTACGATCTACGATCTATTACGATCTATGTACGATCTATTGAATAGATCGTAATCTATTGCGATACGCACCATAAACGCAGCGTAGAAATGCAGAAGGTAAATTTAGAAACAAGAGTACCTATTGGTCAGAACCCTAGTCTATACTAATATTATAAAGAGAGAACATTTGTATTTTTGTATGTTTGTAATGAGTAAGCTCAAAAACTACAGAACCGATTTAAAAAATTCTTTCACTAATGCATAGAATGGACTTTCGGAATGAAAATAGGCTATATATTTTCACGTTTAAATCAAAGGTACATTCGTGGAGACCTAATTTGCAACCTAAGTCGGCAAATAAACGGTCGAAAAAACACGTTTCTTACGAACGCTGCTTAATTGAAAATAGATAGAAGAATATTTTCTATGCAAGAGTTGTACAACTTAATAAGACCTACAAAAAAGTCCGCGACAGCATATGTCTATCTCTTAAGGTTGACTCACAGTAACCATTTTAATCTTAAAGTTTTTTTTTTTTATATTACATAACTTCCAAGGCAATTTTCAAGTATATAGTATTAATCCTTATCCAAATAATTACGTTAATTAGCTTGGCCACATATTAGAGATTAAAATTGTCGTTTACAGTATATAATTCAAATGAAAACTCTAGAAGATATCAATATCACAAACACGCATCGCAAAATCAATAAAATATTTGCAGTGAAACCACAGATTAGGTCATAGTTACTGCGAAAATATTATTATAAGCTTAGCTATGCTGTAGATCCCCACCGATCACAATCAATTTGAAGTCAATATAGTATAATAATATGATCTATTGTATAAAATAATATTCATCTATATATATAATAATATAATATAATATATAAACTATCAATAATAAAAACAAAATCGGTTCATCCGGTTAGGTGCTAAGATGCTACAGACAGACACACAGATACACACGTTAAACATATATTACCCCTGCATTTTGCGTCGGGGAACGCCGTAAGGTTACGGCGGCAGATGTACTCCTTGGTGGTAAGCTACTTTTTGGTAGATTTAATAATTCCACTACCGCTGTACGAAAACTCATGATTCATGAATGCACATAAAACTTTCATTGGTAGGTATATAGCTAGGATTAGAACCAACGACCGTCGGGTCAGAATCAGGGTAACTATCCTTTACGCCAAAGGGCCGTCCAATATCAATACGTAAGTATTATAAAACAAAGTTCATCACTGCGTCTGTCTATCTGTTCGCAATAATCTCAATAGCTACTGAACGGATTATCATGCGGTTTTCACCAATAGCCAGAGTGTTTATGAGGAAGGTTTAGGTGCATAATTCGTTAAGGTTTTGTGTAAATTGGATGAAATATGACGATGGTTGTTAAATATGTTCATATTTTATATTCGATGCAACAAACTGATGCAAATTTTGTAGGCATATATGTTCTACCCGTGCGAAGCCGGGGCGGGCTGCTAGTACCCAATAAAATAACAGACAGTGAATAGTAGCTAGCAGACAGACGGTAAAGCGATTTAAATTTTACATCAGATGAATGGAGCGGTAAACTCTACATGCAGGCGAAGCTGCTGAAGTATAGTAGTGCAATTGATCTAACAAGAGCAGGGTTCACCCGCATCATATGCGAGAACCTTGTGGCTAAGTGGCTGAATTTATATGGGTGAAAATTAATCATATCACAATATTGTAACGAACCCATTGATAGTTTCTAATATCAGATCTATTTCTTTTTAAACAGTAACTAACTTATCTAGTAGTTATTCCTTTGAAGATCGCTACAGTATAGACTTTTTTTTTAATGCTGTATAGGCAAGCGTTTGACCACTATCTCACCTGATGTTAAGTGACGATGCGGTCGACGATTTAGCACGCTTACCTAGTAAATACCTGTTCACTCGCGACTTAAAGACCCCCGGGTTGTAGCTATCGGGAAACACAGACACCGGCAAGGAGTTCCATTCTTTGGCGGATTGTATTATGTAGGACGAAGCAAAACGCTTCGTGCGTGTAGATGGAACGTCCACCATGAAGCGGTGGCGCACATCGGTACGTCTGGCTCTGACTAGACGTAGAAATAGATAGGTACAGGCCAGTATTCTATCTACTTTTAGCTTAGAACGGATAACTGAGTCGCAATGGCTTCATTCTATGGTAAGTGTAGATCGAGGCTTCGGTAACGTTCTACAATAACAGTCTTAGATTTCTACGAGCGATGATCTTCGCAAGGTGGCTGGCCAGAAATAAATGCGTTTAGCTGAGCATCGTGCTCAATTGAAGAGCCCTAATTGATTTATCCCTGATGTATAACAGAGGGTTTTGCTTTAAAGTTTTGTTTAAGTTTGTTTCTTATGTTGCAGCTCCCAACTGGGTAAACAATGTTTGCTGTCTCTTTCATCATCATCATAATCAGCCGGTATCAGTCCACTGCTGAAAATAGGCCTCTTCCTTCCAAGACACGCTACTGAGTCTGAGTCCGATCTTCGGCTGTTCTTTTCCAGTCACTGCCTACTGCTTTGTGACAGTAGGTTGGGTCATATCTACCGCAGGACCGATAACCGTTAGGGCAGACTGGCTCTAGAGTGGAGACCGCGAATCGAACGTAGCGTAAGACGCCCTGTGACCAGGTGGAGCGACGATATATGCAATGTGTCTTTTCGCTTGGTCATATTTGTTAAGCAGCCTCAACATCCTCATTGACTTACAATTAGCTTAGTACTTCCGTCTACCGAAAGGAGTGTAATACTGTATGAAGATATGACAAGAGTGAAGAGACTCACCAGCCGCCTCGAGTAAGGCCTCAAGCCGCGCCTGCATCTCAGGATCGACGGCTCGCTCGGGGTCATCATGTGGTAGTAGGAACTTGGATGGCTCGGTACCGCTGCCTTCTTCTTCCATCTCCGCCTGAAGCGTTTAATATCAATATTAGTTATTTCACTCAGATATTCTATGAAACTACAACAATGTGAACTTTTTACAGAGCTGCCAAATTTTGTATAAGTGTGTATCACTTGTGATGAATTGACTGGTAAACAATATCCCGAAATCATGTGACACAAACATATGTGTTCCGGCAGCTATCCTTGAGAGCCAGTTCCCATTCTAGGCCTAGCATGCTAACCATCTTCGACCGCATCATCACTTACCAACAGGTGAGATAGTGGTCAAACGCTAGCCTATAAAATATTTCTTTTTTAAATGGACGAAAGAGGCCTTTCACTACCGTGAGACAATGTAGGCTCATAATAAATAAATATTTATATCACACGGGTTGATATGTATTTTACTAATCCCTACAATACCACACAACAAATCCTTGAAATGTTAAACTATATTTTTAAAATCTGCTATAAGAGTGTATTTGTTTGTGAAGTTTTGTTAATGTAATGGCATGGAGCTTGGAATAATAACATAGTCTGTCAAAAGGTGATGGTATAGTTACTGTGTTAGTGCGGGAAATGATAAGGAACTGTGTTAATCAACTACGCATAAATTAATTGAATTTTACGTATTTCTGTTAGGACTTGACATTAATAATTGTAGAGAGGATGATAATCTTTGTACTGCAACTTTGACAACTCCATAGGTATATTTCCATAAATCCTTTGAAGTACTATCACAGAAAATATTTGATACAACCTAATCTAAAAATTCCAAAGCTTTTAAAAAAGTGCTTTCCTATTGATATCCAGTGCTATTAGATAGATTATAACTGTAGCAATGAAGTGGTCACAGTATAATCTGTCATATTATGATATAAATGATTAATGAATGTACACTCAATCATAGACTCAAATTGATATATCTTTTTTATTAGACTTGTTTCTACGGTAAATTACTGCATTTATCAGTCTGTAAACTCTGTAGTGTCTGTACATTGGCTTCTGTCTAGTCACTACATTACAGCCTACACTGCAGCACTGTAGTGTGTAATGGCCTGGCCAGTGGCCACATTACCCAAAAAACAATTGAACACTGGGATTAATGAGCTCCTGAGTGGAGATGGCGAATGAGCAAATGTTGTGTAGGACATCCATAGACCAGGTTCAGTGATGATATCCAGGTAGCTGGCAAGAGCTAAATAAGAGTAACCGAGAACTGTGCTCAGTGGCGTGCTACTGGAGAGGCCTATGTCCAGCAGTGGACAAGGCTAGGCTGATTATGATAATGAGTGGCTGTGCACTCTAGCCTCATATACCTAGGTGTCAATACTTCGTCAAAAACTTGTGTGACAAATATGATGTTTATTGCAGTCCATTTCTTCTACTTTACAGAAAAACAGAAAATAAATGTTTGCTATTTATATCATTATGTGTGTACTAATGAGTAATGGAATCAATTCGATAGATCTCAAGTATGACACCATGTTATTAATAATTTTTATTCTGTTTTCTGTAATAAGTACATACATAATCAATAAGTAATTTTAAAAACTCCTAGTGGTGGTATACATTTTATACCCATAGATTTTTTTATTATTGTGATATATGGGAAAAGATCAGGAAAGGGACTAGGTAATATTAAAAATATAAGCAGCCTAACTATACCTTATTTATTACCCTATACCTGGTACATAGAATAGGTCAGATAAGTTGGCCTTCCTAAATATCCACAGAGCAACTGCATAAAAATACACATTTTTAATTTTGACCGATTTAAGGTATGAGCTAAATGAGTGATCAAATATTTGCCTAAACTAATCATAATGTAAGGCATTAATGTACAGTTAATGAGTCAAATAAAAAATTAAATCTAGCCATGCTAACATTAAAGTTTTGTAAGTTTTTGTTGGAATTGCAGGAATCGCAAACAAAGTCGCAGGTACAGCTAGTAACTAATAAATATTCTTGGCATACAGAACCTATGTTCGTAAGGTTAAAGTAAGTAAAGTTCTAGGTGGTAAGTGCTAACAGCAACTGTATGTAAAATTGGACACAAAAATATGTTTTGTTACCAACATTGATTGATTAGATTAGGAGAAAGATATGGCAACATTTTATCCAGCTGAGATTATTCAACAACTCTCAGAGAAGCACATTCTATCAAACTTAATTACAAGTAAAAGAGCTTGATTTCTTTTTTAACCGACTTAAAAAAAAGGATGTTTCTCAATTCGACCGTATATATATATATATTTTTATGTTTGTTTGCGGATAACTTCGTCGTTTATGAACCGATTTAGATTATTCTTTTTTTGTTCGAAAGGAGATATCCCAAGTGTGGTACCATGGTAATTTTATCGAGGTCTGATAAGTATCTCGAGAGATATTGAGATAAACATCTCAAAATTGGTACTGAAAATGAATAGCGTGGCATTGAAGTCGGTTCTTTTTTAGTTTTTAAACGATATTATTAATTCATTAAGTGAGAGCTTTTACAGTAATATCCTACATTGTACTTTCTAAGTTCCGACTAATATTACAAAACGTGTGTGTATGTTTGTTACCTCTTCACGCTAAAACTACTCAACTGATAGAGTTGAAATTTGGTATATAGATAGTCTAGACCATGGAATAACACATAGGGTACTTTTATCCTGATATTCACACAGGAACGATGTCTACGCGGGTAATGCCATGGGGCACGAGAGAGAATAAATAGAGGCTTGTAATTAATTGCAGAGTCAAATTGTGGTCAATTAATTGTGGATTTACTTGATAAAAGTAAATATAGATGTAATTTATAATAAGGTATTTATAATTGATACAGTGTATCCTACACTATCAAACAGGGTATATTTGTACATCCCAATACATAAATAGTTTTTGGGCGAGTAACAATAACTTGTATTTAGAAATTAGATCGATTATATTGTAATTTTATAATTTCTTATATGTAATAATCAAATCAAAATTTATTTGCTAATTTGACAACCTCTACAGAGACAATAATCTGTATATATAAAAATGAATCCCTATTTCCCTTGGTCACAGCATCACACATGAAGGGCTGGACAAATATCGCTAATTCTTTGTCATTCTGTTTGTTATTGTCAGGAGAAGGTTCTTAATGTGGGTGATGCCACGGGGTACAGGTAGTAAATAATAAATAAGGCTGCATTTCAATCAGATATGTGCGAGAAAGCTAAGCAATGAGAGCAAAGTATTGATTTACTTGAGTTATTGATACTATTACTGGAATACTGGCAGAATTTTATATTTAAGTGAGATTTAAATGTCATCTGCTTCGACATCAACACCACAATATTATACACTGGGAATGTTATGCCGACCCCAGGTCTACCTTTGCTACATAAAGGAGCTGAGATGACTTGATTATCATCCCCCATCAAATTAGAATTAGAGAATTTCAAAATTCTTTTCAGATATTTATGTGACTACATAAGATAATAGGCTATAGAATGTAATATTATTTTTATACAGGCCCAGCCCCAAAATGAATCATCCACCCATATAGCGAAAACAACTGCCCACTGCTGCAGCTATCTTCATATCTGCAGACTGCTAACTTGTACATAATAACAAATGAACAATCAACATAACATCACACTTGGCTGGTAATCTCATCTCTACATAAATATCAATGCCTTCTATCATCAAAAATTTAAACAGAAAGGGATGTAGCTAAGAAGCTGTATAGAGCTCTACAATCCCAGCTCCATATAATATCCTCCATATCATATTTTTTCATATAGGCTAGCGCTTGACCACTATCTCACCTGTTGGTAATAGATGATGCAGTTGGGGATTGCAGCACATAGATATAATGTAATTAGCTGCTTTAATTGAAATTGAGATTAGTTTTAGAACTATAGACTAAATTTTTATTTCTATAGTACATTGTAATGTCAATTAATAATACTGAATACTGAATGTTCATGCAGTTACCAGCGTTATTACAAAGAAAGAAGAGATGCATTTCATTCTAAACAACAAAGATTTGTCACAGAGCCATTGCTATCAATGTTGACTACTAGAGGAAAGAATTTGTGAGAGGTTGTGCTCTACCGAGTCAATGGTAGTAAAAATCAAAGTTCCATAAGTGGAATTTAGACTATGCCGATACATAGTCCTTTTATAAAGTTTTATGTTATTTTGCAGTATTAATGCAATGCATATTTTCAATAGTACTGCTTATAATCATAGCTTTGAATGTTTAGGATCCTTTCCTTACTATAATATTATAAACGCGAAAGTTTGTATGTATAGATGTTTATATGTATAGATGTTTATTACTTTTTCACACAAACTATTAAACCAATAGAGCTGAAATTTGGTGTGTAGGTAGATAGTATGTAGTATTGTAGAAAGCCTAGACCCTGGTAACACATAGTATATGTAATTGTATTCCAATATTCCCATGGGAACGATGTCTACGCAAGTACAACTGCGGTGCTCAGCTAGTAAATAATAAACTTAAAAAATTAGAGATTTATTAGAGTTGCCACTAAGTTATCAATGAAAAATAAATCTACAAAATGTTAATGTGACATTGCACATATGGTGTAATGCCAAAACTTTTTTTGTTATTAAAAAACAGAACAAGTCCTATCAACATCTCATGCAGTATAAGCGCTTATTCATTATATCAATACCTCATTAGTGCATTTATAAAAGCAAGTAACTTAGAAGATTACATTGCATATGTTTTTCTGTTTAGTCATATTAGAAAACATGTTTTGATCAGTAAAGCTGAGTAACAAGTTGCCGCTTTCATGTCCGGCGCCTTCTTCACAATGTTAGTGAGGTTAATGAAAACACAAAGAAACTGAGCGACACATTCTGTTAGAATCACAAGGACCATTCAACATAAAGAATACAAAAACATATCATCAGATATGTCAGCCTCCATAGCACACACATTATGCAGGTTAACGGTTACTTAAACAACAGCGATTGTTGTCCGTGAAGCTTTCTGCACTCAACACGTTTCTCTTCAACTTACCAACAGGTCTGGCCTGCTAAGGCACAAACAAGCCAGCAAGATCTATAACACCAACGAAAACATATGAGGTTCTGACAATGTGGTGCTTCAGGACTTGTTGGAGCCTACTTCTTACTGTCAATGGTCCTTGTAATTCACCAATATTTATGATTTTTGCGCGAAACTCAGTAGGCGTACCATCCGAGCCTCGGGCGCGCGTCATTTTACCAAACATGCCGCGATCGGCGACGTCGACGAAGATTTCCAGCGTAAATTATGTAATTTGCAATTTTCTATCAGAACAGCGTCAGAAATATACATTATTCAAAGATTTACACCGAGATATAGCATGTGATTCGAGAAACATGGCCACCGAACATCAGTTCCCATTCAAAACACGATTGGACAATGGAAAATCTACTCCGACGGATAGGCCCATGACTCTAACGCGATTAAAAAGAATCAGTTGGATCTTGTCTAACAACGACAGGATTGAATAATTTCATACATTACACGGGAATACGTATGTACTTATGACTTTCTGACGTTTTACGGAATATTTGGCAAGCGATGTACTGTATCGAGAATGTAAAATAGATTGCTTTGATACAGCATGCTATCAACTAATTCAATACAAACATTATGACAAATGGACAGTTTTTATAAAAGAAGAATTGTACGATGAGACTAGGCATGTACAAGATGTCCCTAGCAGTATTTAGAGCGGTAAAGATAATCACATTCCCTCACTGCCACCGCCTCTGTCGAAAACAAAACACGTTTTACCTCGGATACGGAGTCATCCTCGCTTTCCGAAGAGTCCGTCATGTATTTGGCAGGCGCTCCTGAGTAGGTTTCGGTTTCAGATTTGGCCGGACTTGAAGCCGAACTCTGAGGAGTGGACGATTTTACCACATCAAGTTGCACATTCACCTTATCGATATTTCGGTTTTCAGACTGTCCAACATTCTGCATCTTTGTCCTAATCCAATATAACTTAATTAGTCTTTTATTATCAACACTTTTTATACGAAATTAACACGTTTATATATTAGCAAACAAAATTTATTTCGTCATTTATCCAGGTTGATACCCGCCATGTCTACTACTATGGCGAGGTTCCCGGATGCTTCAAATAGGCTAGACAATTAGCGCCCTCTGCCGGCATCAGTAAGAACTTTTTGAAGCGCCATCTGCATTAAAAAATGCAAGTCTAACCATAGACAAATAATCACAAGTTTTTATACAGAGCCTGACACACTATGCAATTGAATTGGCTGAGGATCAAATTGGATATGTTCATCGAAAATATCCACTTTTAACTAGGTATAACTCACGCAGAATGAAATTATAAATGGCAGCAGTGATGTAAACTAAGTACGTTCAACACAAAAGAAAGGCAAAAATGTAACATACAACATAAACTTAATGGCATAGCATACTGCAAGTCACATATAATCACTGATTTACTACCTAGAAAAATTATTGCGATTGACGATAAAATTAAATGATGCAGCTCAGCCTTTTCAGTATGAGCAACATAGAATAACTATACTCCATGATGAGCAATGTTGTGCCATCAAATGGAAAAAAAAGAAATAAAATATTTATGGCCAAGTATATTTCTCCATGACTATGTCTATCCAATAGCAAAAAATCCTGTAAGAGGCGACCAATGAACATGTTTCAGAGTTTTGACATTTGGTTAAGTTATCCAATGAACTCCACCGAAATATGAATCAATGAAAGTGTTGCCAACATACAATTTATATATAAAATCATTTTCGTCTTTTTTTTTTAGGTTTCAAATCTGTATTCAGTTTGTCTGTGCCTCTCTACAGAATACTGACACATATAGTAATCTGTGCAAAATACTCTGACTCTGAACGGCCGTGTGCTGCTGGAACACCTTAGGTAAATGTAGTTATTTTTAATACCCTAAGCAAAAAGAAGGGGTGTTGTAAGTTTGACGTGACAATCGGTCCAGATAGATGCAGTGCCATGTTATGCATTGACAAGCTGTAATACTGTATCAGGATTTTGTGGAAAGGGGAAGTCCTTTTGTAAAGGTATTAGAAGGGTTAGAGTTTGGTACCAAACCCTGAATATTCCAACTTTGAATCGACTCCGTAATGGAGTACGACCAAATAAACCTCAACATTCGTTATGGAGTTCACGAAATGTTCCTGCCGCAGTTTATTTTTTAAGGTCAATGCCTATTTAGAAAGTCAGGGCACGTTTAGCCGTTGGTCTGGTCATAGGCAGAGACTACTTCTTTCCACATGCTACGATCCTGACATACCTCCTTCGCTTCTTCCACTTCTTCCACCGCTATCTAGATGCTTTTATCTAAACTAATTTTATAAAGAGGAAAGATTTTATTTTTGTGTGTTTCCATTTTATTCAAAAACTACTGGATCGATTTTGAAAATTATTTCTTTAATGAAAAGCTACAATACCAGTGAGTAACATAAACTATATTTTATCCCCGTATACTTATGGGAATGGAAACTACGTGGGTCAAACCACGAGGCACTGCTAGTAAAAAAATAAAACAAGTAGGTATTTTATATATTTATTATTATTATATTTTGAACTAAACCTAGAAAGTGAGCAAAATGAAATCCTACGTAATATTATAAATGCGATAGTAAGTGTGTGTGTGTGTGGATTGTGTATATAACACAATAGAAACGCGTCTTTTTTCAATTTCTGTGGAGTACGGAGTTGCCACTTAATTAGGGTTCCGTAGCCGAATGGCAAAAACCGGAACCCTTATAGATTCGTCATGTCTGTCTGTCTGTCTGTCTGTCCGTCCGTATGTCACAGCCATTTTATTCCGAAACTGTTAGGACTACATAATTGAAACTTGGTAGGTAGATGTATTCTGTGAACCGCTTTCCGATTTTTATACAAAAATAAAAAATATAAAAGTTTAAGGGGGGGCATCCGATACATGGAACTGAAAAAAAAAAATTTCTTCAAACCTATACGTGTGGGGTGTCTATGGATAGGTCTTCAAAAATGATATTGAGGTTCTTAAAATCATTTTTCCTCAAAGTCAATCATTTGAAAGATAGGCGCGTTTAAAGCGGTAAAATGTGTGTCCCCCCCCCCCCCCCTCTAACTTTTAAAGTTTTGGAGTGAAAAATCTAAAAAAAATATATGCTGTAGATCTCAATAAAAACTAACAACGAAAATTGGTTTGAACGAGATACACTTAGCAGTTTTAGAGATAATGGCGACCGCAAAGATAACTTTGTTTTTCATACAAGCACTATGAAAAACAAAGTTAATTTTGTAGTTGCGAAAAATCATAGTTATGGAATACTTAACTGTGTTACGGAACCCTACGAGTGCGAGTCCGACTTGCACTTGGCCAGTTTTTTTTTACTTTATTTTGTTTTATATATTGTTCGGTGATACGGAACCCTGTATGTGCGAGTCCAATTCGTACTTGGCAGTTTTATTATTCCTATGGTAAGCGTTTGAAGATCAAGCTCAGTGGCATGCGATAGGAGAGGCCTAAGTCCAGCAGCGTACGGAAATTGGCTGATTATGATGATGATGATGAAGCGTTTGGCTTCTATCTTACCTGCCTACCCTCCATTTCTACATTGATATCGTGTCCTGTCATCGCAAACGACTAGAAGGAAATGAAGCTAGACAGTTGTATAACTGCATATCTTTTCATAACGGCGATCATCGGTATTCATATAGGGTAGTCTCTATATGCCCAGATGTTAAGGATTGATGTTGTAAAAGTAGTAAGTAGCTGAGTAGAAAGCGAAGCGTTTAGTACTTCTAGCAAATAAGCTCGTGTAAATGCACCATAAAATATATATTTCGACAATTTGATATGTCAATATTGTATTAATGTCATTAATGTCATTTGTCTGTAGTCTTGTCAGATTTGTCATTTAAATGTGAAAAAATGGAGTGGAGCTGGAGGGTTTCGAACTTTGAAGCGAAGGGAAAAAAAGAAACATTAAAAACAATAATATTTCGGGATCGAGACGAAATTTTATTCTAAGAATACAAAATATTGACATGGTTTTTACATAAAACTAGTGTTTGGCTTCCGCTCCACTTTGTATAATTCTGATGTTAAGGACCATTGTATATGTGTTGGAAATATGTTTATCCGAAAAATCAATTGCTCTAATTCCAAACTTACGCTCAAGTTTTTATGGAATCTGTAGGTAAATCGTCCGTTTCGTAAGCGAATTGAAGGGTTTTAGCGATGTGTTGCCGGGAAGCGTAGTAAAATGGCCAGGGACGGAGACTTGCAGACGATATTTAATCCGAAGCGGGTGCGGACACCATCTGTGATTATAACTAGCGAGGAGGTGGAGAGTGAGCGTGGTGGCGGGGAAGTGGAGCGGGAGCGGGCGAACGGTCCGCCGACGCCGCTGAGCCCGCGCGCGCCGCTGACGCCGCAAGCCTCCGTGTGCTCTGCGCCACCGCTCACCACGCAGCCCTCGCTACAGCAGGCCTACAGTGAATCCGCCGCCAGCAGTCAGGATGAAGAGCGTCAGTTGAGAGACAAGAAATGTCCGCGGTCCTGCTGCTCCAAGTTTGCCAAAAAGGTCAGCAACATTCACCCCAATATTATTAATGTAACAGACTTTGTTTGTCCCCCTATACACCAGCTTGGCAAATTTTGCAAATTATTTGGCATACTTTTTACTGCCCTAGGGGGACTGGAAAGAAGCAGAAGTCCTACCACAACTAAATGCAATAATATTATAAATATATATTTATAAGTATTGTAAATTAGACATGTATGCAAAATATAACCAAATGTTTCAATAGCACTATAACATAATAATCTTGACGTGCGGTCTTCATTACATATTCCTATCTTTTATGAATGTTGACTTTCAGATCTACTATGGCATTTGTGTGACGGTAGTACTGACAGTTTCGTGGGTGACAACCACTCACTGCATCAAGCACATGTACCTGCAGGAGTATCCACCCAATGTTCACACACTGTCCTTCAGCACGGAACCTTCGGGACCGTACAATCATACCATGCGGATTCATACACATGTAAGAATATTGTAAAAGTAATGATTTAGTCTATGACACCTTTCAGAATTGAGCTGACACTGCATAGTGTCCTACCACAATGCAGGGATTGTTGGTTTCTTAACAATGCTTTTCCTTCACTGAAAAAACACTGGGCCACTGTGAAAAGTGCACATAAAGATTTTGATAGAAAAATCTATTGGTGCTCGGTGGAGATTGAACTCGGTACCTGTGGCATCACAGCCGAACGTTCACCCACTTTCACCACCGAGCCCTCTATATAACTTCTATTCAGATGTTCCACAATCTATGTTCAAGCTATTTACTGTATGTATAACCTTTTACATTACACAAATCAATGTTTCAAATTTTAAAGATAAAGTTTGACTTCTCACTCTTAGAAGCTTGATGCAATTTCTGAAAATAAGCCTTCTTTTAATTCTTCTTGTTTCGTCAATGTAGATTTTACAATACTGAAATATGTGTTGTTTTCAGCACCTCTACAATGCCCCATTCTTCACAGCATGGTTCTGCACAAACTGGCTGATTTTCTTCTACCCTCTCTACTTGATTGTGATGTTAATTCACAACAAGTGCAAGTCTGCCAATGATATTGTGTTTGATGCCTTTGGTGACTTTAGAGAGAAGGGATTTACTTTCGGTATGTATCTCATACTCTAATATTCAGATTCAGATTCATTTATTTTATAGGTACATTGTTCACTTATGAATGTCAAGATATTATAAAATATGTTAAAGTTAGAGATATAGAGTATGTATGTATAATGGCTGCATGTATTTAGATTAAATGTGGAATGAAGCTCATAAACAGAATAATAGAATTATATTATCACAACTCTTTATTGACACCAATTTACACAGAAATAAACAAATATAACTACTGGTATAATGGGCCAACCTTGTGTCCTAAAAACTGTATCTGTAACTGGTGACAAAGCAATAGACAGTTTTATATTAAAGCAACAAATCTTTGAATATACTCGAGAGACTCCTAATCACAAATCTTGTATTGATAATATATTTACTGATTCTTGTGATACAACTAATGCAATGGTATTGAATGGTATAAAATCAGATCATCTTGCACAAATAGTAAATGTAAAACTATATATAGATTTTGTAGAATGTAGCAAAAGTAAGATTAGAAAGATTACTGATGCAAGACTTTATGATTTAGGTTATGGTACTCAATATCCAGAATATCAGGCTAACTTTAAAAATTATTTTGAACATTACCTGTGCAACCTGAACAAACATTTGCCTATTGTTAATACAGGAGTTAATAAGTCGACAACCTTCTCCACTTGGGCAACGAAGGGCATACTAATATCTAGAAAAACATTATTCAACCTATATGCAATTAGTAATGAATAAAATAATCCCTTAGACAAAACAAAAGTACGAAAATCAACACCAATATTATAAATGCGAAAGTCAGTTTGCTTATTTGTTTGTTTGCTTGTTTGGGACTTCTTCACGGTCAAATGGCTTCACCGATTTGGCTAAAATTTTGTACAAAGATAGAACAAAAGGCAGAATAGGATATAGGATACTTTTTTTTTGGCTATCGAGTCAGGGGGTCCAGATATTTTTATTTGAATTTTGGAAATATAAGACTTCTTCTCGAATAAACGCCTTGACCGATTTGCCTGAAATTTTGTATAAATACATGTCATAGGGTAGAATAGGATAAAGGATACTTTTTTTCTGGCTGTCGAGTCAGGGGGTCCAGATATTTTTAATTGCATTTCGTAAATAAAGGACCTCTTCTCGAATAGGCTTGACCGATTTGCCTGAAATTTTGTATGAACATATGTCACAAGGCAGAATAGGATATAGGATACTTTTTTTCTGGCTGTCGAGTCAGGGGCTCCAGATATTTTTAATTGAATTTTGTAAATATAAGACCTCTTCTCGAATAAACGGCTTGACCGATTTGCTTGAAATGTTGTATAAAGATAGTTCATAAGGCAGAATAGAATATTGAATACTTTTTTTCTGGCTATGAGTCAGGGGGTCCAAATATTTTTAATTGAATGAAGTAAATATAAAACCTCTTCTCGAATAAACGGCTTGACCGATTTGTCTGAAATGTTGTATAAAGACAGTTCGTGGGGCAGAATAGGATATCGGATAAATTTTTTTTAACTATTGAGTCTGAGTGTTTAGATTTTTTTTATTGAATTTTGTTAATATAAGACTTCTTCTCGAATAAACGGCTTGACCGATTTGCCTGAAATTTTGTATGAATACATGTCATAGGGCAGAATAGGATAAAGGATACTTTTTTTCTGGCTGTCGAGTCAGGGGGTCCAGATATTTTTAATTGAATTTTGTAAATATAAGACCTCTTCTAGAATTAACAGCTTGACCGATTTGCTTGAAATGTTCTATAAAGACAGTTCATAAGGCAGAATAAAATGTAGAATACTGTTTTTTGGCTATCGAGTCAGGGGGTCCAGATATTTTTAATTGAATTTTGTAAATATAAGACCTCTTCTAGAATAAACGGTTAGACCGATTTGCATGAAATTTTGTATGAGTACATGTCATAGGACAGAATAGGATATAGGATACTTTTTTTCTGGCTGTCGAGTCAGGGGTCCAGATATTTTTAATTGAATTTCGTAAATAAAGGATCTCTTCTCGAATAAACGGCATGACCAATTTGCCTGAAATTTTGTATGAACACATGTCACTAGGCAGAATAGGATATAGGATACTTTTTTTCTGGCTGTCGAGTCAGGGGCTACAGATATTTTTAATTGAATTTTGTAAATATAAGTAAGACCTCTTTTCGAAATAACGGCTTCACCGATTTGCTTGAAATGTTGTATGAAGACAGTGCATAAGGCAGAATAGAATAAAGAATACTTTTTTTCTGGCTATCGAGTCAGGGGGTCCAAATATTTTTAATTGAATTAAGTAAATATAAAACCTCTTCTCGAATAAACGGCTCGACCGATTTGCCTGAAATGTTGTATAAAGACAGTTCATAAGATAGAATAGGATATAGGATACTTTTTTTTGACTATCGAATCAGGGGGTCCAGATATTTTTAATAGAATTTTGGTAATATAAGACTTCTTCTCGAATAAATGGCTTAACCGATTTGCCTGAAATTTTGTATGAATACATGTTATAGGGCAGAATAGGATATAGGATACTTTTTTTCTGGCTGTCGAGTCAGGGGGTCCAGATATTTTTAATTTAATTTAGTAAATATAAGACCTCTTCTCGAATACACGGCTTGACCGATTAGCTTGAAATGTTACATAAAGACAGTTCATAAGGCAGAATAAAATATAGAATTCTTTTTTTTTGGCTATCGAGTCAGGGGGTCCAGATATTTTAAATTGAATTTTGTAAATATAAGACCTCTTCTAGAATAAACGGTTAGACCGATTTGCCTGAAATGTTGTATAAAGACAGTTCATAGGGCAGAATAGGATATCGGATACATTATTTTTTTAGCTATCGAGTCTGAGTGTTTAGATTTTTTTTTATTGAATTTTGTGAATGTGTGGCCTCTTATCAGCTCAACAGCTTGACCGATTCAGCTGAAATTTCATACATATTACAGTTCATATTGCATAGAATCACATAGGATACTATTTTTCTGACAGTCGAGTCCAGGTGTCCAGAATTTTTAAATTGAACTTTGTAAATGTGTCGCCAACTCTCGGTCAAACGGGTTAACCATTTAAGCTGAAATTTTGTGCACAGACAGTCAAAAAGACATAGAAGGACAACGAATACTTTTTTTTTAGGTGGAAATTTCGGTTGTCTATATATTTATTATGGAATTTTGTTAATGTGTGGCCTCTTTTCGGCCAAACGGCTTGACTGATTCTGATGAAATTTTGTACAAAGACATTTAATAGGGCATAAAAGGGCAAAGAATACTTTTTTTCGGCAGTTAAGTGCGGGTGGGTGCCTTTATTTTTTGTTAACTTTACATAGAGTTTGCATAATCATAAAAGTTTGACCTTAGGTTCATAATGACTAAACTTAATAAGTGCCTTAATTAGGCCATAATACTGTCAGGGTCATTAAAAGTCATCAAAATTTACGCGATGGCTTTGCTTGCCCAACGTGTTTTATCTGCTTTGTGGGAAGTATTTCAAAACCATTCGTGTTTTAACAGCCACATTTAACCTTAGGGTCATCGGTGTTGACTTAGTAGGTTACAAAAACTGTCAGGGTCATAAAACGTAAAAATGTTCGCGCTCACATCGCTCGCGCAATGATAGCGCTCGCTGTGCTCGCGCAATAATTTGTTTGATCTACTTTGTAGGTAATATTTCAGCAACTTTTGTATTTTAATAGCCACATTCATCAAAACAAGTCATAAATTGGAACAGTACAACTTTCAATAATCATAATGATTATTTACCTTAAAATGAGTGGATAACAAGTTTAACCTTAGGGTCATCGGTGTTGAATAAGAAGGTCATAAAAAAAGTCAGGGTCATAAAATGACGTAAAAATTTTAGAGCTCGCTTCGCTCGCGCTTTGATAGCGGTCGCTGTGCTCGCGCAAACATTTGTTTTATCTACTTTGCAGGCAATATTTCAGCATTTTTTGTATTTTAATAGCCACATGCATCAAAACGAGTTTATAAATTGAAACAGTACAACCTTTAATAATCATAATGATTTTTTACCTTAAAATAAGTGGATATCAAGTTTAATCTAAGGGTCATCGGTCTTGACTTAGGTAGGTCATAAAAACTGTCAGGGTCATAAAAGGACGTACAAAGTTATCATTTGTTATATCTACTTTGTAGGAAACATTTCAGCAACTTTTGTATTTCAGTAGCCACTTCCATCAAAACGAGTCATAAATTGAAACAGTACAACCTTCAGTAATCATAATGACCTTGGTTAGGTTTACCAAGTATCAAGTAATGATTAATAATTTTAACAATAGACGATATCGAGTTCGTCCTAAGAGTCATCTGTATTGACTTGATTATTAGGTCATTAAACTGTCAGGGCTATAAAAAGCCGTAAAAAATGTTCACTCGCCCAATAATAGCGCTCGCTACGCTCGCGCAGCACCTTATTTTCTTTGTAAGAAATGTTTCAGGAATGTTTTTGTGTTGAGTCAAAAATTTAAACAGCACAATTTGGTATACCTAACCAAAATGATTAATGACTTTAACAATAGAGGATATTGAGTTCGACTTTGAGGGTCATCTATGGTGACTTGGCCTAAGAGATCATCGATCTAGACCCCAATGGTCATAAAGACACAAATAACGCGGGCGAAGCCGCGGGTAACAGCTAGTACAGTAATATATTTAAAAATGTATGTATAGATGCAAAACAAATTCACCTTGCACGGAGAATTGCGTATTCATGTGATAAAATTAGATGCGTTTGGCAAATAATTAAGAAGAGACAGGAAAAGGCAATATCAGCAAGAATATTTGTGATAATATTAAAACAGATGAAAATAATGTAATTAGAAATAAAAATGACATATGTAATTATTTTTATAACTTTTTTGTAGATATTGCTCATAACCTGACTAAAAATCTAAAATTTTCCGTTGAGAACTCTATGAATTTTCTCAGAACTTATACTGCTGTAAATGAGTGTAACACTGAATTTGTGTTAAGTCCAATAAATATAAGTCGAGTCATAAAAATTATTAGAGACATAAAACGCAAAAAGTCTAATGATCTATGGTATATCACACCATATTTGATAAAGAAACTAGAAGTAGTTATTGCTGGACCGTTAACAGAAATAATTAATAATAATATCTTAAATGGCTATTTTCCTGATGAAAGTGGCTAAAGTGTGCCATTACATAAAAAAGGAGAAACAAACATCTGTGATAATTATCGCTCAGTTTCTGTTTTGCCAAGTCTCAGAAAAGTGTATGAGAAATATATTGCAGATGAACTTGTATCGTACCTGTCTACAAATAATCTTTTTAATCACCGGCAGTTTGGCTTTCAAAAAGGCAAATCCACTAAACACGCGATTATGCGGTCTGTTGAGGATATCTTTTCAAGATTGGAGAAATCACAAAAGACTTATGCGGTCTTTTGTGATCTCTCCAAAGCCTTTGACTGTGTATGTATACTGTATGTCAAGATATATGGATCAGCAAATTGGAACATTATGGCGTTAAAAATACTGAATGAATCATCCTAAAATCGTATTTAACCAATAGAAAACAAGTAACGGAGATAAATGGATGTCGATCAAATGAGGAAAGTGTAACTATGGGTGTCCCTCAGGGATCGATCCTGGGGCCCTTATTATTTCTCATATATAAATGACATATCCACTGCAATAAATAATTATATCGACATTGTGTTATTTGCAGATGATACAAGTCTAGTCATTAAAGATATAAATAATAATGGTGTAAGCAGTAAATTGTGTGAGGTTATTCCAAAATTATTGAATTGGTTTACAGCTAATAATCTACTGCTAAATGTGGATAAAACACAGACAGTGAACTTCTGTTTAGGTTCAAGGTCACAATTAGCTCTACCGGAATGTGTAAAGGAAACATTAGATGACTTGTCTCGATCTTGTACTAATCATATAAATACAATTTGTAGTAGTTTGGATCGATAAGAAACTTACCTGGTCAGTACATATTAAGGAAATATGTAAGAAATGGAGTACTTTAACTTATTCATATAAAAAAATAAAAGAGTTGAGTGGAACACAGGCTGCTAGAGATACTTATTTTGCTTATTTTCATTTGTTAACGACGTATGGAATGATATTTTAAAAAAAAATCTCATAATGAATTTAATCATTACATAAAAAGACATTTAATTTGTAAAAGTTATTATAATATTGATGAAGCATTTGCTGCTAATAATATGTTCAATGTTGAAACTACATTAAATGTAGAATAATTTATTTTAAAAATTAGTTTCTAAGATTACATTTTATTAATTACTAGCTGCCCGGCGAACTTCGTACCACCTAACAGACAATGAATGTCGTGTTACCTTTTAGATGTTTAATTAGGCTTTTACGAACGTAAAACAATGAAGACAAAAGTGATAATATTAAGCCTAGTAATGTATTATGGCATTGATACAGAAATTGAATAAAAACACAATAATTAAATATTGCAACCACGTGTCAGCAAGACATGATTGAATTAAACGATGTTGCTATTGTTATGGATAAGTTATTAACTTGACATTAGTTCGATCAAATTTAATTGTAATTGTAAAAACATAATCACCTGTATTTGAATTTAATTCGGAATAAGTACGAGGGTCGTTCAATAAATACTTAGCCTACAAAAGAAAAACGAAAATTTTCGAAAAGTGCCGATTTATTTTTCTACATAATCTCCTTTTAACTCAATACACTTGGCCCAGTGATGCTCCAACTTTTTTAACCCGTCTAAAAAATACGTTTTCCTGAAGTCTGCAAAATAGGCCTCCGTGGCGGCCATGACCTCCTCATTCGACCCAAATCTTTTTCCGGCGAGTGACTTTTTCAGGTTTGGAAACAAAAAGAAGTCACAGGGGGCCAAGTCTGGAGAGTAAGGTGGATGGGGCAGCAATTCGTAGCGCAATTCGAATAATTTGGCCATAGCGACGGCAGAGGTGTGAGCCGGCGTGTTGTCGTGGTTGTTGTCCAGTGTGAGCAAACGCGGCACCCATCGCGCTGACAGCTTTCTCATGCCCAGTTCTTCGTGGAGAATATGATGCACCGTTCCTTTTGCAATGCCCACAGTGTCAGCTATCTCGCGAACCTTCAATCGGCGGTCTGCCAACACGAGATCGTGGATTTTTTTTCTGTTTTCCTCCGTAGTAGCCGTTTTCGGGGCACCTGGGCGTGGCTCATCAAAAACCGACTTGCGGCCACGAGCAAACTCGTTAAAACAATTCTTGACGGTTGCCATCGAAGGAGAAGAGTCACTGTACACAGCATCCAAGCGATTTTTAATTTTACTGCGCGTTTTCCCTTCCAAAAATAAAAATCTAATCACCGAACGATACTGCTCTTTTTCCATTTTTGTTAAACTGACCGACACGTTCGCTTTCAAAGGCTATTAAAACAAAACTAATAGAGGTCATTGTTTAAAACTTTGACAATAGGCTTCAAAAACATTGCACTGTACTATGGTAAATTTTTTTTGTAATCGCAGTGCCATTGGGCGATGAGGCTAAGTACTTGTTGAATGACCCTCGTATACTTACTTTATCATTTTAATGTATATTAATTTTAAAAAACTGCATTTTAACAGGATAAACGGATAAACAATTGAACATCAAATCATTGGCAGTTTTGAAACCGAGGAACATTTTGGCGAAATATGTTTGCTTATATAACTTTTTAGGTCAATTATTCATTGTTTTTAATAATTATTATCCTATTCCTGACAAAGGCAATTCCAAAAATACAAAAATCATAAAAATTGGTCCAGCCGTTCTTGAGTTATAAGTGTAGTAACTAACACGACTTTCTTTTATATATATACAGATTATGAGTCATAGTAACTTGTTCCAATATGTACCTATGTAATCTTTATTTTGTTTTTATAATGAGTTTATTTTGTAGCAATTATAACATATCTAAGCACAATTATACTGTCAAAAGATGAAAATAAATGAATATGAATATGAAAAAAAAAAAACCTAAAATATGGTAGCACGTGCGAGGTGCATTATTTGTAGGTATGTGTAATAAAATAAGTGTACGATGTATTGTACATCCAAGAAAAAAATGAATCTTCATCTGAATCTTATTTGATTAGTTGATAAATAACGAATCAATACAGCATTCTCACCTCAGTATTTGATTACTAAGAAGGTTTCCAATTTACCTCTGTTTGCATTTAACCACAATAGGGAATATGCATGATTTTTTAAAATATTTTTAATTCACTGATTGCATCCATTTAATACAGTAAAAATATGAAATAATACTGAAAATGTTCAAATTAAGCTAAAAAAATAGTTTTAGCATTGAAAAAATATGAGGTATCTAAAACGCTGCCAAATTTTCGCGCGCCTTTGTGACGTCACAGTGCACCGCACGGTGTCCATAGATTAAATATTTTTATTAGAAATAGTACGTATTCGTACAACAGGGCATAGTATTTCTATGAAAAAGATTTAATCTGTGGAGACCGTGTGGTGCCCTGTGACGTCACTTTCTAATTGACAAGTGGTGATGTGTTTCGCAAATTAAAATTTCCCACGCTTTTTTGCATTTTTCATATAATATTTTAACACATTTAAGAGTATTTTATTTACAAAAACATGTTTAACAAACTACACCAGAACAATAATGATTCGAAAATAAATGATTTCAAGTAAATGTATACTATATGTGTTTCGGTTAAATATTACAGTTAAATATTTCAGTTAGATATTTTATTTATAAATGTATACTACATGCATATTCCCTATTACCTACTGTCATATATCTTCACAGTCAAACGGCTTAACCATTGAAATGTGCACGTAAATGACAAGGAAGGACATGAGGAGGAAAAGATAATTTTTACGTGGGTGATACCTCAGGGTGCAACTACGTTTTACAATCTTTTATTAACCGACTTCAAAAAAGGAGGAGGTTTCTCAATTCGACCGTATATATATATATATATATATATTTATGTTTGTTCGCCAATAACTTTGTCGTTTATGAACCGATTTTGATTATTCTTTTGAGATATCCCAAGTGTGCTACCATGGTAATTTTATCGAGGTCTGATAAGTATCTACAGAGATATGAAGATAAACACTTCAAAATTGGTACTGAAAATTGATAGCGCGGCATTGAAGTCGGTTCTTTTTAGTTTTTTAAAACGATCTTATTTAGCTTACTGTGCTAGTTAGTGTGTATTTTTGTAAGTGGGCCAAATCTTGGAAGCTAAATTAGCTTCCACCACATCCTGATGTTCGATTGGACTTAAATTTGGTATACTAGCATATCTTCGGTGACAATGCAATAATATGGTGCCATCGAGCTGACCTGCTGATGGAGCCGGGCTGTGGGGACTGAAACTCCATAATGGCAAATAGTAGAACAGTCGACTATGGCTTAGAATGTATAGTTATCATCAGTATTTTTTATTACACATGATAATTAACGTCTTTACTAAAAGCTTGTGTTAATAAAGCATTTCTTACTTTCAATTTTATAATTAAAACTAGCTGTGGCCCGTGGCTTTGTCCGCGTTAATAGCCTTATCCATAGTGGCTATCCCTATACCAGAGCTTCCCAAACTTATTTGTACTGTGACACCCTTGAGATTTTGCCATTTTTTTACGACCCCCCTCAAACCTTACCTCCCCTCCCCCCAAAAATTACCTTCTCAAAACAGGGCTCCAGTTAGGAAATTGCCGCTCTCATTTCTTTCTCTACGTCTTTTTTTCACCTGTACTTGTTCATTATTACTACAACTCCAGAAAATCCTGTTTCACATAAGTACGAAGACTCCGCGACTCGCGACTCGCGACAGCAAAATGGACTCAGCGCTCACTCGAGTCGGTCGCATTGATACCTGACACCCCTGCAGGGCTAGCATGGCCTTATCCCCTGGGGAAAGACAAAATTATTTCCCTGTTTTTCGCCTCTGACAGGAGACCAACACAACAATTTAAACGCTTGGTGAAGTTTAACCCCTAGTTTTGATTTTGATTCGTATTAAAAAGTTTAAAAAATAATTGATTAAAAGTCAGCGGGCGTTTATAATTGTCGAAATACTTTACTTATAATTTGACTACTCCACCAAACAAAACACGGATAGGTGGAAAGACAAAATAGTCCCCTTGCCATGCTAGCCCTGCTGGGATATCGCACAATTTGGGATGCCCTGCCCGTGCAAAACTTCAGCTAAATCAGTCCAGCTGATTGACCGTGAAGAAGTCCAGAACAAATAAACAACTGACTTTCGCATTTATAATATAGGTGTTTAGGTGTTGATAGACTTAGCAAAGCTATAGCTTCTAATGTATACAGCTTGTTTATGAACTCCACAGCTCGCTTCATCAGTCGCTGTGGGCTATTCTGCCTTCTGTGGGTGGTGAGCATGTTCATGTATATGCACTCTCTGAAGATCCTACTGTCGACTGATGTGGTGGCACTGTTTGCTACCAACGTGTCCTGCAGCTATCTGCTATCCTGGGTTATATTGCACGAGCAATTTGTTGGAGTCAGGGTGAGTTGAAATCCTTTAAGTTTATTTTCAACCGACTTCCCAAAAAGAAGGAGGTTCTCAATTCGTCTGTATGTTTTTTTTTGTGTGTATGTTACGCGATTACTCCGTCAATTGTGATCCGATTTGAATGATTCTTTTTTTAATCGCTAGGGTTCGTTTCTGAGATAGTCCCGTTGTAATTTCATCGAGATCTGATGAGTATCTCCAGAGATATGACGATAAACGTCTCAAACTTGCTACTGAAACTGACTTGCGCGGCGCGGCGCGGCGTATGTAGCCCTTTGTTTAGACATACTGAATAATATTTTTGTATGTTAATATCGTAAGCAAGGAATATAATAATGAGGTAGCTACAAGTAAGGTGCGCGGCCGATCGAGAGCGCGCGTGACACTTAACTGACTGAACATGCACCCGAGAGGGTTGCGCGGAGGTACTTGTAGTTTCTAGCTACAGCGCGGAGTGCGACAGGCCTGCTACTACGTAGGTCAGTACCTTCCTTCCTTACCTTTGAATGTTAGTTCATCGTAACGCCACGACGGTTCTCTTTTTGCACACACTCTAGTATAGATGAATTTCCTGAGCAGATCGTGGCGGCGATCCTGTGTGACACTGGCATCGCCCTCCTCGCTTACATGGACGGCATCACGGGAAGCTCTACTCTTGGCGGAGTGGTGCTCGCAGCTTGTGCCGCCGCCGGCTTCGGGATATTCAAGGTACTTTTGTACTTCAAAGTGTTGACATAAAGTCCAATAAACTGGCCAAGTGCACTCGCACTCGTAGGGTTCCGTAACAGTAGAGTATTTTATAACTTTAATTTTTCACCACCAAAAAATTAACTTTGTTTTTCATAGAGTTTGTATGAAAAACAAAGTTATCTTTGCGGTCGCTATATCTCAAAAACTGCTGACTGTATCTCGTTCAAACCAATTTTCGTTGTTAGTTTTTATTGAGATCTACAAAAAATTTTTTTTTTTTTATTTTTCACTCCCATACTTTAAAAAGTTAGAGAGAGGGAGGGGGGGGGGGGGGCACACATTTTACCACTTTAGACGTACCTATCTTTTAAATGATTGACTTTGAGAAAAAATGGTTTTAGGAATCTTAATGTCATTTTTAAAGACCTATGTATATAGACACCCCGCACTTATAGGTTTGATGAAAAAAAAAGTTTCAGTTACATGTATGGGGAGCCCCCTTTTAATATTTTTTATTTTTATTTTTGTATAAAAATAGGAAAGCGGTTCACAGAATACAACTACCTACCAAGTTTCAACTGTGTAGTCTTAAAGTTTCGGAATAAAGTGGCTGTGACATACGGACGGACAGACAGACAGACAGATATGACGAATCTATGAGGGTTCCGTTTTTTGCCATTCGGCTACGGAACCCTAAAAACGTATGCAGCATCTCCTTATTTCCTATAAATAAAGGATTTTTTTACATAACTTACTAACATAACTTTTCTAAATAACTTACTTTTATAAACATATTTTTTTTCGCAGTTATTAATATTAAAATACGGTACTTATCGTGCTAAAACATTAATTTTATTTCTGCTCTTCTTGGCTTCTTGTGACCATGATCAATGCAACTTGGCAAGATGGTAAGCACGTTAGGCCTAGAATGGGAACTGGCTCTCAAGGATAGCTGCCGGAACACATAAGATGTTTGGTGACAGATTTTCTAACTTGAGGGTGGTAGCTGGCCAGGCGGACACTAGATAGTGTCTTACCACCATGCGGGGGTTTTTGATTTTTTAACGATTTTTTTCCTTCACCGCAGGACCACTCTTATATTTTCGTTTGAATGTATTTAATTTAACCATTTAACATATTTATAATAATATTATATATTTATAATGTGTATGTATGTATTTATGTATGTAGGAATGTAAGTGTTTATGTATATTGTATGTAAGGATGTATTTGTTTTGTTTTGTTATGTCTAAATAAGGTTGTCTTATTGTGTACACCTCAGCCCCTGATATGTTCGTACTCTCCACTCCATCCAAAGGTTGTCTGGAAGAGATCGCTCTAAACGATAAGACCGCCCATTGTACTTGCTTAAGACTTAACTGTACTTTAATTTTTAGGGTTCCGTAGCCGAATGGCAAAAAACGGAACCCTTATAGATTCGCCATGTCTATCTGTCTGTCTGTCTGTATGTCTGTCTGTCTGTCTGTCTGTCTGTCTGTCTGTCTGTCTGTCTGTATGTCACAGCCATTTTATTCCGAAACTATTAGGACTACAAAATTGAAACTTGGTAGGTAGATGTATTCTGTAAACCGCTTTTCGATTTTTATACAAAAATAAAAAATATAAAAGTTTAAGGGGGCGCAACCCATTCTTAGAAATGAAACAAAACAATTTTTTTTTCTTCAAACCTGGGGGCGTCTATGGATAGGTCTTCAAAAATGACATTGAGGTTCTTAAAATCATTTTTTCTCAAAGTCAATCATTTGAAAGATGGCGTCTAAAGTGGTAAAATGTGTGTCCCCCCCCCTCTAACTTTTGAATTATGGGAGTGAAAAATCTAAAAAAAATATATGCTGTAGATCTCAATAAAAACTAACAACGAAAATTGGTTTGAAAGAGATACAGTCAGCAGTTTTAGAGATATGGCGACCGCAAAGATAACTTTATTTTTCATACAAACACTATGAAAAAGAAAGTTAATTTTGTAGTTGCGAAAAATCATAGTTATGGAATACTTAACTGTGTTACGGAACCCTACGAGTGCGAGTCCGACTTGCACTTGGCCGGTTTATTATTGTTGTAATGGTGTACAGTAAAGTGTTATCTATCTATCTAACTTCCTTTTGGCTTCAACCAGCCGTTCTACTTTACCGGAAGCCGCCGGCTGATTGGTTCTTGTACTTTGAAGAACGTGGCAGCAATACTAGATGAATGGTACCAGAGATCTTTTTTAGGCAGAATGTGGCTGGCATGGTAGCTTGGCTTATTTTTAACCGACTTCACAAGAAAGGAGGAATTCGAAAACGGAGGGATTCTCAATTCGGTTTCACAGTTTTTTGCTTATGTTGTTACCTCAGAGCTCAGTCATTTGTTAACGATTTGAAAATTAGTTTTTTGTTTGTTTGAGAGGGTATATTCCCATTTCGTCCCATTGTGAATTTATGCGGTTTTTTCCGAACTTATATTATTTTACATAATAGCTTCAAGTTGTATGCGAGCAAAAACTAATCAAATGTTTGCAAGCATATCAGCAAGAAATTAGATGTTTGTTACCTCAGAACTTCGTCATTTATAAACCGATGTCACAGCTACTTTATTACGAAAGTATTAAGACTACACAGTTGAAACTTGGTAGGTGGGTGTATTCTGTTAATCGCTTTACGATTTTTATACAAACATAAAGAAAAAGATTAAGGGGGACTCCCCATACATAGAACTGAAACTAAAAAAAAAATTATTTCATCAAATCTATTCGTCTATAGATAAGTCTTTAAAAATGACATTGAGGTTCCTGAAATCATTTTTACCAAAGGTAAGAAGTAGAAAAGTAAGAAGTAGTAGAAGTAGAAGAAGTAAAGGTAAGAGGTTTGAAAGATAGACACTTCTAAAGTGGTAAATAGTGTGTCCCCGGGCCTCTAACTTTTAAAGTAAGGGTGTGAAAAATCTAAAAAAAATATATGCAGTAGATCTCAATAAACACTTTCAACGAAAATTGGTTTGAACGAGATAGTCAGTAGTTTTTGAGATATATCAACCGCAAATAAAACTTTGATTTTCATACACACACACACACACACACACACACACACTATGAAGACAGTGTCAGTCTTCTCGTGACCACGGTCAATGCAACTTGATCGAAAATATGTTTCCAGCGCGATAAGTCCCTTATTACAATATAATTATGAAATCAAAGTTAACTATTTGCAAAAAATTATAGTTATAAAATACTCTACTGTGTTACGGAACCCTACAAGTGCGAGTCCGACTTGCACTTGGTGAGTTTATTATCTGTAAACTTTCCATTCCCCAGGTGCTATTCAGAAAGGTGATGGGCGAAGTGAACCCGGGTCAGCGCGCACTATTCTTCTCCATAGTGGGGGTGGTGAACGCGTCCTTACTGTGGCCGGTGTGCCTCGCTCTGTACCTGACCGGCTCCGAGAGCCTGCCCTCCCACCGCATGCCCTGGATATACCTGCTGGTGACCAGCGTGGCTCTGCTCGGTGAGTTGTTGTAACGTGTATATATCTAGGAGATACTCGCGACTTTCGTTCACGCTACACGTTCACGATACAACTTAGGGGTCTTCAAGTCGAGAGTGAATAGGTATCTTTTGGGTAAGCGCGCTACATTATCGACCGCATCATCACTTAACATCAGGTGAGATAGTGGTCAAGCGTTACCCATTTTCGCATAAAAAAAAATATAACGCACACCAAGAATTTTTCACTGCAAAGCTCTTTCAATCAACATTAGCGTGATATGAGATATTTAATTTACGTGTGAAAAATCATGATTTTTGTATTCATTAAAAATAACCTATGTTCTTCCTCATGTTATAAAGTATTTCCTTGTAAATTTCAGTAAAATCGGGTCGTCCGTTTAAGCGTGATTAGGCAACAAACAGACAGAGTGACAGAGTTACAAACGTTGTCGGATTTTATAATATTAATCTGGATGTATAATATATCAACAATATAATTAGCTAGGTAGCATAATTATTACCTTTTCAGTGAAATCAATATGTATTCTGATTCTGTTTCTCATGGGCAGTAATGTGCTATTTGACAGTACAACTGTTTAAGACTGCTAGGCTGTGGCAATATCACCATTCGATAGCACTAACTAGGTTTCAAGTGGTAGGACTAGACAGGTTTCAAGTGGTAGGACTAGACAGGTTTCAAGTGGTAGGACTAGACAGGTTTCCAGTGGTAGGACTAGACAGGTTTCAAGTGATAGGACTAGACAGGTTTCAAGTGGTAGGACTAGACAGGTTTCAAGTGGTAGGACTAGACAGGTATCCAGTGGTAGGACAAGACAGGTTTCCAGTGGTAGGACTAGACAGGTTTCAAGTGATAGGACTAGACAGGTTCCAAGTGGTGGGACTAGACAGGTTTCAAGTGGTAGGACTAGACAGGTTTCAAGTGGTACGACTAGACAGGTTTCAAGTGGTAGCACTAGACAGGTTTCAAGTGGAAGGACTAGACAGGTTTCAAGTGGTACGACAAGACAGGTTTCAAGTGATAAGACTAGACAGGTTTCAAGTGGCAGGACTAGACAGGTTTCAAGTGGTAGGACTAGACAGGTATCCAGTGGTAGGACAAGACAGCTTTCCAGTGGTAGGACTAGACAGGTTTCAAGTGATAGGACTAGACAGGTTCCAAGTGGTAGGACTAGACAGGTTTCCAGTGGTAGGACTAGACAGGTTTCAAGTGATAGGACTAGACAGGTTTCAAGTGGTAGGACTAGACAGGTTTCCAGTGGTAGGACTAGACAGGTTTCAAGTGATAGGACTAGACAGGTTTCAAGTGATAGGACTAGACAGGTTTCAAGTGATAGGACTAGACAGGTTTCAAGTGGTAGGACTAGACAGGTTTCCAGTGGTAGGACTAGACAGGTTTCCAGTGGTAGGACTAGACAGGTTTCAAGTGATAGGACTAGACAGGTTTCAAGTGGTAGGACTAGACAGGTTTCAAGTGGTAGGACTAGACAGGTTTCAAGTGGTAGGACTAGACAGGTTTCAAGTGATAGGACTAGACAGGTTTCCAGTGGTAGGGCTAGACAGGTTTCCAGTGGTAGGACTAGACAGGTTTCCAGTGGTAGGACTAGACAGGTTTCCAGTGGTAGGACTAGACAGGTTTCCAGTGGTAGGACTAGATAGGTTTCAAGTGATAGGACTAGACAGGTTTCAAGTGGTAGGACTAGACAGGTTTCCAGTGGTAGGACTAGACAGGTTTCAAGTGGTAGGACTAGACAGGTTTCAAGTGGTAGGACTAGACAGGTTTCAAGTGGTAGGACTAGACAGGTTTCCAGTGGTAGGACTAGACAGGTTTCAAGTGATAAGACTAGACAGGTTTCAAGTGGTAGGACTAGACAGGTTTCAAGTGGTAGGACTAGACAGGTATCCAGTGGTAGGACAAGACAGGTTTCCAGTGGTAGGACTAGACAGGTTTCAAGTGATAGGACTAGACAGGTTTCAAGTGGTAGGACTAGACAGGTTTCAAGTGGTAGGACTAGACAGGTTCCAAGTGGTAGGACTAGACAGGTTTCAAGTGGTAGGACTAGACAGGTTTCAAGTGGTAGGACTAGACGGGTTTCAAGTGGTAGGACTGGACAGGTTTCCAGTGGTAGGACTAGACAGGTTTCAAGTGATAGGACTAGACAGGTTTCAAGTGGTAGGACTGGACAGGTTTCAAGTGGTAGGACTAGACAGGTTTCCAGTGGTAGGACTAGACACGTTTCCAGTGGTAGGACTAGACAGGTTTCAAGTGATAGGACTAGACAGGTTTCAAGTGGTAGGACTAGACAGGTTTCAAGTGGTAGGACTAGACAGGTATCCAGTGGTAGGACAAGACAGGTTTCCAGTGGTAGGACTAGACAGGTTTCAAGTGATAGGACTAGACAGGTTCCAAGTGGTAGGACTAGACAGGTTTCAAGTGGTAGGACTAGACAGGTATCCAGTGGTAGGACAAGACAGGTTTCCAGTGGTAGGACTAGACAGGTTTCAAGTTATAGGACTAGACAGGTTCCAAGTGGTAGGACTAGACAGGTTTCAAGTGGTAGGACTAGACAGGTTTCAAGTGGTAGGACTAGACAGGTTTCCAGTGGTAGGACTAGACAGGTTTCAAGTGATAGGACTAGACAGGTTTCAAGTGGTAGAACTAGACAGGTTTCCAGTGGTAGGACTAGACAGGTTTCCAGTGGTAGGACTAGACAGGTTTCAAGTGATAGGACTAGACAGGTTTCAAGTGATAGGACTAGACAGGTTTCAAGTGGTAGGACTAGACAGGTTTCCAGTGGTAGGACTAGACAGGTTTCCAGTGGTAGGACTAGACAGGTTTCAAGTGATAGGACTAGACAGGTTTCAAGTGGTAGGACTAGACAGGTTTCCAGTGGTAGGACTAGACAGGTTTCAAGTGATAGGACTAGACAGGTTTCAAGTGGTAGGACTAGACAGGTTTCCAGTGGTAGGACTAGACAGGTTTCCAGTGGTAGGACTAGACAGGTTTCAAGTGGAAGGACTAGACAGGTTTCAAGTGATAGGACTAGACAGGTTTGAAGTGGTAGGACTAGACAGGTTTCCAGTGGTAGGACTAGACAGGTTTCAAGTGATAGGACTAGACAGGTTTCAAGTGGTAGGACTAGACAGGTTTCCAGTGGTAGGACTAGACAGGTTTCCAGTGGTAGGACTAGACACTAGACATGTATCAAGTGCATAAGGACATAAGGTAATCGTACAAGCACGAAGCTCGCCTGATGGTAAGCGATAACGTCTACCTATTACAGATACGGACAGTACTAACAGTCACTGCACCGCACCTTCACTGGACGCTTTGCCGTGTAATCAATGATACAATAAATGCGAAAGTCAGTTAGTATATTTGTTTGTTTTGGACCTCTTCACGGTCAAACGGCTTGATCGATTTACCTGACATTTTGCACAAGGATGGCCAGTATAGTGTATTAGGACATAGGATTCTTTTCAACGCCGGCGAAGTCGCGTAGCTCGGCTAGTATAATGTAAATGTAACGGTTTGTTTCAGTATTCCACCTGGTGTTTCAATTCGGCAACATAATAACGTACAACATCTTCGTGTCGATCGCACTCATCACCGCCGTGCCTGTCTCGGCTGGTAAACATCTCTTTTATTTTAATATTTATGTCTCTAATCCTACGAAGAAAATAGTAGCTCTAATCCTACTAACATTATAAAGGCGAAAGTGTCTGTGTATGTTTGTTACTTTTTCACGCTAAAACTACTGAACCGATTGAGCTGATTTGGTATGTAGATTGCCTAGACCTATTGACTAGATATGATACTTTTATCCCGATATTCCCCCGGGAACGTGGAAATATGACAATGTCTACGCGGGTAAAACCGCCGGGCACAGCTAGTAAGGTAAATTATTTAAGTTGTTGTATTGAAAATGTATACAGCTGTAGAATCTGTGCTAAAAGAGAACCGTCGTAGAAATTGAGGTCGCGTCGATCGTCGGTCGTTTTAATTTACTGTTTTCGTTGCATTGATATGTAACACTGCTGTCATTACTAGTACGACTAAAAATGATTGATACTTGGTAGGTACTTACTCTTATAGTTATCGGGTGGTACTAGGTAGGTATGTACCTTCCTTCATTACCTTTGAATGTTAGTTCATTGTAACGCCACGACGGTTCTCTTTTTGCACAGACACTTAGTTATTTTTAAGTTGTTTAAATAAATAATCCACATATAATTATAAAAAAATGTATGTTTGTAGCATTGGACGTGGTGCTCTACGGCGTGGAGTTCGAAGGCATGAAGCTAGCCGGGATCATACTGATCGCGGTCGGATTCTTTCTGGTCATGTTCCCGGACAACTGGCCGGACTATATCATGCGGCTGCTCAGGTAATTGTTGGTTTTTGTTTGTGCTGCAATGTTTTATGTCTCCTTGTTAAGAGTGTTCCTGTTTAGCGCTTCGCCGGCGCTGCCGGGGCACGCTCGCTTCGCTCGCTCGGCTCGCACGTGATATTGTAGCAGATTTTGATATCTGCATTCGCATTTGTAGGTTCCCTATTGTTTCGCATAATTTTTTTTGTCATAATATACTTTAGCATAATGTTGTTTCTCCTAATATATTTAAGCATACATTAATTTGGCATAAAGTAATTAGGCATATTTTTCTGGACATAATTGCTGTTAGCATAAGCATTTGTGGCATAATATTCTAAAGAATAATAATAAACGCATAACAATAATTCGGCATAATTTTTTAGGCATAATTTTTTATGTCATATTATTATAGCATAGTACTTTTTTCAATTTTTATCTCCTCACGACTAATCTAGGTAGTAGACCGATATTGTTTAAATATTGCTCTGGTATACCTAATATAATGGAATAGGACATATAATATTTGTTAACGCAGACGAAGTTACGAGGCTCAGCTTGTAGGTTTACGAAAAAATATGATAAAATTAATAAAAAGTTTGTTAGATGCGTTAAGCACGTCAAGATGCGCATAATAAGTGTAAATATTGACTTATAACTACCTAACCAAATTATGAACATAATCATGAGGTGATATCTAATCAAATGCAGAACAAAAACCGTAAGATAGATGCACTTCGAAAAAAGGTAAGTTATGTTAATTTCATGTTTGCGTTAGGTCAAATAACTTTCAGTTTTAAAATAAAAATAATCGCGGCGTAGGGGTGGCCCAAGGGCCACCCCCGCCGAACTTGAACCTACTGTCCCAGTCTAGTACCAAACATTTTGTTGGTATTAATAACTTTATATAACCTACTTTATTTAATACATTTAATTTGGCTACAGACTTAAATTTCATATTAATAATTAATAAATATTGATTTAAAAACTTGGAACCACGAACTTTTTTTTTTGAGCCAAACAACTCTTAACTACACACGATATACTTAACTAAACATGTCTTACTTTAATTCTGACTTTGGAAGTGTTAAATTATTTTTATTATGTACTTTTATAATACTATAGTCGTTTCTTTAGAAATTCATAAATGTCTAATTAAGTAAACTTTGTTTATTTTAATTGGAATAATTCAGTATACATTCAATTATGACTTCATTTATTATGTCTAAAACTATTAGGCCAATAAAAATTATGCCCTATAACTTTATGCTAATCAAAATTAGGCCGAAACAATATAGCCTACTAAAAGTTATGCTTGTTTATAAAATATGCTAAAATAAATTATGCGATAGTACTATTATGCCATTTAAAATTATGCGTAACCCATTAAGCCTAAGTAAATTTGGAGTAAAATATTATGCGAAACAAAGGGATCCTGCATTTGTAAAGTTACATTATTAACTAAACTTTAAAAATGCTGTTACACGTGATATAAATATTACTAATAGGGAATATAGGTGTGCATATTCCCTATATACATATTCCCTATTTCCCCATATTGTGTTTTTACTTGGAATATATTTTTTTAGAATCATTATCGTTGTGGTATTTTATGTCACACAAATTTTTCTTATTTTTTTTTCGAATCATAATTTTTCTTGTATCTATGTGTATTAGTTATTGTTAATAAATTACACTTTCATCATCATCATCATCATCATTATCAGCCGGTATCAGTCCACTGCTGGACGTAGGCCTCCCCCAAGACTCGCCACTGAGCCCGATCTTCGGCTCTTTGTTTCCAGTCACTGCCCACTGCTTTGCGAATGTCGTCGCTCCACCTAGTCACAGGGCGTCCTACCTTAAATTACATTTTAAATTGGTTACAAATTATATGAAAAATGCAAATTAGGCGAGATATATTTTAATTTGCAAAACACATCCTTGTCAATTAGAAAATGAGTGGGTTCCGGCCAAACTATAACGCCTACTTCTCACCGTTCCAATGAGACACAAAAACTAATTTCGCTAGGTCGCATTTGATGCGAACGTAGACAGAGTATATTAAAATAGACTTGGCATTAAAATTACAATAATAATATGAGAAGGATAAATCTATACAATCACTAGTATGAAGGAGCGAGATGTACTACAATATTTTATCCTTCTCTGCATATGCGATTTTATTGTTTGGAGCCAGCTCTGGGATGGAAGTCTCTACATTAGTAGCGATGCGTCCTGTCATCACTAACGTCTTGTAGAAGGAGATGCAGCTAGACAGTTTACATTTGCATCTCTTTTCTTATCGACGATTATCGTTCGAAATTCATCGCTATTCATGTAGAGACTACCGCCCCTGGCTCCCAAGTTTTAGTGCGCTCATTGGCTTTCACCCACTGTCATGTATGACCCGACCAAATTACGTTGTTCATTTTATCTTGTAACTGGCATGTGTATTACGTGTTCATCATGTTAGTCGTGTTATATCTCTGTGGCTATTTCATTCGCATACGCTAATGTCTTGTCTATTTATACTCTGTCTACGGATGCGAACCTACTGAGATGTCACTGTCAAAAACGTCAAAGGGTATCGAACATGTTTTTGAACTGAGACTTCTTCGCACTGGGGTAAAATTTAACGGAAGTTACGTAAGCGTCATGTTATGTTTTATATTTGTAAACGCCCTCTATTGTAGAACGGCGTAACTACTAAGATGTATTCGCTATCATTCGGGCATTCGTCCCGCAAGTTTAACAGGTGGAGTTGTACTAAAAATAATTAGTGCTGTTAAGAAATAAATTGAATGAACTTGAAGTTTCACGTCTAACGCGTACCTTTCTACAGCTTTGATCTCGCGATCGTGACGCACAACTCTGCAGCATGCGTATAGTCGTCGAACATATAATCGTATGAAAAACGCTAGAGCATTGATTTTCAAAGTGGGGGGCGCGCCCCACTTGGGGGGCGCGAAGACATCTACAGGGGGGCGCGGCTTCTAACGGCATCCAAGCTTTCAAAATTTTATTACATTTTTGACGAAAAATATAACATGGTTAAAAACTATTGGAATCGATTCTGTAACGGATTCTGAACAAACTACTTTCAGGTTTCGCATCAAGGCGGAATAACCTTGTTATTATTTTATATTTTAACTTGCATTTTACAATTGCTTGGCGAGCCCACTTGCTGCTACTTGCTGGGCCCTGGGCCGAGGGGAGGCGTGGGCATATTAATTTTAAGCAGTAGGGAGGCGTGATACATATAAGTTTGGGAACCCCTGGCCTAGAGTGTATCTTGTTCTGTGGCAGTATGCGTCAGCGGCAAGAGTAAATACGGGACGGATGCTGCTTTGCGTCACATACGCGCGTTTTGCGTCACATTCGCGAGACCCCGGCTTGTTTTTTTAACCGACTTCAAAATACGGAAGAGGTTTCACAATTCGACTGTATATATACTTACTAGCAGCCCGCCCCGGCTTCGCACGGGTAGAACATATATGCCTACAAAATTTGCATCAGTTTGTTGCATCGAATATAAAATATGAACATATTTAACAATCATCGTCATATTTCATCCAATTTACACAAAACCTTAACGAAATATGCACTTAAACCTTCCTGGCTATTGGTGAAAACCGCATGATAATCCGTTCAGTAGCTATTGAGATCATTGCGAACAGACAGACAGACGCAGTGATGGACTTTATTTTATAATACTTACGTAGTGATATTGGACGGCCCTTTGGCGTAAAGGATAGTTACCCTGACTCCGACGGTCGTTGGTTCTAATCCTAGCTATATGCCTACCAATGAAAGTTTTATGTGCATTCATGAATCATGAGTTTTCGTACAGTGGTAGTGGGATCATTAAATATACCAAAAAGTAGCTTACCACCAAGGAGAACATCTGCCGCCGTAACCTTACGCGTTCCCCGACGCAAAATGTAGGGGTAATATACGTTTAACGTGTGTATCTATGTGTCTGTCTGTCATCTTAGCACCTAACCGGATGAACCAATTTTGTTTTTATTATTGATAGTTTTTTTTTGTTTGATAGATAGATGTCTTCATCGAGAGTTTTCTTAGCTTTGATTCATGAAAATTCGTTCAATCGTTATAAAACTATGAGCTTTTTTCTAGTTAATTGCGCTATGAAATCAACATTCATAGGTCTGATCAATTCGAAATTCTGCTTCATCAACGATATTGTAAGAACATGGAAGCATTGACCTGATGCCGGGACATCTCCTGTACTCTACAGAATACTCAAATCCTCACCAACTTACAGCTCAGATTTTAAATGTCGTGCTTACACCCATATGCATAGTCGGTTCCTCAAGATTTCCTCCACTCGACCTTAGTCGAGGTCACCTCAAGGAATTCTTGAAAACACCCTTGAAATCAGTATGTTCAGTTACGTCTTCACCCTCCAGTGAGGAACCTCCAGTAAGGGCGAGTCGAGGTTGAGTGAAGGAATGACGTCATTAATTTATTTATTATATATATTAAAACTTGAAATAACCTAAGAAATAACTTTGAAAGCGCTGATAACAAGCTTTGAGGAGACCTTAAGGTAGATCGCGACGTACCTTGAGTTTGACAGTTCATTACTCGACTCGACTGAGGAATTTTCTCAAGTCGAGGATTTTTTTTTCTTTCTGCATACCGATTTTATCCTTGAGGTTGAGTCAAATCATATTCGAGTGGAGGAAATCTTGAGGAACCGACTATGCATATGGATGTTAGAGTCATTGGAATGCTTTTAATGAAAAGATTATACATAGATCAGTCGGGGTGGTTTAAAATATTATATTATTATATGTATAGATAAATATTATTTTATACAATAGATCATATTATTATACTATATTGACTTCAAATTGATTGTGATCGGTGGGGATCTCCAGCATAGCTAAGCTTATAATAATATTTTCGCAGAAACTATGACCTAATCTGTGGTTTCAGTGCAAATATTTTATTAATTTTGCGATGCGTGTATGTGAAATTCGTGATATCTTTTAGAGTTTTCATTGGAATTTTATACTGTAAAGGACAATTTTAATCTATAATATGTGGCCAAGCTAATTAATTTAATTATTTGGATAAGGATTAATACTATATACTTGAAAATAGCCTTGGAAGTTATGTAATATTTTTTAACAAAAATTTTAAGATTAAAATGTTTACTGTGAGTCAACCTTAAGAGATAGACATATGCTGTCGCGGACTTTTTTGTAGATCTTATTAAGTTGTACAACTCTTGCATAGAAAATATTCTTCTATCTATTTTCAATTAAGCAGCGTTCGTAAGAAACATGTTTTTTCGACCGTTTTTTTGCCGACTTAGGTTGCAAATTAGGTCTCCACGAATGCACCTTTAATTTAAACGGGATAATATATAGCCTATTTTCATTCCGGAAGTCCGTTCTATGTATTAGTGAAAGAATTTTTTAAATCGGTTCAGTAGTTTTTGAGCCAAATCATTACAAACATACAAAAATACAAATGTTCTCTCTTTATAATATTAGTATAGATATATGTTTTTTGGTTTGTTCGCGGATAACTTCGTCGTTTATGAACCGATTTTGATTATTATTTTTTTTTGTTGGAAAGGAGATATCCCAAGCGTTATACCATGGTACTACACCGTAATACTAATTTCATCGAGGTCTGATAAGTATCTCCAGAGATATGGAGATAAACACCTCAAACTTGGTACTGAAAATTAATAGCGCGGCATTTGAAGTCGGTTCTTTTAGTTTTTTAACCGATCTTATTCAGTAGTCAGGATTTAGTTTTTAAACTTTTTTTATACTTATTTGTTTTATGATCTACGATAGAAAGATAAGTAAGACCGCATACCTAAGATTTAACGTAGTGAATCCTAGGTCTGTGAGTAAGACTTTGCGCGCTGGCCGCTCACCATATGGTAAGCGATGACATTTAGTTATAACAAAAGTTATAAAAACACTCTTGTATCGTTCATCAGATGGAGCCGCCGCCGGCAGCGCGGTAACAACGGCTCGGGACGTAACCGTGACGCGATGGACTTCCGCACCGGCTACATCCGCTCGCACCTACGCTCGCCATCGGGCCGCGTGCGGTGACCGCCCGTCACACAACTCTCCACACTAACCGTCAGAAGGTATAGCGATGAAAATGGTTACTCCTACACTTCTGGTATTAGGATGTAGTTAGTGATGATACTGGCAGTATCCTTAGTACGAGTTTTCATAGAGATCGACTACGATAACATGGCCCGCCCCTCCGAAATTCAAAACGTTTGAAAGTATTTGTGAAAGTATTTACAACGCACCACCACGCATGTGTGCGTGCTGGTGCTGCCGGCCTGCTACTGAAGACGAATAATTACAACTACATACAAACTCTTTCGTAAGACTGTGACTTACATACTACATTAAAACAGTAATTTGGAGGGGCTGGCCATGTTATCGTAGTCGATCTCTACCAAACTCGATATAGTATATCGAACAAATTGTGTATGCAAAACAGTAGCGCCTCTAGTGGTTTTCACACTTCACTAAATTTAGACCAACACGGGAGCCAGAATAAGTAAAAAACTATGTGAGATCTGTTAAAAGCGTGTACGATGAAAACTCGTACTAAGGGTACAGAGAGTCTTGAACGATGGTGAAAGAATTTGGGCAGATTTGGCTATTGAATTAATGAGTCCGATTCTTCTCAAATTATGCAAGACATTTTATTTGTGTTTTATATCTGATAGCGTAGAGTTTGACCACTATCTCCGCCTGGTGGTAAGTGATGATGTGATCGAGGATGGGGAACACGCTAGGCCTTGAATGGTCCGACTCTCGAGAGCTGTGCTGCCGGAATACCGTAAGGTTATGGCGGCACATTTTGTACATATCTATTTCTGACAGTAAGTTACTTTTTGGTAGCATGCGATATAGCTACTAGCTTATTGATTGCGACCGTTAAGCAAACTGCAGAGTATCGAGGTTATCGCAGGACGTGTGTTACGAGACAGTTTCACGATGTGAAAATGCTTTCATAGCACAGTGTGACCTAAACCCGCACTTTACGCACGCTTTTCCGTGACATAAATATTCGATTATTGCACTACAATTAGCACCCTCGCCGCGCTCGGGTGCCATCTTCACGCCGTGTAATAATCTTCTATTTGACGGAAAAGCGTAGCAAGCGTAAAGTGCGGGTTTATGTCACACTGACAGGTATAAAATAATATACGATACTCGTGACTTAAGTTGTCTGTTATTACACGGCGTGCTTCGCGCCGTGAAAAATATACTACTTAAGTCACACGTATCATAATATACTATTGGCTCGCACAATTACATGCTACGTTGGTCTAGTACGGTGCTTAAACAGCGCTTTATCCGACCAACTCTTTCACTATTGTATTACAATACAATACAATACAATACAATACAAAAACTCTTTATTGCAAACCAATTAGGTACATATCTATTACAAAAATAAAAAAAATTATGTCTATGTGGTATTACAATGGGCGGTCTTATCGCTATTAGCGATCTCTACCAGACAACCTTTGTATGGACAGATATACAAGAAGAATAAGACGGTGGTGTACAATAATAAGTATATGTACAACATTAAATGGTAGAATAATATAAATAACTCAAACATATATACTACACATATAAAACATACTCTATATCAATACAATACATACATTACAATACATACCAATAAATAAATAATAATACATTATACTATGCACTCCTTTTAAACAAACTGGGGCAATGGACTTACCATGTAATCTTCACTAGTAGGCCATCACTGAAACCTAGCGTAACCTATCCTTGACAGCATAATCACTTACCAACAGGTCAAATAGTAGTCAAACGCTAGCCTTTAAGATATTTAAAAAAATCAAATACGATTATCTCCCCCAGATCGTTTAAGAAACTCTCATGTAAAACATGCCTTTATGAGGACTGTGGTTGTTGACTTAATAATGTTGATACTTGGTTTGGATATCTGATTATCTACGATTGTTATGACTAAATAAAGTTGATACTTGATTGTCTGCATTGTTACGATTGTTATGACTAACGGCCGTTCCCAGTAACCTATCCTCTGCTTTTATCTGCAGTTAGCGTCAGTCCGTCCTCTCTGGGATAGATAGAGCTACACTTTTCTTGGGTTGGGTAAAAAATGTTAAACTCGCGTCAGGTCCTATGTCCTGATCGAAAATTCGTAAGACGGAGCGCAGGGCGCTTGCGCGAGGTGTCATACCAATATATTAAAAAATGACGTGTTCAAGTTTTACTTCTGCCGGCCGTGCTGCCGGCATTGGGTAACCAAAACTACTGGGCAAAAGTCTCCCTCGTAGCCTTTCAAGAATATCTCATTAAAAGTAAACGAAAATACCTGAAAGTTTACTATAGTCCATTATTTATTGGGTCTGTACATTAAAATCAACGAAAATGACGGATGTAAGAAATATTTTCTGTAGCATAACAAAATCGGCTATAGGTAGGTTATTGGGAACAACCGTGGATATAGTTGGTTTGAATATCTAAGATTGGATTTGGAAATATTTTCAAATAATGTTACATTTTGACACACAACGTTTCTATCTACTTACCTATAAGTACTGAATTTATAGTCTGTTTATACAACTGCTTTACCCGCGTGCCAAAAAGTATCAAAAACGTTCCTGCTCACGTCACAATTCATAAACATTTTTTGAAATTATTTGTACGATTTACAAACGTATGGGGTCTTTATAAAGTGCAATTTAGTTTATTCTAAAAACTGCAGGTTTTGGGCGACAAAGAAAGTTTCTATTTCTAACTTATATTTGAAAATGTTTCCAAACCACTGTACAACAAAATCGAAAGTAAAATAATAATATGTTACTGTTATTTGTCTTGTGATACATTTCTTTTATAGTTTTAATTAATTTTGTCCGATCTGATAGCTCATAAATTGTGAGAAATAAAACGCCAATGTTTTTATGTGTTTTATGCCAATACACATAAAATAGATTCGCGTTTTTTTTCCCCAGAATGTATGAGCCATAGCCATAGAATATATAAAATCTTTTGACTCGTGTGATTTTCTCAAAAAATATAATGGCTATTACCTTGTTACATGCTAGTTCTTAATTTCACTCGTTACCGTTACCATAGGGTAACCATAAGGCGGGTATCCATATTATGCAAGCAAATAGAGAAAATAAGTTAATAACGACCATGTGTCAAAATAACATCAAAGAAAATTCGGTCCTAAATCACACTAAAAACAACAAAAAAAGGCAACAGCTACTTTAAAGTCTAAAACATTCTTACTTTATACTTACTATTCGTGATAGAGGGAGACGCTGCTCTACTGTCGTATAGCGCCATCTCTTTCTCATCTGCGTTGTAAGACTGAATTAAACAATCTTGTAGAGTTTGTTTATGGTAGCCTTCCAATTCTAAGACATTTTAAAACTTCTAGAGTTGGTGCGTAATTATTGATCAAAATATGACCTTAAATGCAATTAAAAATACCATTTTCTGAATTATACTCTATAGGTTTGTAGAATTTAGTACGATAGAGTACTATTTCATCTCTTTCATTATTCTATCACTATTCACTATGCACTCCTTCCTTGTAAACAAATTGGTGCAGTGGAGTTAATATACTATAATATAGTATATTTATGGGCAAATATTATTTGCCCATAATATGGACCAAAGTGCCCTTTACAGAGTTGGAAGAGAATGATAGTTGGTCCAATATGAACCAACTTATCTCAAGAAAAGACAACAAACCAAAACGATATCGTTGGCCCATTTGTTGATCTTAGCCTTTCTTGCTCATGTATGGACCACTAGATAAAAGCCAACGATACGATGTCTTGGTCTTTTATTGAGGCAAAACGATGAGTTCGCATTGGCCTTTTGTTTCTTGTTTTAAAGACAGTAGAAACAGAATTAGTCTGGCTTTGGCGTCATGTTCGTGGTTTCTAGAACATATATAATGAATGTCTTCACTGCACCATTTTGTTCATATTCAAAGGTCCATATCGCCTCTAGTCAGCGTAGGGCCAACTCTTTCCTATACTTATTTACTATACTTTCTTAAATCGTGTGTTGATCTTGAATCTTGATCTTTACCCATATTGTACCTATTAAAGCTAGTAAAAGTATGAAACCTTTTTGGAACAGTTATTGCTTGATCAGTCATCTAGACATAAATGTATTTGTAGATTGATCGTTATGGAAATCTTTGCCAATTAATTCAGCCGTGATACGTGAATGTTTTCCAGTTTGAATGCCAATTACATTGTAGGGCATGTGAGACTTAACATCTTTTGTCTCAGGGTAGTAGAAGTAGTCTCTGCCTACCCCAACGGGAAAAAGGCGTGATTGTATGTATGTATGTATGTAACAGGCGCAGTGCAGTGTCATGCAACATTCTGGCTATCCCAAAATAATGCATGCCGCTGTACCTGTATTAGGTAGACGTAGATGTTTACCATCAGGCGAGCGTCTTGCTTGTCGTGTTACCTTATAACATAAAAAATCTGTCAAAGGCCCAAATTGTCAGATGCTGGGTGACCATATAATAAGACTCAAAAGCTGAAGATCTGGGCAGGATATATGATAAAATGTGGTGAAAGCAAGTTGAGTGATAAAATATATCAAGGACTTTTTTTTATTTACAAATAACCACATCTATCGGAATTTTTGCGAATGATATTGCCTCCAAAGCAGATTCTTTCCAATCTAGTTTCATATTTTTACTAGATTTAAAAGATCGCTTTTCTATTTCACATCTTTATATTCTTATAACCCAGTCAAAATATAATCTAGTCAGGGTATAGAAGTCGGTTAACGGTTATTTATTACAACGTACCCTTAGTACGAGTTTTCATACCAAACTCGATATCGTATATCGAGCAAATTTTGTATGAAAACCAGTACAGCGCCTCTAGTGGTTACTACACTTCACTAAATTTAGACCAATCAGGGAGCCAGAATAAGTCGAAAACTATGTGAGATCTGTCAAAAGCGTTTACGATAAAAACTCGTACTAAGGGTACTGTACACTTTTTGTGCCTGGCGACACTGAAAAGTTCCTTCTAAATTCGTAGCTTAGTAGTGAATGCCCCAAACAGTATTTATTTGAATCGAAAAACGTTACTGTGTTTGAAAACTTAAAGCGGAAAATAGTTTGAAACCTAATTTGATTTATAATTATTTAACTTTTATGAAAAAATATCTCACGTGCATTCATATTAAAATGAATTGTAATAACATACAGTCAACTAGGGCACATGGTAGTGCAAAAAATAATGAGTGCGCCCAAATTTTATGACTTGCACTGTAATGAAATAACATTCCATTTTACGTTACCAGATACAAATATTTTATCTTTTAAGTTTCTAAAAACTATGATATCGTTATTATAAGCTCGCTTGGCTTTATTTTAATTAGTATTTTAAGGACAGCCCCAATAATTATTCCAATATGTGTATGCACACTTGTATGGCATACCTAATAATACCCTAGTAGTAGTAAGTACACATAGTCCGTATTCGGATGTTTTAGTCATTTATGTAGGAATGAGTAACGATATTTTATAAACTAAAGACTCAGTTGTATATTTGAAACCTATCTCATTATTTGATTGTATTATCCAGATTCAAAATTTTAGATATATAAAGGTAGACAGGCCAAATATTGAAGGTTTTTTAAACAATATTTAGGTTAGTTTTATTTTCAATATCACAAAACACACAAATATCGCATACCATCAGGCGAGCGTCGTGATTGTCCTGTTACCTTATATAATAAAAAAAATGTTCACCTTAAAAAAATATCGTTACTTATAATAAATCCACGAATTATTTAAATAATACAATAAATAATCATGAAGTGATCTCATTGGCCATTGTTTCGAATGGTTTCTTTATAGTTACGTGCCTTTACCAAGTTGTAAATTATATTGATTAATCTTTGTTGTTAAAATTGTTAATATTTGTCGTAGAACATTTTGATATGAACTTACGTTCTGTAGTGCGTGCCACGTAACTTAACTCAAAACGTATGACAAATTAATTGCACTTGACGTTTCAACTGTACTCTCTCTCTCATCATCATCCCATCATATTGGGCAAACAATGGAGATTAAGTTGAGTTTGGCAATGGAAATGGGTAAAGATGGGCAAATGTTTGGGCAATTAATTGCACTTGACGTTTCATCTATACTAATATATTGGGCAAACAATGTAGATGAAGTTGACTTGGGCAATGGGTAAAGATGGGCCAATGTTTGGGCAATAACGATGGGTAAATATGGGCAAAAGCTCGGTACTACCTGCGTAGATCTACACTCTACTAAGTTACGTGGTGCGCATTGCATTAATTAGTTTCGAGTAGTATCTCTGTATTTCATATTTCGTCAGTCGTATGCTACGTTTTCTTTACCGATATTTTTTTCCATATACAGGCTCTGTTATAATTTTAAATACATATTAGAGAAACGATTGTGTTAATGTCTGATTCTAGCAATATAAACCCTGCGCACATGTCGTTCAGAACTATTCTAGCATTCACTAGTTCACAATATATGCACTATTTTTCTAGGTTATCGTTCATAATGAATAATAGCAATAATAAGTAGCGTCCGACTGATTTTATTATTGTCTGTAAGAATGCGTTTTGTATCGTCTTAGCTCAATCTGTTGTGAAGTGACTGACATTTTGTAACTTTGTCTATTGTACGTACTTATTTTTGTAGACCCTACTCATTTATAGATCTCATCTAGATACTCATTTATAGATTTCACGGTATTAAAAACTTTTAAACTAATATTTAAATGTTTTTATATTAAAATAAAACGTTAAAATGTTGTACGTTGGTTATAGTTTGTCTCGTTGGATCGTTTACGGTTTTATTGCTCGTTTAATTGTAAACTTTTAAAGACTGAATTAAATGGAAATTGACTAAAATTCAATTACGCAGTCTGGATGTTAGTATAGAAATAGTCGGTAGGTATTGTCGAAGGTATATTTGGTAAGTAGCGATCATAGACGCGTTTGTATTTGTGTCTAGTTTTAGATAGTTATCCGTACTAAATCAGTCTTAACACTTACTTATTGCTGATGCAGTAACAAAACTTACCTACATTTTGGAAATAGTGAGTCGTTTTACAAATGAAAAAAAGGTATTTTTTTGTGTAACTGCATCTGTTGAATATAGCGGGACGAATGCCCGAATTATAGCGAATATGTCTTCGTAGTTACGCCGTTCTATAATAGAGGGCGTTTATAAATATAAAATATAGCATGACGCTTACGTCACTTCCGTTGTTTCGGACTGTGACGCTACGTCAGTTCCGTCAATACTCCAGTGCGCCTGAAGTGGCTTCACTTTAAAACATGTAAGTTCCTGGAAACTCCACAGGTGGCTGTCAAAATAAATGCAAATGTCTGATATTGTAAATCTAACATACCTCATGATTTTTTCTCTTTTTCTATTGAAGTCTATGTAACTTTTATTCCATACTAAGATTTGTAATTTTCAACGACGTATTTTCGCTAAAAAAAAAAAATAAACCTCAAAGAAGGTTTGCATCAAAATCCATCTACCTTCCTTCTAGTGAAACTATATATTCTGAATGAAAATGGCTTTATTCTGTAACTTATAGGCTTCAAAGTTCAAACGCATTGACAGGGATCAGTAACAATGTGATAGTAAATTTGTCGACAATTACCGAATAACGAATATCTTTTTATTAGCGAAGTAAAAATGTTACTTTGTATTGGGCGAAATTGAGTTTTAAAGTGTTAGCAGTAAAGGCAGATTTGGTGCGGTAGACTTGCATTTAGAGATCACGTGATTACGAGTAGATGCAATATATGTTACGTATAGCGACCACGAGATAACACCTTGCCCCCTGTGATTCATTTGTTAATTAAATGTAGAGATATAGTTGGTCATACAATAAACATTTGTCATATAATACTGATGTTTTATTTCTTGTATTAAAGCTATGTATATAGTAGAAAAGCTAGAGAGATATATATAACCCGACTAAAATGATGAACACGTGATACATATGCCAGCTATGAGATAAAATAAATAACGTAATTTGGTCGGTCATACATGATAGCGGGTGAAAGCCTATGTGCGCACTAGAATCAGAGTCAGAGCTGGCTCCAAACAATAAAATCGCATATGCAGCGACGGTTAAAAAATTGTTGTCCATCTCGATCTCTCATACATACTAGTGATTGTATAGTTTTATCCTCAGACTACCATAAAAAAGGCAGACGGATTCGTGCCGAACACACGAGTGAACGCAAGTTCAGTAATACTAAATGCTTGAGTAATAAGTTTCCGCGCTCAGTAAGGCATAGTCAATACGGCATGATTACTACGTAAGCAACGCTGCGAAGTAATACCGCACGGACGCGTCCGTCCCTGCTGCCACTTGGTAGCAAACTGAGCGCGGAAGCGTATTACTCAAGCATTTAGTATTACTGAACTTGCGTTCACTCGGGTGTTAGGCACGGCTCCGTCTGCCTTTTTTATGGTAGTTTGAGAGTTTTATCCTCTCATATTATTGTTATTAATGTCAGGTCTATTTTAATATATACTGTCTACGTATGAAAGGTATGTATCTTGTCACAACTTTTAGGTTAGGTTATTAACGGACTTCAAAAGAAGGAGGTCTTTATTCATCGGATCTTTTTAAAGCATGTTCCCGATTACTCAAAGACGCCTATAATTATCATCATCAGCCAATTTCCGTCCACTGCTGGACATAGACCTCTCTATAATAAGATAATATAAGACGCCTATACCGATTTGGAAATCTGATGAGTAACTCCAGAGATTGGAGGTAAACACCTCAAACTTGGTACTGAAAATGACTAGCGCGGCATTTGAAGTCGGTTCTTTAAGTTTTTTAAACGATCTATATAATAATTCCTTTTTTTCGAAGACTCTGAGATGCTGCAAGCGTTAAGTTGGTATGTTTAACCTCTCAAGCCGAAACGTAAATCAACGCGAGATTTTTTGTGTCTAGATAGAATCGGGTGCCTTTTCAGCAAGTAATGTGCTAGGAAAATGAACGGCTTGCGAGGAAAACAACTTATAGTATCAATTACCTTCGTTCCGTGTTCACTCCGCTCTCGTGTTTTGGTACGGTAAGAACGTAGGTTAGGCGTAAACTCTAAGCGAAACCCTCAAGAGTATTTATTATTAATGGACGATATCGCCTTGGTCGCCATGGTACCTTTGTGAAGCCAGAACGAACAAACGATAGATAAGTTGTGATAAAATCCCTTGCCACTGACGTATCGCTTGGGTGTATCAAACTATTTATGAAAGTACCTACATATGTTAAAGTAAGTTTAAGACGTGACAACGTCTAATAAATCGATGAACGCCGGCTGCATGCACGAAAAAGTGTCCCGTTACGCTCATTGTACGCATGCGCCGATTTCATCAATGTTTTGTTATGACGTTGTCACGTTAAACTATCGTCCGTAAACCAACTTTACAGACAACCAATTTTTTTTTATATAAGGTAACAGGACAAGCATTACGCTCGCCTGATGGTAAGCGATGACGTCTACCTATTACAGATACAGCAGCATGTATAATTCTGAATAGTCAGAATTTTACATCTCACTGCACTGCGCCTGTTACCTCGATACGTAATTTTCTGGACACTGCCATTCAAACCGAAAAACATTAAAAGTTTCACAGCTGAATTAATTGGCAAAGTGGTGGTACCGCCCCAGGCGGACTAGCAGAAGTCCTACCATTACAAAAAAAGTTATCTAAAATTTGCGTACATAAAAACACGAAATAAATTTGACTAAAACAGTCTTATTTATTGAGACAATCACATTAATCATACAATTCATTTTAATCTAATCACGATACAAATACGATATGAGTAAATAAATCGATCATATCGATACAAAGCGGAAGGACAGGGCAGTAGAACGTCAGTACAATTAAACTGTCCAAGAATCCACAGTTCACTGTATGTTCCTATATAGCACTAAGGTTTTATTACAAAAACTCACGTTCATTTTAAACTTATTGATTTAAAATGGGAATTTAACGTGACTAACGCGATGTCGATATAGCGAACGACAATCGATGACGAAATTGATGAATGAGGCCAAAACAATTGTCGATCGCTATATCGACACGTGAGGGTCAGTTCACTCCGCGACGATGCATTCGGAGTCGCGCGGCGCAGCTAAGCGAGCGACGCCACCAAATTATCTCAATGCAATGTGTATCTTATTGTGTAGTTATAAAATAAAATAACTAAAAAAGCCTTTTATTTCTTGCTAACATTTAAAATTATTAATCTTATAATTGTTATTTAGCTATTAAATCTTGTTTGCAAGAACCCTTCTGCAGGTGTAGGCCTCCTCCAAAGATCCCCAATCCTCTCTAGATTGGGCTATTTGGAACCAGTTTGGTCCAGTTTTGGTAGTATTGTGTATTTAATAAAGTTTAATTGTTTATCACGCGGTTCAATTGTTTCTTCCCGCAGCGCAGCCTGAAGCCGCCGAACTAACTCAATGAAATGTGTATCTTCTTGTATAGTAAATAAAGTTTTTTATAATACTCTCTTAATAGGTGCGCGCCGCGTCGCGTCGCGGTATGAGCCGACCCTATGTCACGTTAAATTCCCGTCTTAAATCATTAAGAACAAGGTTTGGTCGTGGTTTTGTTTGACCGCGTGGTGTGTCAAATGTTCCCATGCACTCGATCCCACCGCCAGATGGTGCCGTCGTCGCAGCATGTTAGCAATACTTTGCCGTTGCGGGACAGGGTTACCTAAACATAATAAGATGATAAGGATCAAAGGCTCTCACACATACAATCATTTGATAAAAAACAATAAAAGATCGTTTGAAAAACTAAAAGAACAGACTTCAAATGCCGCGCTATTAATTTTCAGTACCAAGCTTGAGATGTTTATCTCCATATCTCTGGAGATATTTATCAGACCTCAATGAGATTACCATGGTACCACACTTGGAATATCTCCTTTCCAATAAAAAAATAATTATCACAATCTGTTCATAAACGACGAATTTATCCGCGAACAAACATAAAAAAATATATACGGTCGAATTGAGAAACTTCCTTTTTTTTAAGTCGGTTAGAAAACCAGATTACTATTCCTAACTCGTAACGTTTGTTGTACCTGAGGATTGAAAAATAGGCCCTAATTAATTTGCCAAAAAAAAGAGTATTTGTGGTGGTTTTGAACGAAACTTTTATAATACTTTGAGATTCTTTGAGGGATATATGCGGGTTTGATCAAATATGTTTTGAAAAATGGTGATATTCATCATTTGGAGTTGAATAAGAACAAAAGAGTACCTATCCATTAATTTTAAGGATCAAAATGCCGAGACTTTGTTAGCGTGAAGAAATAACAAATATACATACAAAATTTCGCCTTTTTAATAGTAGCAAGTAGAATGTAAATTAGTACCAAGATTCAAAATTATTTGAACATTGTTACACACAATCCAAAATGTCATCGTACCGACGGGACTTGAACCTGCACCCCTTGGGAAACATGACCAGGTGCTCAGCCAATTAAGCCACGGTGCGATACTTATTACGACGAAATTAATGGATTGCATTTTTAACCCAATTATACATTGGTGGCGCCATCGATGATAACTTTTTCGGAAGAAATAATTAAGTACAGTTTTCAAATCAGACGAGAGATGTTGAACCGCGTTAAATCAAATATTATGAGTTCGAATCCCGTGGGCACGATGAAATTTTGGATTGTATATAACAAACAATGTACAAAAATATAAAGTGTGTAACACTTCAAGAAACATACAGTATGGCCTCGATAATCCGAACGAAATGTATACCCTGTTCGGAATTCGGATGTACACAGCGTTCGGATTATAGTATGTAGACATTTTAAAAGACATTCTCTTCTTGGATATTGAAGCCATATCAAAACGTACAAACACGTTAGTTGATTGTGCACAACAGAATGGCGGAATGGCGCGCGGAGCGTTCAAGTACAATACGTGTAGCATCTAAAAAGTTTAATTCAGCACTAAAATACGAGTGTGGCATAGCGAGTAACTTAGAAACGACAGACGCGCGGGGGCAGGAGGTTGTAGGGATTATAGAGGCATTCGGATTAGCTTGGGTTCGGATTATCGAGGCCCTACTGTAATATTCATCACCAGCTGGTGTCAGTCCACTGCTGGACGTAGGCCTCTCCCAAGATGCGCCACTGAGCCCGATCTTCGGCTCTTCTTTTCCAGTCACTGCTCACCGCTTTACGTATGTCGTCGCTCGACCTGGTCACAGGACGTCCTACGCTACGTTTGCCGATCCGCGGTCTCCACTCTAGAACCAGTCCAATGCCCCAACGGTTATCAGTCCTGCGGCAGATATGACCAGCCCACTGCCACTTCAGTTTACTAATCCGTTGAGCTTTGTCGATAACTTTAGTTCTCTGGCGAGTTACTTCGTTCCATATTCGATCCCGCAGAGAAATACCGAGCATAGCCTACTGGCCTACTAGGCGCTACTGTAATATTATTTGAACATAATTGTCTGCCCAGTCTGCAGACTGGAAGAGAAGAGCCGAAGATCGGGCTCAGTGGCGCATCTTGGGAGAGGCCTACGTCCAGCAGTGGACTGACACAGGCTGATGATGACGATGATGTCTGCCCAGTAAAAGAGTACATACCTGTCTCACGGCCGCCACACATCTAGGATGCACTAGCTGCGAGGCCCGCGACCCGCCCGCTACATTGCCCAGCTCCCACACCATTGTTTTGCCGCACTGATTGCCCAGCGCTATCACCTGGAGAAGTTTAATCATCAAGTTTCATTAAATTTAAAGGCGGCAATAGATCAATGAATAAGGTGTCGGACTGGCGATCGAGAGGTCGAGAGTTCGATCCCCACCCATTGCACTATTGACGTGAACCCACTCCAGACACAAGCATATTTAGCTTAGTTGGAGGGGTTAACAAGAATATTAGTAATGTGCAACCCACATTGCGAGTAAGCTTTAAAAAAAATAATTATAAATTGCCCATTCATTTAGGAAGTTGCAAATGTACCATAGTATATCAGAAACGACGACCTCCATCGGGACCTTAAAGTGGATGACGTTATTAGTGTAATTTCAAAATATGCCGAAGCTCACGATCGTAGACTTCATCACCATGTGAACGTCAAGGCTATCCAGCTTCTCGACAACACGGGCATTATTTTTTTTATGGTTAAAGGTAACCGGACAAGCACCACGTTTGCCTGATGGTAAGCGATGATGTCAACCTATAACAGATACAGCGGCATACAAAATTCTGAACTGCCAAAATTTTACATGTCACCTTGAAACATAAAGATGTTGAGTCTCACATGCCCTGTAATTTCACTGGACACCTTGAATTTCAACCGAAAAACATTCCTATTTCACGGCTGAAAATTAATAGGCAAAGTGGTGGTACCGCCCCAGGCGAACTAGCAGAAGTCCTACCACTAAAAAACATAGTGAGAAGACTTAGAAGGATAAAACCTTTTGAGTTCGTTTCGTTTAGTGAAGTGACAGTCAATTAGTGAACACTGCTTTCAAAGAACACAATAAAATAGTGTGTTCGCCTTAATAGAGACAATAAGAAAATAACCATTGGACACATTCTTAGTTTAACAATAGTTAGCAGTTTAGGTCAAATTTAAATTACTTATTAGTCTTAAGCCTAGATTGTAAGTACTATTAATGATATGTCATGGCATCATATTGGGATAACATTTTCTAAAAAAAAAAGAAAACTTCGGAAATTGTAAGGAAGTAGCTGATTTATTGTAGGCTACAGAGATCCAGCTAATAGCTATGGATTCGTACCGTAAAATTACATAATAACATAATTAAGATAGTTTAAAAACTAAAAAAGCCGACTTCAATGCCCCGCGAGTCAATTTCAGTAGCAAGTTTGAGACGTTTATCGTCATATCTCTGGAGATAAATATCAGATCTCGATGAAATTACAATGGGACCACCTCGGAAATCTACCCTACCAATTAAAAAAAGAATCATTCGAATCGGTTCACAATTGACGGCGTAATCGCGTAACATACATACAAAAAAATATAAATACAGACAAATTGAGAACCTCCTCCTTTTTAGAAGTCGGTTGAAAAACCTCCTCCTTATTGGAAGACGGTTTTTTTTAAAATAATTAACACCTGCAATACCAGGGGTAATACTGGTGCGTTGCCTGCTCTTTTGAAAGAGGAATCTGTTAACTCTTCTTTTGAAGCAACTCAGAACCTTCTGCGGGAAAACATCGGGAGGAAGGTTATTCCACATCTCTGTTTTTTTATACTTTATAGGCTAGCGTTTGACCACTATCTCACCTGTTGGTAAGTGATGATGCGGTCGAAGATGGTTAGCACGCTAGGCCTAGAATGGGAACTGGCTCTCAAGGATAGCTGCCGGAACACATTAGATGTTTGGTGACAGATTTTCTAATTTGTGGGTGGTAGCTGGCCAGGCGGACACTAAATAGTGTCCTACTACCATGCGGGGGTTGTTGGTTTCTTAACGATGTTTTCCTTCACCGGAGGGCCACTGTGAGAAGCGCACATAAATTTTTCGATAGAAAAATCCATTGGTGCACGGCGGTTTGAACTCGGTACCACGGCATCAAAGCCAACCGTTCTCCCGATTACGCCACCGGGCCCTCAAAACCGGGCCATCTCGCACGTACGCGGAAAGAACAAACGCTTAAAACGCGTTGAGTGGGAGGACCACGTTTCTATAATATGAGGGTGATCCCTCTCACGAATACGCGAGTTCCTGTGGTAAAATTGAGAGGGTGGGATCACATCAAAGAGCTCACCAGAGCATTCCCCGGTTGAAAATGATGTAAACTTACCCTCTGACTATAATCAACAGCAAACCTAATGAACCATATCTCGCACTCCTTGTAGTCAAACCGGTGCACCATGGTCACAGAGTTGTCTCCGGGTCGAAGCTCTGCATCCTCCAGTCTGCCGGGCTTCCAGCAGATTATTGCATTCTCACATGACTGGAATAAATAACAGTAAATCATTATTTAAATCTAGAATTCGAATTGTAGACTAACCATGGTTAATTGAAAGAGTTTTTACAGTGCCACAAGTATAACTTGGCGGTGGTGGTTTTTGGAACTAATTATTTTAATTGAAACTGTGAGTTTGACGGTTGAGAGATTACCGCGACATTATTGTTGATAAATCTGCTACATTAAAATAGTTCAATAATGCCAAAAGTAATTAAAAGTGGTTTAAGAGAAACTGTTATCAAAGTACAAAGTAAAAGCACAGTGGCGCACAGGCACGCCAAGTTATACTTGCCGGACTGTATCTATTGTGCTGAGAAGTCTATAGAGTTGTTGTTTATGGTTTTATTTCGTTTAAATAGAGAAAACATTTAACATGTAAATAGCTTTAACTAAAAATAGGGAATATGCATGTGGTATAAATTTACTTGAAATCATTTATTTTCGAATCATTATTGTTCTGGTGTTGTATGTTAAACATTTTTTTGTAAATAAAATAGTCTTACATGTGTTAAAATATTATATAAAAAATGCAAAAAAAGAGTGGGAAATTTAAATTTGCTAAACACGTCACCACTTGTCAATTAGAAAGTGACGTCACAGTGCACAACACGGTCTCCACAGATTAAATCTTTTTCATAGAAATTGTACGCACTGTAGTACGAATACGTAGTATTTCTATTAAAAATATTTAATCAGTGGAGACTGTGTTGTGCACTATGACGTCACAAAGGCGCGCGAAAATTTGGCAGCATTTTAGATACCTCATATTTTTTCAATGCTAAAACTATATTTTGTAGCTTAATTTGAACACTTTCAGTATTATTTAATTTTTTTACTGTGTTAAATGGATGTATTCAGTGAAATAGACATGAAAAAAATCATGCATATTCCCTATTCTGAGATTATTAGCTGCATAACTGCACATTTAATCTGGAAATAGTGGTGTAACACCGAATCTGTCGGTGTAATCTGTCACCAAACATCTAATGTGTTCCGGCAGCTATCCTTGAGAGCCAGTTCCCATTCTAGGCCTAGCGTGCTTACCATCTTCGACCGCATCATCACTTACCAACAGGTGATATAGTGGTCAAACGCTAGCCTATAACGTATAAAAAAAAAAAAAAAAAAAAAAAAAAAAAACATTTTGAATAAGTTCAAAATCTTTTAACTTAGTTATAGATAATACTGATGTGTGTATATGATTGCTGTAGACCTGACTTGTCATAGATATTTATTTATTTCATGGTAATAGGCTTGTTTACTAAAAAAAATGTTTAGTCCGTCATTTACATTATCAAAAAATATTGGATACGATTTTTAATTTTTTCAATCAAACAAAAATGACTAACATATCGAGCGTTAAAATTCCGCGTGACGTCACAAACCGCTACTACAACCTACTTTCTAGCGGTTAGTGACGTCACGAGCCCTCACTCCCGAACTTTGACGCTCTTTATCTTTGTAAATTTTCTATTGCTTTGTAAAATAAAAAATACGTGTCCAATATTTTATGATAATCTAACTGACGGACTAATTCGAATTACTATTTTTCGACCCAGGCAACGTCTCTATGGCGTTGTGCAGATGCACTCTCGTTAACAAGTGTTAATCCAGTCTATGTCTTAATCCAGTTTATTAACAATTTGTATGCGGAATTTCGTCCAAATCCGTTCAGCCGTTATAGCGTGAAAGAGTAACAAACATCCATCCATCTGTCTTACTTACATTAATTAGTATAAAAGCAACTAGATGGCGCTAAAGCATGTTGCCCTGTTCTCCTTGTAAATATTGCCCCAATGTATGAGATCCTGCATCGCGCAAACGATATTTGCCACAATGGAAGTACCAGCTGAACTTGCTTCGTCATTGAACATCTTTAAAATTTGAACTCTATATCACATCTCACATTTATAATAAATATTATGAGGATAAGCTCAATAACATGCCTAGTAATGACTACACACCTAAATTAACTCGTCAGTCGTCATCATCACTGTCCACAGCTGGACATGATCTTCATCTATTCTATCCTAATTAAATATTTACACTTAAAATCCAACTCACCTTAGAAAGAATGAGATCACCCATCCACCTTACACAATCAACATAATTCCTATGTATATCTCTCGTCGAGAAATCTGGGAAGTGTTCCTTCAACGAATTGAACGGCCTCAACGCTCTATGTGGGTTGAAATTATAGCTCTGCTTGATGGCTTCGTGCATCGAGGGTTTATCCAACCTCCAGAGTTTCAGAGAGTGGTCCATGCCGCAGGACATTATCCGTTCGCCTTTCAAGTCGAAGTCAGCGCTTAGTACTTCGTCTCTGTGACCTTCGACGCCGCCGAAGATGGCTATGCAAACGTCGGTCATGATGTTCCAGAGACGTAAGGCGTGGTCTTTGCTCGCGGAGAGGAGGAGATTCGGGTCTCTTGGGTGGAATTTGACCTCGTTGATTGCGTGTCCGTGGCCGATGTAGTGTTTGATGCAGGTTTGTGTGGTTGGGTTGAAGACGCGAACGATGCCGCGGGAGCCCGCCACGGCTAGTAAGGGTAGGTGGGTTTCCTCCTCGTAGGACCAGGCGCACGTGTAGAATGTTTCATCTACCTGATGGATAAATGGGATATGTACCTACTACCTTTACTATTATTTATTCTGTAAAAATGCTTAACTTTTTGAAATGGCACTGTGTTTTTTAAAATCTTATTCTATTTTTAACCGACATCACAAAAAAGGAGGAGGTTATCAATTCGACAGTATTTTTTTTATGTTTGTTACCTCAGAACTCCGTCAAATCTTTACCGATTTCAAAAAATATTTTTTTGTTTGAGTGATTATGCCTCATGTTTGGCCCCATTCAAATTATATCTGATAGATCTGATTATTATCTCAGGAGATATGGAGACAAACAATATAAACAAAATTTATACCTTGATGACATGTTTATGGCTAGTGGATATTTTTACTATCGCGGCATGTGAAGTCGGTTTTTATGGTTTTGTAAACGATCTTAAATTATTATTTATAGTTTTTCTAACATTGAACTGCATAAGAAATTGGACCTAAATTGACAATATAAGCAGCACGTAGTTTTTTAATAGTACGTTCGAAAACCTATACATTTATTATTTCGAAAAATCTGAAAGTATACGTGCGAAAACCATTGTTAAGAAACTCCTGGCATGGCGGTAGGACATCAGTGTCCACCTGCCAGCTACCACCTTCAAGTTGGGAAATATGTCGCCAATAATCTTATGTGTTCCAGTAGCTGTCCTTGAGCCAGTTCCTTTTCTGTGCTTTCTTTGACCACATCATCACTTGCCACCAGGGGCGGAGATAGTGGTCATACACTAGCCTATGAAAAATAATTTAAGTTTACAAAACAAAAAAAGCCGACATCAAATGCCACATTGGTAATTTTCTGAAATTTCTGATGAAATCATTATTGGAGCATACGTGAAAGTTTATTTTTCAAAAGAAAATAATTTTCATCAATCAGATGATGATGTCAGTTTTGAACATGAAAAAAGGCCCATAATTCAATCTGTATTGAATTTGATGAAGAAACACAAATTAGATAATAAACATGATAGCATATATACATCATTCATCATCATAATTAACAACCAGTATTCGCCCACTGTTGGACATAGGCCTCTCCTATATACATACATACATAGAAAATTGTGTATTTAATAACAAAATATATTTATTTATAACACAGTGTGACTTAAACCTGCACTTTACGCACGCATTTCCGTGACTTAAATAGTCGATTATTGCACGGCGTGAAGTTGGCACCCGAGCGCATATTTGACGGAAAAGCGAAGCAAGTGTAAAGTGCGGGTTTATGTCACACTGACAGCTATAAAATAATATACGATACTCGTGACTTAAGTTGTCTATTATTGTACAGCGTAGTACCCTCACTGTCGCTCTAAGTCACACGTATCGTAATATGCATATTAAACAACCTAATAGTTTTGGAGATAAAAAAAAATTAACCTAAACGAAAATTAAGGGATTGATGATGTATTCCCGCGTTTTATCGCTAAAGAAATTCCTTGTTCCTAATACAAATGTTAGGAATGAGCCAGCCCTTTTGTCACCGGTGGCATCGACAAGGCGTGGAACAATTTTTTTAGGAAAGTTTTGGTGCTCCATGGACCAAAAGTTTCAACACCAAGCGGCATAAATATGTAGCTACCAGATAAAGATGCATTTTTACACCGCTTGGTGTCTTCGGCAGCTTCCGCAGCGGCTCCTAATCTCGACACTGTCCCACTGAGAATTATGTATTAACATAGAAAATAGTGTATTAAATTAACTTACATCAGGGTCTGCATAGCACTGCAAGAACTTAAATCCGCCTGACTCGGGACACTCATAGATAGACACTCGATTGCTTCCGACTACTGCAAACACCTGCGGCTCACCCTCACCCAGGTGGTGGTTAAACTGACAACCGAACAGCGGCTGACCATGGTCTTCTTTGGCACTGCAACTGTAAAATAAATTAGCCCAGAATAATTAATAACAAGGTATGTGAGATTCTCTATCTAGATAATATAGGTGTACCATGTATAACATAATCTATACAAATATTACAAAAGCGTTTGTAACTCTGTCACTGTTTGTTACCTAATCACGACCTATCTGATCTCACTGAAATTTAACAAGGAGATACTTAATAGTGTGAGGATGAACATAGGCTACTAAATACTTGGTGTACGTGAACAATGTCTAGATATCAGCTAGTGTATATGTATAATATAGGTGTATATACAAACACATAGGTTAACAAAAGGGACGAAAATGTAAATAAAATCTAATGTACATGTTCTATTGGTATTTTGAACATTTCTATCACCTATTTAAATAAACATTTCTATCACCTATTTGAACATTTCAATATTTCTATCACCCATTGCAATATTACTTATTCTAATTGGTGATGGTGGGCGATCAGACCTGCACTGACATGCTGCTTTGGGTGTATTGTGCATTTTCTCCTTCTAGAGATTACTCAAGCCATTCCAGCTCCTCAATAAAGTGTTGTACAGCCTTGAGTTACTGGCACAAAGCTTCCAGTGCCAGTTTTTATCATCACAAGTAATACGTAAGGGGCGTGTTACATGTTATAAAACTGTAGATATGTTTGTATGCTCTGTGGTGCTGGCAGTGCCGAAGCAGATAGAGATAATGATGATCATAGTCTGATACTTTTCAACTTGGTGAATATAAATCGTATAGCTTATTTTGAAGCATTGGTTAAAGACAGAAACAAAAATTGCCATATCTCCTTATATGCCTATTATTTTGTTATGAAACTCATGACTGATGTCTGGTAATATAACAGTCCATCAGGAAAAAGTTTAATGAAATCACATACACATATAAGCCCAACCAACATTGGCCAAAACATAAAACACCATCCATGGTGTATTGATGTCCAAAATGGTCTCAAAGTCTTCATAAAATTGGGCCATGCAAGAACTCAAGTTGCTGAAAAACAATGTTGTAATAACAAAGGTACTGGTCTAGAAAATCTACAGTTGCAATGGACAATTGGTCAGGATGGCATTATTTTATACATTCGCACCAAAACCCCAGTTTCACTTTATTGCAGTTGTTAAGGAAAGTGGTCCCATTATAGCAATGTACGGTACATTGTAATAATGGGAATTTCTCATAGATTGTGTTTTGGGCATATGCCTTTAAACAAATTTAAATGTATGATGAGACAAATAGATAGCCCTAACTGTGATGTATGTAGCGATAGCGTCGAGAATGTTTACCATTTGTTGTCAGAGTTAGGTGAAGCGTAACAATTAGGAAGGACTTAGGTAAAGAGTAACTTCAACTGGCTTGATGTGGGATTGTTCCAGAGCATATTGGCTGCACAAAGTTCAAGCGCAGCCAGAATGCTGTATCAGTACATACAAGCTTGTAAAAGATAGTACATAATCAACCTATTGTGTATACTATGGGACTGTATACTGACTGACATAGTCCATGCGCGACCCAAGTCCCTAAATAAAAATAGAATTAAAAAAATTAATAATAGGAACTATATGGGAAATATCAGACCTATAGAACAAAGTCACTTAGGCTGAGTTGCACCATCTTACTTTAACTATAACAAATGTCAAAAAACTGTCAAAATCCATATAAAAACACCGGTTAATAGTTATAGATACAGTTAAAGTAAGATGGTGCAACTCAGCCTTATTGTTACATTGTGACTTCCTTCTATTTCTGATGCTATGGACTGAAACAGAGAAGCATCTAAGTTTTATTCATGAATTTTGATTTAATTTTCATACCATATTATACAAAAAATAAACTTATATATGGATTTGCCTAAGTTACATCTGAATAAATAGAAATCTTATTTTGTCCTCGGAGAAGTTAGAAGCAGATTAGACTTTAATATTTTTCTGTGTCCTAGCCTTGGTTTGACATTGACAAACATGTGAGAAATAGTAATAAGTTGAGTAGATTGTATGTTTTTATGAACTTTAAATACTTACTTGAATTTATATGGAGGTTTTATCGGTTTGATGGTGGTTTTCTTTTTGCCGCGTCTTCGTTTTTTGCCACGAGAGTTGGTCGGTGTCTCGCTTCGGGACGTATTGTCTGTGTTAGAAGTACTTTCCACACTCGATGTATCATCCTAAATAATAGTCTAATAAGTCTTAACACTAGCCAAAATGCAACTAGCGACAATAGTAACGGTAAGTTTACATGTTGTTCTTTCGTATACAAGCAGTTTAAACCTTACATTACAAAAGATAATTATACAATTCAAATTAGAAAACACATTGTTCTCACACACAAAAACGGTTCAAGTTATTTCTGTACTTACAGCTTCATTGTCTGAAAAATTCATGTTTCTAGATTTTCAGCTTATAGCTTAGTAAATTTACAATAGCTAAAATACAATAGTCAGTCAACATTAATCAATTCACTACAAGATTACTCAGTTTCAGTTCTAAAAAATAAAAATTCGCCGCCAACTTTAATGCAAAACCAAACCAAACTAAACTGTTTTGTATGAAATGTCATGTCACGTCAAAGTCATGTCAATAACTGCTTGTAATGTCAGTGCCAATGTAAAGTTTTATTGTTTTAGCTTTGCACTACCGTGGTATTTAGTCTAAGAATAAAAAACGGCCAAGTGCGAGACTCGCGCGCCGAGGCTTCCGTACAAACTTGTCAAACTAGTTTAATTTAAAGGACAAACTTTGCTGTTCGATCCCTAGACCGACACCTAGACACAGTTAATGCAACCACCGCAAATGATACATTTGTAATAGTAAATACGCTTTTTTTGTTATTAAACTACATAATATTTTTCTTTATAAGTGTTGCAACCCCTTGCTTCTTGCCAAATTTCATGATTCTAGAGACGTCGAGAGACGAGTATATTACAAAATACTCGTCTGTGATTCTAGGTGAACGGGAGTCGGGAAGTAGCCTCATTATTATCATTACTACTTTTAGTTTCCCATTTGTGTGTGTTATGTGTCTGTTATACATCTCCAAGGGCCTATGCTTGTGTGTCTGTGTCTAGGCTGATAAGTACTATAATTTCTGAGAAAACTGTTTCTCAAGAAAGCGGTCAAGTGTGACCGCTTTCTCACCTGATGTCAAGTGAAGATGGAATCGTGCTTGCCTGGAATTGTAATATTATTTATTCTGTGCCTTTAATACGTAGATAGTACCTATTATTATCTGTTCTGTGCCTGCAATAAGAAGTCGGCACTGCAAGAGGCGCTGGACTTTAGTCTAATAATCTTATTCACAGAGCGCAACTATCCTATCTTTGGTGGATAATCCACCCCATCCCAATCAAGCTAAAGCAGAAGCGACATGCAATAGTTGGACGAAAAATTTTAAAGCGATCGATGTAATAAAAGTTACTCACTTTCAAAATATATCTTTATATTTTCACATACTTAGTAGGATGAACCTAACACGGGTAATTCAGGAGGTACCTAAAGAAAACAGTTTTAAATTATTATTCTTTATTAATTATAATAGAATAAATTGAACTTAAGTTATATCACAATTTAAACTTACATAGGAACATCGTGTCTATTCCTTTAAAAATAGATAGCATAAGCATACACTATAACTAAACGAAGTACCCAATAAGTACGAAAATCTGGGTAACTTATTATACCTAGTATACCTAATCACAGCCATTGTTGTATACCTTACAAGCCAAAATTATTTTAAAAGTTAATATAATACTGATATGTCTAAAATATTACCTGTTTTTAAGGTAACTAATAAAATAACTATTTAAAAAATATTTCAAATTAACTTTGTATCTAAAAATACATCTCATGTTATATAAGTAGGTACTTAGTATGTAATGTAAGGTACAATATTTTATAGGTAATTTAACTAGTTTATGTTTTAGTACCTACTTATTATATATTGTAACAAATACCTTCACATTTGTACTGGCCAAATTCTCACTTGAACGAACAGTCTTTCTCTTAGAAATAAATTAAAATATTTACTTATGATACCTATTCTATGTATGACTGTTATTTTATTGTTAACTTCTAGGGCACTTGGTAGCACACAAACTTTTTTCGAGTAAAACTCTTTGAATAATAATAAGCCATTTGTTTTTTTTTTTATTAGGTCTCTACCCCACCCTTACCAAACTTTCAAGGTGGTGGTGCGAGGGTGCAAACTGCCATCTGCTCGTACCTACATGGCTCGGCCCTTAACAATGGTAGTTTTCATTAAAACGCACGTTTATGTAAGTTCTGTAGTTAATACGGCAATAAACCAATGGCTATGGCTTCAGTTCGGCGATCGAGAGGTCTTGATTTCGATCCCCACCCCATTCATTGCACTATTTGACGTGAATCCACTCCAGACACAAGCATATTTAACTTAGTTGGAGGGGTTAACGAGACTACTAGTAATGTGGCCGAAAATATGGCCACAGCCAACACCAGAGCAGCACTGGCATCACACAACTGTCTCTATATACCCTAAATCTGCTGTCTGAAATATCTAAATACCAAAGTCTAAAATCTAAAGCCCAGTAGAAGAAGACTCCACCACGTAGGTATCCATACAAAGCAGTCTTATAGCATATCCATACTAAAATAGACGTCTACCCGAAAAGGGTGGTTGACAGGTGCAGGCGTGACGCAAGACGACTTTGAGCCAGGGCAGGAAACGATCTACCCTCGCGTATACGCCGGGGTAACCGGGACGAGCGCATCCGCGTCCCCAGGATACTATACCTGGGAATTAAATATGTTTTATTAATTATTATTATTAATGAGAGCCTTCTAGTAATACATTATTTATCATAAAAATCCGAAACGAGGAAACTCACGGTACTAACTCATGCACCGATTTCAAGTCCATCTTGTCGTCTAGTCTCTACTTTTTAGCATATACCCTTTTTATTTGTATATCTGATAGGCTAGTGCGCAGACTACTTATCTAGAGTACCTAGTCTGAGGGCTAGCGTTTGACCACTATCTCGCCTGGCGGTAAGCGATGATGTGGTCGAGAATGGTGACTTTAAAGGGCTGTGCGGGATCACTGCAAAGTTATGGCGGCTGATTTTCTCCTTGACGGTTGGTGGTAAGCACAGACCTACGATTTCACTTACCTATAACGTAGTGAAATCTTAAACATGTGGTGGTAAGCTACTTTTTGGTAGAAGTCAGGTGAAACATCGATATACCTAATGCTTCTACCACCTGTTACCTGCTACCACTGATACCAGCTGCCTACTTACCAACGATGGTGTAATGAGGTTGTGGCACCAGCAGAGGCCCGCCCGAGTCTCCGGTACACGAGTCCCTTTCCACCGCGTTAGCACACACCATGCGTGGAGTGACCTTCCTACGGCCGTACGCTGCGCTGGAACACTCTTCTTGTGCCCAGATCTGTACCTCTGCCTGCGGATTGAGAACAGAAACCCAACATGAGGGTTAAGAGAGTATAAAATATTCTGCCGGATTAGATTTACGCTCTTTGTCTCTCTTTTTGGTGTCTACTGAAATGAGAAACTATTCTTCATTCTTTATTGCATATCAATTACATAACTACAATAATCAATGATGATATCTCCGTAGATACCATCATTGTAATACCGTTATTACAATGGGCGGTGTTATCGCTATTAGCGATCTCTATCAGGCAACTTTTGGATGGATGAGCAATACAGGAAGTAGAAGTGTAAGTTTAGCGACTACAAATAAAATTATACACAGGCATGGCAAGTTACTTATAGGTTGTACTTCAATGGGTACTATTTCTATTGATATATTTTATATTACTATTTCTATTACTCTAATTATAATTCACCAGTGATCGCTAGGATCACAAAAAAACTAGAAGATACCCTTCCTCGCTAGATATATATATATATATATATGAATAATATATATATATATATGAATAATGATAGAATAATGAAAGACCCCGGTGAGTGCAAATTCAGGCAAAGAGTTACTTGCAAATTCGGCAAGGAGTTTCGTGCAAATTCAGACAAGAAGTTTAGTGCAAATTCAAGCAAGGAGTTTCGTGCACCATCGATATGCAACTGTAGAAGCAAATCCTTCTGTGTTGAATGGGTGATGCCAACCTCATTGGATGAATGATATCTAGGTAGGTCTCCTCGAGATCCACCTAGTAAAGTAATCGTGGTTTTATTCACGTACCTTCAATGGAATATTAGATGAAGGTCCCTTCTCCATCGTACTCCCCCACCCGGTGACCACGGCATCGACGCCTTCTGTCAGAGATCCATCGTCAGCATCTGAAACGAAGAAAAATAATAAACCAAACACAAACCTATTTATAGGGTAGCATTATTTTGTTTAGAAATATGTTGTATCGTAACAAAACTGTTTAATATCATTTCAGTTGTACATGCATATGTACTGTTCAGTTGTACATGTCTGTCATTATGTTCAACCGACTTCCAAAAAGAAGGAGGTTCTCAATTCGTCTGTATGTTTTTGTTGTTGTTGTTGTATGTTACGCAATTACTCGGTCAATTGTAAACCGATTTGAAAGATTCTTCTTTTAATCAGTAGGGTACGTTTTCGAGGTGGTCCCATTGTAATTTCATCGAGATCTGACAAGTATCTCCAGAGATATGATGATAATCATCTCAAACTTGCTACGGAAATAGACTCGCGGGGCATGGAAGTCGGTTGTTTTAGTTTTTAGGGTTCTGTAGCCGAATGGCAAAAAACGGAACCTTTATAGATTCGCCATGTCTGTCTGTCTGTCTGTCCGTCCGTATGTCACAGCCCTTTTATTCCGAAACTATTAGGACTACAGAATTGAAACTTAGTAGGTGGATGCATTCTGTAAACCGCTTTCCGATTTCAATACAAAAATAAAATACATAAAAGTTTAAGGGGGGGCATGCATGGAACTGAAACAAAAAAAAATTTTTTGTTCAAACCTACACGTCTATGGATAGGTTTTTAAAAATGACATTGAAGTTCCTAAAAATGTTTTTCTCCAAGTCAATCATTTAAAATATAGGCGCGTCTAAAGTGGTAAAATGTGTGTCCCCTCCCTCTAACTTTTAAAGTAAGGGAGTGAAAAATCTAGAAAAAATATATTCTGTAGATTTCAATAAAAACTTCTAACGAAAATTGGTTTGGACGAAATACAGTCAGCAGTTTTTGAGATATAGCGACCGCAAATATAACTTTATTTTTCATACAAACACTACGAAAAACAAAGTTATATTTGTAGTTATGAAAAATCATAGTTATAGAATACTCTACTGTGTTACGGAACCCTACGAGTGCGAGTCCGACTTGCACTTACCCAATTTATTTTTAAACTATCTTAATGATTGAGTTCATAATCAAAACTTTACGATATCAGTAAGTGTAGGTAAATAATTTCTAAATTGAATGTGTGTCAAAGTAAATGTAAGGTCCCGTTATTAAAGTATATTCTTCGAACTCTGACCTGAGTAACCGGCTCTTATTATGAGGATGAGTAAGTGTCATAAGGTGAACATGATCTCATCTCCAAACACGGGAGAAACTGTAAAATCCTTCAATCTGTCTCATCATTTGTATCGTAGTTTTTGTATGCTAATAACCTACTTGTGATAATCTGGGTCGTGCTCATCCATTCGTAAAATTTTCTTTAGTATTTTTTTTTTCTTAAAAAGCTTACTAGCAAAGTTGCACATTACTAGTATTCATGATGCTTGTGCCTGGAGTGGGTTCACGTCAATAGTGCGTGGGTGGTAATAATGGGTTAGGGATTGAACTCACGACCCCTCGATCGACAGGCCGACCGACGCCTTAGCCATTGGGCTATTGCCGCTTATTACATTACTTTATTACTTATTACATTTTACTTACAAATGTAGGTATACTCAAATTATGGCTTATTGAACTTTATATATATAAAGTTCAATAAGCCATAATTTGAGTATATATATATATATATATAAACTTTATATATCACTAGCTGACCCGGCAAACGTTGTTTTGCCATATAAATAATTTCCTAGTAAATTACTAAAATGGCTATTAAAAAATAAGGGTTGATCGTAGAAGGGTGAAAATTGAGGATTGTATGTATTTTTGTATGTTGTATCATAAAAAAATAGAAATTAAACATTTTGTCTAAAAAATAAAAAAATATATATAGGGGTGGACTACCCCTAACATTTAGGGGGATGAAAAATAGATGTTGGCCGATTCTCATAGATACCGGATAAGCACAAAAATTTCATCAAAATCGGTCAAGCCGTTTCGGAGGAGTATGGCAACGAAAACTGTGACACGAGAATTTTATATATTAGATAGGTCTCGCGCTTAGATCATAAGCGCAGGTGCTGTGGAGAGTATGGGCGGAGCTAGCGTGTGAAAAAAAATCAAGCCTCGTTTTTTAGGGTTTCGTAGCCGAATGGCAAACAACGGAACCCTCATAGATTCGTCATGTCTGTCTGTCTGTCTGTCTGTCCGTCCGTATGTCACAGCCATTTTATTCCGAAACTGTTAAGACTACAGAATTTAAACTTGGTAGGTAGATGTATTCTGTGAACCGCTTTCCGATTTTTATACAAAAATAAAAAATATAAAAGTTTAAGGGGGGGGCATCCCATACATGGAACTGAAACAAAAAAAAATTTTTTCTTCAAACCTATACGTGTATGAATAGGTCTTCTAAAATGACATTGAGGTTTCTAAAATGATTTTTTCTCAAAGTCAATCATTTGAAAGATAGGCGCGTCTAAAGTGGTATAATGTGTGTCCCCCCCCTTTAACTTTAAAATTATGAGAGTGAAAAATCTAAAAAAAATATATGCTGTAGATCTCAATAAAAACTAACAACGAAAATTAGTTTGAACGAGATACAGTCAGCAGTTTTTGAGATATAGCGACCGCAAAGATATCTTTGTTTTTCATACAAACACTAAACTCAAATATTATGTTTCTTTGAAGTGTTTCACACTTTATATTTTTGTAAATTGTTAAACACTAAACTAACTAAAAACAAAGTTAATTCTTTAGTTGCTAAAAATCATAGCTATAGAATACTTTACTGTGTTACGGAACCCTACGAGTGCGAGTCCGACTTGCACTTGGCCAGTTTATTTTTTAAGTATAGGTATTTTCGTTTATTAGTTATGTTTGATGTCTTATTGCGTAGGGCATTGAATTAAACCCCCAACCCAGAGAGTAAGGGGCATTATAAGTTAGATGTGTATATTGGAGTGTCTGTCTGTTGTGGCGTCGTAAGTAGTTCCCAAACGGATAAACTACAATTAGGGTTCCGTACCTCAATAGGTAAATAAAGGAAACCTTATAAGATCACTTTCTTGTCCGTCTGTTTGTCTGTCCGTCTGTCCGTGTGTCACCACTGATTTTCTCAGGAACGGGTGGACCTAGCAAGTTGAAATTTATATGTAATGTATTAAAATAATACGTATACTTACCAGGTATACAAGCCGGCCTGTACAGATTATCCGGGATAGGCTCTGCCAGTCTCAGCACTGCGATGTCATTGTCATACGAGAACCGGTTGAAGTCAGGGTGCTGGATAACATGCGTCACCTCGAAGCCTTCAGCACGGGATCGGTTCACATCGTACTCTCCTACTAGCACGCTGAGACGGGATGCTTCTATCCTGGAACACAGATTAGATAATAGTTACTGCCTACGACACCTGAATCGTGATAATCCTGTTGGGTTAGTAAGGAGTAGGCAACGAATGGACCCTAAGAGAGCCGCGTTAGCGTAAACTTTTGTAGTGGTAGGACTTCTGCTAGTCCGCCTGGGGAGGTACCACCACTTTGCCAATTAATTTTCAGCCGTGAAATAGGAATGTTTTTCGGTTGAAATGGAAAGGTGCACAGTGAAATTACAGGGCATGTGAGACTTAACATCTTTATGTCTCAAGGTAATAGACCGGGAGATGGTGACAGCAATTATTAGGTCATTTGTACCACCAGTATGGCGGTTCTTCAGGAGTCGAGTTACGGAATGACAACAAAGGAAATGATGGTAATAGCGCGTCGTAAAGCAAAAAAAAAAAACTCCTTTGCGGTGGGGTGGTATGGCGGCCATTGGGAACCGTCGGAAAAGTATGGCAAGGTGATTTCCGTGAATGGCTACTCGACGATGATTAGCTGTGAAACAATTAGCCTGGAACAAATGGTTGAATTGTTTTATTAAATTTACATCTCTCATATTCGGTAAGTAGGTCCTTATTACCCCCAAATGGGGCTTGTAGGTAACCAATTAGCGCTCTAGGGTAATAATGTAGCTAGAAAAGCCCTAGAGCGGTAAGTAATTTTAAAAAAACTCTTCACTCTTTCAAAAAGTTCGCGTACATCTAACCATCATACTGGCAATAGACATCATGCATTCAGCCCAATGACAAAAGAGGTCGCTTCGCTATTCAGCCTTGTCTTCGTATGAGTATAATAGTCATCAATTTTAAATATCGAACGGCGGAGCTCAATTTCGTTCTTGAAAAAAAAAATTAAAAAAAAGATGAAAAAAGGCGGGAATAGAAAACTTTTACATTAAATATTGTTTTTTTTTTGGGATTTTTTTATAATTACGTGCTAATTAGGAAAAAAACATGAGTTCTGCAAGTGATGAACAAATAAGCTGCACTCCCGATTCGATGAAAATGGAAGCTGAAGTAACAATTAACAATCAGTTCACTATAAATTTTAACTAATAAAATGTTTTATACTTGTAATGCCGGTTTTTTTTCTACTTACCTCACAATCGAGATGTAAAGCAGAGTAGTTAGCTCGGGTGTAAGCATCAATTGCACCCTCGAACTATAGGCGCCCTCGCTGCGCTCGTGCGCCTAAATATCTCGGGCTGCAATTGATGCCTTACAGCCCTTGGCTACTAATCTACTATTAATGTATTCGCGTCGGTATGGCGGGCTGTAAGTCACACCGGAGAAGTATGGCATTACGCCACCTCCTACTTACTTCTTTTTTATCGACTATCAGAAAATACAAGCGTTTTTGTGGAACAAATCGTTCGACACTATTATTTATCCGAGACGTTCGATTAACGCCCACGCGATTGGGCCGCCGGTACCAGCGCTATGACCATCATTTTATTTTTTGTCATTCCGTAATTGGACCCCTGAAGAACCGCCATACTGGTACAAATGACCTAATATTTTCTGTCACCATCTCCCGGTCTATAACTAGTCGCAGTGCAGTGACATGCAAAATACTGGCAGGACAGAATTTTGCCTGCCGCTGTATCTGTAATAGGTAGACATCATCGATTACCATCAGGCGAGCGTAGTGTTTGTCTTGTTATGTTACCTTTTAACTACGTAATCTTACTTTAGAAATCAAGGCATCTATCCCAGTCCCGCGACACTGCATACATAATTAAATAACTCAGAATTATGAACGTACTTTGTACCAACCAACACTGGAAAAAAATATTTATAAGCATTATTCCACAGATTATATAATAGTTACTGCGTAAATAATACTTTCCATTGTTAGGTTGGCTATACAGTGCTTTCATAATTCGGGTATCAACAATGTAGGGAAGTGCCAACTCTTGTAACGTAGTAGAGTGATTCAGTACTCTGTGATCTATCCTTTACGTCTTAAAGGATAGATGACTTGATTTCTAAGCGAAAGGTCGTCAGTTCAAATCCTGGCACGGGCGTTCATCTACAGGTGGTAGGAGCATATTAAATCGATGTTCCGCTTGACTTGTTACCAAAATGGAGCCTACCACCATCAAGGAGAAAATCTGCTGCCATAAGTGTTCCGGCAGTACAGTACACAGAGTCAGAGTATTCTAGGCTTATTATAGCCTGTTTACCAAATTCGGCCACATCATCGCTTACTACCAGACTATTCATTATTCTGTGCCACCAGGCAAGATAGTGGTCAAACGCTAGCCTATAAAATATAAAAATAAATATTGCAGGTGTCCATGATCAACGGAAGTTCTGTCTGCTTGCTTGCCACTCTCACTAAATAAAAACTTGTAAAAAAAATGTTGTTAGGTACCTATTTTGATATGGAGTCATACCTACTATAAATAAGGATTGATTGTTATCTCTTGGGCAGTGCATATAGTTATGTATTAAATATAATAGGACATATTGTAAGTACCTCGATTGGCATGGGTAGGTTACATTAGAACGCCAAAGAAACGCGAAATTCCGCGGTTTGCGCATTCTCTGTGTTCAAAGGAACAGAGTAAAAAAGAAAGAAAGAAAATACACTATTTAACACTGTACACAGAATAGAGGAATGTTGCTCAATAAAAAAAAAAACTGGCCAAGTGCAAGTCGGACTCGCACTCGTAGGGTTCTGTAACACAGTTAAGTATTCCATAACTATGATTTTTCGCAACTACAAAATTAACTTGGTATCTCGTTCAAACCAATTTTCGTTGTTAGTTTTTATTGAGATCTACAGCATATATTTTTTTTAGATTTTTCACTCTCATAATTTTAAAGTTAGAGGGGGGGGGGACACACATTTTACCACTTTAGACGCGCCTATCTTTTAAATGATTGACTTTGAGAAAAAATGATTTTAGAAACCTCAATGTCATTTTTGAAGATCTATTCATAGACACCCCACACGTATAGGTTTGAAGAAAAATTTTTTTTTTGTTTCAGTTCCATGTATTTGATGCCCCCCCTTAAACTTTTATATTTTTTATTTTTGTATAAAAATCGGAAAGCGGTTCACAGAATACATCTACCTACCAAGTTTCAATTCTGTAGTCTTAACAGTTTCGGAATAAAATGGCTGTGACATACGGACGGACAGACAGACAGACAGACAGACAGACAGACAGACAGACATGACGAATCTATAAGGGGTCCGTTTTTTTGCCATTCGGCTACGGAACCCTAAAAACAAAATTAAATGGGTTTGTATAGTGCAGAAAAGGTCGAGACTAATCATAATGCGCAGTGCCTACACTACACAGTCAAAACAGTTTTCAGTCATGACCTAGAGGTGGCGGAAACACAGTTCTTATAGTGTCGAGGAGAGGAGGACATTCTCAATTCGACTGTTTTTTACCTCAGATAGGCTTCATAAAGACCACCTTCCATCTCAAACATGTGGAATTATTGACGAGGAGCATAAAATCTCTAGTTTTTTTTATTTTTTTATCTTATAGGCTAGCGTTTGACCACTATCTCACCTGTTGGTAAGTGATGATGCGGTCGAAGATGGTAAGCACGCTAGACCTAGAATGGGAACTGGCTCTTAAGGATAGCTGCCGGAACATTAGATGTTTTGGCGACAGATTTTTCTAACTTGAGGCTGGTAGCTGGCCAGGCGGACACTAGATAGTGTCCTACCACTATGCGAGGGGTTTCTTAACGATGTTTTTCCTTCACCGGAGGGCCACTGTGAAAAGCGCACATACATTTTTCGATAGAAAAATCCATAGGTGCACGGCGGGAATTGAGCCCGGTACCTCTGGCATCAAAGCCGACCGTTCTCCCGATTACGCCACCGAGCCCGCAATACGCGATAAGTGACATAAAAATTATGTACCTACATATCCAAATAAATGTTTTGAACACCCTACACAGTGAACACGTAATTCGAAATATGTAATTACCTATATTAAAATCAATTTTCAAATCTCCATATCGCCTAAATGGGTACTTTGGTAAGGTAATTGAAATTAGGGATATAAAAGGGCTTCCTGGAATAAAATGAATCCCCGAGCATTTATTTATACGGATGCCTCATAAGGAAATTATAAAACAAATATTAAGTGAGCCCCATACAGTAATCCCGACTAATATTACAAAAACTCTGTCACTCTGTCTGTTTGTTACCTCATTAATTCACGCCTCAACTTGTATTATTCATTATTCTGTGCCTAAACGGACGATACGATCTTACTGAAATTTAACAAGGAGATACTTTATAGCATAAGGATGAACATAGGCTACTTTGTGTGATAATACAAACATTATTTTTAACCGACTTCAAAAAAAGGAGGAGGTTTCTCAATTCGACCCGTATATATATATATATATATATATATATATATATATATTTTTTAATGTTTGTTCGCGGATAACTTCGTCGTTTATGAACCGATTTCGATTATTCTTTTTTTGTTCGAAAGGAGATATCCCAAGTGTGGTACCATGGTAATTTTATCGAGGTATGATAAGTATCTCCAGAGATATTGAGATAAACATCTCAAAATTGGTACTGAAAATGAATAGCGCGGCATTGAAGTCGGTTGTTTTTTAGTTTTTAAACGATATTATTACACATAAATAACTCAGATATCACAAATGTTGATTGACAGAGCTTTATAGTGATTACATTCTGGGTGTACGTGAACGAAGTCGCGGGTATCAGCTAGTTCATAATAAAAAGCTTCAGCACTGATTTGTTTTATTAACCGACTGAAGTCGGTTAAGGAAGTTAAAAAGGAGGTTTTCTCAATTCGACCGTAAATGTCTTTATATATATATTTAATTCTACTGTACGTGTGTATGTCACTGAACTCCTCGTAAACGGCTGGACCGATTTAAATAAAAATTGGTATGTGTGTTTGAATTAGTCCGTAGATGGTTTAGATTCAGAATTGGACCCGTTAGATGGCACTGCGAGACAACGTCTGCCGGATCCGCTAGTATTTATATATATTTTTTTAATGTTTGTTCGCGGTAACTTCGTCGTTTATGAACCGATTTTGATGATTCTTTTTTTGTTGTAAAGAAGATATTCCTACAATGGTACCATAATAATTTCATCGAGATCTGAGAAGTATCTCCAGAGGTATGGAGTAAAAAAAAACTCAAACTTGGCACTGAAAAAGATTAATAGCGCGTCATTTGAAGTCGGTTCTTTTAGTTTTTTAAACGATCTTATAATGCTCGCTGTCGATTAGGATTCAGCTCACAGGCGCGCGATGCGAGACAATCGATTCGCAACGTGTCGTCAACGTCCAAGAGTTGAGAGGACAAAAGGATCGCTAGCACATCCAACACGCGCTCTTGACCCCAATAGCATCCACGTAACCTTGGTCACCGGCTCACGGGCCGATGCAGGTGCCTTCCACTCAGCCCGCATCATCCGTCAACTGCCGTCAAGTGCATTATGAAGAATTACTTTCTTATCTCCTAATGTAATAAATCCGTAGCTTTCATAAATGAAGGAGAGTGATGGTCAATGAATACATCATCATGGATTTGCGTCAAAGCCATAACGATTAAACATTCTGCCAATTAAGAGAAAATGCTTGAACGATTCACAACGTGCAGAACTAATTCGGACATCTACACCTGCCACCAATAGATAAAATCATAATTAAGAGGGTTTAAAACAAAAAAAAACGAATTCCATGCCACGCGAGTCAGTTTCAGTAGCAAGTCGGAGACGTTTATCGTCATATCTCTAGATATACTTATCAGGTGTTGATAAAATTTGAATGAGAGCATCTTGGAGAATATTAGAGAATATAGACCTCCCACTCTCTATGAAAATAAGCTGGCCAAGTGCAATTCGGACTCGCACTCGTAGGGTTCCGTAACACAGTACAGTATTTTATAACTATAATTTTTCACCACCAAAAAATGTACTTTGTTTTTTATAGAGTTTGTATGAAAAACAAAGTTATATTTACGGTCGCTATGTCTCAAAAACTGCTAACTTTATCTCGTTCAAACCAATTTTCGTTCAAAGTTTTTATTGAGATAGATAGATAGATAAACACTTTATTGAACACCTTAAAAGTTAAACATAAAAAATTGTTACTAACAAACAGTGTACCAATAGGCGGTCTTATCGCGTCAAGCGATCTCTTCTAGACAACCCCAAGGTTGTCAGATATTCCTTTAAACCCCAAGGTTTAAAGGAATATCTGAAATATATATGGCGGTATAATGGTGTTACATGAAATCTACAGCTTATATTTTTCTTAGATTTTTCATTCCCTTACTTTAAAAGTCAGAGGGCGGGGACACATATTTTACCACTTTAGACGTGCCTATCTTTCAAATGATTGACTTTGAAAGAAATGGTTTTAGGAACCTCAATGTCATTTTTGAAAACCTATCTATAGACATCCCGCACGTATAGGTGTAATGAAAAAAAAAATATTGTTTTAGTTCCATGTATTATGGCCTTAATATTTCATTTTTTTTTGTATAAGCACCAAGCGGTTCACAGAATACACCCAACTATTAAGTTTCAACTGTGTAGTCTTAATAGTTTCGGAATAAATTGGCTGTGACATACGGACGGACAAACAGACAGACAAACATGACGAATTTATAAGGGTTCCTTTTTTTGCCATTCGGCTTCGGAACCCTAAAAAGTATCACATAAATCGGTTCACAATTGGCGGAGTAATCGGGTAACAAACATACAAAAAAAAACATACGAATTGTGAACCTCCCCCTTTTTAGGGTTCCGTAGCCGAATGGCAAAAAACGGAACCCTTATAGATTCGTCATGTCTGTCTGTCTGTCCGTCTGTCCGTCCGTATGTCACAGCCATTTTATTCCGAAACTGTTAGGACTACAGAATTGAAACTTTGTAAGTAGATGTATTCTGTGAACCGCTTTCCGATTCTTATACAAAAATATAAAAGTTTAAGGGAATAATAATTTAATCCCATACGTGGAACTGAAACAAAAAAAATGTTCTTCACACCTATACGTGTGGGGTGTCTATGGATAGGTCTTTAAAAATGACATTGAGGTTCCTAAAATAATTTTTTCTCAAAGTCAATCATTTGAAAGATAGGCGCGTAAAATGTGTGTCCCCCCCCCCCCTAAAAAAAATCAATGAAAATCTATAAAAAATATATGCTGTAGATCGTAATAGAAACTAACAACGAAAATTAGTTTGAACGAGATACAGTCAGCAGTTTTTGAGATATGGCGACCGCAAAGATAACTTTGTTTTTCATACAAACACTATGAAAAACAAAGTTAATTTGTTAGTTACGAAAAATCATAGTTATAGTATACATACTTTACTGTGTGCCGGACCCTACGAGTGCGAGTCCGACTTGCACTTCGCCAGTTTATTGGAAGTAGTTTGAAAAGAACAATAATAAAAAGAATATCTTTATTCGGTATGCGAGACTACACTGCGTCTTTTTGGTGTTTTTGAAAAGTAGCTGCAATCTGATACCTCCATCGCCAAGTTAAAGCGATAAGTCTGTATACATCGGTTTGCGACGGGACAACAATGCACATGCAAATATGACGGAGCAATAAGTGTTTTACGTAACGACGTAGGTACTATAGAAAGTGTGTCGGACTGAATGAGAGGTCAAACATATCTTTATGTGGGTCACAGCCCTAAGGGCCCGAAGTTATGCAAAACAGTGGAAAAATTAGAGTTTATGCAATGGCGACGTCATTGGCAATGAAGATTTAGGTGTACCTGTATTTTAGTTATTGAACGAATGAGTTCAAGCTGTGGGTGTTGGAGCCTTTTAATGTTATTTATAGAGATGAACCCCATAATAGTGCATGGACTACATATTGGGTGCTACTGTTATTTTTCTTTTTTGTTTAGGTACTAATAGTACGCCCCGCAGCTATCCCTGCGTTTAAGGGAACGCGGGGTGCACTTTTCCATACAAATGTATTCCCCCGTTTCCTCCCTGGAAAATGCTTCTAGGGCAAAATTTGTTTCTACAAAAATCAAGATCTCCTGTAGCCTATATAATTTGCTTTTTTTGATCAACCAATTGCAAATAGAAATATGATCATTCAAAAATCTCAAAGAGGAGATTAGAAGGCTTATATGTCTCTTGATTTTTTTATTTTTTTAATAAAAGATTACTCGCAATGTGGGTTACACATTACTAATATTCTTGTTAACCCCTCCAACTAAGCTAAATATGTAATATTACTTAATTAATAATACCTTGTGTCTGGAGTGGGTTCACGTCAATAGTGCAATGGGTGTGGTGGGGATCGAACTCACGACCTTGATGTCTCTTTTGCTTGATTTTTTGTAGAAACAAATTTTGCTCTAGAAGCATTTTCTAGGGAGGAAACGGGGGAATACATTTGTATGGAAAAGTGCACCCCGCGTTCCCACTTAATACTGATTATACATTCTTCTTAAATCACTCTATCTATTGATGAAAACCGCATTACAATCCGTTGCGTATGTTAAAACTTTAAAAGATCTCAACGTACAGAGGGAGGGATAGACGGTGGGAAGCGTTTTTGTTTTATACTATGTAAATATCAATATTACATAAATAAAACCTCAATCATTATTTATTATTTTTTTGTTACTACGAATATATACCTATACAAAAACACAAACAACGCAAGTTACCGTTGTTTTAAATTTACTCATGTGTAGCTAAATATTGTAAAACAAAAAATAAAATATTAACGTTCCAATACAATGATTGATCTCAACACGCAACAAGAAACATTATCTCCATACCTACAATAAATTCAGAAGACCGGTAGTCACTTCATCTTTTTTCGCTCCCGAAAATGTTGCCAGACGGCCAATAAATATTCAAATTAAATTCAGTCGAAAAAAGATAAGGGCCGCATTTTTATTAAGAGTAAAAACATATGTTAAATTGCATGTTCCTTGTGATGACAACGGGATCCGAAGGCAATCTAGTTTGCATAATTCTTACGGTAAAAATATCAGTGAAGTTTACTGGTTTGTAAGGACATGTGTAATTTGTTATCAGTGAAATGCTGGCCATAATCAATACTTAATAAAAAATTATGTGCGCATTTCACAGTTGTCCTTCGACGAAGGAAAACATCGTGAGGGAGGTTTAGTTTACTTAGTAAGGTAGCAATATACAGGTGTTGTACAAGCTTGTATCAATCTAGTGACGCCCTGCATGGTGGTAGGATAATTTCTAGTGTCCTGGCTGGCTAGCTACCACTCTCAATGTGCCAAATCTGTCCCTAAACATCTGATGTGTTCCGGCAGCTGTTCTTATGAGCCAATGCCCATTCTAGGCCTAACGTGCTACCAACACAAAACGTCAGATCGTGGTCGAAGGATAGCCTATCATCATCATCATCATAATCAGCCGGTACCAGTCCACATCTAGACATAAGCTTCTCCCAAGACACGTCACAGTCACTGCCCTTAGCTTTACGAATGTCGTCGCTCCACCTGGTCACAGGGCGTCCTAAATGAAATGAAATGATAGTCCTACGCTACGTTTGCCGATTCGCGGTCTCCTCTCTAGAACTAGTCTACTCCAACGGTTATCGGTCCTACGGCAGATTTGACCAGCCGACTGCCTTGCTAATCGCTAATCATTTTAGTAATTAGCGTGGCGATTAGGGCATTAACCTTCCATGGAAGGTGACATAAAGGTTAGACTATATGCCAGTAAAAATATAAATTCTACGCCAGACCCAATAACACTGACTGACTTCCTGATAGAAAACGCACAGCTTCAGTCCCAAAATCCGATAATATCTTCTATTTATGTCCTATAGCCTGTATGTCGATCACATGGTGACACTAACTATTGTGAATGATGAACAACGCATAGTTTTAGCTACAAGACGCTGTGACATGAAAAAGGAAATTTTCATTGAATAACCAAGCAAGGGGTGGTTTATAGGAGGCATTATACACTAAAATTACATAAGGATCTTTAAGCAGGTGAACAAAGCATCTCGCAAGCAAAGCTATCGGTAGATATATCATATATGCTAGAGCAGTCAATGATCAGAGGATTCTGGCAAGCAGCGCTAATTATAGAATTTACAGAAAATAACTGGAATGGAAAAGTGTTTGCTACGGTAATGTGTAACTATGACAATGTAGCAAATAAAGCTGTCGGTCGTTACAACAATCAAAAAATTAAACATGGTCCACTCGATCGAACCATATTCCATAGTTTTGCAAAACTGAAGGACCTATAACATCCAAGGCTCTAAACCAGTATGTAAGTCGTAGAATTCAAAAACCAAAGTTCCGACATTCGAGCGGTTAGCAACGAATATTAATTAAAAAACACTGCTGATTTTAGTGAGACCTAAATTACTTTACGGGCATCGGTTTATGTGATGTTTTAATTAATTCCAGCCGATCAAGATAACTGTTAACATCTGATCAGGAAGAGTGCAAATGGAATTTTAAATACCTACAGGGAACCGAACGGTAGTGGGTATGGGTAAGTTCAATTTGAGGCTTCGAAGCGGTATCTGGTATTAATTAATTGATAACGTACCAACGGTTGCTTGTGATTTAAATCATATTGAAAGTTTTTGTTACGGCTTTTTTTGCTGTTAGGAAGCGTCAGCATCTAAATTAGGTTCAATGAAAACTACTTAGTTAATTAGTTTTAAAAGTTTTAAAAACTTTAAAATTACTTCACATTTCACGCAACGGCACAAGTCACTCAAGTTGCAAGTTTGAGGTATTTCCTTTGTAAATATTTGATATTCTGTGGTTAATTCATATCTCTGAAAGAACTAATTAGATCATTCCATGAATCAAATATAATTAATCACATACATATATAATCCTATATTTATAGCACATGCTGCGGATTCTATTAAATGTATTATAAACCACGATTTTTAAGTTTCCTTGCTATAAAAAATAATTTAGAGATGCATATTTAGATTTCGATGGCACGTGACATTATGAACGCTGGATTCCTATGTTTTAGGGCCAGTTTCATCAGTTCCTGATAGCTCTAGTAGCAACTAGTCTATCAGTGTTTTGGCAGATTTTATATGGCGTCATCTGTCACATAACCATCTGAAACTCTTCGAGCATTCACCAAATGCTCGAAGCTGAAACTATACCAGGAACCGGTTGAAACTGGCCCTTATTATATTAACAAGATTTATTATATTTATATTGCACAGGATCTAAACGGCGATTTGTTTTCTGTCTCCATAACATAACCACGTTAGCGGATAATGTGGTATTGTTGAATTTAAACTGTCTTCCTTACAAGTACAGTCTTGCAAGATATATGGCTTGCAATCTGGTAATGGACCAAATGTGTACACGAATTCCATTCTGCTTTCTTCCTGGTGCCGGTTGAAGAATTGGAATAATTTTGCATAAGAACGTTTATTCGGTGATTTATTTGTCGTTTATGGATGCATTTAATTAAATAAATTACGGTGCAAGCAGAAAAGACGAATGTTCTCCTCGTGATTTATCTGTTTTATAACTTAAATGTTTTCCTTTTAAAATTTGTTGCAATCCATAGGAAGACGTCATCTTAAAATAAATAAAACATATTAGTTCCTGGAGACTCAACAGATGGCTTACAACATTAACGTAGAGATCTGCCACTGTCATCATCAACACCAATATGATAAATACGAAAATCAGTTTGTTTATTTGTTTGCTTGAGACTTCTTCACGGTTAAACGGCTGGACCGATTTGTCTGTAGTTTTGTATAGGACTAGCTAGTACCTACTATAGTACTATTAATTATTCTGTGTTAGTACTATTGATTAGGCTAAGTATAGGATACTTTTTAACGCGGGCGCAGCCGCAGGGTACAGTACAGCTAGTACTAAATAAATCGGTCAACGCTCTTGTGTTCTTTTCATTCGCATTCGATTTATGTCTATACCGCTTTGATTTTTAGATTTTGTACATTTGTAATTTAGGATTCAACATATGATTTATCTCGAAAATAATAAAATAAAGATTCACTTTGACGATTTTGACAGTGTGACATTTAAGTAGGTTTTTTCTTATCAAAAGCCATCTAGGGAATAAAGTGGAACAATGTTTAAATTGTTATTCTCCTATCGCAAATCGCAACTTCACTTCCAGGATATTATAGCTTTTGGGTTACGATGTTTATCGTAGTCGATAAATTAGTTAGCTATAGGTATAGGTTTTGAACAGACAGCACAGATAGACCTAGACATTTGATAGCTCAGACATTTTGAACATTCTGACCGACATAAACACATCTCGTCCAAAGTCATACGACCTGCACGACGATGTTGATTTTTTGATCTTGATGATACAGCATTTTCCTAATCGATAATTAAACCTAACCTAGCCCAGGTGGTTCTATGGACCTACATCCTCGTCGACCTTAAGTCAACAATCATGAACTTTCACCAATTAGAGTCCATTGTTTGCAGATTTGTAAACGCGGTAGTGATGATGATAATAAAATCATTTTGTGACTCATTAATATTCATGATCAACTGTTATTTGCATGTGAAGATGCGTTTTGGGACTTTCTTTCTCGTAGGTGTTTATGTGTCTGGTCACCAAATAAGTGCTTGGTTAAACAATTGACTGCTGCTAGATAAAGATCTAATGAGTTTTTGGGACAGTAGAAACTGCGCTCGAATGGTCGTATCCAAGATTTGTTGGTATATGTACTAGTAGATATGGAGAGAGCTATAGCCTTAAAGTCTGATGATTCATTCACTTTGCATTAAATAATCTAAAGAAACCAAACGTTTCCTAAAATGCTGCTTTTTAATGTCTTGAAGTTAGCGAACTCTAGTGCTTTCGTGTGGTTCTGAATAATGTATGTCAGCCGATTAATAAATAAAACATTTTAGATTAATGTGAGGGTCTGAAAAAGTAAATCCGTGAGTGAACACTGTAACGAGACGCAGAAAAATTAAATGTCTATCTAATTCACGTGGCACTTTTATCAATTTTTTTTGTATTGTGGTCTCTTTAATATATATGTTTATGGTCTTTAAATAATCATAGGCTTCAAATTATCGATACCCAAAAATATCATCGATTTAATTAAAACTATAATAATTAACCCAAATCGAATCGACCTTTACAATAACGGGATTGAAAAGAACGAGATACCTAAAACTTTGATCAAATGAAGATGTAACGGGTGAAGGATAACACAACACATATGTAGCTGTCAGTAGAATAATGATACATGACTCATTTTGAACGGTCTCTTGGTATGACCCCAAACATTGAACTGACACCTTAAAACGAGAGGGTCAGTAAACCATTGGATATTATGGTACAACTAATCACAATTATAATTTTGATATTCAAGAGGCAGGAAATAATATTGATGACTTTAAAATATGTCGTGCTAAATCATCAACGTTTTTTTGTCTAGTAAGTGTTACAAAAATCAGCAATTAGTATTATCTACCAGCATGATATCATAATAGCTACAGAATCCTTCAGCAGATTAACGATTTACATTGTTTGCGACGGCTTTGTGACCGATGTTCGTTGTGTAGAACGAGACATTACTAAATGCACTTCCCTCTTGTAGATGTTTCCGTTGACAGGAGAGTTCTCATTATAGGCCTAGCGTGCCACCCTCCTCGACCGCACCATCACTTATTGACAGGTGAGATAGTGGATAAACGTTAGCCTATACGATATTAAAAAAATTATTGTCATTAAGTTAAAAACAAAATGTACCAAAGGCAGAATGTAGAGTCTTCCGGAGTCCATTGTCTCTACATTGATATAGATGCTTTGTATCATAGCAGCGTCTAATAAAGTTAAAGGGGGCTAAATAGCTGTATACCATCCCGTTCTTATCGATAATGATAGCTCGAAAATCCATCGCTATCAATGTAGAGACTAAAATCCCAGCCAAACACACGTCACAGAATCCAAACTAAACCAATATTATTTCGGTATCGTTTAGAATGGGACCAAACACAATCCAAAGTTTACTTTAGATATGTATGAATGAACAAACAATTTCGTACGAGTAAACTTGTCGAACTTCTTGTAAATGTAATGTCATATCACTAAACTAAATGAAAATATGGGTGTTCCATTCGATGTTGTAATCAAAAAGCTGTTAAGTGGCTGCTACTTTCTACCAATTCAGACACACCTTCAGAATGCTATCCAATATAAAGGTAATTAAAAAGTTAATTTTACCCAATATTATAATTTTTAGACAATTTAAACACCATCTAGGTATTGTTAGTTAATTTATTGAAACAAAATGTAAATGAGCTCTAAAGTAGTAGGAAAATTATTAATAGTACTGTTTTACCATTGCGAATTAGAGAAGAATAGATAGATAGAGCTTAGAATTCTTCTGAAAAACCGTCTTCCTAAGATGAAACTACAAAATTGGAAAGTAATATTATATTTAATCTGAAATAACAAAATCACGAAGGATTCCGGGTACCAGCTTAACTTACTCAGATTAATTGAAGGCCAGTAACCCAAGTAACAAAAAAACTAAACTTCTTAATAGCCTTCAATCAAACGCGTAATGGTGGTAGGTGTATGGTTAAATAACAATGAATAATGATCGACTTAAGGGTAATGTTAATGACCGATGAAAATGCGAGTACGATGACGAAACAAGATACATATTTTGCATCGACAGTAAAAGTGATAGCTCCAAAACTGCTAGCTTTAGTTACAGGGAATTAAAAGAGTAGAAGAAAGTTCATGAAAGAGCAGTTAATGATGATGAAGTTTTTTAAGCTGCTTACGCGTTACTGAGCTGCTCTGAAATAAAACAGAACAAATGTTTCTAGCTTAAATAATAACACATCGCTTAATAACGCTTTGCCGAAAAGTTCTCAAATCACAACGAGAACAGAATAAAAGAGTTCAGAAAAGTTTATTGAATTGTTATTTATTTTTTTCAGAACTGACCTGCCTCTGCTAAGCAAGTTTGTCCTCCAAACTAATCAATGAAGTTTATGATACAGTGGCTGTTTACAATGATAAGACACACATTCTATTGCAAGGTAAGGTCAAAGTCATAGAACCAAGGTTACACACCTATGTAACCGTGCGTTATGTAGAGTAGGTCAATATTAAACGCTATCTCTTGATTAATAATATTGCTGCGGGGTAGTCATAAAATGAGACTTTGGAATTTGATAGTTAGGAATAATATAAGTTCATACTTTGTACTATTATTTGATTTTAATTTATCCTACTTGTAGTCTGAATAAAATGTAGTTATTTGAAATATTTTAATAATAAACCTAGAATTATCATAAAGACTTTTGAGGAACTAAAAGAAAAAATAAAGAAGATGAACTTTTGAGAAAAGCTTTGGTTGCAGGAAATATAATGGCTGATTATTTATCAAAGCTTGTTTTCGAATTGATAGATCAAACTCGTAGTCAATATCGAATTTTGTGTTAATTATTAGTTTATTCGTATAATTTGAAATAGCAATAAACCAATAAAAATTAATCAATAGAACAAATTGGACGATTTCCTAAAAGTATATTTATACCTACCTACAAATATTATTAAAGGTACGGACACACCACGGCGTCCTGCGATCTGCGGGCGCGATCTCAGTACATTTCAATTGTTTTCTGATTGCGTTTGGTGTGAACCAATCGATACAAATACTGCGCTATCTGATCGCCGCCTAGATCGCGCACGCAGGACGCCGCGGTGTGTGCGTACCTTAACTGTTAATAATCAATTGAAATAAGACTTGACAAATTACTTTTAACGTTTCATTGACTTGGTATACTAATACAGATATAGATTTTTTAAATATACTTACTCGTGTACGCAGTGAGTGGCAGTGATGAGATGGTCTCTGGCGACGACAGTGGCGCCGCAGATGACCTTGCCATCTCTCTTCAGAGCAGCTAACCAGGGGAATTCTCCCGGAGACACAGCCTCGCCACCCACCACACGCCCTCTGCGAGCTACCCCGCATGCTGGGAATGGAGAAAATCATATGAAAAACTGGTCTGTTTCATACTAATAATTATTCTGTTCTGAGTTTCAGAGATAGGTGTCTCATATTGCTTGTCATTCAAAACGAGCCTAGGCTTCTTCCTCCTATTCAGCTTTTCTCAGCCACCTCGCGAAGGCCTTGTTGTCGATCAACAGTCAGGCCGTATAAATACATTATAATGAAAAAATTAGAAACGAGGATCACATGGGAAAAAAAAGTCATTGAGCAAAATGTTGGAATCTCACCCATTGTCTCTACTCTACGAGATGTAATGTATTGTATGTTTTATATTATGCTTTTTTTAAATGACGTACACTTATTTTAGTGTAAGCATAACCTTTCATAATAAATGTGTGCGTTGAGTCCATAAGCAGCAACGCAGTTGGTGTATGATGCTCTGAATGCCGGATCCGTGAGCTACATCTACATAATCAGATGCTTTTATTTGTAAACAAACCGCTATGCATAAACTATTCAAATTAATGTGACGCTTTGGAGTTCTTATCACGCGAAACTATTGGGCCAGTAATTTTTTGAAAACCCACGTTTCACATTCTCATATCGCTGAAGTGGGTTAATTTGCGATCGACCAAATGATAACGCTAAGTGCGAAACCTGCGAAACACGGATTTACTGTAACTAACTGACTGTAATTTTTAAAGAAAAAAATCACACGTGGAGATAACGGATACTGCAGATGTAATTGTTTATCAAAGTGCAATAAATTCAGCATATCGAAGACTTTTACACATCCGGAGGCACTTAACATACTTGCGCGAATATTCTGTTTTATCGCAACGTCCAGTACAAGAACGCGGTAATGTTCGAGTGATGCTGCAAGTGTACACTCTCTAAAAGCACTACAAACTATTAGCACTCATTTATGACATAACAGATCTTGAACAATTCCTATTGAATAAGCGGTTTAGAAATTATAAAATTGAAAAATGCGGTCGTTAACGAACGCGTGTGAATTGTAAATAATGCTTAATGGACTGTTATGAAACCTCGCCAGTGATAAAAGTCGCAAATTCATTAAAATCGGTTCAATAAAAGCCAGAGTCTCCCATCCTTACTCACCGTACCGTTTGATCGAAAAAAGATATCATAAACGATACTGAACTTTTCACTGGTTATTATTTTGTGATTTGATTTTCGAATTTGTGATGATTCACGAGCTCACGGCACTTTTGCACTTTTAATTGAGGTTTGTCATCCATCCACTGATAGAGGGTCGAAGGAGTGAGACTCACTGCAGGGCTTACAAGCGCGGGCGACGGCGGCTGCGGCGACGAGGAGACAGAAGAGGCGAAACATGTCTGGCGGAGGCACGGCCCACTCTGGAGTCAGGGGGAGACGCCGGCCCAGCTATTATAGGCCGCGGGCGGCGCCTCAGATAAGGCCTCGGGGCCAGGGTGAGCAGACCAGGCCAAGTTCACGGCGACGCGGCCGCCGCACGAGTGACGGCGCGCCCGCTCTCGTGCGCTGCTTGCACTCTCCGCCTCTGCAGCGCCGACGTGGAAGGAGCATCTTAGATAATGACCTTGACAATATCGACGCACGTTGCCCAATCTTTATATTACCTAATCTCCTTGCACTACATTGTTATTATTTACTGATTCCTATGTGTCCTCGATCTTGGTGAAAGAGATTTTTGGTTGGATCTTTCCACTGCGCTTTTGATGCGGATATCGAATGTGGGATTTATACGAAATGCTATTTGTTTATTACCCTGATTTATTAAAATACTTATTTTGTTTAACCTATTTGAAAAGAGTGAACCTGAAACATCAAATAGGTTGGTAGGTACCTGATTGGTGTTCACTAAGTATAATTGGCAAGGTTGGAGCTGAAAATGTTGTTTCGTTTTAGTGTATCTTTATTTACTTGAGACACGGTAATATATTACCTGCTTCAGATATGTTCAGGTTTATTGCGATTACCAACTAATGCAAGTATCGAAATCGCAAGCCTTATCCATGTCACAATATATGGATTGTAATACTTTGAAAGTATCCATTCTCGCAGAAACTGAATTTTGAACAAATCAGACTACATTTTCTTATTTGCCCCTTATGTGCGGCTGGTGCAACATGTCAATCGCTTCCATTCAGAAGAAAAACAAAACATGCTACACGTAAAGTTTCGTTGCGTCAGATCGCGTAATTTCGAACTCTGTTTGGCATTCATTAAAGGGTACCCTATAATTATTTACATAGTGTGTCCTTTCAATCGATTAACGATCAAATCTTTAATCGCTTTTGCTTCCGTCTACGGCTTATTTTATAAAATCTTAGATATTGGAGAAATTGGTCGCAGCAAGCGTCACCTTTTTGATTTAGGTATATCTATTTGCATAGGTATTAGGTTTGATAGGATTTTTAAATGTTTAATGCATCAGTCTTAACTGTTTTATGATTTCGATGAAACTGTGTGTTGTTTTTTGTCATTCAGGGTGACTATTTCAATATGCGTGTAGTTCAGGATATTATCAAAGCATTTCACATTATTTATAGTCTTGTTGGTGTAAAGGCCTTATTATCCTACCTCAATGAAACAATTGAAGATCGGGCTCAGTGGTGTGTCTTGGGAGAGGCCTATGTCCAGCATTGGTCTGACAACGGCTGATTTTGATGATGGTTAATGAAACAATAGTGCATAGTTGCATACCACTCATTCTAACACCTGTGGAAAGTCGATCTTTATGACGCAATCGTGCATTTTAATTTCACTACCAATAGCCCCAGAGCTCAAGCAGTTCAATTTTATTCTTTTTTATTTGTCAATCTTACCCAACGGTTTACGTAACGCCAGGATTAAAACGGCGTAGTATTTAAAGTTTTGCAATTTTTGATATTTCGGAACAAAGTTTTATGCAGCCGCGGCCCACCTCACCGAGGTAAACATTCGGCGCCATCCATTCCACTTTCTTATTTTACAACCTGTGCAATGGATTGATACCGTAATTAGTTTTTGATTTACGCAGAGCAGCAACGACATGCATAAACTTACCGTTTTTAAATTTATCGCCAGCAGTGTAACATTGAAAGTCATGCGCAATAAACATCATAATATTTTATCCGTTGATGTCCTTTTTTAACCGACCACAAAAAAGAAGGAGGTTCTCAATTCGTCGGAATCTTTTTGTTTTTTAACTGACTTCAAACAAGGAGGAGGTTTCTCAATTCGACCGTATATATGTTTTTTTTTAATGTTTGTTCGCGGATAACTTCGTCGTTTATGAACCGATTTTAATTATTTTTTTATTGTTGGAAAGGAGATATCCCAAGTATTGTACCATAGTAATTTTATTGAGGTCTAATGAGTATCTCCGAAGATATGGAGATAAACACCTCAAAATTGGTACTGAAAATTAATAGCGTGGCATTGAAGTCGGTTCTTTTTAGTTTTTTAAACGATCTTATTTTTTTTTATGTATGTTCACCGATTACTTGAAGATGCCTGAACCGATTTGGAAAATTCTTTTTTTGTTTCAAGGGTACCCTTCACAGGTGGTCCCATTTGCCGAGCCGATTTTTATAAGTCAACATTTGTATTACGACGCATTTACTTATATCGACGACTTACTAGTTACTATAGAAGAAGAGTCCCAAGAAGATTATATACAATGGAGGTTGCTATTGCAAATGAAGACTAAAAAATATGACCTTGAATAATGTTTTCACATCTTTCTTCTCGTTGATTTTGGTTTTTGACAGATATTCTTACGGTAACTGTGAGTGAGATAGAAACAAAGGTGAGGAGAATTAATTTGTCTTCACAGGAATGTTTTACCGGGCAAAGTCTTGTTAGGGTGCAACTTTTTCAGCATACATAATATTTTTTGACACGATATGACGTTTGGCGAAGATGGCGGCCATATGGCGGCGATTAATGTTAATAATCGCAAACAATACTTTTTAATATTCATTTTGGAATACAACTTGTCCGCGTTATAAAAGTATTTGGAATTATTGTAATAAAATAGACAATTAATTAGCGTGTGTGTCAGATGCTTGTATTGCACAGGGCCATTTTGGACATTGTCCATTGATACCTTAATGACATCATTCTGACTAGTGGATATTTTCACTAGCGCGGCATTTGAAGTCAATTTTTTAGGGTTCCGAACCGAATCCGAAATGAACACTTTCTTAGACTTTGCTGTCCGTTCGTCCGTGCGTGTGTCTATATGTGCGCACTTTACAGATCTGTGTCTTCTTAACGGCCCAGACACGAAATTTTATAGATGCATGTAATTTAATAAAACTTGTTTTGCACTAAAAAGGGTAAAATAAGTTATTTTTCATAAAAAATAAAACCGACTTCATCACCACAAACAGGCACTCAAAAGCGAAAAATAAATTATTAATATAATTATTATAAGCGCTACCCACTTATCTATTTGAAGTCGGTGCCAGCCAAGTCTAATAAATATAGATTATAGATACTATGTCTACCTACTAACTACTAGGTACTACATACATAGCATCTATCTACTACCTATTAGACTTGGCTGGCACCGACTTCAAATAGAGAAGTGGGTAGCGCTTATAATAATTATATTAAGTAATTTATTTTTCGCTTTTGAGCGCCTGTTTGTGGTTATAAAGTCGGTTTTATTTTTTTTTGAAAAATAACTTATGGTTGCTTAACGTTTGGCGTGGAAGAATTTAAAGGGTTGTGCCGATATCGTGTGCTTGGATGTTAAGTAATAGGTTTCATATCGGAACACCCGTGGCGCCTTAACGTCTAGACAAACACAAGTGGCCTTGGTATTTTTCCGAAGGCGACTGAGATGGAAAGAGCCAGTTTCAGCAATGAATCAGTGGAAGATCGCTGCAATGGTGCCAAGGCAACGGTGCCACCCGTATGTCGATAACACTTTAGCCTCTCTGTATGTATCAACTAATATAGTTATTAATGCACTACTATAATAACTGAAAAGTTGAAGCGAAACGCGTTCGAGTGTGGCCTTTCTCGCAGAGGCTGAACATAATCTTGCCAAGTTAGGTAATGTAAGTAGGAGCCTTGAAATCTAAACTCGTGGGGTCATCTTTGACATTTGCGCTGCTCGATCAATCGCATGCCTGACCTTAGAACATCAGCATACTAAGATGGACTCACAATGACATTTGGCATGTATTTACATAGTAATTTTTCCTTTTACACATTGATTCAGTTAATTGAATGGCTGTCGCGAATCGTGATAAGCAGCTTAATTATCTTTTCAGAACAGAACCAAATTCATCATAATACGTGTATGTCCATTAGCAGCAAGTGTTCTTTTTTTAGGTGTAGACTGTAGCGATGTTATATGAAGAAACAATAATGAATAAAATTATAATTGAATGGGTAAGCCCTCTTCCAGTCTGATGAATACACACAGGTCGTATTTATCATCATCATCATCAGCCCATCTCTGTCCACTACTGGACATAGGCCTCACTTATGGCACGCCACTGAACTCGATTTTCAGCTCTTTGTTTCTAACCGCTGCCAGCCAGGTCGCCTATATCATCGCTCCATCTTAGCTGGAGGGCGCCCTACACTACGTTTACCAGCTTGCTAATCTTTTGAGCTATGAACTTTGGTAAGTATCGTATTTGTATTACGAGCATATTATATCGATATTTTGCTAGACTTGCTACCAAAACGTAGCTTTTCACCATTTAGGAGAACATCTGCTGTCATAACCTTACTTACGGTGCTCCGATAGCTCACACCCCTTAAGAGTCAGAGCATTCTAGGCCTAGCGTGTTCCAAATCTTCGATCACATCATTGCTTGCCACTGGTAAGCATTACCTCTAGGCGAGATAGTGGTCAAACGCTAGCCTATAAGGTATAAAAAAAGGGATAGCACTAGCACCAGAAAAGTTAAAGAGCAACAGGTTATACTGGCTGGTATAGAAATTTTATGATGAGTAAAAGTAACGTTAGATAAAGTACTTAATGTAATATTAATTAGTAGTATATAATATGGATGTAGATAGTAAGGTATACAGTGGGAGGAAGCAGGAAAGGAAGGAAACGTAGATGGAATGTGTTGGCTAAGATAGATCATAAGCTCTTGCGATTCCCACCCTGCCAGCTGATCGAGGCGAGCCGGGGGTCAAAGGGTCTCATTCAGCCCTCACGGGAAAAGAAAACGCGGTGTCACCACTCACCGTCGGCTCGCCACAAAGCAGCGACTAGTATGAAATGTCATTTCTAAGTGAAAACAATGAGTAGCGTATCTCTTCAAAACATGAATATTATTGATCACCAGAAATCGGAATGTACTCCAAAGACAATGGCCTGGTTCGAGCACGCGGGTCTGCCTGCTTCACACTTATCGATGACCATGTTATTGACACACTTCACTTTTTTATTGACTCATAAACTTACGAAAACTTGATTAAGATAATTTAACGTGACTAAACTTGGAGTATTATTTTGTGTTAATCGTGTGGTCGTGTGACATTTATTCGATTATTATCACGAAATTGACCGTGAGAGCTACCCTGGCTTTATTATTTGATTAGAAGGAGGAAAATGCAGATGTGCTGAATGCTCAGAATAACAATTACTAAAGTACTTTAGTAATTGTTACTCTGAGGCAGAATGTCAATTTGCAGAAGCATTTTACATTGAAATTAGGTTTATCATCTGCGAATTTGCCGTAGTGTTTATACCAATTTTTGTGGCTCTCAAATTTGGCAATAAGTAAGGTCTTATTAAGGAAAAAATCTAAAAACCGTAAATATGTAGTTTAATAACAAAAAAGCGAATTTGCTCTTAAAAACTTATTTTTTGCGGTTGGTGCATTCACAGTGTCTAGGGATCGAACTGAAAAGTTAAGTTTGTCCTCTAACCTAGTTTGAGAAGTTTGTACGGAACCCTCGCAGCCTTGAAGAGGCCAACTCGCACTTGGCCGGTTTTATTATATTTGTTTTTTCTCTAGAGTCCACTTGACCAAATTTGATGCTAGAACCATAGAATGACAAGAAACTAAGTAATACTTCTGGAACTTACTAGGCCACGAGTTTATGTGCGATGTTTTCTTTCTTTCGCCACTTGAACACCCTGAGTAAACAATGCTTGCAGCGTTAGCAATAATCTTAATTCTAATACAATCGTATTTTGTGCTTAATATTTTTTACCAAGGTAATAAAGATATCCTTACGTTTAAAATTAGGCACTCCACAAACAACAATGGTGAGAGTAAGTATGGAATAACAAAAGAAAGTGTTTGCGTAGGATTTAATGTCAGAGAACTTAAATATTCTGTTTATTTTGCATAAAATGAGTGCTTTAATCCTACTTTCCTTTTCACGAACTGTTTATGCTTTTCAAGTTTTTGCAAATCTGTTTTTTTTTTATTTACCTACTTGGCAACGTAAGACGCTCATTTGATGGTACCTAATGGATACCTATAATCATTATATAGAAGATAATTGGATCTCACATAAGAATCACCTTCGCTTAGGTATTTCAGAGAAAACTACATTAAAAAAAATGTTGTAATACATTTCGGGGTAAATTTATTTTTTGACAAATAATATTCACACCTTTTTATACAGAATTATATACTATTTTAACTCTTACTTTAAACTTTAAAAAGTATCAAAAGTTCGAGTAACAACTAGAAAACAAGAAAAACGCCAGTTTCTCTAAAACTGCACATTGTCGCGGAATATAGGTTGAACTTTTTAAGGTACGGCCACACCGCGGCGTCCTGCTATCTGGGGGCGCGATCTCAGTACTTTTCAATTGTTTTCTGATCGCGTTTGGTGTATACATAATATGTTCACACCAAACGCGATACCACAGATATATATTATATATCTGTGGTGCGAACCAGTCGGTACAAATACTACTGCGCTAACTGATCGCCGCCTAGATCGCGCACGCAGGACGCTGCGGTGTGTCCGTACTTTTATGAAGAGTTCAAACTCCTCCATCAATCATTTTCATTGGGCCATATGAAACCCGACAGACACGCCGTAGTTTTCTGAGGTAAGTAGGTAGGTAGGTACATAACTTCTTAAAAACAATAAAGCGCCTGGCGCAGTTATGCATGTAGATTGCAAAGCTTGCTAAATGTTCCATTTGTAAGGCGTTCAATACAACAATTTTACAATATTTTACAATCGTTTTTAACCGACTTCAATAAAAAGAGGAAGTGAGAAACCTCCTTACCATTCGACCTCCATTCGACCGTATATATATATATATTTTTATGTTTGTTCGCGGATAACTTTGTCGTTTATCAACCGATTTTGATTATTCTTTTTTTGTTGGAAAGCAGATATCCCAAGTATGGTACCATGGTAATTTTATTGAGGTCTGATAAGTATCTCCAGAAATATGGAGATAAACACCTCAAAATTGGTATTAAAAATTAATAGCGCGGCATTGAAGTCGGTTATTTTTATTATTAATTTAAATATTTAGCGATTTGTACCAAATTATTCATTGCATTACCTTTCCCGTAACTTAAATTGAACTTTTAAAAAGCTGATACGCGGAGTGTACGTTTAATTTTTAAGCGCTTCCAAATTTGGATAATTATTTTTTTGGAGTTATACCTGCCCCCTGATTCTTAATGATTCGAAAACTTCGGCTGACACTAGATAGTGTCCTACCACCATGCGAGGGTTGTTGGTTTCTTAACTATGTTTTCCTTCACCGGAGGGCCACTGTGAGAAGCGCACATACATTTTTAGATAGAAAAATCCATTGGTGTACGGCGGTTTGAACTCCATCACGGCATCAAAGCCGACCGTTCTCCCGATTACGCCACCGGGCCCTAAAACTATATGGATTTGGAAGCTTCATTTTAAATATTAATAAATTCGTGAGCTATTTTGTCGTGCAAACCTTTCTTTCCAATTAGAATCACTGATTTTTTCCAATTGAAATATTAAAGTCGGAGCATTGTTAATTGCAAAGATCCAAGTTGAAGTAAAGGCAGTTTTCGAATCCGAATTTGATTTCGAATGATTGAGATTATCCCTGCTGATCGATCCTCTTCCTGCAGCCTCATGAAAATCGGTAGACAGTAGGTACTCAAATGAAGAAGATTTTTTATCTTAAAAGCTGGAAATTTTGTTTTATCCATGATTTTTTAATCTAGGATTCTTAGAGCATATCTAAGATTAGTGTTAAAATATCGTCTAAATGAAAATTGTTACTATTCTTTCAACCATAGACATAAATTTTATTTTATATGTGTGTAATGATAAACAGTTGTAATTAATTAAGCAAAAAAACATTATGAATTTAATATTCGAAATAAATGATTAATAATTTCCCGCAGGGGCGGCTTTGTGGCGAGCCGACGGTGAGTGGCGACACCGCGTACCCCTATCCCGTGAGGGCTAAATGAGACCCTCTGACCCCCGGCTTGCCTTGACCGGCCGGCCGGTGGTGGGAATCGCAAGAGCTAAGACCTGAGCTCCAGGGTGGAAGTGTTAAAGGCATAAAGCCGCTAGTAGCGTTTAGTGAAAGTGCGGCACACCTCTCAACACCCTTAGCTATAACGGTCCGCCTTTATGGGGGGGCCATTCAGTGTATAGCGAGTCACCACCCGTCTTAATATTTTGAAATGAGGCATAATTGGCGGGTGCCGTACCTCATCCCATAGACCATATATCAGACATAAATCAGCTCATTTAATAGTCATCACGATAATATAATGTACCATCTTTTTATAAAATAGTTTCCCATATCCATCCATACACAGTAGTTCCTAAGTTAAAATTGTAATGGGCCTCTTGGTGTTGGCTTAGGCTCCATCAATGCCCTCCAAAAGACCGGGCGTGCACGACCCGTGATGTGAATTTGAATAAAAGTATAATAATAAATCAGAAATTGTGTTTACTCTGAGAGACTTATTAGTTGTTCGTACTTACCAAATAATCAAGGCTCTACTCCTAATAGCTTAGGAGATAATATAAAAAAATGTTTGTTATAAGTTTCAACTTGATATCTCTACGAGTCTCTGAGAAAAAAGGTCTTCAAAAAAACAGACGGGCAGTCAGACAAACGGATAACAAAGTGATCCTATAAAGGTACGACCAAGCCGCGGCGTCCTGCGACCGCGTGCGCGTTCGCGATCTGAATTTCTATTGTTTTCTGATCGCCGTAGATCGCTTTTTAACCGACTTCACAAAAAAGGAGGAGGTTCTCAATTCGTCTGTATGTTTTTTTTGTGTTTATGTTACGCGATTACTCCGTCAATTGAGAACGGATTAAAACGATTTTTTTTAAATAGGTAGAGTACGTTTCCGAGGTGGTCCCATTATAATTTCATCGAGATCTGATTGGTATATCCAGAGATATGGAGATAAATACCTCAAACATAGGAGAATGTACTGGTTTTAGAAGAAGGGTCCCAAGAAGATTATATACACAATGGAGGTTGCATATACTTTTGAAGACTTAAAAAATATGACCCTGAATAATGTTTATACATCTTTCTTCACGTTGATTTTGGTTTTTGACAGATATTCTTACGGTAACTGTGAGCGAGATAGAAACAAAGGTGGGGAGAATTAATTTGTCTTCACAGGAATGTTTTACCGGGCAAAGTCTTGTTAGGGTGCAAAGTTAGTAAATATTTTTTGACATGACATGACGTTTGGTGAAGATGGCGGCCATATCAGTCCCGCGACACTGCATACATACTCAAATAACTCAGAATTATGAACGTAATTTGTACCAATCAACACTGCAAAAAAATATTTAATAAGCATAATACCACAGATAATAGTTACTACGTAATTAATAATTTCCGTTGTTAGGTTGGCTACACAGTGCTTTCATAATTCGGGTATCAACAATGTAGGAAACTCTTATAACGTAGTAGAGTGATTCAGTGGTGTGGGCCACATGGCGGCAATAATGTTAATAATCGCAAATAATACTTTTTAGGGTTCCGTACCCAAAGGGTAAAACGGGACCCTATTACTAAGACTCCGCTATCCGTCTGTCTGTCTGTCTGTCTGTCTGTCTGTCTGTCTGTCTGTCCGTCTGTCATCAGGCTGTATCTCATGAACCGTGATAGTTAGACAGTTGAAATTTTCACAGATGATGTATTCCTGTTGCCGCTATAACAACAAATACTAAAAACAAAATAAAGTTAAAAATAATAGAGAGTCCCCATACAAGAAACGTGTTTTTTTCGGCATTTCACGCCATCTATGAACGCTTAGTTAGGTAAACGTCCCATAGACGGCGTTATGTTGAAATGTCGATCCCTAACACCTTCGTTAGACGTTAGATGGCGTTATAAGAAATAAAATGTTTATTAATTATTATTTTTGCTGGCGAAAAATTATAGTGGTATTTTTTGCTCGATCTTACAAAATACTGTAGTGTGGTACGGAACCCTACGAGTGCGAGTCCGACTTGCACTTGGCCAGTTTATTATTATTCATTTTGGAATACAACTAATCCGTGTTATTTGGAATTATTGTAATAAAAAAGACAATTAATTATCGTGTGTATCAGATGCTTAATTTTATTGCACAGGGCCATTTTGGACATTGTTCTTTGATACCTTGATGACATCATTATGACTAGTGAATATTTTCATTAGCGCGGCATTTAAAATCAATTTTTTAGGGTTCCGAACCCATAGGGGATCCAAATGAACACTTTCTGGGACTTTGTTGTCCGTTCGTCCGTCCGTCCGTCCGTGTGTCTATATGTGTGCACATTACAGATCTGTATCTTCTTAACCGTAATAAGTACATACTTCAATTTTTCACAAAGTATATATCCGTCAGTGTATGACGGCCCAGACGCGAAATTTTATAGATGCATGTAATTTAATTAAAACTTGTTTTGCACTAAAAAGGGTAAAATAAATTATTTTTCAAAAAAAAAAACCGACTTCATAACCACAAACAGGCACTCAAAAGCGAAAAATAAATTATTAAGATAATTATTATAAGCGCTACCCACTTATCTATTTGAAGTCGGTGCCAGCCAAGCCTAATAGGTAGTAGCTTGTACTATTCATTATTCTGTGGTAGTAGATAGATACTACCTACATGTATCTACGTACTTACTACTACTACATACATAGTATCTATCTACTATCCAATAGACTTGGCTGGCGCCGACTCCAAAAATAAAAGTGGGTAGCGCTTATAATAATTATATTAATAATTTATTTTTCGCTTTTGAGTGCCTGTTTGTGGTTATGAAGTCGGGTTGTTTTTGTATGTTTTTTAAATATAATTTATGGTGTAAACCAGGCGGTACAAATACACTGCGCTATTTGATCGCCGCCTAGATCGAGCACGCAGGACACTGCGGTGTGTCCGTACCTTTAGGGTTCTTTTTCCTTTCCTTCCTTTTTTAAGGTACGGAACCCTAAAAAAATATATTTCGGGTAGTGACCCACCAGAAAACTAGAAAAATTCAATTTTCTCAAAAATAAAAACCTCGGGGACCATACATGGGGGTCCAATCCACAGGTTCAATGCAACAGATGCGCGGTGAAGTTCTCTACCCTGTGCTGCTTTGTTTGAATGTTAGATCCATCAGTGTTGGATGAATCACTGTGTACATTTTTAACTAGGTAATGTTACTTATAAATTGCGTTTTTAGGGTTCCGCAGCCGAATGGCAAGAACACGGAACCCTTATATATTCAAATATTATGTTATATATTTTCATTTCATTTCATTTCCACATAAAAACACCCTTACAGCATATGCCAAACCGATGTTATGGGCACTTAAAAAAATATAATAAATTAAAAAATATAATACAATTTAACGAGATATTTCAAATAATTATAGATGCTCAAAGCACAACTGAGCTGCTCCTACGAACTTCGGCAGGCTACAGTTAAATATATCAATTTTCATGGATATGATATTGATCAATCGTATAGCGCGCGATAGAGGAGCATTTCTTTGTAGGTTAGTCCAACTCGAAGGAATCTCTAAAATGTGGAGTCGTCTACGCGCGTCTAACACTGGCAGCCTCAGCTCGATATTCGTCATGTCCGTCCGCCTGTAGGTGTAATCTGTAAACCGCTTTAAGATTTTAATACAAAAATAATAGGTTAAGGCACCCCAATCATGGAACTGAAAGTAAAAAAAATATTTTTTTATGAAACTTTTATACGTCTATAGATAGGTCTTTAAATAGACACTTCTAAAGTGGTAAAATGTGTGTGTGTGTTTCCCCCCCCCCCCCTCTTACTTTTAAAGTAAGGGAGTGAAAATCTAATAAAAATATATGCTATAGATCTCATTAAAAACTTCCAACGAAAGTTGGTTTGAACGAGATATAGTCAGCAATTTTTGAGATATAATAACTGCAAACATAACTTTGTTTTTCATACAAACACTATGAAACACATAATTAATTTTTTGCTGGCGAAAAATTATAGTTATAAAATACTACTGCGTTACGGAGCCTTACGAGTGCACTTTCCGACTTGCACTTTCTTACGAATACTCGTAAGTCATTCGCCCATTACTTATGTTCAATTAAAGTCACAGGTGCACTATCATGTCTACTATATCATTAGAATTTTTTTTTCCTAAATCTTGGTAACAAAAAAATTATGAGAGCCTATAAATCATTAAGCTTATTATTAATTCTTCCTAAATAACAATTTCTATTACTTTAATAAGTAAGATTTTATTTAAAAACAAAGTAATTGACAAAACGAACATTTCTAAAGAGCGGACATGACGTCGATTCGATACTCAGTACTCGATAAGTTTTCGAAATCATACATTCGCTGAAGGTTTACTGATCATAATCATAAAATAATATCGTTTAAAAAACTAAAAATTATAAGTAAAGAATGTTTTTAAAAACAAGCTTTTATCTGGGACAATGAACTAAAATGTTAAAAATAAATTCTAGTAAGTATTTGGCGTGTAGGTACTTGCCTATATTCTTAAAAGCTTGAAGCACTACCCGTTTTTCAGGCTAGGTAATTACTATACTTCAGTCTAGTCAAGACTATTGATTGTTAATCAATAGTTGAGTAATATTAAGGCCCAGTTTCACAGGTTCCTGATAATGCGTTAGATAGCTATCGGACACATGACGCCTTATAAAATCTGTCAAAAATCTGTCAGATATTCTTCACATTAGCGCTATCAGGAACCCGTGAAACTGGCCCTAATACTAGTTTCTTATTTTATCCATCCATGTCAATGTCTAAATAAAACCTGATAAATAGGACTTGATTTGGGCAATTTAGACAATGTTACAATTTACTGAATGCAATGCAATATTGATTTAATGCTGTCGTTCGTCAATAAAGAATATTTAGCAAAGACAGCAACGATGCGTACGATCAGTAACATAGACGTCACATGATTGAACACAGGACAGCATTACACTAATGACAGAACTAAATAAACTGCATGTTAACTACGATCCCACATGAAGGTAAATCGCAATAATTGCCCATTACAGATAATTGTAAAAAGATTGCAGTTATGGAATGCGCGACGATGTAAGTGCGGGAATATAACGCAGTGCGGGGCTTAGGACTCGCATTGGGCCCCTGTTGGTAGGAGCAAGTACCCGGCATCAGGCTTCGGTGAAAGTGGAGAGATAGTTCTTTCTCTGTCTGTGGCAATCTGCAGTAGGCTCACGGATTCGCGACTCGCCGGTGCCTGGCTTTGACTTCCTTGACCAGTGAGTTTAATTTTTAATATCTACATGTGACGTGAAGTGGCGCCAAAAACAGTTATTGTATCGGTTCGTGCAGACAGTTATATTGGTGATTCCAGTTTTAAGGATCGGAATGATCCGGTTTTTTCATTTGTTAAACTATTTCGATTTGGAATTCACTGTTTATATTTTCTAAATAATCTTCGCGATTTGTGAAAATCATAGTTACGTGTAACTACTACGATTAAGAAATCGACGGTTTTTTGCTAAAAATTGTAATTATATAGGGAATTTAGGTACACCTAAATTCGCTAAAGGAACACGTACACATTTTCGTTGTTTCACGTACACATTTTATTTTTAATAGGATTATGAGTCCTGCAATGAGTGGCTCCTGTGACAGTTTTGCAACTGTCATGTTAGAGGCATTCAAGGTGGAGCTTTAATCAAAACTCGCACTTAGTAAATCACATCATGACTTCTAACAGCTAAAAGATAAAGGCGTGAGTTATCTTTACACGACCTACGAAAAGGCTTAAAGGCTTTGAAGGCAGAGGCAGTACCTATTCTTTATGGTTAAGGCCACGACACAGACCCAGTGCCCTGAATGAGTGTGATAATAAATTAATCCCACAGATAGCGCGACTTTCTACTTGTAGGGAACAGGAAAACGGACGGCTCTCTCGTACTGGAAGGAGTCGGACGCTTGGCGCATACCAATCGGAAAATTTCAATAGCGCTTCATCACTTGATCTATGGTAGCTGGTGGAATTAGAATAAAAATGAGTCACTAGAGTGACTAAAGTAAAGAACTAGAACCTGATGTAAAGTTAGCTGTCGCTATAAATCTGTAACTTTTCATTTATCCTTTCTATTTTTTTTTGTTTATTTTCAAAGCTTTATATATTAATACATTAGGAATATAACTTAATATATATTCCTAAAATTCAATGCGATATTTCAATGTTATCAATGAACCGCGGCCGCAGTGTTCGTACGTGTTAGTTGATTTTTTTAGTCATATTGCTGGGTAAAAGATAACCTCTTCTTTCCCTGCCGTTTTTTTAAAGCTATCAATGTGGGTTGCACATTACTAGTATTGATGTTAACTCATACAACGAAGCTAAATATGCTTGTGTCTGGAGTGGGTTTACGTCAATAGTGCAATGTGTGGAGATCAAACTCACGACCTCTCAATCGCCATGCCGACACTTTAGCAGTTTAGCCATTGGGCTATTGCCGCTGAATAGTTGCATTTATCAACTCTGTATGGGTCCTGCATCGTTGAAGTGAAGCTTAATGAGAAGATGAAGTTTTCGGAAAGATTTGTCATATCAAAAACCTGCATTTGTGACGCTAAGTACTTATAGAGTTCAAAAGTTATCACTGTTAAGATATTTTGAAGATAGCGAAATTGTATCGTTGTAAATTGAGTAACCTACTAAAACATTATTAAGCTGCCCTCTGAAAAAATATTAGGTAATTAATATTTATAAACCTATTCGGTTTTTTTTGTAAAAATAATAAGTCATATTTTTGTTAAATTATGGTTTAATAGGGGCTTAGCAACCTAATCTCTAATCATCTTTGACCATGTGACAATTCCACACTCAGATTCTATGTAAATATACGAGTAGGCATGGTTACTGACATAGTTAGTAGTACCTACAAGGGTGGTATAAGAACTTGGAAGTATGTTATGAACAGTCATTTTTACTTCAACTGTACTTCTGTGGTGTGGTGAGTTGCCTTTCTTTTTTCTGTCACAAAGATTTTTGGAATCGTGAATCTGGAGTAACATTCTCTTGTCGTAAAATTGGTATGGTGATTGTTTTTTTTAATTCGATCGATAATGTGAGATGCGTTTACCAAAGTGAAGTTTTCTAAATGAGTTTTTTTGAAGTGAAAACTTTGGTAGCGGCGTTGTGGACTTTTTTGGGATTGATAAAAAATGTTAAACTCGCGTCAGGACACGGCGTCAGGACACGGCGTCAGGACACGTTACCTGATCGAAAATTTGTAAGACGAAGGGAGAGTACAAACTTTTTTTGGGATGGGTAAAAATGTTATACTCGCGTCAGGACACGTGACCTGATCGAACATTTGTAAGACGGAGGGAGAGTAGACCAAATGCACAACGTTAATGTTCATGTTTTCACTTCTGCCGTTGTTTTTTTTTATATACCTAATAGGCTAGCGTTTGACCACAACCTCGCCTGGTGGTAAGCGGTGATGTCGTCAAAGATGGTGAACACGCTAAGCCTAGCTAGGATGGTCTGACTGTTAAGGGCTGAGTGCTGCCGGAACACCGAAAGGTTAATAGCGTCAAATGTTCTCCTTGATGGTGGTAAGCTACTCTTTGGTAGCAGTTCAGATGGAATATCGATATTGCTCCTAGTCCCTGTGGACCAACACCTGTGCTAGGATTTGAACTGGCAACATACCGCTTAGAAGTCAAGCATCTTTTACGCCAACGGGCCGTCATTGCTTAGGTTTAATTCCTCAGGACGCTTTATTTATACTGTATTTTCGTGCCCATGACATTTTTTAAGCCGTACCCGTTATCGTAGCCGTTTATTTATTAATAGCACAGTGTGACCTAAACCCGCACTTTACGCACGCTTTTCCGTGACTTAAATTGTCGATTATTGCACGACGATTAGCAGTACAATAATCTTCTATTTGACGGAAAAGCGTAGCAAGTGTAAAGTGCGGGTTTATGTCACACTGACAGCTATAAAATAATATACGATAATCGTGACTTAAGTTGTCTATTATTGCACGGCGTAGCACGATCGCAAGCACGCTGTGCAATAACAGACTTCTTAAGTAACACGTATCGTAATATACTATTATCTATGGCCATACCTAGCTATGTAATGGATTTTAATAATTGGTGCATATATTACCTTTATATTGCCGCCTATATACATACTTACCTTATACTTACCATACTTAGGTTTGTTCATGTTACCTTCTTATGTTTTTCTCAGTGAAGCCACAGATAAAACATAATTCGTTCATGAAAGTAAACAAAATAGGCACTCGATAATTTGGCAATTATCTTTACGCGTGAGATTATTTATATCTTTTTATTTCCTTGTTTAAAAGAAACTATGTTTCAATGTATTTAATTATGCAAATCGATAAGATGACTGATCATTCTAGCGGTACATTTGCAAACACGCCTCCGAAGCGAGTTTTTTGACCTGGTTTGTAAGGCGTCCTTGATTCGTTCTACCTATCATAGTAGGTAGCTATGAATAATTCAAGTTCGCTTATGTATGGTAGCCTGTTATTGACGTTAATTTTTAAACCCCCGACGCAAAAAGCAGGGGTGTTATAAGTTTGACGTGTGTATGTGAGTGTCTGTCTGTGGCATCGTAGCACCCAAACGGATGAACCTATTTTGATTTAGTTTTTTTTGTTTGATACCTAGGTTTCTTTATCGAGAGTGTACTTAGCTTTGAATCATAAAAATCCGTTCAGCCATTTGAAGACTATGCGTCATTTTTTAGATGATGACGACTCATCATCATTATTTCATAGCGTCATGATCTATTCGAAATTCGGTATCCTCTTGCTTCAATCATATTGTCAGAACATGATAGCATTAACCTGATGCTGGGACATCTCTTGGAATCTGTGGAATACTCAACGCCTCACCAACTTACAGCAGAGACGTCGAGTTAGGGCTCATTGGAATGGTCTCAATGAACAGGTTATATACATAGATCAGTTAGGAGTGGTTTTAAAAGTTGGTTCCGGTTCTTACAACTATGAGTAGTTTAATTTTTTATGATATTTATATTTATCCGTTATATGTTATATTATACTATTATATATATATATATGTATATATATTTATAAATATGTTATCTGTTATTGTTAATTTATGTTATTGTATCTATTTTATTTAAGTTATTGTTATCGGTGTTAGTCCTACTCCCGCTCTCAGGCCATTCTAAAAATCAGCGTCTTGGTTTTGGGGTCTACGATCCAAGAATCTAGACATTTGTGCTGAGACTGGTCTGTTTCAGCACCTCATATTGTATTTCGTTTTTTGTTTTATTTTGTTAAGTTTTTTTACTCAAAATGTCAAATATATTTTTCATCTGTACTTTAACTTGAGGACCGCTGAATAAATGATTTTTCTTTCTTTCTTTCTTTTAAATTTTGATTTTAAGGCCTTACCTATTAATAACTAATAATCATTGTAGTTAATACTACAATCATTATCATTATCACAGCTGGACGTAGGCCTCCCCCAAGACACGCCACTGAGCCCGATCTTCGGCTCTTTGTTTCCAATAGTTAAAAGTTGTCACACAATTAGTTTTTATTGTGTTTAATGTTTTAATTTAGATGCTTGCTTACTTATTAAATAGGTACTTAAGATTTTTCATCATTTCTTAATTTATAAGTTAATTTAATTCATTGAGATTTTACAGTAATCCTAAGATTGCGATAACGTGCCTAAAGAAGTGTTTACTTCAAAAAGTATTTAGTTTCAAATTAAGCTAACTTGCAGTTGCAGCTCTTAGCTCAGTACTTACCTAATAGTTAAGTCTACTTCTATAGGCGCGTTGAGCACTTTTTGGGTGAACAATAAGATCGTTTAAAAAACTAAAAGAGCAGACTTCAAATGCCGCGCTATTAATTTTCAGTACCAAGTTTGAGGTGCTTATCTTCATATCTCTGAAGATACTTAACAGGTCTCGATAAAATTACTATGGTACAATTCTTGGGATATCTCTTTTCCAAAAAAAATATAATCTTCAAAATCGGTTCATAAACGACGAAGTTATCCGCGAACAAACATAAAAAATCTAATACTATAAGAATCTTTGTCCTGACTGACTGATTGACTGACTGATTGACTGACTGACAGACAACGCACAGCCTAAACCGCTGGTCGTAGAAACCTGAAATTTGGAGGGGATATTTGTCTTAGTAACTATTATATAATCTGTGGTCTTAGTACGTAAGGGTGTACTAAGAAAGGATTTTCCAAAATTCACCCCTTTAGGGGATGAATGATAAATGATGAGAAACAAGATTAGATAGTATTTTCTGTTCAAAAATTCACACAAGTGCTTCTGTAAAAAAATAAGTAAATATGTGTTTCAGGCTTTTTTGAAATTTCACCCCTAAGAGGGTGAAAAGGGGTAACAAAGTCTGAAAAAACAATATTTTTTCGGATTGCGCTAAAATTTGACATGCAGATAGTTATTACGAAGTTAGTTCCCTCTGAGAAATGATTTTCTAAAATTCACCCCTTAAGGGGATGAAACGGTGGGTTCAACATTTGTATGGAGAAACAAGATTAGATAGTTTTTTCTTTTCGAAAGTTCACACAAGTGCTTCAGTAAATATATAAGCAATAACGTGTTTCAGGCATTTTTGAAATTCAACCCCTGAGAGGGTGGTGCAATGGGGTACCTAAAAAGTGTGAAAATCAATATTGTTTTGGATTGCGCTGAAATTTGGCATGCAGATAGTTATTATGACGTTAGTATCGGTTAAGTTAGGATTTTTCAAAATTCACTCCTGAAGGGGATGAAACGGGGGTTCAAAGTTTGTATGGAGAAACAAGATAAGACAGTCTTTTCTATTCAAAACTTCACACAAGTACTTCAGTAAATAAATAAGAAAACACGTGATTCAGGCTTTTTCGAAATGCCACCCCTAAAAGGGTGAAGTGGGGTAACTAAGTCTGAAATTAATATTGTTTCGGATTGCGCTGAAATTTATAATGAAGATAGTTATTATGACGTAAGTATCCGCTAAGAAAGGATTTTTCAAAATTCACTCTTTAAGGGGTTTAAACGGGGTTTCAAAGTTTGGATAGTCATTTTATTCGACATTTCACACAAGTACAACAAAGTTACAGTTTTGTAAACAAATCAGTAAATACGAGTTTCAGGCTTTTCAAAATGCCACCCCAAGAGGGTGAAGTGGGGTAACAAAGTCTGAAAATCAATATTGTTTTGGATTGCGCTGAAATTTAGAATGCAGATGTTTAGAAAGGATTTTCTGAAAATTCCCCCCGGATATTACTTTTTATTTTTAATTATATATATATAAACTTTTAGATTTACTTAAGTACTTCTGTAAATAAATAAGTAAATACGTGTTGAAGTATATTTGCAAGGGGTTGGTAAAAGAGTCTAAATATCGATATGGTTTTTCGGGTTTTATATGAATCCATATTTGCCTTAGTTACGCAGTAACTTAAAAACGGATAAACCGATTTGGCTTTTACTACTTTGATGTCTTTTATAATATAAATGTTTTTACAAAATAAAAGTTTTAAGTAAATAAAAGAAGTCTTTAACGCGGGCGAAGCCGCGGGGCACCTCTAGTAAATAAATAAATGTATACGGTCGAATTGAAAAACATCCTTTTTTTTAAGACGGTTAAAAATAATGGAACTCTCGTCATTGTCACCGCGCGCTTCCCATGATCTCTTTGATTATAAAGACATTTATATCATCAAAGCATGAGATATGTATACTGTCTATCTCGACAATACAATTCACAAGTTACTTAGTTTTCACTTCTATCGGCAGTGCCCAAAGACTGCCCCGCATGTTTTTTTTCAAAAGGTACTTGCACATAGTTTGTCAATGAATATTTGATGGAACGATGATATACCTACGCATGCTGGCTGGCAGCGGCTGGAAAAAATATCTAAAGATCGAGCTCAGGGGCGTGACTTAGGGGAGGTGGGGCCATGTCCAGCAGTGAACAGAGATAGGCTGATGATGATTATTAAGATAGGTAGGTACCACAGATATTATATACTAGTACAAGGGTACAAGAGAACCGTCGTAGAAATTGAGGCCGTATGTTCTAATTTACTGTTTTGTTGCGTTGAGAACACTGCTCTGTCATTGCCAGTACGACTAAAAGTGTTTGATAGTTAGGAGGTACCTACTAGGTATGTACCTTCTTCTTCTTCTTTCCTTACCTTTAATTGTTAGTTCATCGTAACGCCACGACGGTTCTCTTTTGCACAATCTATTAAGTTTTTTTGTGCTCAAATTCATATTCAAACTCTTAATTTCTTTTAGCAATCAGCATGAACCTTCTCCCAGTACTGCTCCTGGTTGGGGCAGCCAGCAGTAAGACGCTGGTCGAGTCAGAACAGAAGGGCTTCGTGGATTGGGTGGCCAGCATTCTGGGTGGAGGCAGTACTACCACCACCACATTGAGGCCGATCAGTGATCCTCCGGAGAACTGCCCTACTTGTCGTGAGTATTTTCAACCGACTTCAAAAAGAAGGAGACAATTAGACTGTTTATTTTGTGTTTAATTGAATTATGATTGTTAATTAAATATGAAGTCAGCGACTGGACGTAATAATATATATATTTTTTTTTATAATATGGAGCAGCAAATAGGCAAGCGGCCCACCTGATGGTAAGTGGTCACCGCTGCTTATTGATATCTACAAAACCAGAGGTTAGTCCTCCTGGGGCGGTACCATCCACTTTGCCAATTAATTTTCAGCCGTGAAATAGGAATGTTTTTCGGTTGAAATGGCAAGGTGTCCAGTGAAATTACAGGGCATGTGAGACTCAACATCTTTATGCCTCAAGGTAACAGGCGCAGTGCAGTTACATGCAAAATTCTGGCAGTTCAGAATTTTCCATGCCAGTGTTTCTGTAATAGGTAGACGTCATCGCTTACCATCAGGCGAGCGTCGTGATTGTCCTGTTAACTAGAGGTATTGTAGGTGTGTTGCCTACCCTTATTAGAGAGCACACTCATTACTCTTCGTTTGAAGCTACCCAGATGAAATGTTTCTGGGAAGGTTTCAGATGGGAGGTCATTTTTACGTCTTGTCTGTTCCAGAATGTGGCATCCCTCGCACCAGGCGACGTATCGTGGGAGGTTACGAGACTAAAGAGCTGGAGTTCCCCTGGATGGCGGTCCTACTGTACAACAACCGGTTCTACTGCGGCGGCTCCCTTATCAATGATCTGTATGTGCTCACTGCTGCACATTGCACTGCTGGGTAAGTGTAGATAGATAGATAACTCTTTATTGTACACTATATCTTACAAGATAAACGTACACAAACATAACATACTTAATCCATCGTACTAATAGGTATATTAAAATCTTACCATTCATATCATCAGGTTCCGCAAAGAGAAGATGTCAGTGCGTTTCCTGGAGCACGACCGGACCGTGGCCAACGAGACGAAGACCATAGACAGGAAGGTGGCAGCCATCATACGTCATCTCCGGTACAACCCCGGCACATATGATAATGATATCGCTTTGCTGAAGTTGGATGAAAGGGTATTTTTTACAATTATTTTGTCGTCCTTCCTCAGAGAGTTTGATTTCTATCTCTCCAGGTATTTAATTCAACAGACCGACATATCAATTCAAGTCGCTTTAATGCAAAATTACAATGCTGTCAAAATACATTATAATATGTATAATTGTTACATAATAAATGTTTTTGTAATATATTATGTTTGCACCAATGATTTTTGAAACAATTAGGTAGGTGTCTATGAACACGATATTCGGGAGCATTACTATCCATAAATAGTTACTCTCACTATTGGCTTTAATGTGGCCACAATTTGGCACAGTTCTTTAAGTTGTTGGTGGAAAGCCAAAGAATAGTAGTAGGTAAGTAGGTATGTAGGTATACGTGCTGTGTAGTAATGCCAGCCTCTTATGGAAGAGCTTTCTTGTGAATACACAATCATTTTGTAAAATGTCGGTTTATCTTCTTCTATAATGTATAACGTAGCGAATTGCTGTTCCTTATTGATAAATAAAATGAAATTGTTTAACTTAGAACTCAAATATGTTTTACCTAGATCACCGCTAGTATGTAAGCATTTTTCCAGTCCTTAGAAAGGTTGTCTGGAAGAGATTAATATAAGCGATAAGACCGCCGATTGTTTTGCAGTGTTTAATATTATTTTTATAATCTTTTATATGGCAATAAATAAAGAGTATTTGTATTGTATTGTGTATATTGACACATTTTCCAGATTGACCTCAGCAACGCTCTAAAGCGAGTGCGGAGCGAGGACGGAGAGGATGTAGGAGATTCTAAAGAGGAAGCAGGGCTCCGACCAGTCTGCCTGCCCAAACCGAGCCTGTCGTATGCGGATTACGAGGGGGTGGTCACTGGATGGGGTACCACTGAGGAAGGGGGATCTGTCTCAAGTACTCTGCAGGAGGTGAGACTATTTCTATCAATTATAAACATTCTGGCCTCAAAGAAGGAGCAGAACTGCAGCCAGTACCACTGGGAATGGTGAGTCTGTAGAGTCTCTACTACTCTGCGCAAGATGTGAGACTATTACTATCTCTGATAAACAAGCTGATCTCAAAGTGTAAGCAGGACTGCGGCTCATGTCTCTTTCCAAGCCAAACCTGCCGTATGCGGATAACGAGTCGAGCTGACCTCTGCGCGAGTCATTGGGTGGGATACTACGGAGGAAAGGGGTCTATTTATAGGACAGTGCTCTACAGAAGGTAAAAAGTCTTACTTTTGATAGACAAGATGTCTCAAGACGAAGCAGGTCTGGGGCCCGTTCTTCTGGTCAAGTTGAGCTGTTGTATGCAGCATACGAGGGGTTGTCATTGGGTGGAATATTACGGAGGGTTGGGGCCTGTCTATAGTGCTCTACAGGATAGGAGGTAAGACAGTCTCTGCTTTTGATAGACAAGATGGTCTCAAAGAAGAAGCAGGTCTGCGGCCAGTTTTTCTGGTCAAGCTGAGCTGTCGTCTTCGGTTTACAAGAGGTCGTCTCTGCCATAGCTAGAATGGTAAAATAGATAGTTTTTAACGCAAACGAAGCCGTAACCATTACAATTCTTTAAAAAAAATATTTAAATATGGGCAGATAACTAAATAACTTTACGGCCAATTTCGGCAATGTACCGTTATGGAACCGACCACAGTGCAAATTACAACTTCACACAACACACAACAGCACCTCGTCCAAACTCTCTCCGCAGCATAAAAATCCTGTTCAACTAAAAAAAGCAGACAATATCAAGAAAACCCGGAAGAACTCAAACATATTCATGGAATCATTAATCGTATTGCATACCCAAAGCTAATTAATTAAAAACATCAAGAACCGCTACGTTCGCGAACCCTCAAACCAGTAATATAAATACAATTAAAGTCCATTGATACCCCATGTGGTGAAATTTAAGACTTTTAGGACCTCTTCTGACGCAATTTAACGACTATAATTAGTACAGAAGGTTTCTTCAGTAAATTAATTACCTAAGGATAACAGCTATAAAAATCAACTGTTTGTTAGTCAATGAATCATTTAATTTTAGAGATTGGGCTGACTGTGATGACTTATCCTACAGCAGAATTGATCTTGGTTTTTAGAAAACTAGAAAGCCTTGGCACATTACGCTGATCAAAACTTCACACAATTTCTGACTCTTGCGAATGCATAGAAAAGGAGTAGATAGCTTCTGAGGAACAGTCACATCTTTTTCATATGTAGGTACTACAGACCAGTTAGACACCAGCCTAGGGATCACCATATGTTCGGCTATGACTTGGACATCTACTGAACATGACATGTCGGTTGATGACGGTGATCGCTTTTACAACTTTGTTTGGCTTGAAAAACCACCAGTCAGTTGCTCAGATAGACAGATCTCTCGTATGTACTTAACGCCTTAGATATCCTACCTAAGTACCTGCAGTACATGATTTAGACACAATGCTTATATTCTTAGAAATAATAGGGGCATGGTTGTATTGCACAACCGGGATATTATATTAGCAGGCAGTGATGATGAGAAGGGACCTAAGGCACATTAATGCACCCAATGACAATATACCCACTGCTTTATAATAAATCATCTACTTGGAAATGATCATCATCTTGTTCACTAGGATTTATGCCAGCGATTCTAGGCCTATCATCGCTTCATAACGGAGATAGATTGGCTTAGTTACTTGTTATTATAGGGAAATGCACAACACCCCAAGAGGGACGTCAGTGCCTATCTAATTAAATATTCTAATTAGAATTAGATAATTCTAATTTTAATTTGAAGTGGGGGGGATAGTTGAAATATGATTTATACCACAGAATAGATACTATTATACCGCTCTCAAACTAGCTTCATCTTAGACCGCATGGTTACTTCCAGTGATCTAAACGCAGAACAAAGCTTTAGTAAGTTTAGAATAATAACGACGATCATTTTAGCGCTCTTATGGCATATTAATGGTGGTATGATGGAAAGTCACAAGAAGAGCCGAAGATCGGGCACAGTGGCGCATCTTTGGAGAGGCCTACGTCCGTACTGATACCGGCTGATCATGAATGATGAAATGAAAATGGCATATTGTTACAGGTGAAAGTACCCATAATCTCTAACGCCGACTGCCGTAAGACTGCGTACGGTAACAGGATCACAGAGAACATGCTCTGTGCCGGAGAGCCGGAGGGAGGACGTGACGCCTGCCAGGGGGACTCGGGGGGTCCTCTGCACATCTACAATAATGAAACTGCGAGCTTTCAAGAAGTTGGTGAGTAGTATATTGAGTGTTTTGACAGTATTAGATACCATTAATGTACGCATAGTCATACACCACCTGCTGACCGGCCCCTTAATCGTGCTTGTATGGCGCTGGACAACCAACTTTATTCCAATCAATCCACATAGCTGGTATCAAAGATCATACCCAAAGATAAGAGTAGATATATATTATTAGGAAAATAAGATCAGTAGATATAAGTATATTATTAGGAAAATCATACCCCGATTGGCGACATCTTTGTTTATCTATGATCTAGACGTGTATCTACTTATCTACTTTTATTCGCGCTTAGTTATGTATGTAAGTTATGTATATATATACCAAGGCAGTGAGTTGAAATGAAGGTAAACCCCAGAGTGTCGCGACCCACACTTTGAGAGACACTGATATAAACGCACGTCATGAAAGTAAAAGAAAAAAAGAAAGTAAAAGAAAGATGCATAAAAGTAAAATTAATGCGGTACAAATCAGAAAGTTTGAAAAGTATGATTAGAGTGACTCTGATGTATAAGGTGGAGAATAGCGTGATAAGAGAACGTTGTGGTTCAGTTAAAGATGTAGTGACAAAGAGATGCAAAAAGTGAATTAGATGGTTTTGATATAAAAAGAGGATGAATGAAGGAATATTGACGTAACAGATTTATGAGACGAGTGTGAATTGGCCACCCGGTAGGAGCCGAGCTAGGCAAACGTAATCAGAGCCAGATTAGAGACGTTTTAAAAATAGGCCAAGTCAAACGTACCTGTAACCGGCGAGCATATAGGTATTATTATCTTTTCTATGATATGGGTATGAAAGTGGAAGAAGCGAAGGAGGTATGTCAGAATCGTAGCATGTGGAATAAAGGAAGTAGTCTCTGCCTACCCCAATGGGAAAAAGACGTGATTTTATGTAGTTTTCTTTTTACTCGTCTCACTGTTTTACAATTTGTTTTATTTTCAGGCGTAGTTTCTTGGGGAGAAGGCTGCGCCAGACCTGACAAGCCTGGTGTGTACTCCCGCGTAAATCGATACATGACCTGGCTGAAAAGCAACACCAAGGACGCGTGCTACTGTAGTTAAATAGAAAAGAAACCCTATAACAACTTTAAGGCAATATGGTAGATCCATTCAAAGTGTTCCTATTGGTAAATTTGTCTAATTGTTTTTAGTTTTTGATGCTAGGATAACCCCTGGGATGCTATTTTAAAATATACCTACTACTAATGCAATGTAGCAAGATTATCTAATATTAGACCGTTCAACCAATCGATGCTTTAATAGGTAGGTAGGTTAATAGTATGTCAACGAGTGTATTATCTAAGTCTAAGCTATCAATTGTATTTTAATTGAATTCAAAACTGACTGAACATGAGTAGGTAAATGTAATTTATAGCACAGTGTGACCTTAACCGGCGCTTTACGCACGCTTTTCCGTGACTTAAATAGTCGATTATTGCACGGCGTAGCAACTTCACGCCGTGCAGTAATAGACTACTTAGGTCACCCGTATATAATATACTATTGCCTACACTACAGAGTGCCTAGTGCGAGTTTCTTTAGATTTATTTACTCACTCTATCACTACGTAGTATTATTATCTTTTCTATGCTATCACGTCAAAGTAAACGCGGATTTGTATGAAAATTACAATGTTACCTCTTATGCACACTGGATGGCGCTTTACAATTTCATACAAATCTGCGTCTACTGTAACGCGATCGAGTTAGTCAACCAATCTATAAAACTCGCACTAGGCACCCTAGGTACGTAGTAGGATATAATACGTTTTGACAACTAACAAGAATAATAGTTAAAAAAAAACCCAAAAAAACCGACTTCAAATGCAGCTATTTTCAATACAATGAGTTTGAGATGTTTTTCTCACATCAAATCCTTACAAAACTTAAATTTTCCAATTTGTCTATAGGTTTTAACCTTTATGACGAAGTTATGGCCGAACATACGATACATAAAAAAAACCATTAATATTAACTTTTTCCTAGAAGTCTATTAAAAGCAGAATTTTCGTCTTATTTACATTGGTTACAATTGTGGGCACTTTGAAGCAAATATTATGCGGAAATTTCCAAATTGCCTTCGCCATGTACTTATGTATTAGGTGTTTTGCATAATACCTATTATTGATTAGTTTTATATTATATTTTATTAGTGTCTAAATCGTTTAATGTATTAGCCTCGTAAACGGACAATAATACTCTGTCTACGATTGTCGATTAGCCTTCAGCCGTAGTTCTCTTCATTGAAACTAGATGGCGCTTGATCACTTGAAAAATCAAAACGCGGTGGCGTTTCATTCGTAGATTTGATAGGTCGATCGACGTCGAAGTTCGTCGGCTTTTTCATTATTTATTTTTGTATACGTCTCCGTGTCTCTTTAAAAAAGCAAAACAATTAAGTTAAAATAAACAATGGGGTGAGTGAATGCTAATTTGCTAAGAAAACGATTTAGACATTATCTTATTTTTAATTTTATTTATTTCAATGCTCTCTTAATGAATTTATTAGATATGAGTAAATAAATTATTAAGTATAATCAATGTTAACTTTTATTTTAAAATAGAACAAAGTAGTTAATAAGTCTTCCAACATGAATGTCAGCTAGATAAGTACCTCTGATAATTAAGTACCTATCAAGAAAATGTTACATTTTGGCTCCCTCTGTAGGTCTGTAATCTGGTAGGTAATAGGTATAATATACCTATTACCAACTACCTAATAGATACATGATATACCTACCTACAATCACTCTGTGAAATAGTATTCTATGTTTAGCAGGGGTGGAAGTCTCTACATTGAAAGCGATGCGTCCTGTCATCGCAAAAGTCTAGTAGAACGAACTACCGTGTACAGAAGAGACTATCGGCAGGTCTGCATACAATTTAAACGTATGAACAACTTAATTAATTTTATTCGTAGACGAAGAAGGAAGAGATAAAAAAATATTATGATGTATTTTGAAACTTTCGTAAAAAATTATCAATCCTTGGTGTGGGTGTAATCATCGATGTATATATATTTACTATGTACAGGATGACGCGTCGCGAACTAGCTCTACGTTCAAATAATAAACTGGCCAAGTGCAAGTCGGACTCGCACTCGTAGGGTTCCGTAACACAGTAGAGTATTCTATAACTTTGATTTTTCGCAACTACAAAATTAACTTTGTTTTTCCTAGTGTTTGTATCAAAAACAAAGTTATCTTTGCGGTCGCCATATCTCTAAAACTGCTGACTGTATCTCGTTCAAACCAATTTTCGTTGATAGTTTTTATTGAGATCTACAGCATATGCTTTTTTTACATTTTTCACTCCCATACTTTAAAAGTTAGAGGGGGGGGGGCACACATTTTACCACTTTAGGCGCGCCTATCTTTCAAATGATTGAATTTGAGAAAAAATGATTTTAGAAACCTCAATATCATTTTTAAAGACCTATCCATAGACACCCCATACGTATAGGTTTGAAAAAAAAAATTTTTTTTTGTTTCAGTTCTATATATGGGATGCCCCCCCTTAAACTTTTATATTTGTATAAAAATCGGAAAGTGGTTCACAGAATACATCTACCTACCAAGTTTCAATTCTGTAGTCCTAACAGTTTCGGAATAAAATGGCTGTGACATACGGACGGACAGACAGACAGACAGACATGACGAATCTATAAGGATTCCGTTTTTTGCCATTCGGCTACGGAACCCTAAAAAGGAGTGCTGAATCCACATCTCGCTTAGTTAAGCGTAAGTTATCCTCACGCCCGATCGCGCGCCGCTCGGCACGTAAGTCAGTTTATGATGGGCGCCTCTGGTTTACATGTACCACGATGGGTGTAATTTATTGAGTTACAATCATAGCAAATTTCTAATTTTATTTTTTATTAGTATACCTACATTTTTTGGCATCCGCTTGTACCTGTGTCATAAAATGAAATGAAATGCATTTATTCAGCTACACACTAAAAACGTAGGTATTTAAATAAAATAAAAAACTTAAACCTAGTACTATATAAAACAAAAAATCATCTGAACAGGACCATCTCAGCACATATGTTCAGGTTTTGACCAGAACGCTGATTTTCAGATGGACCTAAGCGGATTGGACACGAAGTAAATTACAAAAATAAATAATATTACAGAAACATACATTCAATGTGTCGAATATGAATTAACATCTCCAACGATCATACTTCAACTAATTTTACATAAAACTCTACTTAACGAATTCAACACCTAAGCCACAGAAGATATACTAGTCCTACGAACCTTCCTATTCTTCCTTACTCTAAGGCTAACCTGTCTAAGTATTGGTGAAAACCGCATGGAAATCCGTTCAGTAGTTTTTGAGTTTATTGCGAACAGACAGACAGACGCGGCGGAGGACTTTGTTTTATAATAGTTACATAAGTTAAATAAAAGCTTGTAAAATATGATATGCAGTGATATTCAAAGTTTCGAGGGTACATTTCAACGCTAGGATTTGATGACAGGCGACTTACACCGAGGGCACACAGAATGTGTAATTTTTGAACAGACAAATAAGCAAGTTAATCCAAGAATAGAGTCAAGATTGATTCGCATGGTGGTAGGACACTATCTAGTGTCCGCCTGACCATCCTCCCTCAAGTTACAAAATCTGTCGCCAAAACATCTAATGTGTTCCGGCAGCTATCCTTGAGAGCAAGTTCCCATTCTAGGCCTAGCGTGCTTACCATTATCGACCGCATCATCACTTACCAACAGGTGATATGGTGTAAATTGTTAAACACAATCCAAAATTTCATCGTACCGACGGGACTTGAACCCGCAACCTCCGGAATAACATGTTCCGGTGCTTTGCCAATTAAGCCACGGTGCGAAGTATCGTTACGACGAAATTAGTGGATTGCATTTGTTAACCCAATTATGCATTGGTGGCGCCATCTATGACTATTTATTACGTAAGTTAATCATTCGGAAGAAATCATATCATTACAGATATATAATGTACTCTATGCATTACAGTTTTCAAATCCGACGAGGCGTAAATCAAATATTATGTTTCTTTGAAGTTTATATTTTTGTAAATTGTTAAACACAATCCAAAATTTTTTCGTACCGACTTTCAACGAAAATTGGTTTGAACGAGATACAGTCAGCAGTTTTTTAGATATAGCAACCACAAATATTTATTATAAATTTGTTTTTCATACAAACACTGAAAAGCAAAGTAATTATTTTGGTGGCGAAAAATTAGTCATAAAATACTCTACTGTGACACGGAATCCTACGAGTGTGAGTCCGACTTGACTTCGTCAGTTTTTATAAAATTTTGATTGTGTTGATAAATCCGTCAGCTATTTTGTCGCGGAAACCTTTCCAATTAGAATTTCAGATTTTTTCGAATTGAAATATCATAATTAACCTAGTTTAAAAACTAAAACTAAGACATCTTTCGAGTCTCTAAGAACTAAAAATGTGCCTTGTTTTTTAAGAAAACGCTTAATTTTAAAAGGCAGTCATCACTTTAAGTATAAGATTTACAGTTTCTGAGAGTCCCTGAAATCTTATACCATGTGCCAGAATAACTTTTATTATGCTGTTATAAATGTCAGCATGTTATATTTCTAACAACATGAACTAATACATTACCAGGCACTGGTGAAACTAGCCGTACACGTGGATGATACTTTCTTTATGGCCGTACATTACTATATATACATTTAGAAATTTAGAAATAATACATCTTTCGTATATTATATTGAGTATAATATATTTCAAGTAACATATTTCCGCTCGCCAACCTCACATTAAAACAGATTTATAATTTACTTTTCCCCTTTTTTCCATTTTTGAGTAATTTTTCTACTTAACAATAATTTATTACTTATGTAATATTACTTTTTGTTCTTTCTTCTGTATTATTTTACAATACTGAGGTATTGGACTATTTGCAGTGTCCATAGTTGCACGGCCGACTTGTATGATAGGAACTGCAAAGGGTCCAAAAACTCAGTATTACAAAGCAATACAATATACAAAACAAAATCTATAATAGCGGTATTATTATTACAGTTTAATAAATACAAAAACCTTAGAAACCTTAATTTTACATTTAATATATCTAATACAAAATGTTTACATTCTAATTTTAAAGTGCAATAAATAGATAAATAATTGGAATCTCAAGACTAAGTAATCTTTATATATTCGAAGTAACATAGTCCAAAATTCTAAAACAAACGGTATCACACTATAATTTTAAGCAGAACATGTCACAAGGCTTGGAAAGAATTGTCAAGAGTTTTAACTATAGGTCTCATAAATAAAAAAAAAATTACATAGGTTTCAATATTCCCATGGTTACTCACATGTAAAATTGCACAGAAAATTGTCAATAACATGTCAATAAAGCATGTTTACAACAATAATTTCGATCGATTAAAAACTGTATAAAAAAATGTGCAGATAAGATAATGTCTACTTAATTATATAATTATTTAAAACAGCTTTACACTCATGGGTAAGATATCGAAATTACTTCAACATGTTTCAGACATTTTTGGATGGACATTGACTCCTGTAAAAAGTATATCAAAAGTGTCTGAAACGCGTCAGAGTAATTTTGTTATCTTAACCCGTGAGTGTAAAATAATTATGTGTCATTCGCACGATAATTTTCATAAATAAAGACTTAATTATAAAGCATTTTTTAGAGCATTTGTATGATGATTAATCAATGATTGTAGTTTCCAAGGCCTGTGGCAAGCTGTCTACTCAAACGTGTCAATTAAATATTATAGCACTACTAGTATACTGCATTAAAACAAATAATCATTAACTGCATTGTATCAGTAGAAGTTTTTGAAAAGGGAAGAAAGCTCCGACATCACACTACTGTAAAGGAGGTTGGTGTTCGTGGCAGCATCTATGTTTGAACCTGATGGACCGTCGTAGTTATTTGGTATGGTCGTTGTTGTAGTTTCTTCTACAAAACCATCACTGTTCTTAATAATTTGTTTGGTTTCCATCGTGCCATCGGGTTTAGTTACACTGGTGGTTATAATAGTCTTGCAGTAGGAACGTCCTGGAACCATGCTGCCAATACCACTGAAAGGTGAAATGTTTCCACTGAAAGGTGCATGAAATTCTGACTTCTGATTATCATCATTCTGCCTCAACAACCCAGAAATGTCATTGGAAGAGATCTTGCCATCTAAATCTATGTCCTGTTTTGGATTCTCGTCTCTTATATTTTGGTGGTAACCGGGCTTTAGGTAGTAATCTCTGATGGTTTTAGTGTTTGCATTGTCCTTGTCGATATTCAACTCGTCGATCGATTCGAACGGATCTCCGTTCATGAAGATCTTCGTATCAAACATGTTTCCGAATGATTTGAACATTTCGTGCATATGCTTCATGAATTCCTCATGCACGCGCGCAGGGTCAGTGAAAATGTCTATGTTTTGTTTATTGAACAGTTCGTCATTGTCATCTTCGTCGTCGGAGAGCCAAATCGGGTTACGAAAATCGTTTACAGGAGGCTCGCGGCGATATCCCAAGAAATTTCGAATTCTGTCCATGAATGATTCGTTTGCCATCTTCTGTAGACTTGAAGATTTGGCTGTTGTAAAGTTGTCGGCTGTGCTGGAAATTATATTTGTTTTTAGCAATAAAATTATAATTGTTATTTCGTTATAGGTTCTAAATAAATTGCGCAACAATTGAACAAAAACTTACCAACCTAGTTACCAACAATGAACAACTAAATTAGTAAACAGACAGCTGAACACAGATTAGCGATGCGCCCATCCGAACCGATCTTTTCTAAGATCTGCTGCATCACGAAAACCATTGAATGAACGAAATGAACTAAATGACGGGGACGGAGCTATACGGCCTACATAGCTGCGTCCCCGTCATTTCGGTCATTTCGTTCATTCAATGGTTTTCGTGATACGGGGGCGGATCGAAGGCATACGATCCAATCGATTTTCGGATCGGATCGAAATCATACGATCGCGGATCGATTCAACTCTATCGGATCGCGATCCAAACTTTGCACACAATGTCATGTATTTTAATTTGCACACAAATTATTGAAAGTAATTTTTTATAGGATTAAATTAGACATTAGTCCTTTCAGGTTAATGTAATTTATGTTACCTAATGCCTTGTTGAACCAACCAACCCTTCTTGGTTAGATATAAATGTTGTATTTGCATGCGATTTTTTTGGATCGATCTTTTAAAATCGGATCAAATGCATGCGATCCGATCCGCGTATCGGATCGAAACGTTGCGATCCATTACGATCCATAATATCGGATCGAGCTTAAAAAAATCGCATCCCTAACACAGATTACTATATGAGTCAGACAGCTGAATGCCTTAACACTGACAGCTGGATGATTGATTAAAAATGTACAGTGCCACAAGTATAACTTGGCGGTGGTGGTTTTTGGAACTAATTCTTTTATTTGAAACTGTGAGTTTGACGTTTGAGAGATTACCGCGACATTATTGTTGATAAATCTGCTACATTAAAATAGTTAAATAATGCCAAAGGTAATTAAAAGTGGTTTAAGAGAAACTGTTATCAAAGTACAAAGTAAAAGCACAGTGGCGCACAGGCACGCCAAGTTATACTTGCCGGACTGTAATTTTGTGATTTCGACAGAACTGACAGGACAGGACAGAGTTGACAGATGACAAATTCTGATATTTTTTTAGTTTCTTTATAGCTCCACACGATAAGTGTATGTAGCCAGTGTCAAGTGTTAAACATTATTTATAAGTATTTTTAATTTTATTTTTGTACTCAGGTTTTTATGAATTCAAGTCATAAAAATGGGTCAAAGCTACATTTCAGATCAAGTTGAACTCATAGTATAGTCCAAGTAAAGATGTGGAATTAACTAAAGATTTTCAGTGGAATTTTGGTGAGAACACCAAATAGCATGTTTTTCATCGTTGTGCTGTTTCCCTACATTGACTTGCACACATTCACCAGCACTTACTTAATGGTCAATAGTCCACATTTATTACACAACTCGCGGAAGAACACAAGAAAAATACAATGAGAGGTCACACACATTTCACGTTCCCAGAACACGATTGTGACATTATTTTGACTTCGTCTTTAGGGACATGCATAAAGTAAACACTTCCAGAGACAAAGCTTCATACAAATGCTCTGTGATGATGACGTAGACGCACGTGAGTGCGTGAGCACTAGCGGCCTGTGTGCCGCCTGTCACGTACGGAGTGAAACCGGTTTATAGTGGCTCGTCTGGTGCTTTAACTCAGGGCTGTCGCTCGCGACGCGTCACGTTATATTATATTATTTTTCATCCCATCTATTCGAAAAGTGATGATTGGTTCCTCGACAACTGCGCGCAAACCATAAAAACCTACTCTATTCCGCCCTAGGGCGGGAAAGTGATTTTTTAAATTTTTGGCTTTTTGGCTTATTCTTTTATAGTGCGTTGTCTAAAGAGGTTTATTGAAATTCCTTGACATTTCATAACATTACATGACATTTCGTGACATTTATGACATTTCATGACGTATGACATATCAAGACATTTCATGACATCTCATGATCATGATGGACAAACATCGTTGTCGACACTGATGAAGCTTGAAAAATAAAAAAAACTGGCCAAGTGCAAGTCGGACTTGCACTCGTAGGGTTCCGATTCCGTACCACACTACAATATTTTATAAAATCGAGCAAAAAATGCTGAAAGAAATCACGTTTCTTGTAATAAATTGACAAATCGATCTAGCTAGGCTTTCATTTTCAGAAAAAGTGGATTTATTCCTGTTTTCAGGTAATGAAAAACTCCTACAATATAATTAGAATATGAAGGTAAATTTCGCCATTGCTACATTGTTACAATAGCTCGGTGGGAGATCGTTCGGATGGCGATCAAAAGGATCCCGGTTCGAGTCCAGACGTGATGATTAATTTTTCCAAGTTTGTTCTTTTGTAAGAAGACTATTATTGGGAGCCAAAAAATTAAATAAAACACGATTTACAAAAAAAAAATTGCTAGCAAAGCTCGGCCATCCAGATATTATTATATTATATTACCGTGTCCAATCCAAACAATTATTAAAACAGGAGCCGCGTCCTTATTCAGTACAACGCCATCTTACGAACACTAACTAAGACCTGACCACCAAAGTAGAATAACTCTTCTCGTCTCGAAGATACGATTATCGAAGGAATATAAAGAAGATTATATGTCTAAACATTCACACCTCTCGCTCTGCCACTCTGGCAATAATTGACTCGCAATAGAATATTGATAGTGTCGGTCTAAACAGAATTTTCTCGTATTTCGATTCTCGCACTCAAAACCGTCCAATCCGATTTGTACGATACTCGTATGAACTTGAAAAATGTCATATGAGATCGTGTTTATACAAGTCGAGACTCTCATAAGCAAGAATCTGCTTACTATACTTTTGTTGTGTAAACAAACTTAGGCAATTATCGCCTAGCGATAAGTCATATGCGAATCTCGTATGACATAATCGCAGGCGAGATTTTAGTTCTTGCCTGTATGTAAACATTTTGATACGATTGTGTTATAGCGATTAGTGCTTGTGATAGTAGCGTATGGTTTCTCGTAAGGAAACGACGAAAACTCTCCCCGTCTAAATGGGCCTTAATTGCTTTACTGACACAGTACTTCTACTCGCCAATAGATGTCGGGAAGAGTCATATTTTAAGTTGATTATCAATAAAGTTGATTATTGAAAACACGAATAAAACAACATTTTCTGAAAATGACTCCTAGCTAGATCGATTTATCGCCCCCGAAATCGCCTGTAGGTGTACTAAATTTTATTTAATCGTTAGAGCCGCTTCCGAGATTCAGATTAAGGTAACGACGATACCGCCGCGCCATCCTTGATGCTAGGTAGATGGCGCTGCGCTATCGTAAAAAACTTTTTTTAAACTTTTCTTTAATTTTTAACTTTGTTCTGTTCTTAGTATTTGTTGTTATAGCCATCTGTGAAAATTTCAACCATCTAACTATCACGGTTCATGAGATACAGCCTGGTGACAGACGGACAGACAGACGGACAGCGGAGTCTCAGTAATAGGGTTCCGTTGATACCCTTTGGGTTCGGAACCCTAAAAAGCAGGTCATGTTTACTTGAAGGAGGATTTTATTACGATTAAGATTTTTCTTGTTTTTTTTTTGTACCAACAAGAATAGGTAAACGTTTTGTCCGTTCCTAAAAAGGTTTGTCTCTGCTTCTTTTCTTTACTCATGTGCTAAAGCCTCGTGGCCATGCCGCCAAGTACTAGGTTTAGAATATTTCAAAATATCGTAAAGTCGCGTCAAAGTCACATTGAAGTCAAGTTAAAGTCGTAGTCCAGTCCAAGTCATTATCATCATCATTAACAGCCAGTAGTATTCATAAAATAATAATAATAATACCTTCAGTAAAAATGTGGACTTTACTAAAGGTAAAGCCTTAAAAGCTTACATACCTGACCAGTGGACTTTTGGTGTTAACGTAAAATGTTTTCCAACATTGTGCTGTTTTCTTACACTCTCAGATTTGAGCTAATTAATTGATACCAATAACTTTAAATAACGCTAGTAACTGGTAAAATAAACTTATCGTGTGGACCTATAATATTAAAACCAAATATTGTAGTACTCTATGGATTCTGCGGATGTGACGTACAATATATATTATCTTAACCACAACACTTCCGGTCCGAATATAGAGTTTTGACTCCTGATGCGGATAGTGAAATAAGCACGCTCAGGACTGCGTTCACGACCTACGCACGGAGTACACCCAAACGCTCTAACCCCGTTCACGGCCTCAGAGCGTCGCACTCGGTTGTAGCAACTGGGCTCCGTTCACGACCTGCGCTCGGAGTGCAACATGTGCAACCAAACGCTCTAACCTCTCTCTCTAACTCGTTTAGCGAATGTGACGCTCTGAGGTCGTGAACGTGGTTGGAGCGTTAGGGTGTACTCAGAGCGTAGGTCGTGAACGCAACCTTGTGTCGTTCACGACCTCGGTTGTTTCACTCCGGTTGCAACTTTTTAACCATCAAATTCGATGGTTAAAAAACGCTCTGACGTTTGTGACAGTAAATTTGGCGGGAAAAGCTGTAATTTTTTTACAGATGGGGATCGGAAGACATTGGCATTGTCGAGACCAAGACGTTACATGACGAGACATTAATCGTAAAAACAAACACAAAATATTCGGAAACAAGAAAAATAAAATGCGCAAAATGTCAAAGTCACAATTTGAGTAAAAAACACCCGTCGTCGTTCCGGACCTTCGAGCGAGTTGCAAAACAACTAAAAATCCTTCTCCGGAGGACGTGAACGGAGCCCTGCGCGTATAGATTTCCGGGATGCCACAGAATAGAACAGAAAGAAGGCAGAGACATTTTTTCATACGGATGACCTTACTAAACAGTAATACAATTAATGTCAGTTTGTCTCCATAACACCATTCAGTTTTAGAACGAAATAAAATAAAGATGACAAGACTCGCCAATTGACAGTTTCCACTCCCCCCTACCATTCCCTCCATTATCCCCTCTCGCTCCATTCTTCAATTAAGGACTTTCACCCTACGATTGCGCGCGTCGCTTTTTAGCTTCGTTTGTACTTAAGTAGATTTAGATTTAACGTTGCTTGTACAATTTATTTGCTAAAATATGTTATGACTAAAATAACTGTGATATCGACCAGTGTTTACCATCAAACCTTGGAATGTTAATCTTTGCAGAGTTATAGCGGTCCAATATTGATTCATCAGAAGGTATGTTTACAATTATTTTTTTCTTGAAAATAATCTGAGTCCACGAGGTTGTAGTGTAAATTTATTCTTATTTTTAATATTTTTGAGTGTAGTGTTGCTAAAGAGGAAGATTTTTGTGTATTAACGATTTTTATATTTCGCAAAAACGTGACGCGGTGCGCGCTCTACTAATGTAACTAAATCGCTTATTATTCAATTTCACTGTATCGAATTTATTTGGCTCGACTAGCCATGCTTCTCACTTTTATGACCGTAATACAGATGTCGGTCACCCTAAAAAAGGTATGTAATACTCGAATCGCGTGGTGGTTTCTAAATGTTTCCAACATTATTCTCAGAATCCAAAAGGGGTGGTTGTACGGTAGATAAGTAGGTACATATTGATTCATTCAATAAAACAAGACATTATCTACATATGAAAAATCTGACTATTGATGCATGCTGAGAATATTGTGATACCTACCGATAAAAGGTTTTCTATTTGCACTAAACTTACACTAACAGCATCCTGTACAAAAAATTGCTTATCATGTCATTATAGAGTCTAATAATAAGTCTATAAGTAGTTCATTAAAGTCTATCATAACTTGGACTTCTAATTTAACTTTCCTGGGCATGAGTAGGTACAGGATAAATAATAGTAGGTACTACGTAGCATGAGGTCAAATTATTGTACGAATCTGACCCTGGACAGTTTGTGTAAGTAACTACCTACTTAGGTACTAATCAATGTCCTAATGCTTTAACTTGCTTAAGCTTTTGATTTGATTTGGCCAAGATTCAGATTTAAGATTTACAGACTACAGATTATTATCTTCGTACATTCTACACGTATGTAATTGATTTTCCTTACGTTATTCGAAAGCGTACCAATAACGCACTTCCCACGTGCTAGCTACCATAATTATTCCGCAATTACAACATTAAAATGCTTTACATACATTGTTATTAATAATATCGTTTAAAAACTAAAAAACAACCGACTTCAATGCCGCGCTATTCATTTTCAGTACCAATTTTGAGATGTTTATCTCAATATCTCTGGAGATACTTATCATACCTCGATAAAATTACCATGGTACCACACTTGGGATATCTCCTTTCGAACAAAAAAAGAATAATCGAAATCGGTTCATAAACGACGAAGTTATCCGCGAACAAACATAAAAAAAAAAAAAAAAAAAATAGACGGTCGAATTGAGAAACCTCCTCCTTTTTTTGAAGTCGGTTAAAAATATCTATAAATTATTAAAATAGTACAAAATATAGAGCGTAAATATCATATCAATGAGTTAAATCGATTGAAATAAATAAAGTCGATTTGTAATAACAAAACGAATTAGGTACACCACATTGTTTGTCACTCGAGCTGATAAAATTAAATGATTGAACAGAGTTTGGACACAGATGTGATACATACCTACACTCGAAAAACATAAAAAATAAGGCTGTAGTGCTTGGAATTATACCATTTCATTTCACGCAATACTTAAAGGATTGTTTTTATATCCTTATGGTAAGATCACAGATATCTTAAATCCACAGAAGTCTTAATAGTACTTATTATTAAGACTTATGTGCGAAGATCCAGTGGCTGAGATTGATTGCGATTGTAATTAAGTATTTACCAAAAGTCCCCTAAGAAAATATTCTTTATAAAAAAGACATTTATAAGATTAGAATCGTCTAGGCGCCGTAAAGCAATAAATCATTTTTTTCCAGATAGATAGGTACCATTTTGGGACCTTTCTAGCGTACTAACTGTCCCTACCACTTGTACATTAAGTAAAAAGTGGACAAACGCCAGCGCGTGAAACGTTCCAAATGTTGCCAACACCTGCTTTAATATTTAAAATCTTGTGCTCTTCAATAAACGCGCACATATTTATTAACAAGTAACTTAGTCCTGCCAAAACAAATAGTTAGTGCCTATGTTTTTTACGTACAAAACACAACAACCTAATTTTTTCTGGGAACCAATATTACTTACTTTATATCGATTGTACTGTCGTATCATATAGCAATCGGTAGATAAGTTATGTTAACCAAACGTTTTTGGAACGAAACGTATTTTGCTTTGTTAAACCAGTTCTATGAATATCAATTAGTTAATTGGCCATGTATATAATATCTACGGATATTATATCATTGAAATCGTGATTTTAGTCTGTGATAAAAATGCAAGCTAACGCGTCCACATGGCTTCTTCGTAAAAAAGGTTGGTAATTTTTATTATTTACAATAGAGAAATATTTTTGAAGTATTTAACTGATTTTTTCATATTAAATACTATTTTTGAAGGAATTGGCTGTCATATCTGTTAACTTTTATTTAGCAGAGGATTGGTACCTAACAAAATAAACGCGAAACAGTGTTTTATAATAGTTATATTAAATTAAGTGTTGTATTATTATTAAATTATATTAAATTTACCTTATTAGCTTTAGGAGCTTAGATCTTAGTCGAAAATGTATTTTGGTCATGTTTATTTCTTCTTTTAAAATATTACATATTTACCTACTTACATCAATATGTTGTAATTTTTGTTTACTTACGTTCCGGTTAACGTTCCTATATTTAAAAGAAATAATTAGGTAAAAACATATCTTAATATAATTATGTCCTAAATATCATGATCGAAGAAGGATTTTTATTATGTTTTCGAATCTAATCAAATAAAAACGTTTATTCTAATCTAGCGTGCTATATTTTCGTAACGTATATCCGTGACATAGAAAAGATAAAATAATACTACGTACGTCCGTGTAGCTAGTGGAATAAAATGCGCAGGCGTTTCTCACTGCGCATTTTAATAAATAGGTAGACAATGAGGTATACTCGTATCTTCTGACGATGCATGGATGTGTGTACCTACTGTACTACCTACTCCATCGAGAAAAAACCTTACGGATTTTGTTAGCACATCTAAGACAAAAATATATAAATAAATAAATAACTAAGTTTATAAAAATAATATGAAGTTTTTATCGTTTCTCTTTGCCAAAGCCTATTATAAAAAACTGGCCAAGTGCGATTCAGCATCGCGTCTCTTATTGCACACTTAGGGAGGGTTCCGTACAATACGAAAAATAACAGAGTTTCAACCATCATTTGATTAATTGATATTACCAAGAATATTTGGTTTGGTCGCGATCTAGAAAGACGGGGCTCGTTTACTAGCGCCATCTATGTCATTTTGCCGAAACTAATTAGATAGATGGCGTTTAAAAACACGTTTTTTTGTATGGGGACCCCTTTAACTTTTAACTTTATTTTATTTTTTTAGTATTTGTTGTTCTAGCGGCAACAGAAATACACCATGTGTGAAAATTTCAACTGTCTAACTATCACGCTTAATGAGCTATAGCCTGGTGACAGACGGACAGACAGACAGACAGACAGACAGACAGGCAGACAGACAGACAGACAGACAGACAGACAGACAGACAGACAGACGGACAGCGGAGTATTAGTATTTATTTTTATTTATAAAAATATGGTTATTTATCTGTGGTGGTAATCAAGAATAACAGACAACACCGCCTACAAATAGCATGATCTTATAATAAACGTACGTAATGTATCTACGTACTGCCTATACGATTCTTGTGCATGTCACGTATGTGGGTAGGGTAGGTATAGTTGGACTGCAAGGAATTTTATGAAATTATCTGCTGATTACGTCAGGATTTCTCATCTTACCGCGCTAAGGCGATGCGGTTATGCCTAGAATATTTAGGTCGGTGTTATGGAACGATGCTTCGGCATAGATCTACTTACGGCATTTAGGCATAGAGTAAGGGCGTGATTTAATTTAACGAATTCAATGGTTTAATTTTATATTTAAGAATAGTTCTTAGCAGAAATCTGTCGCCAGACATGTGTTTCGGCAGCTGTCCTTGAGAGCCAGTTCTAGCGTGCTACCATACTCGACCGTATCATCACTTGGTCAAACACTAGCCTGTAGGATATTTAACAAATAAAACTGGCCAAGTGCGAGTCAGACTTTTGTCCCGCACTCGGAGGGTCCCGAACGCCATCTAACGAATATCTAACGAACTTCTAACACCAACAAAGTGAACGTTAAGTTCCTGACATCTATCGGCGAATAATAATACTACATTTTTTTTATTGAGTGCAACTAACTGCTTTTACGACACAATAACACTAAAGCTACTTCTACTCGCCAATAGATGTCGGGAAGAGTCATATTTTAAGTTGATTATCGATAAATTTGATTATTGAAAACACGAATAAAACAACATTTTCTGAAAATTAATCCTAGCGAGATCGATTTATCGTTCGCGAAATCCCCTGTACACTAATTTTTCTAAAAACGTTTGAGCCGTTTCCGAGATTCAGATTCAGATTCCGAGATTAAAGTAATCACGATAGCGCCATCTATGAACGATTCATAGATGGCGCTATCGTAAAAAACACGTTTTTTTGTGTTAAACCGTTTAATTTTTAACTTTGTTCTGATCTTAGTATTTGTTGTTATAGCGGCAACAGAAATACATCATATGTAAAAATTTCAACAGTCTAACTATCACGGTTCATGAGATACAGCCTGGTGACAGACAGACAGACAGACAGACGGAGTCCTAGTAATAGGGTTGGTACCCTTTGTGTTCGGAACCCCAAAAAATGACCCACTAGCTGTGCCTCGCGGTTTTACCCACGTAGACATTGTTCCCGTGGAAATATCGAGACAAAAGTACCCTATGTGCTATTCCAGAATAATCTGCATACTACATTTTAGCTCAATCGGTTCAGTACTTCTAGCGTGAAAGAATACCATACCTAACCTACATCATACATCCTTACATACAAACTTTCGCAATTATAATATTAGGATAGGATAAGGAGGATAAGGATAACCATATTTTACAGCAAACCGATTGAAATATTTATTTAAGAAAAATTGAAACGAATAATGGCGTAATTTGGGTGAAGCCTATATTATTATGTATATATCCAGCGTATACGCCACGAGCTGGTAAAGATCATGCATGATACAATATTTTGATAGTTTGCATCAGTAGAACAATCTCATCAAACAATCCCGCTAACTATATCAATCCGTGATATTTCTGTGTTGAAATTATGATTGTACTATGTCTACTATGATAAGTTCATAATGGGTATAGATTCTTTATTAGGTTCAGTTTTGTTTTAGTTAGGTGTCCTATCCACACTTAAAAACATTAGGTAATTCCTACTTCTTCTGATAAAACAAGGTAAATCCATAGAAAAGATATTAATGTAAAGCTTAAGGCTTCGTGGAGACACAGAATAAATAATAGTATCCACAAGTAGAGGTGAATAACAGAGTGTGTATGTATCATATACCTACATAACCGTACCTGGAAAATCCAAAGGGAAAAAGTAACAAAAAATTTGCTTTGTAAACGCATGTTGTGCCTTTGCATTGATTTTTATTACCCCTTGTTCTTATTTGCATATCTAGCTGCTATGTGCCAAGTTGTCAACTGTCTACTTGGTTGTAGCGCAATTATTTTATCGGGCCTTTTAACTTCTACACTTTACACGACTGTCACTTGTTATCGACACAGAAAATTATTAGCATTAGCTCCATCGTATTTTAACCCGGACGCAAAAAGAGCGGTGTCGTCATATGTTTGACTGTGGCATCGTAGCGCTGAAACGGATGAACCGATTTTGATTTAGTTCTTTTTATAGATAGATAACGTATAAGAGCAATGCAAGGATAAGCATATTATATTAATTAATGTGGGCTATGTCGATAACAGTTGCGCTGATGTTTTACCGTCAAAAGATAATAAGTCGATAAATTAGTTTGTGATCAGTCATAGAAAAATTAAAGTAAATTAATTTCATTACAAATATATGTATGGCACTCTGCTTCACTATAGTCTAATGTACCTAAAAGTAATTTGCAGCTTTCAGATGCCAGATAAAAAATACTTCCCTAGACATCCTCGTAAAAAACCTTAAGATGGTGGTAAAGGATGTTGTGCATATCACTGAAAAAAATATACTTACTATCTAATTAAATTAATCTAATTTAAAAACATTTAAAGGTGTAGAACCAATTTTCAGTAAACATTTTGCGACTTATTAATAAACTAACATTATTGATAAACAAGCAGCTGCAGCTTCGAACAAAAATATATGCAAATATATTAGAGGCACAGAATAAATAATAGTACATATCGGAGGTAAAATCTCTACTTATTATACAACAAAATCTCTCACCGCGTCTGTTTGTCTGATCGCGATAAACTCAAAAAGTAGGCACTGAATGCATTTTCATGCTGTTTTCACCACTAGACAGAGTGATTCATGAGGAAGGTTTAGGTGTATAATTTGTTAAGGTTTTGTAAATATTGATTGAAGTAGTACGATGATTGTTGAAGACACATTGGTCATCGGTATTGGTTTCTTTACTCGACATTATGCACATAAAAGCTTATAGCGTTTGTCATATATGTATATGACATATATATATATATATATATATATATATATATATATATTAGGCAGGCATATATGTACTACCTCTGCTCTACCCGTGCGAAGCCGGGGCGCGTCGCTAGTATCATATAATTATTTGCCCACATATAATAATTTGCCCGATGCAGACGCGCGACTATAAATAGAAGTACGAATGAACCCGATAATTGCCAAGTTCATTTCAATGTGCAAGTAAAAATGTACGCACACGACTGTCGACAACATAAAAATGTGTGAAATTGGCCCAATTTAATTTACACATTCTTTACCTAATTTTCTTTCATTTACAATCATTACAAAAAAAAATAGGTACATAATATAAACTTAACTTTACTTGTTTACGTATAATAATAAATAATTTAGTTTATTACTTATTTAGTAGGTTCTGTTTAAGTTTGTCTCGAACAGTTACACAATATATTCGTTGATTGTGAATGTATTACCCGACTGCGCAAGGAAGGTTCTATTTTTCGAGTGTGTATGTATGATGTATGAAAGAAAGAGGTTTACCCGCGATTAAAAATGAAGATGATCATGAAAAGTTTACTTCTCCGACTTACAGATTATACCTATGCAAAAATCACGAATCATCTCTACTCAACTTTAGTGAAAAGTCATTGTTACTGGCAACATTATAAGTGCGTCTGTGTGTGTGACATAGCTTTAGACCTTTAAAGGATATAGCACGTAAACACAGCAAAGTTCCGCACACAACATAGCGAATTTTCGGCCTAGCTTCCGAGCAAGCGTTGTTTGAAAACCTACTTTCTGTACGTAATAATTCGATGCTAACGGCCGTATTCATGATAATATTGAACATTTGACGAATGCATAGCGGTGGATTTGACACTAGTCTGAAGGACACTACGTTCGCGGGCTCTGGTTAGACCTTCCAGTGCAATTTGTGAATACGGCCATAAATGAACTAATGCGGCAGTTTTCCAATCAGTAGATGAAATATGACGACAATCGACTGTGGAAATTTCAAATGTCGTAAGAGACAAACCTTTACTTTTCCGGAGAGTCAAAAAATAAAATGTTGTCCACACAACATAAAATTTTTTTAAAATTTGTTTTCCATTGGAACATGATTTCTATACGGATTGTAATAATTTATAGCAAGCATCGACATACCCATGTCGCTGATAGCAAAATATTGAGCAAACCAGAATAAATACAATAGTAGATTATATAACATGGGTGCAAAATAGTACTTTTCTGCGTGGCCGCTTTTTTAAATCCAGAGTAAATCGGAGTGAAGGATTCTAGAGTATAATCCTGAGCGTAGCGAAGGATTTAAAGTACGGCCGAGGGAAAATAATTTTGCGGCCGAGTTATACACTCTACTTTACATCCCCTCTATGAGAAAAGGAAATAGTTTAAAAGGCTCATCATGTCATGTCATGTAATGTGACAAAATGTCATTTAATGACATAAAATGTCATATATGTCATAAAATGTCACAAAATGTCATGAAAAGTAACGAAATGTCATTAAATGTCATACAACGTCTCGAAATGTAACAAAATGTCATGATATGTCACAAAATGTCATGAAATATCTAAAATTTTATCAAATATCACGAAATGTCATGAAATGTTACGAAATGTCATGAAAAGTAACGAAATGTCATTAAATGTCATACAACGTCAAGAAATGTAACAAAATGTCATGAAATATCTAAAATTTTATCAAATGTCACGAAATGTCATGAAATGTTACGAAATGTCACGAAATGTGACATGTGAATGTCATATATGTAAAAAAATGTCGTATATGTCCAGAAATGTCACAAAATGTAATGAAATGCAACGAAATGTCATGACATGTCATAAAATGTTACAAAATATCATGAAATGTTATGTAATGTCATGAAATGTTATGTAATGTCATGAAATGTTATGTAATGTCACAAAATGTTATAAAATGTCACGAAATGTCATAAAATGTAACAAAATGTCATGATATGTCACGAAATGTCATGTAATGTTATGAAATAAAAAAAAATAAAAAAAATCGAGAAAGAACGGGTATCTACAAGGTAAGGGTGCTACATCGTCGACCGCATCGTCACTTAACATCAGGTGAGACAGTGGTCAAATGCTTGCCCACCCAGCATAAAAAAATTATGAAATGTCAAGGAATTTCATTGACCTCCTTAGAATGAGCACTATAGAAGAACATTCATAAGCCAAAAATTAAAAAAATACTTACGCGCCTTAGGGCAGAAATTACCTACTTTGCGCGCACTTATCGAGGAACAAACCATCACTTTTCGAATAGATGAGATGAAAAAGATGATGTCCCTTACACACGGAAATTTTGGAAGAGATGTCCGTTACGATGTTTTGTTCACGTTTACGACTTATTGACTTAGACAAAATTCGCTGAAAAATATAAATTATCTAGCCATCGTTACAAAATATACATTTCTTACTTACGACTAACGACGTTGCATAAAAATAAAAGTTTGTTTCTAAAATTTGAGCCTCATAATATTAATAGTAGATTAGTAGCCAAGGGATGTAAGGCATCAATTGCAGCCCGAGATATTTAGGCGCACGAGCGCAGCGAGGGCGCCTATAGTTCGAGGGTGCAATTGATGCTTACACCCGAGCTAACTACTCTGCTTTACATCTCGATTGTGAGGTAAGTAGAAAAAAAACCGGCATTACAAGTATAAAATATTTTATTAGTTAAAATGTATAGTGAAATGATTGTTAATTGCTACTTCAGCTTCCATTTTCATCGAATCGGGAGTGCAGCTTATTTGTTCATCACTTGCAGAACTCATGTTTTTTTCCTAATTAGCACGTAATTATAAAAAAATCCCAAAAAAAAAACAATATTTAATGTAAAAGTTTTCTATTCCCGCCTTTTTTTATCTTTTTTTTAATTTTTTTTTCAAGAACGAAATTGAGCTTCGCCGTTCGATATTTAAAATTGATGACTATTATACTCATACGAAGACAAGGCTGAATAGCGAAGCGACCTCTTTTGTCATTGGGCTGAATGCATGATGTCTATTGCCAGTATGATGGTTAGATGTACACAAACTTTTTGAAAGAGTGAAGAGTTTTTTTTTATTACTTACCGCCCTAAGGCTTTTCTAGCTACATTATTGCCCTAGAGCGCTAATTGTTTACCTACAATTCCCATTTGGGGGTAATAAGGACCTACTTACCGAATATGAGAGATGTAAACTATTTTTACCAATACTACAAAGTTAATGTAACCATAACTCCATTATTTTAAAACATATGAAACTGTTAAAAATACAGTTCTTTAGAGAAAAAAACATGCCATACAATGGTTTATTTAGTGTATTTACGACAAAATTACCCTTACGACACTTGGAATTTCCACAGTCGACATGGTTATAACAGTTTGCGCCGTTTGACAGTACATTAAAGTATGCTTTGATTACTACATTAAGGCATACTTAAATGTACTGTGATTTTAGCACAGTTTTTGCCTGCGATTGTGGCTGTGGTAATACCAGTTTGATGTTATGTTTCTAAGAGGCTAGATTCGTTTGTTTTTCTGAGAATAAGTTTTTGTTTAGTTTGCAGTTATTATCTTTATTATCTCGAGGTAAGACAGGTAAGTAGGTATCTAATGTATATCTTTGCATAAAATTCTACTAGGTACGAAGCAACTAGTGGGAAGCTTGCATTAATAAAGTAGGTATTCAGTAGATAAGACCTACCTAATTATTACAAATACAAACAAAAAGAAAACCAAATTAAAATCGATTCAGCCACTGGGAAGCACACATACCTATGTTTGGTTCTTACTCTTCTGGTTAAAAAAATAACCAATTTCACAATTCGCGCAAGTGATTTTTAGTTAGCGTCACGAATTAGCGAATACTTAATAGTACTACGTATTAGCGTTATGATTTGTTGCGCTCCATATCTCTGGAGATTACCATAGGATAGGTATATACTGTCACTAATATTCTGCTAGATAATTTTCATAATGGACTTATATTACTAAATTCGGATATCTAAATACCTATAAGTACCTCCATGTGTTTTAAAGTTTCTGTCACAGAATGTTGTCTGCCGCTGGCCCGCTTGACGATGACGCGCCATGCTTAATTTTATTATCCACAAAAAACAAATGTGTTTGTGTTAGCATTTTAAATCCTACATAGCTTACCTAAAGGCCTAAAGCATAAGCTACACATGTCGAGAAAAATATACCGACCGGCCGCACCGACATTACCTAATCAACACAGCGTCAGTCAGTGTTTTTGTTCAGAATCAGTGTGGGTAGTCCCAAAGACTCACTCATCGAAGAAAACCCGCATATGTAGTTTAATAACAAAATAAAAGCGAATTTACTATTACAAACATATTATTTGCGGTTGGTGCATTAAAAGTGTCTAGGCATCGGCATAGAAAAGATAATAATTCCACAGAATAATCAATAGTACTACGGTACAGAAGACTCACTCTTTAATAGCAAATATGCGAGATTAAACCTAGATGCAACGTCGGTAACGTTCAAAATACACTACACACTAAGAGCCACCGGGGGCCCCAGCAGTGTAGCATATTTTGAACGTTACAGACGTTATATCTAGGTTTGATCTCGCGTATTAACTAACGCGGCAAGTACGTGGAGTGAGACAAGCCTGATAATACTACGCATCAGTTTAGGGTTAGAGCTGCAAAGTTAAGTTTGTCCTACAAGTTTGTACGAATGCTTCGGTGCGCGAATAAACTCACACTTGGACGGGTATTTTCAAACTAAAGACACTTGGATTTTTAAAGACGAATAAAACGATACCTTAACTGTCGAAAACCATCCAGCTGTATGAAAGATACAAGGTAACAAAGAAATTAAGAAGATACGCCGCGATAAACATAACCCTTCATTGGCAGTCGGATAAACAAGACAAGTATTCACTTAATACAATAAATGTTTAATTAATAAACTATAGAAAGCCACAGATGAATATAGAAGTTTCAACGTAAACAAAAGTTCATCATCATTTTCTAGATCATTCAGATTCCGTTCACACGTCTTGTTATTAGCAAATTATACCCTTGAGCTTGATTCTGTACGACTCTAAGAATATTATGCTGATTTGCAAGTGTTGACGAACTGGTTTTTCTAAGGCACTATATATTACCGTGTCTAAGGAGTAGTATAAGAATAAATTTGAACCATTTTATCCAAGTGAGACGCTATACTTACCTATCTCAGAAATACATAGTGATGCTTAGAAAAAGAGCTTAGGAATAATTTTAATAGGTTATTACATGATATGCAATTTTCTTTCACCTATTGTTATGTTAAAACTTACCGCTTGGTTAAAAATGCAAAAACACCAAATTTGCAAACTTTGCCCGTAATTTTTTTTAACATTTCATTTTTTTATAATGATGTTTCTAATATTCGTACTAATTATCAGCTCTATGCGATTTTTTTTAAAGCTTACTAGCAATGTGGGTTGCCCATTACTAGTATTCTTGTTTCTAGTAACCTAGGACCCCTTCAACTAAGCTAAATATGCTTGTGTCTGGAGTGGGTTCTACGACCTCTCGATCGCCAGGCCGACATCTTAGCCATTGGGCTATTTCCGCTTTTTCTGTAAAATTAATTTTGAGTTAACTTGACCGGACTACTACCACGATAATATTATTACCGTGCTGCTACATTCATTCCATTAACCTAGCCCGTGTGCCCTCAGCATTACAACGTCTGTCCAATTCCGATCGCAGGCAGTGCGTTCCGCGCTGTTGCCTTCGACACACTGTTTGCAACCACGATTTCCTTTCCGACTACAAGTATTGATAGTGTTTTGTTTTACTTCACCAGTTTCGCTTTCAATTGGATTGCGTTTGTCCATGTAAGTTCTACTAAATATACAGCTCTAGGTCCTACAGTGAGTTTGTGATGTTGTTCTTGCTTAGTTTTTGTTTTTTGTGTGACTTTACTAAGGTCCGTATAAAGGTTCCCCGGTTTGTTGACGCGGCAAGTTGGCGTCCTTGCTTGGTTGAAAATGTATTATCAATACTCGAAAGTTTGTTTTTATTATTATTGCTATATAACTAAAGCTGTTAATGATTTACTTACAGTGGTGGTTTAAAATTCTCATAAAAATGTATGTGTTCTCAATGATAATATATATATATATATATATATATATATATATATATATATATATATATATATATATATATATATATATATATATATTATTATGATATACTATGGACATAATTATTATATTATTTGCAACACAAACAATATTGTAGACCATGTATATGATAGTAGCATGTTATATCAATGTTCCGCCTTGACTGACTGACTGAATGACTTGCTACCAAAAAATATCTTACCACCATAAAATAGAAAATCTGCCGCAATAACCTTATGGTGTCCGGAAGCACGCAGTCAAAAGTCAAAGCATTTATTCAATATGTTGACAATATTAATATACGCACATATATACTTCAAAATCAATATCAATTATCAAGTAACCCTTGAGAGTCTGAGTATTCTAGACCTAGCACGTTCACCATCACCATCTTCGACCATATCATCGTAGATAATGACCTCTCTAACAGCATAAGTAAACATACGTTGAATGGACCATTTATCATAAAACGTACCTAACCTACCTATTAAATTACTGTAATGCTGTATGCAGCTGTGTGTAACAAAACAACACTAGATACAATAGTAACACCTATTATTTTTAGAAATTCATTATGCATACGTAATAAATACGGTCTACAATATTGTTTGTGTTGCAAAAAATATATCACGATTATGCATCTACATAGTATATTATAATTATGTCACGTTTGAGTCAATACAATCACAGGTGATAGTAACAGTGGGTAAAAAAATAAAAGACCTATTTTGCAGCGGCCTATGGCAGCGGCACTTAGTCTCGTCGTGCTAAAGTCCTATTCATTAATCTGTGGTGCTATGGCCGTTTAAAAAAATATAAAAATATCACAAATTCATCTAAAATGCGAATAACCATAACGGATCGTCTAATTATTTACTTAAATAACGTTAAAAAAACCAGTTATTTATTGTTTTATTATTAACGTTCTTATTTGTATAATGAATAGTAGGAGGCATTGGTTATAATATTTTCAAAAAAAAACCTTGTTTGAAATAGATAAAGGTTTTAAAAGAAAATCGCAGTCAATGACCGTAAAAGGCGCGGTATCTACCTATTACATTAGTAACACGTGTATAGTGCGTCTGTGTCAAATCTCATTAACAGTAGATAGTGAATAAGGAAATTCACATTACTAGGACGCAGGGCTGCGTTCACGACCTACGCTCGGAGTGCAACTCTAACCCCGTTCACGACCTCAGAGCGTCGCACTCGGTTAGCGCAACTGTGTCGTTCACGACCTCGGTTGTTTCACTCGGGTTGCAACTTTTTAAACATCAAATTCGATGGTTAAAAAGCGCTCTGACGTTTGTGACAGTAAATTTGGCGGGAATTTGCATTGTCGAAAACAAAGACGTGACATGACGAGACATTAATCGTAAAAACAAACAGAAATTATTCAGAAAAAGAAAAAGAAATGAACATAACCTCGAAATTCGAGTCTGTGCAAAATGTCAAAGTCACAATTTGAGTGAAAAATACCCGTGGTCGTTCCGGACCTTCGAGCAAGTTGCAAAACAACCAAAAATCCTTCCCCGGAGGACGTGAACGCAGCCCAGTATTTTCTGTTTTGAAATATTAGTAAGTAGGAAAACTGTGGTACTATTATTTATTCTATGCTAGGACGACCTGTGGTTCGACTTGGAATGCAATTCAAAATGCTCCCGTCGATTACTTTTGATAATTCAATTCGAAACGATCTTAAGTTTAAAAAACTAAACAGAACCGACTTCAATGCCGCGCTATTAATTTTCAGTACCAATTTTGAGGTGTTTATCTCCATATCTCTGGAGATACTTATCAGACCTCGATAAAATTACCATGGTACCACACTTGGGATAACTCCTTTTCAACAAAAAATAATAATCAAAATCGGCCCATAAACGACGAAGTTATCCGCGAACAAACAAAAAAAAAACATATACGGTGGAATTGAGAAACCTCCTCCTTTTTTGAAGTCGGTTAAAAATAGTGATTCTAATTGGAAAAGTTTCCGCCTCAAAATAGCTCATGATATCAAATCACATACCTATCAATGTTCATCGATATTCAAAATTAAAACGAAGCTTCCGAATTCGAATGTATCCGATTGAAATGAGAATCAGGGGGATATTTGTTGTATTTCATAGAAATAAAAACTTAGGTCCTGAATGTTTCACCGGTACTAGAAAAATTAAAAAAAAAAAAATTTTATAGAACTCCAGTGTGAAGACACAATATTATTAAAGATCACTTATTGACCATTAATGGTAGATATTTATATTCCGGAAATATGCGTTTTCATAAAAAGTCATATTGAATATTTTTCAGTGTAGATTTTTTTTATTAGACGGGGAGAAGTCCAGTGCTGGACATAGGCTTCTCCCAAGACACGCCACTTTATAATTTACTAGCAGATACCCGCGACTTCGTTCACGTATACCTACCAAGAATTTAGTAGCCTATGTTCATACTAATTCTCTAAAGTATTCCTTGTTACATTTTAGTAATATCGGATCGTCCGTTTAGGCGTGATTACGGAACAAACAAACAGAGTGACAGAGTTACAAACGTTTTTATAATATTATTACAAATATTATGTTTCTTTGAAGTGTATATTTATATTTATGTAAATTGTTAAACACAATCCAAAATTTCATCGTACCGACGGGACTTGAACCCGCAACCTCCGGAATAACATGTTCCGGTGCTTTGCCAATTAAGCCACGGTGCGAAGTATCGTTACGACGAACTTAGTGGATTGCATTTGTTAACCCAATTGGTGGCGCCATCTATGACTACTTATTACGTAAGTTAATCATTCGGAAGAAATCTTTACAGTTTTCAAATCCGACGAGAGATGTTGCACTGCGTAAATCAAATATTATGTTTCTTTGAAGTGTTACACACTTTATATTTATGTAAATTGTTAAACACAATAATATTATTACAGTAATAATAATAGTATGGTTTACATAATTTTATGAAGACTGTAAATACGAAGTAGAAGTGATTTATTTTTAGAGCAAGTGTTAGCAGCAGGGCACATATCAATTATGTACCTAATGAATAATTTAGAATATTATTTTTAGTTACCATTTTATAAATTTAATTTTACATTGCACGCCCGAAATGGGATCGAAAAAAAACTGTTCACGTTACTAAACATAAGACCTTGTACCCATTTACTTACTTCACAGTTTATGCAATAAAGACCATTCTTATTCTCAACTAGCAGCTCCTCGCGGTTTCACCCGCGTAGTTCCAGTTCCCGTGAGAATACGGGGATAAAATATAGCCTATGTTACTCGCTGATAATAAAGCTTTCCATTACTGAATTTTTGAATTCGGTCCAGTAGTTTTTGAGTTTAATCGCTAAATCTACACTAATATTATAAAGAGGAAAACTTTGTTTGTTTGGTTGTAATGAATAGGCTCAAAAACTACTGGACCGTTTTTAAAAATTCTTTCACCATTCGAAAGCCACAGTATCCACGAGTAACATAGGCTAAATTTTATTTTGGAAAAAAATAGGGTTCCGTAAGATATTTGGGTTTTAGCAAAACAACGTTTGCAGGGTCAGCTAGTGATTAATAAAGTTATTGTAGTAAAAATATTTTAAATAATTATTTAGAAATGAAACGTTATTCGTTTTTAAAGATATCTAGTTTTTTTAGAAAAAAAAAAAAAATATATTTATACGACAAACAAATAAACCAAAATCAAATCTTTCCTTTATAACCGACTACAATAATAGTATCGTTTAAAAACTAAAAAAGAACCGACTTCAATGCCGCGCTATTCATATTCAGTACCAATTTTGAGATGTTTATCTCGATATCTCTGGAGATACTTATCAGACCTCGATAAAATTACCATGGCACCACATTTGGAATATCTCCTTTCGAACAAAAAAAGAATAATCAAAATCGGTTCATAAACGACGAAGTTATCCGCGAACAAACATAAAAAAAAAATTATATATATACGGTCGAATAGAGAAACCTCCTCCTTTTTTTGAAGTCGGTTAAAAAAGGGAGGAAGTTTCTCAATTCGACCGTATATATATTTTTTTTAATGTTTGTTCGCGGACAACTTTGTCGTTTATGAACCGATTTTTAATATTCTTTTATTGTTGGAAAGGAGATATCCTAAGTGTGGTACCATGGTAATTTTATCGAGGTCTGATAAGTATCTCCAGAGATATGGAGATAAATACCTCAAAATTGGTACTGAAAATTAATAGCGCGGCATTGAAGTCGGTTCTTTTTTAGTTTTTTAAACGATCTTACTATAGTATGTATAAGTTTAGATTAAACGGTTTGATTCTATGCTTAGGAGTACTGTTTAGTGTCGTTCAATAATACCGGCCTCAGATATAGGAATTTCAGAAAAGCAAAAAGCAAATATATATTCGTCGCAAAATATTTTTTTTTATAAGTAGCTTATTAGCAATGTGGGTTGCTCATTACAAGTAGTATTGTTAACCCCTCTAACTAAGCTAAATATGCTTGTGACTGGAGTGGGTTCACGTCAATAGTTCAATGGGTGGGAGTCAAACTCACGAGCTCACGATCGCCAGGCTGACGCCTTAGCCATTGGGCTTTCATGCCATTCCTGCTTATCTACAATTAGTAAATACCTATACAAACAAAATATTTAAACAATACAAACTTATGTGTTTTGCTTGAGAATACCTTTTCTCGTATAGTAAATAGCCCTTTAACAATGGCATTAGCTTATCTTGCAATTACTTAGGACGTCTCGGTTAAAGCATATTTACATATTAAACAATTATAATGCTATAATTAGTCATTCGTGTTGCTTATTTTAATGACAAACTGCCCATTATCTGATTGTTTCATATTCATAAACATGCCTGAAGTATGTTCAGACGTAAAAATATTCATGTATATGAAGTAGGTAGGCTCCATATACTGTACTTAAAGTAAAGGTAAAGTAACTGACACTATATTCACAAACAATACTAATACTATGAATTCTCAGTGCTCGTAAACACAGTGTCATTGAAACTCTACCACAGAATAAATAATAGTACATGTAACTCTACCAATATCATTGACATAATTTGAGATCGTTCACAAAATGAAAAATAACAAGTTCGAATGCCGCGCTTGTAATTTTCAGTACTTAGTTTGAGGTGTTTCTCTCCCATATCTATCTGATCTCGATAAAATTACAATGGAACCAAACGGGAAGCATACACTCTCAAATAAAAAAAATCGGACATCGGGAAGTGGGTCTAATTTAGCTTCCAAAATTCCACCCGAACATGCATACTTACATACATCATAACCAGCCGGTATCAGTCCACTGCTGGACATAGGCCTCTCCCAAGTCATGCCACTGAGCCCGATCTTCGGCTCTTTGTTTCCAGTTACTGCCCACCGCTTTGCGAATGTCGTCGCTCCACCTGGTAACAGGGCGTCATACCTAACGTGCTCGTTGTACATGACTTTGGTTTTATCCAAATTCATCCGGAGACCGATGCGACGAGAAGAATCAGCTAGGCCATTCAACATCCTCTGTAGGTCCTGCAGCGTCTCTGCCATAATGACGATGTCATCTGCGAATCGTAAGTGAGAGATGTACTTGCCGTTGATGTTGGTGCCACAATTTTTCCAGTCCAGCGTTTTAAACATATCCTCCAAGGCGTTAGTGGACAGTTTCGGGGATATGACGTCCCCCTGTCTCACTCCTCGACGCAGGTGGATATGATTAGTACGCTGGTTCTGTACTTGTACACTTATCGTTGCGGCATTATACAGACATCTCATCACTTCGATATATCGCCAGTCGACTTGGCAACGCTGCAAGGACTCCAGAACAGACCAGGTTTCGATTGAGTCGAAGGCCTTCTCATAGTCCACAAACGCTAAACACAGGGGCCGATTGTACTCTTCGGTCTTCTGTACAATCTGCCGCACTGTGTGGATGTGGTCCATGGTGCTGTAACCGCTTCGAAATCCGGCCTGTTCCGGAGGTTGGAACTCGTCGAGTCTTCGCGCAAGACGGTTCGTGATGACCCTTGAAAACAGTTTGTAGACATGGCTCAGAAGCGAAATCGGGCGGTAGTTTTTCAAGAGGGTTTTGTCTCCTTTTTTTAAAATAAAACCACCATGCTCCTGTTCCATGCCTGTGGAGTTCTCCCAGTGAAGAGAACAGAATTGAAGAGCTGTTGCAGCTGGCTTACAGCTGGGGCTCCTCCAGCTTTTAGAAGCTCCGTTGTGATTCCGTCTTCACCTGGGGCCTTTCCATTTTTGAGCTGTTTAAGGGCCATCACGATCTCATCTCGGCTGACTTCGGGCAGGTCTTCTGTGAAGTGGCGGGTCAAGGTGGCTCTACAATCCTCAGTATCGGGTACGGGCCTTGAAGCATGCGATGCGTAGAGCTTGCCGTAGAAGTCTTCAACTTCTGACAGAATCTCCGACTTGGATGCGACGACGTTCCCCGTTGACGTTGTCAGCTTTGTGAGGTGGCTTCTACCCAGAGGCTGGGCGAACACTTTCGACCCCCGATTCTGCTCAATTGATTCTTTAATCAAGAGCGTGTTAGAGGATCGGAGGTCTTGTCGTACCAGCTTCTTAATGGTTTTGTTGCGCACCTGATTAATTGACAAAGGGTCTGTTCGTCTCTCTTCCATTAGTCGAAGTGTTTCTGCCGAAAGTTTGGACTTTTTGCCCGTACGCTTGCTATCGCAAAACTTCGTCCCTTCATCCCTGAGGATTTCCACCACTTCTTCGAGTTTCTGGTCTACGTCATCTGTGGTTTCCAAGGCAGCGAATCGATTTTCCAATTTTAATTAGAATGTTTCAGACCCAACAACGGTTTGGAGTAGGTTTGGTCGGAGTGAAGACTTCATCAATCGGAATCTCTCGGCTTTGAAGTCGATATCCAGAGTGCCTCGTACAAGTCGGTGATCACTTCCAGTATTGAACCTACTGATCACTGAGACGTCTCTGAATATGCGCCGTTTGTCCGTAATGATGAAGTCAATCTCATTTTTTGTCACAGTGTCGGGGCTTTGCCACGTCCACTTCCTTTGGGGCTGTTTCTTGAAGAACGAGTTCATCAAGAAAAGCCCCTCTTTCTCGAGAAAGTTGACAAGCATTTGCCCCCTGTGATTCCTACTGCCAAATCCGTGTGGTACTATTGTCGATTCACTGCAGTTCTGTACTCCCACTTTGGCGTTAAAGTCTTCCATGACAACGTTGTAGTGAGCCTTAGAGGTGGTATGTAAAGCTCTAGAGATGTCTTCATACATGCTCTCCACCTCTTCGTCCAAGTGTGCCGAGGTCGTTGCGTAAACCTGGATAACCTTGAGGCTGTACCTCTTGGTTAACCTAATTATGAGGTACGCTACCCTGGTCGACACACTGGAGATTTCTACAACGTTGTCACTGAGAACCTTGTTGACCAGAAACCCGACGCCGCCTTGAGATGGCTGGTCTCCTTCTCTGTAATACATAAGATGGCCCGATTCTAGAGTTATGGTGTCCTCTCCCTGTCTTCGGACTTCACATAACCCCAGAATGTGATATCTTATGTGTCCCAGCTCCTCCTCCAGCTGCGCCAGATGATCATCCAGCCGAATCGTGCGTCCATTATATGTTGCGAGGGTCAGTTCGTTTTGGCGGCCTACCGTAGCCCGGAGATTCTAAGCACCCCCTGCCCTGCCGTTACCGTGACCGCCGCCGTGGTCAGGAATAGCAGGGCGGCCGGGAACTGAGGGCCGCGGCATATTGTGACTTTCCATACTACTTCTTTTATCCCTTGGGAGGGATATGCCCTAATCGCCATGCTGGGCAGGCGTGTTGGCGATCGCAGGACGTAGCTTCTCGTACCGTTGACGCTGCTGCCCGTCACCGGCCTGTAGTATTTAGCTACGCCATAATTTGAAATGGTTATACCGCCATTTGTCGGTCGCCAGAGCCCCGTTCGTTGGTCAGCAGGATGCACCACGGGCAGGTGAGGTTGGCTGGGAGCACTTAGATGGTATGTGTGCCCCCTTACATCCCCATATTTACATACATTGCAAGTTAATTAAAAGCTTTTAATAAATGAATTTTTCAAATCGAGTAATAAATTATGGAGTTTTGAGGTAAGTACCAAATACCGTCAAATTGCATAGTACTGGAATTCACTGAAGACCACCACTACCTATGCGTTTATCAATCTTCTTATCACGTTATACTTCTTATCAAATACTCGGATCTACGGTCTCTTTCAGCTAGAAAAATCTCTGTAAGTCGATCAAAAGATGAACGTTTGTTTCGCAATTTTGCAATTTTATAAGGTAATCACAACCTATTACAGGGCCTATATACTAACCTATATATACTGCCAATTTACCTAGAAACACGAAATTTGGTCAGAAGAAGTGTCTTGCAGCACATAAATTAAAACCGTAAATTATGTTGTTAAATAACAAAAAAGCAAATTTACTATTACAAACCTATTATTTGCGGTTGGTGTTATAACCGTGTCTAGGGATAGTACGTTAGAGTAAAGTTTTCATTTCTGCGGCACTTTTTCGCATATTTTTAAATATTTTAAATTATTTTTTGTAATTTTTTTTGTAGCTGAGGCATCAAATCAAAACTAAAATCCAACAGCAGAAGGTCACACGCACAACTTGAGTAACAAAAAAAAAAGGTATTATTATTTTTTTAAATTTTACTTCCGATACCAAAAAACAAAAAACGCACGGTGTGTGTTTTCAGCAGCGAACGAGCCTAGTTCAACTTTTAGTTAGAAGTAAGGATCAATAATGTCTACAGTTTTGTACGGAACCCTCGGTGCGCGAGACCAACTCGCTTTTCATTGAACACTATCTTGCCTGTTGTTAAACGATGATGTGGTTGGGGATGACGAACACGCTAGGCGTAAAATGGCCTGACTTTCAAGGGTGGTTCTCATTGATGGTGGTTATCTATTTTTTGACAGCAAGTCAGGCGCAACATTGACATTATGCTTCTACCACGGTTCCCTATCTATTCGCTTAACATTTTAAGCCCTATCTTTGAAAGTCATAAATTTCAAATCCTAATATTACATGTTACTAATAATCTGTAGTCTTAATATTATTTACCTCTACTATCACTTGTCCTAATGTTAGTAGTAATAACATTTGAAACTCATAATGTATCATGCCCTAACCTAACTACCACGTGTCCTAATGTTAGTATTCATAAATACTTAAACTTACTTAAAAACTTACTTGCCCTAACTATCAACCATTATAAAATCTCACCTCATAATTATATAATGCCCTACAATTCTTCGCCATGCTTGTAACTTGCTATAAAAGTCAGATTTTCGCCATAACCTACTTTCTTTTGTTTCTTCTATGGTGACTAGCATTAATAATTATATTATACAAGCGGCGTAAGGGTGGCCCAAGAGCCACCCCGCCGCATCACAACCTACTGTTACAACCTAACACCTGTGGGAAAAAAACACCCACGAATGCATACAGAAAAATCCATTATTGCACGGCAAAGACCTGAACCGGTGACATTTATTCCGCGTGTTCGAAGTCTAGCTATCCTTACCTCAACGGGTCTTCAAAGCTGGCTAGTACTTAACAGCAAGGCTATTTATCACGTAAATTTTTTATTTTATCTGTACTTATAGTTGTTTTTCTGATATCTCAATATATCTAATGTTTAGATCAGATTTGTTATCTTGCATCGAGATACAGAATGTTAAACATTTTGGAGACATTATTGTATCCAGTTACATCTGTAGTTTTGTTACAGTTCAACGTATCTCATACAAATGGATAAATTGAGTAAGTCTTTGAGTGTTTAACGTTATCATTAGTTATCACATTGTAATCAGCTGACATCAATCTACTGCTGATCTTTTAGACCACCTCAAGACACCATAAAAAACAAAACACACCAATCGGATCTTCGGTTTCCTTTTCGAATTGCTAATCTTTCCTATGTTTATATTATATATATTATTTATATTTTCCTATGTATATGTATACATCCGTCTTTCGACCAAATCACAAGCGCACTAGTCATCCAGTGAGGGTAGGGATACCCTATACAAAATTTCGCTTCACTAATCTGAATCTGCTTTTGCCCTTTCTTAATCCTCTTTCGGTGATTCGATTTGATAGCCGCATGATGCTTCTAAATAAATAATTATCAAGAACATTTGGTAATCACGAGAGAGCGCAACGTCAACTCAAAATCTTGCGCTTGGCGTATGCAATCGGCCCTTTGAAAAAAATTAAGTATTGGTTGAATGAGGGTGAGGACATAATGAGGCGGGTTCGGGTAGGTACCGATCCGTAGGCAAAATATTGCAATGTTATCATATACTAATGATATCTTTATATATATTATGTTATCATATATAATGTTATATATAATAATGCGCTCTGTATCTTAACCTGTTTCTTTATGCATGAGCGCATATGATAACGTTGTAATATTTTACCTGTAGGTACGGATCGGTACCTACCCGTACGGGTTTGTCTGAGCACAGATAAAATATATAGAGACTAAAGATGCAATACAACTATCTTTCTTTGTGTTGAGAATTATCGATGCACATACTAATGAGTATAAACTATTCATTATTCTGTGGTATAAGTAGTAAAACCATTTAAAAAATAAAAAAAATTGTTCGTAGTTTGGCCGCGGGACTTCAGTCGTGGCGCGGGATTCTATGTCTTTGCATGCTCATCTAAAGAGAAGACCAGTTATAGAGATATCCAAAATTAGCCCTCATAAATAATTTTAATAATCAGGCCAAGTGCGACTCAGACTCGCACACGTAGGGTTCCGATTGAAAAAAATATGCCGAAAAAATAAGTTTTTTGTGTGAAGACCCCTTTAATTTTTAATTTAATTTAGTTTCCTTTATATGATGTTATAGCAACCATATTTACAATGATACAACGATACAATTATTTTTTGCAATGATATGGATACAAGATGTCATTGGTTTTAAAAATTATGGAAACACATATCAACCATTTCTGGCATACAATATAATACTAAAATTAATTTTGAATTAGTCTACTAAATTAAAAGATAACAATGTCAAAAGATCATCAATAAATAAATATAAAAAATAAATGTAACAATAGCAATTAGGACATTCAAATAAATTCATTAAATTACCACAATATTAAATAAATAAACAATAATATTCTTGTACGCTATAGAAGCATTTTCCCAAAAGCCACAATCGTAACTTTTGCTTAAAGTGAGAAGCACTACTTAATTTTTTTATTTCTGGTGGTAACTTATTAAAAATGCTTACACACATACAATATGAATTTCTACTACAGATAACCGTTCTATACTGAGGATATTCTAATTTTTCTGGAAATCGCGTATTAAAGTTACAAGTTTCTCCTTTCTTGTTAAACAGTTTTGGATGTGTCTTGACAAAGTTACATGCTTCAAAAATATAGAGGCATGGTACCGATAATAGATTTAATTGTTTAAAACCTCTGCAAACCTCTGTGTTTGCAGGATGTCAGAGGAGAAACGTCGCATATAGCTCGAACACATTGTTTCTGTGCAATAAAAGCTTTATTTATAATAACAGAGTTACCCCAAAGCAAGATGCCAAAGCACCGGAACATGTCATTCCGGAGGTTGCGGGTTCAAGTCCCGTCGGTACGATGAAATTTTGGATTGTGTTTAACAATTTACAAAAATATAAAGTGTGAAACACTTCAAAGAAATATAAGATGCCATACCTTAAATTCGACCCTACGTATCCATGGTAGGCCTTTATTGCAGTTTCCTGGTTAGTTACCTTGGTTAACCTATAAAGAGCGTATGCAAATATTTTGTTACATACTTTGTTGATGTGATATCACGAAAAGTGTTCATCGAGAGTAATACCCAAGAAAACAGTTTCATTTGTTTCAGTAATACTCTGGTTGTCACTGACAACATTTAGTGAAATATTTTTTGAACCTTTATTTTTAAATTGAATTAATTTTGTCTTATATACATTAATTGTGAGATTATTGGCATCAAGCCATTGTACTATACTTTCCACAGCTTTGTTAATGGTAAAATTAAAATCATCTACATCTCAAATATCTACATATCAAATCTAAGCTCTCGACATACACGCTGTCAGTACCTACTAGACCTTTCTGTGCCCAGTCACAAAACTAGCAGGTTCAAAGGTAGTTTCAATATAGTGCAGCAAAAATTTGGAATAATCTGCCTCCGCCAATGCGTAAAAAAATAAGTTTTATAACATTTAAACATAAAGTAAAGGTATTTTTATTTCAATGCAATAAACATTCATTTGAAGCTATCTACAAGACCAAATAGCCTAACAATTAAAGACACGCCTACACACACACACACACCCTCGCTCAATCACATACCTACACACACACACAGACACGCACACACTCACGGATATGATCACACATAGAAAATGGTTATTATTTCCTTGTTATTCTTTGTTGTTTTATGTATAGAGTAGATTACAGAAATGTTTTTTTTTATGTAAAAGTATGTTATCTTTATTAGTCCCGCTTTCTACCTACACGCCCGACGACCACCTTAGTTCGGGAAATGGGATAAACTGAAAATCAGCCCTGCAAAAACCCAGTTTGCGCAGTATAGTGCTGAGTTTATTCCTATTGCCTAATATAATAATATTATATATGTTCAAAATTTTATATTTAAGAAATTTAATGTATTTCTTTTCAGTAATTGGCAATAAATGTGTTTGTATTTGTATTTGTATTTGTACATTACTCTCTGTGATCACCATTGAGATGTCATCAGCAAAAAGAGTAGTATGATGATTGGTTGCTTTAGGCAAGTCATTTATGTAGAGGAGGAATAATAGAGGACCTAAAATACTTCCTTGAGGAACCCCTATTTTGTTTTCTCTGATGCCGTTAGTATTCTTAGTTGTGTTTGAGTGGTCTTTTATAATTTTCCATGCTGTTGCGCATATATTTCTTGAACATTTAATTAAGCGTTCATTCGTAATCTTATGAGCTTTTATGATGCATTTTTTAAACATAACATTTTATTGTAATTTAAGTATTTATCCTTATTAGCCTTTGTCTTTTTCTTATAATACTTGAATCGTAACTTACGTTTAGTGACAGCTGCATTTCTTATTCCCGTTGATAGCCATGCACGCCGTTTAGGTTAATTCGAAACTTTTTTTTCGTAAATTGGAAAACACAGATTGAAGTATAGGATTAGTGTTTCATGAAATATATTAAAGGCATAATTCTTTGGAATTCTGTAAGGGCTTCTGAGCTTTTGAGTAAATCTATATTAAAGTCCCCGACTATTATGACTCGGTTCTTAATCTTACTTCTTAGCTTTGCAAGTATCAGTTCTTAATGATTGAGAAACACTTTATAATTACAATTTGGTATTCTATATATGCAGATTATAATGATTTTTAGATCAGTTATCTCAATTCCACAACATTCGAATGTAAGTTCTATACAAAACTCTTTGAGAAAAGGTAGCTTTTTAAAATCTAAGTATTTTTTGGTGAGTATGCACACCCCTCCTCGTCGTTGTTTATACATACTATGAGCAAATTTCAAGTCTCTATCTAATACGGTTTGTAAGATCGAGCATAAACGCTAAATAATTGAGAGCAACTAACTGCTTTACCGACACAGTAACACTAAAGCTACTTCTACTCGCCAATAGATGTCAGGAAGAGTCATATTTTAAGTTGATTATCAATAAAGTTGATAATTGAAAACACGAATAAAACAACATTTTCTGAAAATGACTCCTAGCTAGATCGAATTATCGCCCCCGAAATCCCCTGTATCATAAATTTTTATTTAATCGTTGAAGCCGCTTCCGAGATTCAGATTAAGGTAAAGACGATAGCGCCATCTTTGATGCTAGCTAGATGGCTCGGCGCTATCGTAAAAAACTTTTTTTAAACTTTTCTTTAATTTTTAACTTTATTCTGTTCTTAGTATTTGTTGTTATAGCGGCAACAGAAATACATCATCTGTGAAAATTTCAACCGTCTAACTATCACGGTCATGAGATACAGCCTGGTGACAGACGGACAAACAGACAGACAGACAGACAGACAGACAGACAGACAGACAGACAGACAGACAGACAGAGAGACAGACAGACAGCGGAGTCTCAGTAATAGGGTTCCGTTGGTACCCTTTGGGTTCGGAACCCTAAAAATCATATCACCTTGAGAAGTGTTACCAAGAACAAAGCTGAATAAGAAGAACATTAATTAATGTTTTTATGCGCCATTTCGAATCATTTGTGCTAGTACCTACTACCAGTTGTTATCAGCGCGAGCGTGTCTAAACTATTTGACGGGTATTTAAAACTGTACAATAAATACTATTTCAATACTTATGTACTACTTATACCTACTACAATACATTGTACAGCATGGTTACGTATTCTAATTTAAATCGGATACATTCGGATTCGGAATAGATAATAAGTAAAGATAATAACAACTTTACAGTTAACATGACCAAAACTAAGGCTGAGTTGCACCATCTTACTTTAACTATAACAAACGTCAAAAATCTGTCAAAATCCATATAAAAACACCGGTTAATAGTTATGGTTACGGTTAAAGTCAAATAAAGCCAATACAGAACTTATAAAGCTAAACCGATGAAATTGGATGTCCGATACAACAAAGACAAAGTGATGCAAGTTAATGATACAGTGTTTTTGAGTCTGTCTGTGAATCAGCATTTAAATTGGAAAAAACAAATAGAAACGTGTGTTGCAGAGTAGATAGATTTGTTTATGCTATAGGTAAGAAAAGTTAGGCAAACAGTATCCCGGGAGGCAGCGCTAACCGCTTACCATGGACACAGAATAATTAATAGTACCAGTACCATAGATATGTTGCTTCGGTACTAAGCTATGGATTAATATTGTGGGGTAATTCAGTAGATATATTAAAGGCTTTTTCACCTCACAACCTCGGAAAGGTTCTGTTTATCCTTCGAAATCTGCGTGCAAAAGTGCATTTTGTGCGCTAGCGTGGAAAGAGTTTTTAAAATTGGAACCTTTGCTTTGTCTAGTAAAGGAAGATATTTTTGACAGATTACTGTATGGATGAGGTAGTGTATAATCATTAATAAATTTATTCTTTTATCGATAATTCTCATGGAACTTAGAATTATGAGCATGGAGTTTAATAATCGATTAAGTACTGTGTATATTCAGTACGATTTATTTTATTTCTAACCGATTATCGATACTCTGTGGTGTTCTTTATGCGTGGTACTTTACTAAGGGGGCGGTACCCGTTGGATGTATTAACGAACTCCAACGAGCGTGCGGCAGCCAACGCTAGCGAACGATAAATATCCATCGTTGGGCGTTCGTTGGGCCGGTCTGTACGCACCTTATGAAGAACGACATTACTTTTGTAGATTTTACCGGAAAAAAATACCAACCTTCATGGACGTAAGCCGTCAAATATATCATCCTATAATAGACAAGGGTAAATAATTTTCTATACTGCCCATTCACTGAAAATGCATAAATACTTATTTCATGTCAGTGCGCCAACCTCATATTTAGTATAACCAGACTGGCCAGCACAACAACAGCAATAACAGCATTAAAAAAATAAAAACTTTTCAGAATTTTCTTCTTTTTTAGTTTCATTATGGCTCCTCACGATTTGTATATAGAGCCAGTGTCAAGTATTACAATTGACGTTTTTGTAAATTAAAGTCATAAAGTTTAGTCAAAGTCACATTTCAGCTCAATTTGAAGTCATAGTCTAGTCCGAGTCATACCCTCGCTGAAGATGTGGACTTCACTGAAAACTTTCAGCGGAATTTTGGCGTGAACGCAAAAAATCGCATGTCTTTCAATATTGTACTGTTTCTCTACACTCATATACATTCACCGGCACCATTTATCACACATTAAATCGCGGAAAACACAAGTTTTAGAAAAAAAAAAACAATGAAAGCACACACACTTTTTAACGTTCCCGCCTAAACCTCCCAATTTTCTTCTATTATTCAATTCACTTATAATCATTTTAGTTTTTGTTTTTCTGTACCCAGCATTTTCCTCGCTGTAGTGAGGTGAACATTTGTGTGTTGCGCTCGGCAGCAAAGTTTTTCTGCATCTCGTACTCTTGAATCCCTCGCTACGCCCTTGGTTCAATACAAGAATCCTTCGCTTGCTCAGGTTTCAATACAAGTACTCACGCCAAAAACCAACTTTGCAACCTTGCATAACAAATAATTATTGTAGCACAAAAAAATTGCATACGCGCGATATGCAACGCCTGGCCAACAGATAGTTGTAAAACATTGTTTAGACGGTTAAATATATTGACACTGCCATGTATGTATATTAAACAGATGTGCATATTTGTTAGAGAACATGAAATGTATTTCGCCACTCATGAAGAAGTTTTGGCTCAACTTTAGTTCTACTCCAATCGATTTTAGGGGTGGGAGGAGGGTAAGGGGGTGGAGGGGAAGGGGTAGAGCCCCCTCTTTGAAGGAAAAGTTGCGGAGACCCCCCCTTTCGGAGATATGATTTTTTTTGTTTTGAATGTTTAACAATGAAATCATCTAAATAAGTGAAAAATTGGTAGGAATGTTACATTAACTGACATCAATTTTAGGGGGAGAAGGAGGCGGGGGGATGGGTAGAGCCACCTCCTGAAGGGGAAGTTGCAGAAACCTCCCCTTTCGGAGATATGTTTTTTTGTAACAACTTTAATTTTTTTTTTTTTTAATAATGACAATAAAATATCTTGTTTGGGAATTCTGTTTTATTTTATTACTTTCCACATCCTACTACTCTAGCTGATTATATAATTTCTAAGATAAATAGTAAATAACGAAAATCAATAGGTTAGGTTTAGGTATCAACTGCGACAACACCACGCGCGAGCCGAGCGAGCAAAGCGAGCGGGCCGGGGTAGCGGCCGGCGAAGCGCTAAAAAGGAACACACTTTACCCAAATTCAATACCTCAAACTTGCTACTGAAAATGACAAACATACATTCTCTTGTTATTCTAGACCTTTAGTGTACCTACTCGTATGTGCCTATCAACCCACCCTTTTCATATTCTACTCTAGCAAATTTTTTAAAATCTTAAAAAGTTTGGTTAGAAAACAAAAAAAATCATATCCTCCGAAAGGCCCCCCCTATGGGGGGGTTCTGCAACTTCCCCTTTAGAAGGTGGCTCTACCCATACCCCCGCCTCCTTCTTTCTCTAAAATTGATGTCAGTTAATGTAACATCCCTACCAATTTTTTACTTTTTTGATGATTTCATTGTAAAATATTTAAAACAATAAACTGGCCAAGTGCAAGTCGGACTCGCACTCGTAGGGTTCCGTAACACAGTAGAGTATTCTATAACTTTGATTTTTCGCAACTACAAAATTAACTTTGTTTTTCATAGTGTTTGTATGAAAAACAAAGTTATCTTTGCGGTCGCCATATCTCTAAAACTGCTGACTGTATCTCGTTCAAACCAATTTTCGTTGATAGTTTTTATTGAGATCTACAGCATATATTTTTTTTAGATTTTTACTCTCATACTTTAAAAGTTAGAGGGGGGGGACACTCATTGTACCACTTTAGGCGCGCCTATCTTTCAAATGATTGACTTTGAGAAAAAATGATTTTAGAAACCTCAACATCATTTTTAAAGACCTATCCATAGACACCTCACACGTATAGGTTTGAAGAAAACAATTTTTTTTTGTTTCAGTTCTATGTATGGGATGCCCCCCCTTAAACTTTTATATTTTTTATTTTTGTATAAAAATCAGAAAGCGGTTCACAGAATACATCTAGCTACCAAATTTCAATTCTGTAGTCCTAACAGTTTCGGAATAAAATGGCTGTGACATACGGACGGACAGACAGACAGACAGACAGACAGACATGACGAATCTATAAGGGTTCCGTTTTTTGCCATTCGGCTACGGAACCCTAAAAAACATATATATATATCTCCGAAAGGAGGGGTCTCCGCAACTTTTCCTTAAAGGGGGAGGGGGGCGCTAGAACCCTTAAAATCGATTGGAGTAGAACTAAAGTCGTACCACATGAGTAAAGACTTCTTTACTCATGTGGTCGTACCGAAGTTTTTGAAAAACATACGCGTCATAGAAAAAGACTCCATCTGCCAAAATGTAAACTGAATATCTATTCAAACAATGTTTATTGCATGGCTATTAAAATTTATAATGTTACCTTTGAAATAAAAAAAAATACAATTTAGACAATTTAAAATAAAATTAATTGAATGGCTGCATGAACGCAACTTTTATAGTGTAGATGAGTTTATGATGTATAGAACCATGGAGGGAATTTATAATTATCTATCTACGTCGTAGATGGATAAATCTAAAATGTTCTATACATTTTAATATTATCTGACATTAGCTTTAAATATTGACAATTGACATTGACAGTTTACTTTATTTTTGCTATTGGCATTTCTAGTTGTTTATTTCTTTAGATTGAATGAAAAGAATCATTTTTTTTTGTTATTTTAATTTTATTAATATTGTAAATGATTTCTTTAGTTAGTTATACTTCTTATTATTAATAATTATGGTAAATTCAAATTATCTAAATAGAGGATATATTATATAGAAGAAGTTTTGCACGCCCGAAAGGGCAGAAGAAGTGGACCTATTATTATTATTATTAAGTACAACTTTTGTAACCTTCTTTTAAGCAAATAAATTATTTTGATTGATTGATTGATTGAAGCCTCATCAAGAATTTTAAATATTGATTGCAAAGAGAATATAAATACTACGTAAATTGATTGATCCGTGAGCTATTTGGTCGACTGGTCGTGGAAACCTTTTAGATTAGAATCAATATAATTTTTGTCAAGTTTCTGATAGGAGTATTGTGAATGCAAAGATCCGAGTTGAAGGAGAGACACTTTCCGAAACTGAAATTGTTTTCGGAAATAGACTCTAGACCGCCTATACCTATAGTAATTAAGAGCGAACAGGGGGTGCACTTTTCCATACAAATGCAGGGTTGGATCTTATATCGAGTCGCCTAAATTTGAGTAAACTGTGAATGTGGGGGGTTAAGGGAGTTCTTACCAAGCGCCTTGGAGCAAAATTTGCTGCCGGAGATGCGATAAAATATTTAATATTATTTTTTGAAATTACGTAAAATTCTACTACAGAACATACGAATGCGTAAAACAAAACGTAATTTTCATTGATTGCTTATCAATTTCAGAATTGTCAAAGTGCGTGAAAAGAAACTAAGCCGCCAATTTGTTGACATTGACAGATGCTTCTCTTAAAAAAATGGGCAGTAACAGTAAGCAGTTATTTATTTGTGTTAAAAATGTATTGTGTTTACTTAAGGTTAGGTTATGTTAGAACAGTGACTACACATCCCGCGAGCCGAGCGAGCGTAGCGAGCGTGCCGCGGCAGCGGTCGGCGAAGCGCTAGAAAGTAAAATGATACAAATGTATGATGAAAATATTTAAATTTCAATATCAAGAAATAAAAAAATCTACGCCTCTCCGGCAGGGAAAAATAAGTAGGGGGGACTCCTCTCAACTCCCTCTACCTCCCCCGACTATTCCTATCTTCCTACGAAGGCGACTTGATTCAAGATCTTTACGCAAATGCATTCCCCCATTTCCTCCCTGGAAAATGCTTATAAAGAAAACTTTGTTTCTACAAAAAATCAAGGTCTGCTGAAGCTAGCTACTAGCTGAAGCTAGCTAGAAGCTCTACCTACGCCCCTATCATTTTCTTTTTTTGACCAAATAATTACAAATAGAAAAAAAACTAAAATTCAAAAATCTTGAAGAGGACATTAAAAGGCTGATATTACTTTTGCAATTGGTTGGTCAAAAAAAGCAAATGATAGGGGCGTAGCTACAGCAGACTTTGATTTTTTGTAGAAAAGAATTTTGCTCTAGAAGCATTTTCCAGTGAGGAAACGGGGGAATACATTTGTATGGAAAAATGCACCCCGCGTTCGCTCTTAATATATAATATCTGGTTTACCGAGCTTTGCTCGGTGTGTATGTATTTTTTTTGTTAAATCGAGTTTTTAGATTTCTTTTGGCTTCCATTAATAGTTTTACTCACAAAAGAAGGAAAAAAAATAAAAAACCAAAAAGGGGAAAATAATCATCTCATCTGGTCTCGAACCAGGGACCTCCCGAACGCCATCCAATCGATCTTCCATCGAGCTATCATAACGTTGTCAAATGAGTCGTAAATACCCTTTGTATTATAATGATATTGTAGCAGTTTTTCAATGCCTTAAAACACGAATAAAACAACATTTTCTGAAAATGAATCCTGGCTAGATCGATTTATCGCCCCCGAAATCCTCTGTATGCTAAATGTTATGAAAATCGTTGGAGCCGTTTCCGAGATTCAGATTATATATATATTTATATACATACAAGAATTGCTCGTTTAAAGGTATTAGATTTATAGCCCTACAGTTTTGCAAAATTTCAAGTGTTTCGCTACCGGCCTTTTTATCTTCTACTAAAAGTGTTTAAGCTCTTGCTGTGGGATTACGTCTGGACATTTCCCGGACAGTACCTCACAATTGCCACTGCAGCAGTGAAGTAGACAGATTAGGCCACCATGGCCTGTCATGCCGCCGCAATGCAGGGCGTCTCACACGTCACGCCTCCTTGAATGACGTCATTCAACGGGCCCTTGCCACCGTGAACGTTCCGGCTATATTAGAGCCGAACGGTATATCACGTGACGATGGCAAGAGGCCCGACGGTATGACGTTGGTGCCGTGGTGCCGAGGGAGACCGTTGGTGTGGGACGCGACATGTGCTGACACGTTAGCGGCGTCCCACATATGCGAGCAGCGGGTGCGGCAGCGGATGCGACAGAAACCCTCAAACGGAGGAAATATGCTGCCATTGGTGATAGCTACATTTTTCTTCCGATTGGGGTCAAAATAATGGGTCCGTGGGGTCGAGATGCCCGGAGTTTTCTAAAGGAGCTGTAAGACGCTTAATAGACGTCACTCATGACCAAAGAGCTGGCGCTTACCTCGGCCAACGGATTAGCCTAGCAATTCAACGAGGTAACGTCGCCAGCCTTTTGGGAACGTTACCGGCAGACAGCTGCAACCTAGGTTCGTTTTTTTATTTATAACTATTTTAATTTTTATTTATAACATTTCATTTATTCACAGTTCAAATAGTTTAATTTATTTTTAAGTTGTATATACTCGTATGTACCATTTGTGGCCCTACAGTCACAGACATATATATTACTAGCGGAAGGACCAGCCCGTCGATGCGCCCGCTACGGTAACTATTACTTATAGGCCCTTAAACCGCTAAAGTAGAACCAAGGGATGGGAATCTTCGTAAAATGGTGGCAATCGAGGATTTCTTATAAAATTATTTTTCGTCCAGTATAAGTGGACCCCTCGATCGTACTCGTAGCTATCTCAGGCCCCATTAATGTTCTCTTGAACAGCAGGCCTATCACGAAATTAGGCTGCATGAACGAAATGAACTAAATGACGGGGACGCAGCTATCTAGGCTGTATAGCTCCAAGTGTCATGTTCGTTCAGCTCAATCCCTATCAAACTTCGTGATAGGGGGGGGGGTCGTCTATGATCCTTATATTCAAATCAATGCCGTGCTAGGTATGTATGACCAGTTAAGATTTTGACCAAGTACTTGTCTAATTAAGGCCACTATATTTCAGCGCAGTAGGTATTTAGCGATACCTCCGTTCCCGTTGAAGATATTCCGATTGCGTAGCGGGAAACTGTCAGCCAGTTAGCAAAAGTGACACAGGTCCTACCTCGAAGACGCCTCGCGGGCTAGTCAAGTGAGGCGCTCTGGCCGCTTTGTTATATAATATTTAATAAGGACTATTTTGAAAAAAATCTATCCATTAAATTTCTTTTTAAACTTCCTTGCATATTTTTTGTGAGTCAGAGTTAAATGTACTTTAAGTAATACCCAAAGACGATTGAATTTTTTTTGTTTTTGTATTTTTTATGATCGAGTGAAGTCGTAAATATCGTGTTTTGAACCATTAAATAGTCAAGAATGTTTCTTGAACTCCATCATATATTTTCTGATCAAAACAAATAATATTTAATTGTTTGCTGATGAATCAAAAACTTGTCGATTTGGAATATTTAAGCATAAGTATTTTAGTGACTGATATACATCTAAAATATTAGGAAGACTGCTAATCATAATGACCAAATATTTAGGTTTATGATATGAAAATTTAATCTTTTCTTATCAGATGTTATCTATTTATAAGGTAGGTAATATTTATTACGATGACTTGCATTTTTGTCAATTACACATAATATAGGCTCAGTGATCACCAATTTTCGACCACATCGTCGTTACCGCCAGGCGAAATAATGGTCAAACGCTAGCCTATAAGATATAAAAAAAACACATATCCATCCATCCTCACAAACTTTCAAATTTATAATATTAGTATACTACGGCCACTAACTGACGACGTAACTTTGTGATGGCGTTGCAGTTACGATAAAAATATTTTTGCTGGTTGTTTACCGTTTTAACAATTGATGAGCATTAAAACAACATTATTATATCAATAATCAATGAATGTTTTAATTTTGTGCCAAAATTTTGTGTCAAATAACTTGGTAAACAATATTTTTCTAAATCTATACTGCGCTATTACAAGGTTATGTCAGCGCTTTATATTTGTAGTGCTGTGCTAACAATAACAGGCAATAATAGTATCGTAATCTGTTATTATACAGTTATACTTTATGAAATAATACGTTTTGTTTTTATTTTTAAGAATTTGAAAATAATGGACTATAAGATAACTAAGACTAAAAACCTGATTTTGGAACATTTTGACCGAGATATCAGGATTGATTCTGTTATTGATAATAATATGATTATACATGTAGGCGAAGATGATGATGAAGACACCACCTTCTCAAGCGAATCGGAGTCTGATTAATATTCTGTACGCACATTCAATATTGCATAGAAATACAGATTGTAACTTTGTAACAAAGAATAAATAAAACAATTTTATTATATGAATATTACCTTTTTTTGGTTTCCACTTAAATAATTAAAATATAAATTTTAAATTATTCCGCCAATTTAAAACGAAAATAATCTTAAAAATAATGCGGCGGTTCATTTTGGAGGAACGGTAACGAACTCAGTGTTATGTTGTGCCCATCACTAGTCGTGACTAACTGATAGGTGTCAGGAACGCATTCTCTGAACGGCCGAAGTATAGTATAGTATAAAAAGTGTGGTAGGATTATCTATAAGCCAGATGTCAGCCAGCCAGTACGTCATGATATTGTCACAAGTATGTCAAAACAAGTTACATAAGATAGACACAGAAGCCGAAACGTGCACTACTGTTTATTTTTAACCGACTTTAAAAAAAAGGAGTCTCAATTCGTCCGCTTTTTAACCGACTATAAAAATTTAAGAAGTCCTCAATTGGTCTATATTTTCAACTGACTTCCAAAAAAGGAGGAGGTTCTCAAATCGACTATTTTTTAAAATGTTTGTTACCTCAGAACTCCGTCAAGTATTAACCGATTTGAAAAAATATTTTTTTGTTTGAGAGTTTATGCCTCCAGTTTCGTCCCATTCAAATTTTATTGAGCTATGACAATTATCTCCGGAGATATGGAGATAAACAATATAAGCAACTTTGTATCATAGATGACATGATTATAACTAGCCAGTACTTTGACTATCGCAGCATTAGAAGTAGGTTTTTACGTTTTGTACGATCATTAATTATTCATAGGTAAGTACGGTTCATCTCCAAAGTGGTCCCATTTAAATTATATCAAAATCTGACAAGTATCTCCAGAAACATGACGATAATATATATTATTATTTTTGGACACAGTGTCGCTTGAAATGACAGTTGGACACGGTTATATATTATGTGAAGAAATAATAGGCGAATATAAAATCCTTACTGAACTAGTTACAAAGAAGTTTTTTTTTTATATCTTATAGCCTAGCGTTTTACCACTATCTCACCTGTTGGTAAGTGATGATGCGGTCGAAAATGGTAAGCACGCTAGGCCTAGAATGGGAACTGGCTCTCAAGGATAGCTGCCGGAACACGTTAGATGTTTGGCGACAGATTTTCTAACTTGAGGGTGGTAGCTGGCCAGGCGGACACTAGATAGTGTCCTACCATGCATTCTTGCAGTTCTTACACGACTGCCAAAGAAGTAGATACGAGTAAAGTTTCTTGACTATATACCAGTCCAAAATTCAATCCATTATTGTTTTGAAATTGACAAACATGATAACGTAGTTAAATACTTTTATTTAGACGTTATGATTATCATGACTTAAGTCGGAAAGAAGATAGATACTCTTAAAACGCTACTGTAACATGTTTCGCCGCCAATTTTGTCAACCGATTCTATTATTTCTTTCTTTGATTCTTAGGTATGATGATAACACCTGATGGGTATTTTCATAGATTTTGACACGTGAAGTCAGTTATTTTAAGTTTTTGAACGATGTTGGCACTGTTCCTAATTGTATGAATTGTCACTTTCCAGAATCACCAGCCGCGATGTCCGGCGGCGGCACGACGGGCGCGCTGCTGTACGCAGTAAGCGCGGCCGTACTCGGCATGCTGCAGTTCGGCTTCAACTCCGGCGTCATCAACGCGCCGCGCGCCTTCATCGAGAACTTCATCCGCGACAACAACTTCTCCAGCCCCAGCTTCGTCTTCTCCGTCATCGTCAGTATCTTCGCAATCGGTGGCATGATCGGCTGCCCCCTCGCCAGTTGGATGACTGAGAGATTCGGCCGCAAGAAGGCGCTCTTCTTCAACGCTCTATTCGGCGTCGTCGGCGCTGCATTGATGGGTTTCAGTAAGGTCGCCGACTCAGTCTGGATGTTGATAATTGGAAGATTCTGCATTGGAATCAACTGCGGATTTGCGACCACCGCTTCGCCTACATACGTCTCCGAGGTCGCTCCGACTAAACTGCGCGGCGCGTTCGGAACGGTCAACCAATTGGCCGTCGCGTTCGGTCTCGTCGGCGGACAGATCTTAGGTATCGACGTGATCCTTGGCAGTGATAGCGGCTGGTCGTGGCTGCTAGGATTAGCCGTCATCCCGGCTGCTGTCCAGTGTCTTATGCTACCGTTTGCGCCCGAATCCCCACGATACCTGCTGCTCTGTCTCCGCGACGAGGAGCAAGCTAGAACAGTGCTCACCAAAATCCGCGGCACTGCCGATATAGAGAATGAAATAAACGACATGCACGTCGAGGACCAGGCCGCGCGGCAAGAAGAGAAGTTCACGATCAAGGACCTGTTCGTGATCAAAGCATTACGGACTCCGCTCATAATTGGGGTCGTGATGCATCTCTCACAGCAGCTAGGCGGGATCAACGCGGTGCTCTACTACTCTGCGTCGATATTCATAAAGGCTGGGCTCGAGGATGCGACGGCTCGGTTGGCAGCTATCGGCGTCGGCAGCATGCTGTTTATAATGGCGCTAGTTTCGATTCCCCTAATGGATCGACTCGGACGTCGTACTCTCCAATTGGTGGGCTTAGCTGGAATGGCGGTGTCCTCTGTCCTTATGACGATAGCATTCTTCACGTACGAAGATAACCAAACAATGAGTATATTCGCGGTGATCTTTACGCTAGTTTACGTGGGCTTCTTCGGCGTGGGTCCGAGCTCGATCCCTTGGATGATACTGTCGGAGTTGTTCGGTCAAGGTGCGCGCAGTGCAGCCGTCAGTGTGGGTGCGCTCGTCAACTGGTTCGCTAATTTCATCGTCGGCATCGCTTTCATCCCGATGTCGGAGGCGCTCAATAACTATGTGTTCCTACCCTTCACAGCTCTACTCATCTTATTCTTTATCTTCGTGTACTTCAAACTCCCCGAAACCAAGAACAGAACGATCGAGGAGGTGACAGCTCTCTTTAAAAAATAGTTTCAGGTTAGCTTTTTAGTCGTATAAGCTGCAATAAGTCGACGGCGTTTTGTGATATCCTCCGGTATTTAAACTTTCTCGCGACGGTGCGATGTTATATTTTCGAGCCGATTTGTCAGTTTCGTTCTTATAGAAAGACTGAACACCTCAAGTACTAAAATTTCTATATTAAATGATAAATAAATAAATAAATTTAACAAAGTACTTATACTAAAACGAGTAGGTATATTTATAAGCTCGAGTTGCCGTTGAATACTTTAGTTTATCTGTCTACTTATTTGTTTGCAAGTAAACAAAAGACGTCATGTTGCTGTTATTTTAATTGTGATCGATAAAGGTTGGATAAAGGCCCTTTGAGGTTTCGAGTGATTTGTTTTAAGTGCAATATTTTATAGTATATTTGGAATTTACTCCAAAATATTGCGGACCAAACCAAACATTCCTTTTTATTATTAATACATTAATTTTACTTAAATAATATTTTCTACGGTTATTGTGATTATTTAAGACGTTTGTTGCTTTTTTCTAGCATTTATCCTAGTGCCTTAAATTTGTTTTTATTGCAGATTGTTTTAGAGTTTGAATATTTTACGCAAATAGGTTAAGGAAAATCAAATTAATTTATACACTTATATTATACGATCACGTTTAAAGTCTAAATTATTAATATATCTCTCACGTTACATACGTAGAAATCTATATAAATAATTTCACACAATAAATAGAAAATACCTGTATATGTGCAAAAGCGTGGTTGTCACAGAAACAGTTTATAATATATCTACAAACAATTAGGTAGTATTACTGACCGTCCCAATTTACTGACATCGTAGTGCCAACAACTTCTTAGTATTTTTGCTAGTAATTAAGAACTTTGTTGTACCTAATGATATAAAACACAGGTGGTAGGAATTACTTGTGCCGAAACTCCGTCTGACTTGCTACCAAAAAGTAGATTACCACCATCAAGGAGAAAATCTGCCGCCATAACCTTACGGTGTTTTGGCAGCACAGCCCTTGAGAGTTGGACGTGGACGGAGTATTAAATGGACCTATAACAATAATAATATGAGAATGATAAAACTATACAATCACTAGTATGAGAGAGTGAGACGGACAATTTTTTTGTATCCTTCTCTGTATATGCGATTTTATTGTTTGGAGCCAGTTCTGGCTCCTAGTTCTTGTGCGCCCATTGGCTTTCACCCGCTGTCATGTATAACCCGACCAAATTACGTTGTTGATTTTATCTTATAGCTAGCATATGTATCACTTGTTCATCATTTTAGTCGGGTTATATCTCTATAGCTATTTCATTCGCATACGTTACTGTCTTGTCTATTTAATTTTCTGTCTACGGAGTCAGAACATTCTAGGGCCTGGCGACCACATAATTGCTTACTACCATGCGAGGTAATGATCGAACACTAGTTAAGTTGTAATGTCTCTAGTACACTAGTACAGTTTAAATGACACTAGCAACATTTTAATGTTTCAGGGTAACTAGTGTACAAAATTCTGCCTACCCAGGGCCAATGTCACAGCATTTAATAAAGACAGATGTCATCGCTTACCATCAAGCGAGTGCTTTGCTCACTTTGCCTGTTACCTACCTTATTATCACATAGAATATTCTAGTAGTAATTATTTTCGTCATACAAGCAGCTATAACGGGCATTGTAATGCAGTAATTTAATTTGAACTTATTATTATAGGTTGTTTTCTTATACTTTACTGGCCTCCCTCACTCGCCCATAGCTACTGCGATTTATACCTAAACTTTCGTCACCTGCGCCGGTACTATCTGCCAGTCGGTTGTCACTGCTCACGCGCGCGCAACGTAGGTATATTATTATTCAAATGGAGGGATAATTGCGCATTCGTATCCTATCTTAGAAACGATTTAAGTTTTTCATAGTCATTTTGCGGGTTTGACAAAAAACAAGCACAATATGTTTCATTTTTAGGGTTCCAAACCCAAAGGGTACCAACGGAACCCTATTACTGAGACTCCGCTGTCCGTCTGTCTGTCTGTCTGTCTGTCTGTCTGTCTGTCTGGCTGTCTGTCTGTCTGGCTGTCTGTCTGTCCGTCTGTCACCAGGCTGTATCTCATGAACCGTGATAGTTAGACGGTTGAAATTTTCACAGATGATGTATTTCTGTTGCCGCTATAACAACAAATACTAAAAACAGAACAAAGTTAAAAATTAAAGAAAAGTTTAAAAAAAGTTTTTACGATAGCGCAGCGCCACCTATCTAGTTGCTAAGGTGGCGCTATCGTCTTTACCTTAATCTGAATCTCGGAAGCGGCTCCAACAATTGAATAAAATGTAGTATACCTACAGGGGATTTCGGGGGCAATAAATCGATTTAGCTAGGAGTCATTTTCAGAAAATGTTGTTTTATTCGTGTTTTCAAACATCAACTTTATTGATAATCAACTTAAAATATCACTCTTCCCGACATCTATTGGCGAGTAGAAGTAAAGCAGTTAGTTGCTCTCAATTTAAAAAAATAGTATTATTATTCGTCAATAGATGTCGGGAAGAGTCATATTTGTCTGTTTAAGTGGCAAAAAATACCGAGCAAAGCTCGGTCAACCAGATATTTAATAATATTAATTACTACAATTACTATTACCACTATTACTATTACTACTATGTAATACTATTCTACCTTTGTGTTAACGTTTACTTAGTTGGTGTTAGAAGTTCGTTAGAAATTCGATAGATGGCGTTTGGAACCCTCCGTGTGCGGGACAAAGTCTGACTCGCACTTGGCCAGTTTTATTTATGCTACCGATACTAAAATGACAAGACGGCGTAAAATTCACTTTTCCGACATAAAATTTGACTCTTAGTTAGGAACTTTGATGTAATTTTGTGAGGTAAATAAAAATAATTCGTAAACTTTTTTTTTAGTTTATTGAGTCAACCCTTTATGTAACTTAACTTAACCCTGTATCGGGGCGCGCCGGTACAGCGCGCGCTGAACGAAGTAATAACAACGCTAGGTCGAGCGCCTTAGACACATTTTTGCTTGTATTGTCTGAAATAAACGTTGGTATTGTGTTTTTGTAGGGGACTGAAGTATCTGTTACATAGTAACTATTATATAATCTGTGTACGTAGTAACTATTATATAATCTGTGAATTTACCTACTGTTCAGATCGACTCGTTTCTTGTAATAAAATTATATTGTGCAAATAATTATGTTTAGGTAAATCGTAATCGATTAACATGATACCTAATTGTTCATTTGTTGTGTCATATATAATTTTCATATTAATTTATTATGTAATAGTATATCATATAATTTACATTAAATTGCTATTCAACAATGCATTGCCAGAATATTTGTCACGTTCTTTTATAAAAATACAGCAGTAATAGCCATGACATAATTTCCAGCAAATTTTAGCTTTTTATGGTTGTAACTAAAGAGTTACTTACCTACCTATTAACAAGAATGCGTTCGTTTGTCATTATTAAGAATGACACAGACAGGAAATTCAAATGCATAACCTTTCAATGTACGTGTCGGTAATACCAATTAGGTAACACATATTTTCTCTAGGAAATAAATTGAGAATTAGTTTGAATTAATTGGCCCAGTGGCGCAGTTAAGAAAATGGTCGGCTTTGACGCCATAGGTAGCGAGTTCAAATCCCAAACGCGCACCAAATGCACCAATGGATTTTTCTATCGAAATATTTGTGAATAAACATTTAATTTGCATGCAACTATCCTTGAGCCAATTCCCATTCTAGGCCTAGCGTGCTTCCATCCTAGACCGCATCATCACTTACCAACACTTAAGATAGTGGTCAAACTCTAGCCTATACGAAACACAATTTCACGTTTTAAATATCAGTAGGGTTTGGAAATATCATAGGTAGGTTATTTTTGAAATACAAAACATTTTAATAAGTAATACATTATTGGTATTATAATAAGAACATTTAATAATCCTTTTACATTTGCATTTAAAACCTTTTAAGTAACTATGAATGCACAAATATATTTTATGTTACTTTTTTTTATCAACAAAAAATATTATTTTAATTATAAATACACACATTATAAATACAGTAAAACGTGTTGAGAAATACATAATAATCAAAAGCTAGAAATACAATTTAACAATGAATTAAAATTATTATTGATTTTTCTTCAATAATCATATTTTTAATATCGGAATCTCAGAATACAGAATAAACCAGAAGGCTAAACTCATCTAAACACGGAGTACCAATTACTAAATAAATAATTTAGTTACTAACAATTAGGTATATAATTTGAGCATAAGTGAAGCCACTAACACCATTCATAAAATAGTCTGAGATCACGTGCCAGCGATTCGAAATCACTCTGTGAACGTCGTTGCATAGATAACGTATTTGTAAATGTGTGATTAAATTATAACAAGACTATTAAAATATCATCTTGTGCATTTTCTATCTGTAATAATGCTAGCTAACTTAACTATAACTTTACATGGGTTAGAAGGAAGGCACGCGCGGATTTTCGCTTCGGTTTTTGGACACAGAGCGTCGCTTGAAATTACGGTTGGATGTGGTTTCTAGTTGTTTCTGTATTCTGAGGCTAAATATATAATATACACAAAATTTAAAACTACCTGCACCTAGCACAAAAGACAAAATAAAAGTATAAGTATCTAAGTATTGCTTAAGTAACCAGATTTTTTATTTAACATTGCACATAACTAGCAAAATTTTATAACCAATGTACCTCTAAAATAAGATATTGTTTTGTGTACTATTGAGATGTATTTATTTTTATTCAGGATGCTAACAAATTAACTAAAGTGACAAAAACTTTTCTTAATCGACTTCAATAAAGAATTTAAAGATTTTAATGTAATAAATAAATAATTAATAGTAGGATATGTTAACATCCTGTGTAAACTATTGTAGAATATTTACCCACTTATCTATTTACGTATTGTATAGTTGTAAAAATGTAAACTATTGTAACTACCCTCATATTAATGCAATGTAAGAAAAAAATAACAAAAAAAAAAACGAATTTAATTCGTCTGTTGATATTAAATTATGATTATTTAGTATTTTTGGTTTTTTATTTTATGTCATGTAACTAGTAGCTCTCGCGAGCCTGTCATTGCATACTTAGCTCAAAACTGAATAACACATCCCGACACCGTGAAGATAATCGGGTGAAAAAGTTGTTCGGACAAAAAACTTGCGTCTAAATGTTTTGTGATATTGTTTACCTATTTTCGAAACGACACAGTTTTTTTTTACGTTTTCAACTCCTCTATATCTCCGTTATTTTGAAACATTTTTCAAAAAACAAATATGCAAAAATTTAACGAACCTGCTTACACAATTCTACGAGAATTGGTTAAGAAATGTAGAGGAAAACGGACCTCCGCCGGACATACGAATAGAAAACATTTTGGCCCAAGCTAAAACGGAGAAATCGTTCTCATACCCGGCGTGTGCTACTACGCTAAAAAAAGATAAGTAACCGAATTTGCCCGGTGCATTGTTTTAGTGGTCTAAAACCATCTTCATCAACATCTAATGGTTTTCGGCAGCTATCCTTGAGAGCCAGTTCCCATTCTAGGCCTAGCGTGCGTAGATAGAGAAAAGAATAGACCGCGGGTAGCTCTGTCTCTTTCCCACATGAAATAGGATATACTATGGAGTTATTTCATGTAACGGAAAAGGACAAAGCTTATTACTCTCGCTCAGTGCGTGCCGGTTTTTACAGGGTCAGTAACGTAGTTAGCCGTTTTTAGCTTATCGAACTTTGACCTTTATTGCTATGTGTCACTGGGTTCTAAATACATATATAGTTATGTTACAATCTTCTATCTCATGTGGCCACGCTACCCAAATCTCTATAATTCCTTACTTTATGCTAGCATGTGAGATTGTGGTCAAACGCTAGCCTTATAAGACATTAAAAAAATAATCTTCACATTATTGCCTTCTAATAAAACCGGTTTGCGGCATATTGGTTGGATGGTTTCAATGTCTATTATAACGGACATAGGTAAAAACATTTTCGGTATTTTATTTATGTAGATTAGCTGTCAGTTTGAACAATTATTTAGCTGCACTCTGGTTTCTGTTGCCTCATTGAATTTGCATAAACCCAGGTTGTATTTCTATCTATCAAAGGTAAAACGTTCCAGTTTACGGTTGTTTTCAAAATAATAAGGCAGCTTACCTACTTAATAGATACTTTAAAAAATCTTATTCGTTGCCCCACAAAGAAGAGAGTTCCAAAGCTTCCAAAGCCTCATGCTGGATTTCATCTTCAAGTTCGCCTTCCAGCCAATAAGTATCCATCATGCCTTTGCCCTGGAAAAAATGGTTTTCATTAGAAACTATAACTTAGTTGTAAGACAATAGTGCCGATGCTAAAGTCGTGCATGCTAAGTTACAATAGACAGCTCTAAAAATATGCTTATCGGTGGGTCGACAAGAGTGCCACAGGTTTAGTTGGCGCAAAGTAGGAATCGTTATCACAGTACGTTATGTATTATTATGAGTGTAGACATATATCCGTGGATGATTTATACCTACCTTAACTTTGATAAGTCCCCTCTTTCGAAGTCTGAATTTGCCGGCAGGTAGCTCTGCCGCTGTCGCAGAAGATATCTGAATACGCCCCGGCTGTAAATCAGATTAAGACGTGTAAATTTTATTATCTAGGTATATGTAAGTATAAAGAATATCTGTAAAATCCGTACCTACAATAAATTCATACAATTTTATAAAAAATCCATAATATCACCATACCGACGGGACTCGAACCTGCGCTTCCCGGCGAACATACTCAGGCGCTGTACCAATGTAAGTACGACTCTATGGATATGAGGAAACTACTGGATTGCATTTTAACCAATTATGGATTGGTGGCGCCATCTGTAATTACTGTTTAGAAGTAAATTACTCGTAACTTCGGAAGACAGATTACTCATTACAGCCTCCGTAACACGTACCTCGACAGTCGATTACTGAATGAACTAAATGACGGGGACGCAGCTATGTAGGCTGTATAGCTCCATTTCTGTCATTTTTAACCGACTTCAAAAAAAGGAGGAGGTTTCTCTATTCGACCGTATATATATAATTTTTTTTATGTTTGTTCGCGGATAACTTCGTCGTTTATGAACCGATTTCGATTATTCTTTTTTTGTTCGAAAGGAGATATCCCAAGTGTGGTACCATGGTAATTTTATCGAGGTATGATAAGTATCTCCAGAGATATTGAGATAAACATCTCAAAATTGGTACTGAAAATGAATAGCGCGGCATTGAAGTCGGTTGTTTTTTAGTTTTTAAACGATATTATGTTAATTTCAATCCCTATCAAACTGTAATAGGTCTGCAGATTTCAGATCCCACGAGAGGTGTTGCGTGTCACTACCTACAACATTATATTTTTTACAATAATTTCGACTACTCTCATAAATCTGTAGTAAGTATAATGTAAGTCTATGTTACCTCAGAAGTGGTCTGCATCCTACTTGCAGTATTAACAGTGTCACCAACGAGACAGTACCGTGGAAGTCGCAGTCCCAACACACCAGCAACGCACGGTCCTGAGTGGATTCCTGCAATCACATTCCATTCTAATATAATAATAATACCGTTTAAAAACTAAAAAAAAAAAATATACGGTCGAAACCTCGTCCTTCTTTTGAAGTCGGTTAAAAAGAACCGACTTCAATGTTCATTTTCAGTACCAATTTTGAGATGTTTATCTCAATATCTCTGGAGATACTTATCAGACCTCGATAAAATTACCATGGTATCACACTTGGGATATCTCCTTTCGAACAAAAAAAGAATAATCAAAATCGGTGGATAAACGACGAAGTTATCCCCGAACAAACACAAAAAAAAAAAAAAAAAAAAAAAAAAAAACGGTCGAATTGAGAAACCTCCTCCTTTTTTTTAAGTCGGTTAAAAACGCTTGTAACTCTGTCACTCTGTCTGTTTTTACCTAATCACTCCTAAATGGACAATACGATCTTATTGAAATTTAACAAGGAAATACTTTATGGCATGAGGATGAACATAGGCTACTACATTCTTGATGTACGTGAACGAAGTCGCGGGTATCAGCTTGTATGTTTATTATATACTAGAAGTGCCCCGCGGCTTCGCCTGCGTTAAAGACTTCTATTAATTACTTAAAACTTTTATTTTGTAAAACATTTCTATCATAAAACACATCAAAGAAGTAAAGCCAAATCGGTTCATCCGTTTTCATGTTATTGCGTGACTAAAAAAAAAGGGGAATAGGGGTTCATAATACGAGCCCCTGGGGATCGCGAAGCCTCTATACGGGGATCGCGGGGGGTCGCGAAGCCTCAGTAAAAAAAAAACGAAGTTTGAAAATTATTAATTAAAGAGCATTTGTAGGTGTTGTGACTGAGAGCGCTTATAATATTTGTTTCAAAAGAAAACTATGTAATTTGTTTCCTGTAGGCCGCACGAACGAGGCCGCGGGTAGAAGCTAGCAATATAACAAAATACAGATTATAAACAGTGCAAGTAGGTCGATTTTTTTTCATACTAAGGGGGTTCCGTTGGTACCCTTTGGGTTCGGAATCCTAAAAATAGCCTACAGTCGTAGGCTATTCTTACTTATTGCTAGACTTACTCTTATACCTACCAACTATATCTACACAAAACATATAAAAATCGGTCAAGCCGTTCAACAAACTCTGTGACACGAGATTTTTATTTGTTAGATAATCTTTATTTCCAAAAGAATTTCATGTAAGTACATTAAATTTACAACAAACAAGAAATCATGCAAATGTTTGCTTTTTCATTTACTTATATGTTAAATATGACAAAAATAAGACTCTGAAACCCAAACTAGGCGGTATGCCTGGGTTTTGGGCCTCTGAGTGCGTTACAATCAAAGAGCAATAATTACTAAATGCTCTTTGGTTACAATAGATTTTTATTCTGACTATATCAGAACATACATTGCCTCAGCTTTACGTGGCTAAAATGGTGATAACTGCTAGTAGTAGGTACACTCAGCCGTACCTAGCCTCAAATCACCCATAATAAACTCATAACCCTCCTTCTGCGAAGGCATGTTGTCAATCGGTTGACCGAGTGCCGGTGATGTTAACGCAGTGTCAGCAAATTCGGCAGACTGGTGTTAGTTTCGCTATGAGGGTATGGTCGGATGTCGACTGTCCAGCGCCTTCGTGTTTTACCGCCGTTTGCCTTATCAAGCATCATTACAAATTAGTTTAGTAAGGTAGCTAAGTACCTAACCTTTACGCCCACGTGCCGTCCAATATTATGTATAAATTTCACCCGTGCAGCTTGCTAGTAGTTTTAAGCGTTTGACCACTATCTCACCTGATATTAAGTGAAGATGTGGTCGACTATGTAGCACTAGCACGCTTGCCTAGAAGATACCTGTTCACTCGCGATTTAAAGCCCCCGGATTGTACTTAACAGGAAACACAGACTGGCAGCGAATTCTATTCCTTTGCTGTGCCACAGAATAATTAATAGTACAAGGCTGTGCGTATGTAGGTAATGTTATGGTAAGATTATTTACCTATAGTGAGTACAGGTAGTGCCTGAGAGATGGCGAGCGCTGCGCTGGCCGCGATGGCTGCATGCGCCCGTCTACGTTCCGGTGCTCCTGACACCAACATGTATACTGTCCCCACTGTCTCCACCTGCTCATTATACACCATTTTATACATATTTCATTAGTTATTTATGTATAACTAGCTATGCTCCGCGGTTTTACCCGCGTAGACATCGTTACCGTGGGAATATCGGGATAAAAAGTGATGTGTTTTTCCAGGGTCTAGGCTATCTACACACCAATTAAATCAAAATTTCAGCTCAATCGGTTGAGTAGTTTTAGCGTGGAGAAGTAACATACATACTTATACACTCACAAACTTTCGCTTTTATAATATTAGTAGGATATCGCTTCAAAACTTTAGTAAAGAAGAACTTAACATGCTGCACGAGTTTTATAAGACGTCTCGCCCGCGCTCCGTCCTTGCCTTACGTCTTCTATCTGATCAACGCCTAAAAGAATATTAATTTGTAACAGAGTAGCGCCACAGTTTTACATTGTAAAACTGTGGTAGCGCTGTAGACTTTTTACACGCACCTTATAAACCCGGTGCGTATCCAAAAGCCGATCTATCTTGGAGTAAACTTCATTCATATAGGCAACTGTCTGCATCACGTCGCTCCTAGTTCCTGCCTCAGCTAATTGCACCCCGCAGAATATGACGGTGACACTCTCGAATGCTTCCTGAAATAGCATGCAATCAAGTCGATTTATAATGGTTCCTAATCATCATTGATTGATTGATTGATTGATTTATAGTTTATTCCAACGACCAAATTTACAATTAAAATTAACAATTTTGCTATCATTGATTGATTGATTGATTGATTTATAGTTTATTCCAACGACCAAATTTACAATTAAAATTAACAATTTTGCTATCATTAATTGATTGATTGATTGATTTATAGTTTATTCCAACGACCAAATTTACAATTAAAATTAACAATTTTGCTAAAACTAGCGAATCAAAAACAATACACATTTTTTTATTTTATTTAGACATGATGTTGAGAATCGCTGACGTGAACATAGCCGTTGGAAAAGGGTTGGGCTCAGCATATTGCTGTGACTCATACTAGTCCAATCAGCTTATACTAGTCCAATTCTGGGGCTCCAATTATTCGCCACTGAGTATGATCTTTGGCTACCCTCATCTAGCTCTTGCCAGTCCCCTTGCTCATCTTCCACCTAATCTGAATCTGAGGCTACACTACGCTGATTTGCCGTCTCCACACAGAATAATTAATAGTACTACGTAGTGTTCAGCCAAGAACTCGTTTACTCCAACGGTTGTCGTATCTTTAGCCGATATGGTCGGCCGACTGCCACTTCAGTTAATCCGATGAGCTATGGCGATAACTTTCGTTCTCTATCGCTTCTTGTGAATTTTATCTTGAAAGAACTCAATGTATAGCCCTTTCCATAACTCTCCGGTTTACTGAACGGCTTTTAATTTTTGGCCCAACCCTTCTAATTGTGTCTATTTCTAGGCTGTGTCGGACTCAACCTATGTCATGACGTGTAAGACTTTCATCTTTAGAGTCTCTACATCCTGCTCAGTATTGTTTTGTCGCTACGCTGGTATTGTTTGTTGTCGAAATAAATGTTTTTTTTTCTTTCTTTCTCAGCCCGGCTAAGTAATATATATAGTCCATGCACATATTTTTAAACGAATACATTATTATTTTCCCAACCTGATAAACCGCGCAGGTTTCACTTCCAGCCCGCAACTGATCAGCTATTGCCTTCGGAATCATGGAGTATAGAAGTTGGTCTCCTTTCTTTTTCCATTGGTCGAGGAGTCTGCAGGACTTCTCTAACGTAAGACTCCTGTCTTCTGCCTGGAAAATCAAGAGAATAGAATGATACTGTTTTTTGTTATGTACTTTTAGATAGATCAGTCCTGGATTTGTCAATAGGCCGTATAGGCCGCAGCCTATGGGCGGCAGCGTCCTAGGGGCGGCAGATTTCAGAGGACACCCACTCGATATTTAAAAAAAAACGTACATGGGGCGGCGGAAATAAAGTGGCCTACATTTATACAAAATTTAAACCTGCACTGAGATAGATAAATAAACACTTTATTGATCACCACATTGTATACAGAAGGATATTATCAAATTATTTCTAATTATATAGTGTCAATGGGCGGTCTTATAGCTCATATTGATCTTTTACAGACAACCATGCACGGAATGGATTGACATGATGGAAGACGATGGCATCATTAAATTGAACATATTGATTGAATATATAAACAGCTTTTAAGGGTCAATTTCAACCAATTTACCTATGATTTTGTTTGGAGTTTTTAAGGTGTTTAAGGAAGCTTTGACCGTTACTTGCACTACCTATTAAAAAGGTATGACGCTAACCTGTTCTATTGTAAGGAGAAACCATGTATTTATACACTAGGAATAGAGATCTATTGCGCTTATTTGCGCTATTGCGGGGATGCGGTGGAGATGAATATCCCAGCGCCTGATAACTATCTATCTATCTATCTTTAACTTTCAGGTAAGCAGGTATGTTTCAGGTAAGTTCTATTTTAGGCGGCATCACTACATCAGATAGTCAGGTGCTTGTGGGCAAAACATTGTGTCGTACAAAATAATGTAAATGTTATATTGGTGAAGGACAAAATAGTATATTTCATTACAAGTGCGGAAAGGCTGTCATTGCAAAGAGTTCCGACAAATGTCTACCCGAGCCGAGGCGCTGCCGAAGGCGAGGGTTGACAGTCGGAACAAGTTACAATGACGGTTCCGCACGTGTACTGAACGACTATTTTTAATACAGTTGCGAAAAAATGAAGCAACTTAATAAAATAATAAAAACACAATAAACTCAACTAACTTAACATTTATTTCTTATAAAAGTTATAATTCACATATACATTGAAATTGGTACAGTTTTTTATACTAACTGGGGAAGTTTTAGGTTGCATATTTACTGTTTGAGAAAAAATATTTGCTTTTTGCTCTTCTCTCCACGCAATAAATACGTCGTATGTAGATATGTAGCGACTTTTTGACTTTTCCGGTAAAATGTTCTCCGAAGCATTTTGTGCAATTATACTGAGTTCCGGTGGTGTTAATTAAAAAAAACTAGGGTCGAAATTACTCATTTTGTGCAACAAACAAACTCGCAAAGAAAATTTCTGATAAATGGCGCCAACCGTAGAATATAAGCAGAGTTTTTTTTCTTTACCCATTCTGGTAGGCAAAGGGAACTATGCCCATACAGCCAAGTCTTCAGTAGAATTTTTTTATATGAATATGATATGATATGATATGAAATGAAATGAAACCTAACCTAACTCATTCAATCAAATCATTAAATCTGATATTGAAACAAATTAGTAGCTTCTTTTTAGAAATATACGTATTTGCATGAATCATAAAAACTACTATGATTTTTTTTAGTAAAAACTTCTTGGTAGGTTTTTCTTTTTAATAGACATTATTTAGACAGTTGGGAAAGAGAACACACGAGTTCGGGAAAGGTAAAAAAAAAAGCACGATTATGTAATAGCCCACATCCCGAACGCTATACGTCCCTGCAATACGCCACTTTTTGAGCAACTGTATTAAAAATACCTTTACCTTTTCAAACAGCAGTTCAAGTCTAGAGAGATGCTGCCAGCCACGAAGCAGCATTTCCTTGGACATGCCGTGACTGTTCATGTCAGCGAGGTACAGATCCGCTTGGCGAAGCTCGTCAAGGTCATTGAATCTGCAAATAGGCGACGTTAACAGCCAGCGGAGAATGTTGGTGACGTTTGCTTAAAAAATAATGAACTTCTATGGTTACCTATGGATTTCATAGGACTGCTGCGAATTTGTACCTAAGAAATAAATACCTAATGCTAATAGAAAAGTTTTTCAGTTTGATAAGTGGTCATTGAAATCAAAGAGCTTTTGAGACTGTGCCAATGTATAATGTAATGTTAGCTAACGGTGCACCCACAGAAGTATTAATAATAGCTTATTATTAAGACTTCTGTGGGTGCATCAGTGCCGAGAAAATTATCTGTGTATCCCGGAGTTATTAGGCTAATATATGGTATATAATATATAGTATGTATTACCTATTGGCATCTGAAGCCACAGTTATGCTACGTTATACCACATGAGTAAAGAACTTTTCTTTACTCATGTGGTTATACGTAGGTACCTTATACCTAGGTTATAATACGTATCTTGGGAGAGGCCTACGTCCAGCAGAGGACTGACACCGGCTGATGATGATGATAATGATACCTAGGTATAGGTACTTAAGTACGTAGGTAGGTATATATTTCATACTCACATAGGACTGCATAGAAAGATAAGCGCATCAATTTCTTCCAAGAAGTAGATAGGACCTCTCAGCAATACGGAGCGAGTGCCCTGCGATCCTCGGCGAGAGTCGGCACGTTCGGTCGCCAGGCGTGACCGCCACCGCATCAGCTCCAGCTCGAATATCATCGTCTGCATACAAACTACCTGCAAATAGAAGTTAAAGCATTTCCAATGAGTTCAACCTTCATAACAAGATTTAATATTGACGTTTAAGTATTGCTTCATCATATTCGAAAGTTGGTTTAGGTTGATTGGACTGAAGTCAGTTGTCCAGCGCCACGTCTACTTAAGGTACGACCACACTGCGGCGTCAGGCGTCCGCGTGCGCGGGCGCGATCTGATTTGCAATCGTTTTCTGATCGCTGTAGATCGCGTTTGGTTTGAACCAGTCGACAAATACTACTGCACTATCTGATCGTGCCCGCGCACACGGACGCAGGACGCCGCGGCTTGGCCGTACCTTTAGCGTTGTAAAATAGGGTATTTAACAAAATTTCACAATCTATTAAATATCGCGTATCGTAATGCACTTTCGCCAAGTTATTAATTTTTCAATAAAAAAAACACCTATTTTATTTTATATATTTTGCGTTGAAGTCTCTGACCTCACCTTGTCCCAAGACAGTGTAACTTTGGGTTTCCTCAGCCGCAGTATGTCAGAGATGGGCATCTTCACGATACGGTTGTATGGACCGCCCCAGGCTGCTGCTAACTGTAACATTACTTATATTAAAGTACTGATCGATCTTATTATCTTCTATTGTCTATAATTTTATACTTAAAAAATCAGACTACTCTGTAAAAAGTTATGCACACATAAAAAAAAATTATACGCGTTGACTTGAGAACCTCCTCCGTTTTTTTTTTTTCCGTCGGTTAAAAAATATATATAAAGGCGGCTTTGCTCTCGTGGCCTACAGGAAACAAATGAAATATGTTCTTCAAAAACAAGAAACAACATTCATTATGTTACTACATACATACATACATTATAAGCGCTCTCTCTCATATATATCTATATATATGTCTCATACATAATCTCTCTATCTCTCTCTTTTTTTCTCAATTGAATATACAAACTGAGAGTATTCCAAACAAAGCAAAAGATGAAAGTTCTCCGTACAACTAAACTAATCTCAAGTTGGGGATGACTTAAGAAAAACTGTGACACACGTGTCTCATAATTTAAATTAAAGGGTATGTGTACCAATTTTCGAGACAATCGACCTAGAGTTTATAAACATTCAAAGAAAGTTTAATCCGCCATTTATTAAAATAAAACTAGTTACGACATTAGTTTTTTTTGGAGGTGCAGTTAATCAAGTTAGATATGTATAATTTTTTTAGAATAGAATAGTAATGCTTTATTGTGTAAAAATGTTTACATAGATGAGGCCTTAAATTTAAAATATTGTCCCAACAGTTTGTCCATTCTGGACATAAAATGAAATAAAAGTTGTTAAGAAAAAAACACAAACCAAATTAAAAGACAGAAAACAAATTAACTCCATTAAGGACTTTTTGCTATGTGCATTAATTTTCTTCTTTTTTAATCTGAGATAATTTTAGTTTTAAAAATCTTTGTGAATATTAAAGTCAAAGAGTGTTAAAACATAGCTACAAGTGTATCTACTACTCGGGTATAAGAAGTTATAGAAAATGATTAACGATCTAAAAGGATCGAGAGCATCACGTCAAAAACAGTGACTGATCTATCCGACCGACCCAAAACAGGTATAAACTAACCGGCTCGATTTCGGGTAAAATTATGTAGACTCAGGGCGAATATTTTATGTCTTTCATCATTTTAAAACACGCATAATATGAAAAACGTGCGAATACAATTTACTTTTATTTCAAAACATACATATTATTTTACAGCTAATTTTAAGATCAGTAATATTAAATCTAATATTCAAAGTTCAATACCATTAGCTCGAAATTCTATCTCATTCAAAGTAAGTTTTAGTTTGCTACGAAATGTTAGCGAATACTGACTACATTTTATCGTATTGTATCGTGCTACCATCCTCGACCGTATCATCACTTACCAACAAGTGAGATAGTGGACAAACGCTAGTCTATATAAAAAAATTGCCAGAGTCTAGTTTACATTTTGCAAGTTTTGCAGATATAATGCCATGTTACGCTGTGTAAAGAGCTAGGCCAGACAGAGTTCTTCTATTTTCTCCTTAAAAATATAAAAGTATGGAATAAACTCTCCTATAATAGTACTTATTGAGATGTTTACCCTTTCTCCAGCCTTCATAACCTTCATCTTCCTATCGAGAAGTACTCCGAACGGGAACAGCTGTAGAAGCAGCGTGGCTGGCACTGCCGGCAACTCGCATGGGAGATTCTTCCGCATCATCAAAGATTGAACCTGTAATGGTTAGATAAAAATGTACCTGTAGTTCTAAAAGTCATTTCTGTACAAAGCACGTAGGTAAACACGCTTAATTTTGGCATCAGCAATTGTTGATTTTATCGCTGTTCAAAAACATGATGCCACGTCAGAAAACTTGTACACGCACACATAAAAACTACTAATACGAGTAGTAATTTACTTGTAGTTGCTATTTGAAATGGGGCGACGCTGAAACGTGCAATTTCGATACAGCGATCAGACACGACGCGATGGTCTATTCCGTGTGGTTCTATCAGTCTAGTTCTGTAGAACTAAACGGAAATACATTCCGCTTAGTTCTAGCAGTATCCATATCTAGTAGTATTCTTACCGTCGGTAGATCGCGCAATTTAGATGCAGCGATCAAACGCAGAAAGTCACCAACAAAAATGGGTCAACTTACTGCAACATTTTATGCCTCAGCCATAGAATAAATAATAGTACAAAACTCAGCAAAGAATGTGGGAATGTTTGAATTTCAGTCGGAATATTTCACTGTCTGCGCATGTTTTGCTAAACAGTTAAATAAAACAATTTGTTGCAGAATTTAGGTTATGTAGATAATGTCTTTACTTCTTTTGTTGCAAATAAAGAACCAAAGACAGGTTGGTATGAATTTCTGTAGAATTCTGTACTTCTTGTGTAGAAACACAAGAAGTACATCAGTAAATATTAAAATCACGATGCATTAGTGTTAACTTCCAGTTTCCACTAAGTCTGATTGCGGTGCAATCTCATGTTTATTTTAGAAGAGAATTAGATTTTTTAGCTAAACCTGGCAAGAAAAATTTACTAGCAACTAAATAATATTTAACGTATGAATTTATTTTATTTTAATAATTAAAATTAATTTATTAAATGAATTTTTCATTAATAAACAAAATAATTGTAAACTACTCCTAAAACTATAATACAGACTATTTAAAATCTACAAATAATATACAATCTTACTTATTTATATTACTTACTTATATTAATTATATAATCTTACATCCTGCAGAAATATTCTTAACTTCCCACAACAGATTCCTGAAACTACAGGGTCTACATAAATACCTACTTCAATTTCTTTATTTTTATTTTTGGAAAATTGATGAGCATTGCTAAGCCAAGTACAACACTAACAAACTAACACCTAACAAACTAAGCGACATAGGGTCTTATATGTATATATATTATATAAGACCCTATGTCCAACCCTATGTCCTATTATCCAGACTAAGTCAGACTAATATTATAAAGAGGAAACGTTTTTGAACGAGTTCAACTTTTGGGATGTTTAATCGCGAAGCAAGTGCATCAGTTTCAATATCACGAAAAATATCGCTTGCGCGATGCAGGATCTCATACTTAGGGAATATTTAAAGGAGAGCTATTAAAATCTACGCTAAGGCCATCTTCTGGGTTTTATTCCAATATTATAAATGCGAAAGTTACTCTGTCTATCTGTCTGTCTGTTTGTTTCGCTTTCACGCCAAAACTACTAAACCGATTTAAATGAAATTTGGTACACAGATAGTCTAGAGCCTGAGAAAGGACATAGGTATTATTTTAATGCGAAAAGAGGGTTGTAAGGGGTTGAAAGTTGTATGGAATTATCGTCATTTTTAAAGCTAGAATCTTGAAATTTATTTTTTAGGCTGTTGTTTTGATATAAATTAATATGACATCCAAAGTTTGTGAGGGGAAGGGGGAGTAAAAGGGGAGGGGAGGGGATGGGTAGGGTAGGGGGATTTCAGGGGGTGGGGAGAGGGAGGGGAGGAGAGCTGGAGGGGAAGGGATGTGGAAGTGAGGGGATGGGGAGGGGAGGGGAGCAATGGGGGAGGGTAGGTAAGTGAGGGGAAGGGAAGGGGGGGTGAGGTAGAAGTGAGGGGGAAAGGGGAGGAGAGGGTATGTGAGGGGCGGAGGGAAGGGGGGATTAGCGTGGCGTGGTACGGCGCGGTGTAGTTGGGATACGAATGTGTCTTATTTGTTAATTCTACCCAAAGACACTATCCCACGCGGACGACGTCGCGGGTATATTATAAAGAAGAAATAATTACCTAATCTCTACAGATTAGGTAATTATTTCTTCCTGGAAATTCTATAGATTGGGTAATTAATTCTTTCTATGTATCTATAGTCGGCTGTTTAGAACTTTAGAACTGCTCTGTTACTTGATTGACATTCATAGAATTATCAAGCGTAAAAACAAAAATTTCGTAACAGGCAAATGTGTTTTCTGATAAATATAGTACGCCTACTTACCTATCTAGAGTCTTCAAGTCTCTGATAACACAAGTTCTCTACCTGGTTTTTTTCTCGTGTCGATCTTTAGATTTCATGCTATAACCCAAATTCGTTACTCTTTCTATTGTTATATTGTTTTAGAGTTAGCCTCAGTGAAGTCCTCTGCTATGCAGGTGTTGAGGTACGAGAGACAATTAAATAAATGAGCCATTGTTTGGACATCGATGATGATTCCTTATTTAAGAAGGTACTTACTTAGATACTATAGATAGATGTTATTAGATACTTTAATATTATATATTTATTATATACTATAGATTTTATATAGGTACATAAAATCTATAACGACAAGACGACAAGCGTATCGAACGCCAGCAACAACTATTCCAGTCCGAAAATGTTCCCTTAAAATTACCAAAATTAGAAGAACCCATATAATCAGTCATCATTTACTCGTATCTGCGATCGCATAGATGTACTCAAATTTTATCGTTGATTGCTCAGGGCAATTAGGGCAGGTGTATATGTATGTTGTCTGACGTTCAAGGTAGTTCAAGGTTACATAGACAATGTCACAATGAGTACTTATGTAGGTACTGTTTTGGAACGAACAGCAAACCTCTAACTAATGTGTGGGGGCTGGATGTTTAGGGACTCGTGTGCATTGGGAAGTCATCACAAAGTTTCGCAGTTATTTTTGTTAAATATTGATGAAGTATATATAAAGTTATTATTGAAGAGGCAGTAAAAGGAAACTTACATAGTCTCTTTTATTTATTTTACTTTTTAATTTTGAATGGTAACGTGAAACCTCAGACTAATCTGAGGTGAAAACGAAGTCACTTCCCTGATAGGAAGCAATGACCACAATATTTGGCAAAAATATGAACGCACTCGATTATTTACACCCATCTTTTCTCTTAAGTTATTGTACCTACCTACCTACAAAGCCTGCTATTACTTACAAATTTTACATAATGTAAAATTAAGACTTACTGGGTAAGCCTTGTGAGGTATAAGACTTGTTTCGTACATTGACTACGAAGGGAGTAAAAGTATAATTAAACATTCCTATCGGGTTCACCAACACCGAATATGGTTGCCACTATAGGGTAGCCGTAGGCCGAACAAAGATATATTTTATAAAATTTGCTAAAGAATATCAATTGATTATAATTACGATAGTTTTAAAACTAAAACAACCTACTTCCATGCCCCGCGAGTCAATTTCAGTAGCAAGTTTGCGACGTTTATCGTCATATATCTGGGGATACTTATCAGATCTCGATGAAATTACAATAGGACCACCTAGGAAATGTACCCTACCGATTAAAAATAGAATTATTCAAATCAGTTCGCAATTGACGGAGTACTCGCATAACATACATACAAAAAAACAACGGGTTGCACTCCGGAAGTGCCGGCAGAAGTGAAAACTTGAACATCAACGTTGTGCATTTGGTCTACTCACAGATCTATATAAGATATATGTGGGTCTACTCTTCCTCCATCTTACGAATTTTTGATCAGGTCACGTGTCCTGGCACGAGTTTAATATTTTTTTACCCATCCCAAAAAAGTTCACAACGCCACTAAAGAAGTTTTCACTTTAAGAAAAACATACAGACGAATTGAGAATCTCCTCCTTTTTGGAAGTCGGTTGAAAATGAGTAATAGATTTGTTAAATTTTCAATATTTATACTTGAACTTTGCATCCATATCTAGCCACTGGCATCTTAAAAGGAGTAATAGATTTGTTACATTTTCAATATTTATACTTGAACTTTGCATCCATATCTAGCCACTGGCATCTTAAAAGGAGTAATAGATTTGTTAAATTTTAAATATTTATACTTGAACTTTGTATCCATATCTACCCACTGGCATCTTAAAAGGAGTAATAGATTTGTTACATTTTCAATATTTATACTTGAACTTTGAATCCATATCTAGCCACTGGCATCTTAAAAGGAGTAATAGATTTGTTACATTTTCAATATTTATACTTGAACTTTGCATCATATCTATGTAAAATTCAATTTAATGTATATTATGTATAGTTCTAATGAATGGGTCATGTTACCTGATTTTAATAAACAATAATAATAATAAATAATATCTAGCCACTAGCATCCTATAAGGTATTTCTCTACATACAAGTGTGAAGTGAAGTAAAAGTAAGTACACATCACCGAACTAGTTTCACAACTATTAATTATAGTTTCTACGTAGACGGGCTTGAAAAGGATTAACTATGAAAATACCAATTAATTATGCCACGATAAAACGTGAATAAAATGTTTTCTTGTTTGTTGTATGTACAAAGTATTATTAGACGTGACGAAAAATGTGTATGAATGTTCGGAAATATTTATTACAACAAACATAATATCATATCTCTGTATAAATCTGTCACCAAACATCTAATGTGTTCCGGCAGCTATCCTTAAGAGCCAGTTCCCATTCTAGGCCTAGCGTGCTTACCATCTTCGACCGCATCATTCGACATCATCACCTTACCAACAGGTCAGATAGTGGTCAAACGTTAGCCTATAAGATATAAAAAAAAAAAATACGAGAGCTGCAGGGTTATTTAAGGTACGGACACACCGCAGCGTCCTGCGTGCGTGGTCTAGGCGTTGATCAGATAGCGCAGTAGTGTTTGTACTGGCTCGTTCACACCATGCGCGATCAGAAAACAATTTAAAAGTACTGAGATCGCGCCCGCAGATCGCAGAACGCCGCGGTGTGGCCGCACCTTTACAATTACTCGAAATCAAATTCGGATACGGCCACTGCATTTCCTTAGACTCGAAAATCTTCAATTCACAAAACTCCGAGCGGATTTATTTAATCAACTTCCAAAAAGGAGGAGGTTCTATGTTCGTCTGTATGTTTTTTTTTTGTGTATGTTCATCGATATTTTCGCCAAATGTGAACTGATTAAAAAAAAATAGTTCGAAAGGGTATATATACTCCCAAGGTGGTCCCATTGTAATTTCATTGGAATTTGATAAGTACGAGTATCTCCAGAGACGTGTAAAGTTAAGTTTTTGGTGGCGAAAAATTATAGTTATAAAATACTCTACTGTGTTACGGAACCCTACGAGTGCGAGTCAAACTTGCACTTGGCCAGTTTATTGCTTAATTTTGGAGTTGTTCGTTTTCTTAAATTATAATGGTTTATTTGCTATAGGTACATAAAATATATATAGTCTTTCCATAGTTAGGTATTGAGCATCTACTCTTACACCGTCGAATATTTCCCCCAATACTACGATTGTTTTCAAGGACCATTTTATTACAATCTGAACAATATTGAGTACCCCAACAAGAATAGGTTTCACATAAAACACGAGAAGAAAGGGCGCAGTAAACGGATTCGAGAAACCGCTAATAAAATGTCAGGATTGGTATTAGGTACTTAAATAAGGTTTCGGTAAATAAGTTTAGAATGTTATCTACGAGGAAGGTTATGTAAATAAATGAGCTAACTTTTAATAAGCATTTCATTTATTGGCTAACTATACGAAACCAGTCAAGTGCGAGTTGGACTCGCGCACCGAGGCTTCCGTACAAACAGTCAAGAATCAAGAATCAAGATTCAAAGCATTTATTCAGTATGTAGGCAGTATTAATATACGCACATATACACGTCAAAATCATAAATCATAACCAATTATCAAGTAAACATAGCAAAAGCAAAATTAGAAAAAAAAAGAAAAGTAATGAACCATTCAGCTGTCATCCAATCGTTTACTTAGTAAAGGTTCCTATCGTTTACCTAAACTAGGTTAACTAACTCGTGTTGACTTACTAGTTTGATTTTTTGACGTGACAACGTCTAGTAAATCGATGAACGCCGGCTCGAACGCCGGCTGCATGCACGAAAAATGTCCCGTTACGCTCATTGTCCCATTACGCTCACTGTACGCATGTTCCGATTTCATCAATGTTTTGTTGTATGAATGTGAATGATATTCATGTTCACGTGAATATTCATTCATGAACATCAATGTTTTGTTATAACTAGTTAACCAACTTTACAGACAACCAATTTTTTTTACAGCTGAATGACATCGTAGAGCCGAGTATTTCATATGAATTTTAACTTGGTGCCTTCTATGCATTTCTGAGAAAATGTGTCTTGACAGGTGGACATACAGACAACCAAGTGATCCTATAACAGCTTATTTTCCCTTTTGAGGCACGGAACCCTGAATAAGAACCGACTTAAAATGCCGCGCTATTAATTTTTAGTAACAAGTTTGAGGTGTTTATCTCCATATCTCTGGCGATATTTATCAGATCTCGATGAAATTACTATGGTACCACCCTTGAAAAATCTTCTTTCCAACAAAAAAATAGTCATCAAAATCGGTTCATAAACGACGAAGTTATCCATATATATATATACGGTCGAATTGAAAAACCTCCTCCTTTTTTTGAAGGCGGTAAAAAAGAGTTGCAACTTACATAGTCACTGTTATCAAACTCCAGTCGAAGCACGGCGACATAGTAACTGCCGTCCATAGATTCCTTCACAACTGACACTTTCAGCTTCAGAGAGAAGATGTCTTCTGCGATCTCGTACAGCTGACCTGCCATGGAAAATGATAATTGTTGATACAAATATTTTAAAGGAAGCAGATTAGTTTTTATTTTATTTGTATATCTGTCAAGCTGTGCCCTACAGCTGCTCCCGTTAAAAGTAGACTAATCCATAATTGTGTCTGTGCTAAATTTCAGCTAAATCGATTCAGCCGTTTGACCGTGAAATTGTCGCAAAATTTATAATTTTCGCATTTTCGCATTTATAATATTGGTGTGGATTGTATGAGATTAGCGTTTGACCACTATCTTGCCTAGCAGTAAACGGTGATGCGGTCGAAGATGGTGAACACGCTAAGCCTAGAATGGTCTGACTCTCAAGGGTTGTGTGCTGCCGGAACGCCGTGAGGTTATAGTGGCAGGTTTTCTCCTAGATGGTGGTAACTGTTGAAACCTATTGTTAAGGGGATACACACTGCCCCGCGCCACGCTGCGGGGTGCGTGGCGGTGAGCCATGCGTGCGGGTGCGCAAGTGTAGATCTGTATCACAGATACTTGCAAACAAAGTAAGACCACGCACTCCCGAGCTACGTTGCGTGATGCGGTGCAGCGTGAGAATCTCCTAAGTGATGATGAGGTCTAAGATGGAATTGTGCTCGTCAGGAAATGGAAGTCGGCTATGAGACGAGGCTCAAGACTACTGACTTTTTTTTTAAAGGATTACTCGCAATGTGGGTTGCACATTACTAGTATTCTTGTTAATCTCTCCAACTAAGCTAAATATGCTTGTATCGAGAGTGGGTTTACGTCAATACTGCAATGGGTGGGCATCGAACTCACGACCTCTCGATCGCCAGTCCAACACCTTATCCACTGGGCTATTGCCGCCTATCTACTTTACTTACATAGCGCAACTATCCCAACCCGTCTTCCATTAGTGCCATTTAGGTCTAAACCTAAGTACACAGGAAGGCAACAATCAATTGGTGATAATGAACCCTTGATCTGATCCAATGGAAAAGAACTGAAATATGCGTTTTTATCCTACTGTTCAAACTTCAAAGGTTAGTTATGTTATGTTTTTCAAGTTAATATGTCTATGCATATATGTTTTTATTTTTATTAACTTACCCATGAAGTAACGCGTGAAGCCAGTCCTAGCTCTGCTATAGCCGATGTCAGCACCGTGTCTTAACAAGAAAGCGTATGCGTGGGAATGTGTACGTAATTCATGCGTATTTTAATGTTGTCTACTCACTTAGGTACTCATGAAGTAACGCGTGAAAACAGTGCTAGTGATCTTATAGACAAGCTCAGCGCCGTGTCTGTCTGTGTGCTCGAGTAAAGTGCATGTTCGGACAGCGCATGCTTCATAATGTGTAACGCATGCGTTAGTGGATGTTGTCACTACACTCACCCATTAAGTAATGCGTGAAGCCAGTCCTAGTGCTGCTATACACGAGCTCAGCACCATGTCTGTGCGCACGAGTAAGTTGCATGCTCGGGGAGCGCATGCATGGGAACGTGTAACGCATGCGCTGGTGGATGCTGTCGACTGACTGCAGGAATGTGCAGAAATAACGGCCGGTGGCGCGAATCATGGTGTCGTACCTATTAACAAATAGAGGCGCAGTATATTAAGTAAGGTTTGTTGACCGTTTCAGCTGTGACTCGAACCACCACGCCACAAAGGCATGTCGCCAATGGGTTCGCCGAGTTTTAACATGATGTTCGGTGCCAGCTAGTCGGTTGAAGATGGTTTGAGACAGTTAACCTATTGAACTAAGTAAGCGTTTTCAGAAGAAGAAATGAATTCATTTCTTTGTCACTGACTGACAGAAGAAAGACATTTTTAGAGTGAAGGGCGAATTAATTTAGGGCCAAAACATTCTTGCTTCCGTCATAGAAGAAATAACAGTACAAGTATTGCTATAGTGATATTATAGCAGCACTTCACTCTTTGCAGAATAATGTGTTAGTGGATGGTAAGCTTCCAAAATGTACCTTTATATAAATACGATATAAATGTTTTTTTTCTAACTAGCCGAATTGATGATGAACTTATTTACTGGTTTTGTAATCGCGTTTTGTATGCACTTTATATTTAATTAAACTTAAACAAAACAATGGTCAGTACAACGCATCCTCTGAACCATGAGTATCAATTTAACCCTCGTCAATCAAAAGACCGCCATCGGCGCCAAACAAAAAGTAGGGTATTATAACAATATATTTGCCTTATCGCGAAATTGTAACACAGTATGTTATTTAATAAGTTTGTCACACATTTTTAAGTAGGTAAACATTCTGGGTGTCTGTTTTCACCACAACTCTTTATAGTGCGTCTAGCCTTAACTAAGTCCACGTGATATGCAATAGTCTTTGAACAACCACGACATGTGTTACTCCGAGTTGTACCCAATGGTATTGTGTAAGTCGTAAAACTTTGTGGAAAACTTTCGAGTCAGCGATGTCAGTAATATTACTAAGTTAGCGTAATCCAGATTTTTTTTTTTTCGAACAAACAGGTTCCCATATATAAAACATAAGTAGAAAATATGCACATTTGATGTAGATTGGTCCTAAATTGATAAAAATAGCATCAATCGTTTTTTATCAGAAGTTACAACAAACCTACTACTAAGTAGGTTTGTTAGTAAGTAGTAAGTACTAAATAATTTGAATTTGACTTGCAAAACGGAGGAGGTTCTCAATTCGTCTGTATTATTTTTTGTATGTATGTTACGCGATTACTGCGTCAATTGTAAACCGATTCGAAAGACTATTTTTTTAATCGATAGACTTCCAAGATCGTCCCATTGTAATTTCATCTAGATTTGATCTCCAGAGATATGACGATAAACGTTTTAAACGTGCTACTGAAACTGACTCGCGGAGCATGGGAGTCGGTTGTTTTAGTTTTTAGGGTTCCGTACACAAAGGGTAAAACGGGACCCTATTACTAAGACTCCGCTGTCTGTCTGTCCGTCTACTGTCCGTCTGCCACCAGGCTATAGCTCATTAACCGTGATAGTTAGACGTTGAAATTTTCACAGATGGTGTATTTCTGTTGCCGCTAGAACAACAAATACTAAAAACAAAATAAAGTTAAAAATTAAAGGAGATCCCCGTACAAAAAACGTGTTTTTAAACGCCATTATCTAATTAGTTTCGGCAAAATGACATAGATGGCGCTAGTAAACGAGCCCCGTCTTTCTAGATCGCGGCCAATCCAAATATTCTTGGTAATATCAATTAATCAAATATATGAGAGGTTGAAACTCTGTTATGTTTCGTATTGTACGGAACCCTCCCTAAGTGTGCGATAAGAGACGCGATGCTGACTCGCACTTGGCCAGTTTTATTAAACTTAATTATTTATAAATTTAAAATCGGGAATTTAAAGTGTTATGCACACTTTACATTTTTGTATATTGTTATATATACAATCAAAAATGTAACCGTACTGACGGAATTTGAAACCGCGTCTCCTGGGACAAATGACCGGCGCTGTACCAACTCAGCTACTGTACGATCCTATCGACTCTACGAAACTAATGTATTGCATTTTAACCAATTATCTATTGGTGGCGCCTGGTCAGTACGGATTGTATACGATTGTATACCTACAATTTGAAAAAACCTTACACCCCATTATCTATATACAAATCGAACATACCCGTAGTTGGTGAAAAATTTAACAAAGCATCTGCCGAAGAAATGCATGGCTTTCTCAGGAGTCCCGACCTTCTCCTTCATTGTATCTAGCTTGTCTCCATACAAAACAGTAAGGCTGTTCTGCCGAGGTCTGACGATATTCATGATGGAACCTCTCCGTTTGTAAACGTCAATCGCCACTGTGCAACTTGTCTTACGATATGGCTTCAAGATTGAACTCTTTTTGTGATCTGTTTCAGAAGCCGTCACTTCAAAGTCTTTAGTTTTATCAATGGGACAGATTTTAGGACCATTCGAGGGGTTTGCATCCGAACTGCTCACAGCTTCTTTGGAGCCGTCTAATAATTCTTCTGCAGATTCCTTTAGATCATTTTCTAGTTCAGCTTTTGGACATTCCGATTGAGCTTCAGGTATCGCCTCCTCGAGAGTATCTCGGGGTCTGTGATCTTCGTAGCGTATTCCTAAACTACGTCTGTTGATTTCTCTCAAATTGGATATCTCGAGCTCTTGGCCTTCATTGATTTTATCGTTAGATATTGAGGAAGCTCCTATTTCTTCTGAAGACGTGTAAGCCTCTATTTGTTTCTTAGTGACTTTAGTCAAGGCGTTGGTAGCTGTAAAGGGACATTTGTAAGTAGCGGTTCTGTTGTCGGCGTGGACTGACGCGCTGCGCCAGCCAGGTTTGGACTTGAGAGAGAGTTTCCTGGGAGAAGGGCTGGCAGGTCTGGATGTGGCGGGACTGCTTGTGTCTCTTGTTATGAACCTTGCCAGCGCGCTGGCTAGACGTAGCATGAGAGCATCTGGGTATTGCTGTGAAAAACGTGTAAAAATATTAATAAAACACATATTATATTCACTTTCTTGACAGTTATCAAGAAATAGTTAATTAGTATTTAGTAAAAATACCTGTGTAGCACTGAAGTCCGTGTTCCTCGCCCCAGCTTCCCGTAGTATAGTCTCCCATATTTCTTCCCCGAATTCTCGCTAAAACAAACATATTTATATCGCAAACGGTGAAATGACATTGATTTGTATTCAGCGGTTCGAAGGATCATACATAATATTTGTTTTGCAATCAAGAACGTGACATGCCAAAAGTTTGCGAATTTTGTCCTTGATCAATATTGTACTTTGTCAAAGTAAGAAAAATTGGCAGTGCTTGAAAAGTACGAAATTTTTTTTAAATATTTTCTGCGAAATGGTTCTTTGACGATTGAGTATTTTGGAACTTGTGATGATACGATTAGTTTGCAAACATCATGACCAACGAAAGGAGAAAATGGAGGTTTTGGTTAAGATGCAGCTCATGTATTTTATGCTATTGTATTGTAAGTGCGGCGTGAAATAAATTTATTTTAGAATTGCATATTGCAGTATCCTACCTATACAGACTAAAGACATTATTTTAAGTGGTAGGACTTTTGGTACTCCGCCTGTGGGGACTACAACTATGTCAGTTTCAAAATTGAAATGGAACTGTCCAGTGAATACGAAGGGCAAATTGTCAAGAAAAACTGCAGGGCACGTGAAATTTAAACAAAATGTCTTAGGAGAACGAGGGTTGTAAATGAACATACACACAAAATTCGGACAGTACAGAGTTTTCCGAGCCCATGTTTGTCATAGGTAGACGTTGATGGCTTAACATTTAGGCGAGCGTCTTAATTATCTTGTTGCTTTTTTTAATTAAAAGTAAACAATTACATATGTAGAGTTCATAGCTTAAAATATTCAAGGGTTCTTAATGAGGATTCTTGAAGTTTTGGGTAGGTTAACCATCCAAGTTTTAAAGTTAGCCGTGTACGTGTACAAAATAACCTACTCATAAACTTTTGTTTTCATTTACGTAACTACCTTGCAACAGGTCATTAAATCATCATTCATAATACCTCAAGTAAATTAAAACGTTTTATGCCTTTAAGACTGAAACTAGGTTCTTGTTATTTTAATATATTCATTTATATTTGACATACAATAAAACGGCATCATTCTATTCAAAACGGAAAACAAGAATTCTCTTTCTAAAATTCTCTTTTCTATCACCAAATTAGGTTCTTGTTATTTTAAAATAGGTAACAGGACAAGCACGACGCTCGCCTAATGGTAAGCGAAGACGTCTGCCTATTACAGATACAGCTGCATGCAAAATTTTGGACTGCCAGAATTTTGCATGTCACTGCACTGCGCCTGCTACCTTGAGACATAAAGATGTTGAGTCTCACATGCCCTGTAATTTCACTGGACACCTTGCTATTTCAACCGAAAAACATTCCTATTTCACGGCCGAAAATTAATTGGCAATGTGGTGGTACCGCCCCAGGCGGACTAGCAGAAGTCCTACCACTACATCATTTATATATTTGACTAACAATAAAAGGCATCATTTAAAACGGAAAACAATACCTCCTTTCATTTCGCCGCAATCGGCAAGTAAAATCGACCACTGTTGAAAGGTTATTTTACGTTTAATATGACCAATTGTACATTAATGAATATTTGTCGATAGCCATTGATTCAATGTCACTTTTTGATCAATTGCCTATTTTGTTGAATCAAGTGTTATTCACCTCAGGAAATTGGTGCTAAGTAATGCAAATGTTTGCTCCAATAATTTATGGATGCTCAGGTCTGAACCTATCTACTAGGGGTAAGGGATCTAAATGCCACTGTTAAAATGCTACAGCTCCGGACTTAAATTGGTTTAATGGGGCGTTTTCTGAAAAAAAATAGTTCCTTGAGATACAACAGATGATAACATAATAATTAAGATTGTTTAAAAACTAAAAAAACCGGCTTCCATGCCCCGTGAGTCAGTTTTAGTAGTAAGTTTGAGACGTTTATCGTCATATCTCTAGAAATACTTATCAGATCTCGATGTAATTATAATGTTACCACCTCGAAAATGTACCCTCTTCGGCTCTTTGTTTCCAGTCACTGCCCACCGCTTTGCGAATGCTCATCCCCCCCCCCATGATGGAAAGTCACTATCCAAACCATTAACATTTGCCAAAGTTTTGCGTTAACATACATAATAGAAAAACATCACACGAATTGATATCCATCTTCTTTGATGAAGTCGGCCAAAAACTACGCCACTTCTATATCAAAATTATTACAGAAAAATACTGTAAACTTACCACAATAAAGTGCTGAACACTTTCCAGTAACCACCCATACATCTTAAACAACAAATTCTTTACCAATAACAAAATGCCACAGAGTAATTAATCTTCTAACGATATACAGCACAAATTAACAGAACGTAATTCGCGTTAGCAGTACTAGCGTTAACCTTGATCCAGGCTGACGTTAGGCCAGTAAGGCTTTCGCGCGTCAACTGGATAAGGACAAGGATACTTGCTTAAACCGTGAACATACTACTGAACATTATGTGGCTCTGTTTAATATTCAGCTGGAGTAAATTTATAGTTTGATGAATGGGTACTTACCGTTGTTACTTCCCTTGAATCCTAGTCAAAAATAATAATTAAGATAGTTTAAAAACTAAAACAACCGACTTCCATGCCGCGCGAGTCAGTTTCAGTAGGAAGTTTGAGACGTTTATCGTTATATATCTGGAGATACTTATTAAAAATTCCAAAGTAGGCTATCAACTAGTTGCAGGAGTATTATATCGATGTTCCGCCTGGCTTGCTACCAAAAAATAGCTTACGGCCATCAAGGAGTAAATCTGCCGCCATAACCTTACGTTGGTGTTTCGTTACCTGAACTTGGTGTTTCGTTTTCTGCCGGAACACCGTAAGTCTTCATTCTAGGGGTAGCGTGCTACCCTTCTTTACTCATGTGGTGCAACCATCCTCGACCTTATCGTCACTTACCAACTGATCTGATAGTAGTCAAGCCATCAAAATGTGATATACGTCACGCTATAGGTAAAGGTATTTACAATAAAAAATCTAGTCAAACGATGTCTCAAAATTTGGCAGCACTCGGGCAACCCATAGTTTTGTATGCCACAGTAAATGTTATACGAAAGAGAATATCATCAAGCTAGCTTGCTTGTCTGTGCTGTAGTTATTTAACAGTAAGGTTTATAACAAGTATAACGAGTATTAGTTTATAACAAGTATAACATTGAGGTGCTCAATTAGACTGTATTTTTTTAATGCTTTTTACGTCAGAACTCCGATTTGAAAAATTTTGTTTTGTTTGTGAGACCATACCATTTCCCGTTTAGACCACTTGTAATTTTAATTATTAGTATCTCTAGGAATATGGGGATAAATGCGTTGCCCATCTGTCAAGATTCTTTTAACGCCGCTTTTGAAGGACTCCATGTTGTAGCACTGCGGGAAAACAGCGAACGGCAGCTCGTTTCACAATTTACAAGTGTACGGGAGAAATGACCTCTCGAACCGCTTGAACGTGTGCGAAGTTCAAGTCTCAATAATGGATGGATAGGATAGGATGAAATGGGAACTGGCTCATCAGAATACACTATCGTTTGGCGACTAACTTTGCGACAGATTTTCCGATTTGAATGTGGTAGCTCTAGCCAGACGCACACTAGACTAGACAGTGCCCTATCACATGCTTGATTATGTGATACACACATCGAGCATTTACCAATGGAGATGTTAACGTTGTAATCCGCAAATAATTTTTTCTGCCGATACTTACGGGGGACGAGGTAAACACGCATTGCACACACACAAATCACTCACTGTAACGATCCCGCACACTAGCTTGAAACACGCACATAGTATTAAAAATACAGCGTAGTTACGCACGCTCATATGGCCAATAATGGCTATATGGCCAACAGAGGGGTACGCCTTGCGTTAACATCTCCATTGGTAAATGCTCGAAGGATACACACATACATAAAATCACACCTTTTTCCCGTTGGGGTCGGCAGATACTACTTCTTTCCACATGCTATGATTGCATTGCAAATATGCAAATATGATTGAAAAATGTGATAATGCCGATATTATATCTGATAGGCTAGGGCTTGAACATCACCTCGCCGGTGGTAAGCGATGATGTGGTCGAAGATGGTGAACATGTTAGGCCTAGAATACTCTGACTCTCAAGGGCTACGTGCTGCCGGAACATCGTAAGATTATAGCGGCTGAATTTCTCCTTGATGGTGGTAAGCTATACTTTTTGGTAGCAAGCCACGCGGAACATAGATATACCTAATATGCTCCTATCATCAGTGGATATTTTATGATAGAGATATTTAATTTACATTCTTTCCTAAAGATTTACGCATAGCAACGTTAAACCACAGAAAAGCTATTTCAAGCTTCAGAAAATCCGATTTAATTAATGAACGTTAGCGAGCGGGTGTTATCGCGGACATTATTTACAGTTGACTGAAGAATACTGGAGGACATTTATCGCAGCGGACCAACTTCTTCCCAATCTGTGGTTCAACTTTATTACAAAGCTGCGTATTCTGTGGTTACATTTTGAAGGAATTTTATCTAGACGACTAACGAAACCAATAGGAGTTGCGTTTATTAAGTACTAGCTGTGTCCCGCGGTTTTACCCGCGTTGACATCGTTCGGGTGGGAATATCGGGATAAAAAGTATGTGTTATTCCAAAGTCTAGGCTACCGTTCATACTTACCTAATTTCAACTCAATCGGTTGAGTAGTTTTAGCGTGAAGCAACAAACATACAAACTATCGCTTTTATATTTTTTTAAGTATTTTATTTTATTTTATATCTTATAGGCTATTTTATTATATTCTCGTATTAGTAGAAGGTAGGATAGCACGAACGTTTATTTGACTGTATGCCCTAAATTTAAAAGGATCTTTAACATAATAGTAAAAAAATCAAAATAAGTAATAATATCGTTTAAAAACTAAAAAAGAACCGACTTCAATGCCGCGCTATTCATTTTCAGTACCAATTTTGAGAGGTTTATCTCAATATCTCTGGAGATACTTATCAGACCTCGATAAAATTACCATGGTACTACACTTGGGATATCTCCTTTCGAACAAAAAAATAATAATAAAAATCGGTTCATAAACGACGAAGTTATCCGCGAACAAACATAAAAAAAACGGTCGATTTGAGAAACCTCCTCCTTTTTTTGAATTCGGTTAAAAAGTAATGACGTATTTGAGTTGTATAGCCATTTCTATACAGAGTTCTTATTTTCTTATTGCTTTTTTTGAAGTCAGTTAAAAAGTAATGACGTATTTGAGTTGTATAGCCATTGCTATACAGAGTTCTTATTTTCTTATTGCTTTTTTTGAAGTCGGTTAAAAAGTAATGACGTATTTGAGTTGTATAGCCATTGCTATACAGAGTTCTTATTTTCTTATTGCTTCATTAATTCGCAGTTGCTTATAGAGATTTGGCTTGTCAAACAAAGAGTAACATTTTTATAAACGTATAAAGCTCCCTTCATATGTAGGTTAGTACCTAATGTTGTTTTTATAAGTTCGTTGCCTCGAGCAACAGAACATATTATTGAGAGTAGAGAAAGAAAATGTTGATGTCATACGTGCATCCGATATCCTGTGGGAAAATAAAGAGATTAATATCAGATATAGAGAGATAAGCAGTGTTTCCAGTGGCTTATCTAAATGTTACACATCACTAATTGAACGATTCCTTTTCGACTTAAAAAAAGGAGGAGGTTTCTCAATTCGACCGTTTTTTTAAATTGTTTGTTCGCGGATAACGTCATCCTTTATAAACCGATTTTTATCATTTTTTTTTGGTTGGAAAGGAGTTATCTTAAGGGTGGTACCTACCATAGTAATCATCATTCATTCATCACAATTCATCGAGATCTGATAAGTATCTCCAAATATATGGAGATAAACACCTCAAACTTGGTACTGAAAATTAATAGAGCGGCATTTGAAGTCGGTTTTTTTAGTTTTTTAAACGATCTTATTATTGTGTGACTAAATATCTATGTTAGGTTGATAAGCGACGATAAGCGGCGGGCAGTGACTGAAAAAGTGGAGCCGAAGATCGGGCTCAGTGGCGTGTCTTTGGATTTTGACTGACCATTTGGTCTGGTTGTTAGTGAGATAATTATTTATGTGATCCACAGATAACCGTGGTTAATTATGTCCGTGATATATGTTTATAAAGTTCCCCATATGAATTATTAATATTTCTGTGCCCGCGACACTGGGTTTCCTATAGTGCGGGGAGTTGTCCTAAATAATTATTTAATCCGAAATCTTATGAAAACCTAATTAGCGTTTATTTTATTTATTTAGTTGGCTAACCAGTAATATTTACGTTATGACAATACTTACTTACTACTTACCTACTTTATTATTCATATTTCTGTGCTACTTACTATACTTATGTACAAAATATATTAATTACTAAATGCGCCATTTTTAAGGGGTTTAAAGTAGGTTCATTAAACTTAGTTGCTATGAAAACAGCACTGATGTCGTGATGTCATACAGTATGATATGATAAATAAATCACCATTGGTAGTGAACTGAATTGGTTGGCTTCAGTGAAACGCATTCAGGCCAATTGTCGATGCCCTTTGAAGGACGCGTGCCTTCATTCATTTAGAAATAGCTACGATACCGTCCAATGTAATTTAATTGTGCCACTTTTGAAATTGATACATTTTTAGTGTGTAACGTTGAATTAAATCAATTCAATTAAATTTCATTTATTTCAGACTTTACACATTCACATTGCAGTCCATAGTTATATTCGCGTTACACAAATCAAATAAAATATAATATACATTACAAAGTTAAATTAAAAATAAGTGAAAACTAAATATAGGCATTAACATGCAACCGTCTCCAATTCTGCATGTATGGACAATCTACGTCCATCCCCTGTGCAATGAGTTGCAGGTAGCTGTTGGAACTGCCCCTCAACCGGTGCATCAGAGAAGCGGTCCGTTTCGGAGTGTTGCTGCAAAACCATCTACTCGTGCTTCCGCAAACATTTCTGAAGCACTACAGAAGCGAGGCAGCTTCATCAGCATCCTGAACGCATTGTTATATTGGACTCGCAGAGCATTATAAGTCCTTTGCGTATAATTAGCCCATAGGCTGCACGTATAATAACACTGACAGAAGGCTCTGAAAAGTGTAATTTTTACTTCTGCAGTGAACCGCGCAAACCTACGGGCCAGCATATTCGCCCGGACCGACAAAGCCCTGCGCTCCCTCTCCATGTCCATGTTGTCCGCCAACGTCTGACCCAATGACCCAGATATTTAAATTCTGATACTTTCTTAAGGGAGGTACCATTCAGAGTGACAGGTGGTACAGTGTGGTATGTTTAGGCGCCAGCCTTAAATACCATCAACTCGCGTCAACTCTTACTAACGTTATATCTAAGTCCGTGGGCCACAGCATAACGTTCACAGACATACAGAAGTTTTCTGAGAGCACTGATCGTTGGGCTCAGCAGCACCATATCGTCAACATAACTTATATTATTCACGGATTTTCCCCTTAATACAACAGCCGACCTTGGTGCCGCTTGGTGCTCACGGATCAGGCGGTCGATGTATAAGTTGAAGAGCCTCGGTGAAGTCAGACCACCCTTCCTCACTCCGCACTCCAGCCTGTACACGTCCGATAGCGATCCCAACCACCTCACTTGATTACTTTGATGTTCATACCAGTATTTAAGAAGCGACACATATTCACCCGGAACCTCCGTGTCATCAGCTAACTTTTGCCAAAGCCTGTCGTATGCAACCAAATCAAAAGCCTTGGATAAACCCAAGCAACAAGCATAGACAGGTGTATTTCTTCTAGGGTAGTACTGAACGGTATGTTTGAGAGTTAGTACAGCCGCCTCAGTCGATAATCCAGGTCAGAAACCAAACTGGGCGTCGTGGAGCTCCATTTTGACTAACTGTTTATCAATCACACCGTCCAGCACCTTGGCGATGATAGTTGCTAAAGATATCGGTCTGTAGTTTTGTAAGCTGGATACGTCACCGATCTTATTCTTTACAATGGGTACAACTACAGTTTTCATTAGCGCCTCCGGTAGATACTCGTATGTGTGCCCTATACAAAAAGTAAACAACATGGCAAGCACTCTTGGTAGATGAACGCCAGCATGCTGGAGATGTTCAAAACTCAGTGACTCATAACCTGGTGACTTTCCTTGCTTCATGTTCCTTATTATCTGTGATATCTGCTTAGCAGTAACCCTGCCAAACGGTAAGCAGCCCGATAATCAGATTTCAGCGGTTGCACAATGTTAGTGGCTAAGGGAGATTCCACGCGAAAATACTGTTTAAACCGGTTGGCTAACTGGACTGGATCACTAATGCCCTCAATACTTCCAGGAGAGCTCGGTCTCGGATTCAGCTTATTGGTCTCCTTCAAAAACTTATTAAATTTTTTAGATGTATGGTGCGAAGCTAAAATATCCATTTTAATTTGGACCTGGTTATTTTGACACCACCTTAATTTGTTTTTGAAATAATTTCTTGCATTTCTCATTTCGTCATATATTGGTCCACATGATGGATTTCCATACGCGATCCATTCCTGAAACCGTGTCCGAGCCACTCCATGCACTTCGCAAACATGTTTATTCCATCCTATAATATGCCTATTTTAATTCCTATTTGTATTAATAACTAACTTATATAGGTTAGAAGGACTAAATGTTGGCACTGGTTTAATTATGATAAAAAACAATTGTGAGTTATTGTGCACGATTTTTGCATTTCTGAGTATTGCAAAATACACAGAAATTGATTTTAGGGATATTTGAATGTATTTCAAGATTAGCAAATAGGACTTTTAACAAGTATTATTTTAACGGGTCTGAATGCACTGCTATAATAATAGACGCATAATTTGAATCTATGTTTTTCTCTACGAATATAATACGAGTGAAAAAAATCTCTAAAATATGTTAATTTGTTATGTGCAATGCGTCCGCAGAGCTTACATGGAGTCCTGCGATAACGTAACGTAAAAATAACGTAGAATCTTGACAGGTCGGTAACACATGAGTGGCATCTCTAGTGTTGCAAGTGTTTATAGGCCACGGTGACTGCCTCCCATCAGGTGGGCCGTTTACTTGTTTGCTATCTATATCATAAAAAATATAAATATACCTACAGATATATAATATGTCTTCTTCAGAATAGCTCCTAGCAAGATTTTCATTGGAAAATGCCATTACAGCGCCTCACGTATCAATTTCTTCAATTAGATTAGTTAACTGATGTCAATAGCTTTAATGGGCTATTAGCAGATAAACTGTTATTAGGGGTTGTTGCTTTAACTGGATAACTTGAAGATTTATTGAATTTATAACTTATTACCTAAGTTAATTTCTGTTACTTTGAGTAACAGTAATACTCTCAACGCAAAAAACCTTTTGTTAAAGTTTATTTTTGCGATTTATAAATATCTTTTTAACCGACTTCACAAACAAGGAGGAGGTTCTCAATTTGACTGTTTTTTTAATGTTTGTTACTTCAGTACTCCGTCAAATCTTAACCGATTTGAAAAAATATTGTTATGTTTTAAAGACTAGGTATGCCTCCCGTTTGGTTTTATTGAGATCTGATCAATAATCTCCGAAGATATGGAGATAAACAATATAAACATTTTTGATACCTTGATGACATGATTATGCCTAGTGAATATTTTCACTATCGCGGCACGTAAAGTCGGTTTTTTTCGTTTTGTAAACGTTTTTAAATTATATTGTACCGAAGCTTACGTAGCAAAATACGGACCTATTATTCTGAGGTTCGCCATGTCCGTCCGTCTGTTCCTACCCTACATCTTCTGATTGTTATTTTTAACCTTCGAGCATTTACCAATGGAGATGTTAACGCAAGGCGTACCCCTCTGCTGGCCATATAGCCATTATTGGCCATATGAGCATGCGTAACTACGCTGTATTTTTAATACTGTGTGCGTGTTTCAAGCTAGTGTGCGGGATCGTTAAAGTGAGTGATTTGTTTGTCTGCAATGCGTGTTTACCTCGTCCCCCGTAAGTATCGGCAGAAAAAAATGTTTGCGGATTACAACGTTAACATCTCCATCGGTAAATGCTCGAAGATTTTAACAGACCTCACAAAAAAGAAAGAGTTTTTCAATTCGTCGAAATCTTATTTATTTTCCATGTATGTACTCAAAGCTGCCTGGACCGATTTAGAAAATTATTTTTTAATTTGGAAGGGTATACTTCCTAGGCATTCCATTTTAATTCCTTCCTAACCATTCCATTTAAATAACATCGAGATATGTTCAGTATCTCCAAAGATATGGAGATAAACACCTGAAACTTACTACTGAAAATGACTACCGTGGCATTTGAAGTCTGTTTTTCTCGTTTTGTGAACTGTCATAAATTATAATAATTATTATATATAATGTTCAATAATTTACTTTTATAAAAATTTATTAATTGGCAATAAATGATTGCAATTTGTTGTTCTACTTTCGAGTATTGGACTCATTTAAATAAGTATGACAAAAATCATAACGTATTTAAGTGTGAGCCATCTTGCCAATCAAACGGCGCCCTGGACTAATAGAGGCGCGTGCGCCCAATTTTTGACCTGTGTAGGGTTGTCGCAGTATCTCCCCCAGATACTTTTAACCCCACGCAAAAAGAAGGGGTGTAATAAGTTTGACGAGTGTATCTGTGTATATTTTTGTCTGTCATCGTAGCATCGTAGCGCCCAAATGGATGAACCGATTTTGATTTGTTTTTTTTTTTCGATTGGGGTCTTCATAGAGTGTTCTTAGGTTTGATACATGAAAATTCATTAAGCCGTTTTAAAACTATGAGCTTGTTTTTAATTGATGGTGCTATGAACTTTTAAATAAATGTAAATTATATGTTAATTTAATGTTATTTCTTGAATAGGTTTGGATCAATTCAAATTCGGAACCTTCTTCTTCAACGATATTGTAATAATATAGAAGCATTGACCTGATGCTCGGGCATCTCCTAGAATCTGCAGAATTATACTCAACTCCTCACCAACTTACATCAGAGATGTCGAGTTTGGGCTCATTGGAATGGTCTCAATGAACAGATTATACTTACATAGATCAGTCGGGATGGTTTTAATTTTTGAATTTAAGTATGTTAATTAACTACTAGTTAATATAAATTATTGTTTTAAATCTGAGTGTCAATTGTTAAACAAAGTTAGATAGAATCAAATAATTAAAAATTACAGAATGTTTAGGCCTAGTTTCACCAGTTCCTGATAATTATATTTTAATGTATATGGCGTCATGTGTCAGATAACTAACTACCTGACACATGAAACCATATAAAAGCTGTCTGAAATCTGTCAAATTTCTTCATATTAGCGCTATCAGGAACCGGTGAAACTGGCCCGTAATATTTAAAAAGATGTCAACTGCTTTATTAATAACGACATCCACACCAATATTATAGATGCGAAAGTCATTTGGTATATTTCTTTGTTTGTTTGGTACATACTTCTTCACAGTCAAACAGCTGGACCGATTTAGCTGAAATTTTGCACAAGTATAGCTAGTACTATGGATAGTACTACAGGATACTTTTTAACGCAGGCAAAGCCGCAGGGCACATCTAGTAGCACATGTCATCAGAAATACACATGTACTAGATTATTTCTTAGGTTATAAAGTATTTGTATGCCAAATTTCATCCAAATCCGTCCAGCCGTTACTGCGTGATTGAACAAACATACAAACATTGACATTTTAAATTATAGTAGGATGTGTTGGTTTTTGATATTGCCTGAGAAATGTTGAGTAATGGCTGGAAATAAAATGATGAGACAACCCTACCGTGTCATTAAAAAGTGGCCGTTTGTTCGAATTGGTGCGAGCGATCGCGATTGCTATACCACACTAAATACACATTAAATCGGCCTACTTATTGCCTGAAAATAGAGGTAGTCAACATTTTTAATGTTTCGTACGAAAGCTATTGCAAAAATCTTTTTAACCTATTTTTAGGCAGAAATAAAAAAAAACAAAAAAATCACAAATTTACCATTTTAATTTGTGTGTATGTGCTGGAAATTTGCAAACAATATTTCACCCACATCCACTGATGCTATATTGGGCTAACATTTGGCGCACTGCACGATAAAAGACAAAATTTTAATTCTACTTAAAAACTAGGACCACCTCCTTTTATTGATCCTTATCCTTATATTTTATTTACTTAAATTTTATCCTCTATAAAATCTTGTATTGAAAGTTACAAACACAACAAAGAAAAAAATAACCAAATCGGTCCAGCCGTTCTGAAGTGATGTGCTTAAATTAATTTTACGGCAATTTCACGGCAATTAATGTTTATTTATATCTATATAAATGTAGTGCATTAGGAATAACTAAGATTCAACAACAATAACAAAAATAATAATACAACTCAAATGTCAATAAAAAGTTATTTATTTTATTAATTAGCATTATTTTTTAAATGTTCCTCTGTTACATACATAAGTAATTATTTTAATCTTAAATATTAAGTAATTAATGTTCATGTTTTATTATTATTGTTTTTTGTAACAAAATGTTTATATAAATGTGTAATGTTTGATATGTAATTTGAATAAAAGTCGCAATCAATTACTTTTAATTTACTTATAAGAAAAATTACAATGTAATTTATTGATTGTATCTATTTAAAAAAAAAAAACAATTGTACACCTACACGATTAGAAGTGAAGAAACTAGTGTAGGTACTTATTTTAAGCATAACAAAAGCTACTTACATATTGTTATCATAGTTTTCTAACAAATAAATATTCATTCATTCAAGAACCTACCGATATCTGATGAATAAACACAAGCCAATTGTCCAATAAAATATTAAAAACCTATTTAGAAAGCTTATGTATATATCATTGAAGATTTGTTCAATCTACTTGAAAAATAAATTGAATCCAGCCAATTCGATTTATGAGAGGATCTTGAAAGCAGAAAAGAGAAAAGAAATGTTGTAAAGATTTTCTTGAAAAGAACTCAGACCAAATAAGAAGTCAAGACGGAGGCCCGCTGAATAACGCACTGACACTGAGGCCGGTTAAAATACGACTTTCCGTGTAAATACACAGTTACACGCACACACTTATAACGACTTACCTTGTCAGGCGCGCGGAGTGTCATGCTATAATAATTCGCCATTTTTAAAGAAAAAAATGCCGAACTTTGTTGTTAAAGGGTGGGTAAACACCTATCTTTGAGAAATATAAAGCAGGATGGAATCACATTTTCATCACATCATCACAATTTTTAACGGCAACTACTCACTAAGTGCACACATGTTTACGAAACCGGCCTCAGTGCGTTGTTTGGCGGTGGGGGTCTTGACATCTTATTTGGTCTGAGGAAAATAAATATCAAAATACTTCTTCGTCTATAATTTGTTTCCGCTAGCAGAAATTAGATTTATTGAATCGGAACTGTACCTTTATCTTCCTAAATTTTATATTTTAAGTAATACCGTAGACAGTATATACAATACTATATTTAAAGTAAATTTAATACTGTATTTTTTAAGTGAAAGTTTCTATAAATCTTTAAGGTTTTATATTCAACCATGTAAGTTATATATAAACTTTCTGATATAAATAAATAAAATAAAATAAAAATAAAATGTATTTTAGAACTTTGTTTATTTAGAGAGAGAAAAACACATATTTAGAAAGAGAGTCTAAACATTAGTACACATTTAATTTTCCATTAACCTAAAAGTACCGATGATATTCGTAGACACTCTACGATGACCTCTACGAAATTTACATTTTAATGTCTTTCCAATAGTTATGATTATCTTGCACGATTTCATATTTTTAAAAAAACTCATATGTACTGAGCATGTTTTAGATAAAAGTATACATAATGTTAGGTTACATTAAGTACCAACAAATAAAAATACTTAATCACTTTGGTAAATGATGCTTAAAATGAATGAAGACAAGAAAATTGGCAATATACTTATTATTCATACCAAATTTATGCCATATTGAGATATGAGAGCACCCACAGCCTTGTATATAAACAATCTTTTGATCATATCATCTGAAGATAAATATGAAATAATAAATAGATCGTAATGATGAGCAAACCCTTGCTGCGGCTTTGCTCGCGAAATATGGCATATGTTACTGATAATAAAGCTTTTGAGAAATTTTAAACTTGGTCTTGTTGTTTATTATATTTCATCCATACAAAAAAAACCCTTTATCATATTTCTATAATATAAATATAAACAAAAGTGACCATTGTAAAACGTGCATTAAAACTGTTGTGTATTTATTATTGCGTTGATATTTGTAGTGTAACAATCACAGAAGTCTTAATGACGAGGCACTATTAGAATAAATATATATAAATAAAATTGGTAAAAAAACTTTATCTGTCTCATGCTAGACAAACAGTTGAGGATCCCTGCTCTCCCATAGATCCCGGGGTCAGGCGCGCACGCATATCTATGCGTAGCGGGCGGAAGGCTGCGCATTGTAGCGGCGCGGGCGGGCCGCGCAACCCCCTTCTTTCTTTTTGTCGGATTTTGTAGGTAAGTCCACCTTACTTTTATCATTAGTGTTATTTATGGAATATTTATTACTTAGGTTCTGTTTTTTCGTTATTTGTGAGTTGACGATATTTCGACACTTCTGCAAACGCCATGTTTATAATAGAACTGAATATATTAGTATCTCCAAACTGAAACTTAAATAAAGGTCTTTGTAATATTAGACGATGTGTACTTAAAAGCTATACGTATATAATGTTTTACTGAAGAGTTGAGCTTGGCTACAAACTTAAATAAAGTTGCAGCAATAAGTAAAATCAACAACCCCACCAATTTGAGCACCTTCTCAGTTGTTGTAGTAAAAAAAAAGTCAAGTCATACCTGAAAAGGTATGTACCTATTTAATTAAACGAATATTATACACTAGCTGCACCCAGCTAAAAAGTATCTTGGAATCTACTTTACTATCCGTGTCATCCGTATGCAATAATTTAGCTAAATCGGTCGAGCCGATTGCCCTGGAAGAGGTAACAAACAAAAAAAATAATAAACTGACTTTCGCATTTATAATATTGGGGTTGATGTATTTGTAGGCAAAGATCGCACTTTCCACGAAGGGGGTGTGATTAGTCACTTGTATCTTGCGTTATCCTAATAAACAATTAATTGTCATGAAGATAGCTTTGAAAGCTCCGTTGGCGTAAACGATAGATGGCTTGACTTGTAAGTGACAGGTCGCCGGTTCTAATCCTAGCATGGGTAGTTGTAGTGGTAGGACTTCTGCCGCCTGGGGCGGTACCACCACATTGGTGGCACCACTTTGGTAATTAATTTTCAGCCGTGAAATAGGAATGTTTTTTGGTTGAAATGGCAAGGTGTCCAGTGAAATTACAGGGCATGTGAGACTCAACAGCTTTATGTCTCAAGGTAACAGACGCAGTGCAGTGACATGCAAAATTCTGAAATGCCAGAATTTTGCATGCCGCTGTATCTGTAATAGGCAGACGTCATCGCTTACCATCAGGCGAGCGTCATGCTTGTCCTATTACCTTATATCATAAAAAAAAATTGGTGTTCGTCTAAAGGTGGTAGAAATATATTGTATCGATTTTCCACCTGACTTGCTACCAAAAAGTAGATTACCACAACCAAGGAGAAAATCTGCCGCCATAACCTTACGGTGTTCCGGTAGCACACAGCCCTTGACAGTCAAAGCATTTTAGGCCTTGTGCGAGCACCATCATCGAACGCTTACCACCAGACTATATAGTGGTCAAACGCTAGCCATAGATATAAAAAAAATATCTTACATACTTTCGTGTTAAAGCGGTTAAAGAGATGTTGATGCGTCTCCAATTACATTTTATTTTACACTAAGAACTTTATTTAAATAAAATGGTATCCAAAAATGTGTTTTGTGGTTGGCTATATTTAACTTTTTCTTGCTGACCTTACTTTTTTTTCAATGCTGCTCGAAATGTCAAAAATAATGGACAGTCTCCTCAAAAATCCACTATATCATGTCTACCGAGAGACAGAGCAGAAATTCCTAATGCAATTTTATACCGACTCTTTTAAAATAATATTCTCTTTGAGCTAAGTACCATAATTCCCGCAGACGAAAACTAGACAATTCTCGTTACAGATGATCTCATCTAATGTTGATATTAGTTGCATCTATGTCTCGGTCATTGGCACTTGCTATAATAGAACTGCTGGTTGCACTAATTGCAATGTGTCCTGCATTTGACTACCCCACAATGTCCTACATTCCCTGGTGTTACTGAGCTTCTTAATTCACAGTTTTCCTTGGTAAATTATACTCTTGAGAATGTACATCGACCAAATGGTTAAAACTGCTATATTTGTATTTAAGGCTCCGCTCACACCAATACTTGTTCTCGGTGAGAACTGACCCTAAGATTATGTACTTTGTGCTAATATGATTCTTTGTTATTTGTTTTGCTAATTATGCTATTGTTGATGTGTAAACTGTTAAAAGTTACTGTTGGCTGTTCGAACAGAAATACTTTTTCACTGATTCAATTATAGAGTCTCATAAATCTAAGAAATTAGTATGTAATAATGGATTTAGAATCGCTTAGGGAAATCCATCCCCAAACTTTGTAGGCACTGTATATACGATTTATACGATAAGGAAGAGCTATCAAATTATCACATAAACTTGTCATACTAAATCATAAAGTTGTGCGAGCGCATGTAACTTTATTTCTTGAGAAATATTTGAACAAAGCTAGGATGGGCAGCATTTGGAAATCTTCGTCGAGTCTTTTCATCGCCCATACCTCAAAGCCTCAAGACGAAAGTCTTTAACGGGTGCGTCCTACCTCCTCAGTGAGCTATGGAAAGGGGTTCTTAGCTTGGAGTCTCTCTGAATCGAATTCGAAATGAAGTCATCCATCAGAGAACCAAAGTTATTGACTTAGCTCAAAGGATAAGCAAGCTGAAGTGGCAGTGGGCTGGTCATATCTACCGTAGATCCGATAACTGTTGAGGTAAACTTCTTTTTTCTCGTATTTCATATATTCATATTTATGCTCAGCTTGAAGTCAAATATTCTGAGCCATATACCACATCATAGGTATTTTTCTGTGTAATAATTTTAAATTAAATTAAATATAATTTTAGGTACCATGCGCTACCAAAAATCATCCGATATCAATTGATCCCCAATGTGTCTATTTAAGTCGATAAAACTAGACCACAGATGGTCACGCACGTCACCAATCATACCCCTTAAATCAGCGAAAGTGTTCGTCGACCTCATAAAGCACTGAGTCTCGAAGAACAAATTGGTCCATTCACACTGCAACGCTAAAATTAATTATTACGGTCTCCAATTGATATTGTCAACTACATATAGATAGATGTTCAGCGAAGGGGTTAGTGGGACGCAAGTGCGGAGTTGCTGTGGTTTTATGTAAGACAACTATTCGCAGCGTTAATTATTCCTAAATAATAACGGTAGAAGCACCCTCGCTTTCAGGTTATGTACAGAAGTAAACAAGGAAATATCGAAAACATATAATCCTTAAGTTTTATGGATTCGATTAAAGTCAGTTGTCCAGCGCCTCATCTCACTGTCTTCCATATCCAGACCAGCATAATTTCATATTTGACCATATCGTCACTTGGGATCAAGTGAGAAAGTGGTCAAATGCTCGTCTGCCAAGAAATAATATTAAACCTTGAAAAAAAAATCCTTTAAATCCCTTGCGATTCTATGATTGCTGATTTTTATTTTGAGCTGATTCTATTTTAGATGCAGTTTTTATTAATCAATGCTTCGTTATCAGTATAATATAACCCTCTTATGTCCGCGGACGCGCACGCGTTTTTGGGCGAGCCCGATTTTTATACCGAAGGCGTACGTATTATTTACCATCCTTAGAATCGTTATGAAAAAAGCTAAAATGTAATGTAGAAATTAGTACACAATTACGTTGAAATATGAAGTAAAATTCAAGTTTCTAAAATCAGTCAACTTCTAATAATTTAATATTTCTATTTATTGAAACAGGCAACTTAAAGTTGCTTCATATGCAGGCTCTATTTGTTTCTCTTGACGACTGCAACCTTGTATTTGTTAATATAGGCAACATTAATGTGAGACGAACTGATTCTGTGAATTAATTGAACATTCATTGATAGATGTAGCACATATTGATGGAATTTGAGGCTACATCTACAGATGTCTGCTCATTCGTCTTCATAGAAAAAATTAGGGACAGTCGTGACATTATTGCCGGTTTTTATTTGAATTTATTTTTTACTTCACATCAATAATAGTAACTTTGCTCTGTCCGGCTGGATAGCCTCAAAATTATTTGTATCTCATATTTTATTAATATTCTTCTAAACTAATGTTATACGAAGAAAAAAAATGATATTTTGTTTAATTATTATTATTTATTTGTCAAGTAATCGGTGCTTAATACAAAATTAACCATAAACAGTCACATTATTCAAATCCTAATAGTAAAATTATAAAATATAATAAAAACATAAAAAAATAAATTGCTTGAAATAATAAAATTTAAAAAAATATTTGTTACGATTAAACTCAAAAACTACTCGATTGCAAACATTATTTTACAAATGGAAAGCTTCGTTTCGTTATCATCGAGTAACATAAACTATATTTTTATCCCCGGGTATTTAGTTTATTTTATACGCGGGTGAAACCGTGAGGCGCGGCTAGTCCTTTATAAAAGGTTAATTTCTTATCTACTACTACGTAGTATTTAATCAAATTAATTTAATAAAGATCAAAGCGTACAGACAAGACACAACATATTTTATTGATTGACAATATTATATTCCTCATCCATCTCCACAGAAAGAAGAAATACTAACAGGATACAAGATACTATTGCAGATCACGACGAATTGTTATGCTAGCATTGGTATAAATAAATAAATAATATAAATAAATAAATAAAATGTATTATCTATTTTATTTTCAACGGACTTCCAAAAAGGAGGAGATTTTCAATTCGCCTGTATGTTTTTTTATGTATGTTACGCGATTACTCCATCAATTGTAAACCGATTCGAATGATTATTTTTTTAATTGATAAGGTACATTTCCAAGGTGATTCCATTGTAATTTCATCGAGATCTGATAAGAATCTCCAGAGATATGGAGATAAACACCTCAAACTTAGTGCTGAAATTGAATCGTGCGGCGTGATACTCGTAGTTGGTTGTTTTAGTTTTTGAAACGATCTTTTAACTATCTTTATTATTCAGGTATGTGGTGGATGCTAGCCACGTGCCTGGCGCTGGCGCTGCCGGCAGCTGCCAAGGATATGGAGTTCCACGAGCTACAACAGGAGCAGGACCCCGACCTGACCAGCTACGACGACTACGGCAACCTGGGGGAGGATGAAAACAGTACGGTCTTACCATTCACATATTCTTAGCCCAAGAGCATTAAAAAAATGTGTACAGTGCCACAAGTATAACTTGGCGGTGGTGGTTTTTGTAACTAATTCTTTTAATTTAAACTGTGAGTTTGACGTTTGAGAGATTACCGCGACATTATTGCTGATAAATATGCTACATTAAAATAGTTCAATAATGCCAAAAGTAATTAAAAGTGGTTTGAGAGAAACTGTTATCAAAGTACAAAGTAAAAGCACAGTGGCGCACAGGCACGCCAAGTTATACTTGCCGGACTGTACAAGAGTCGATGAGGTTTTTGTAAAATTTAATCATGGCTCAACACGATTAGTGTATTTAACCAGTGTCAAGTATTAAATTTCAGAAGAAATTTAGAAGAAGAATCTTCTTCATCTTCTTATGGCTTTTAAACGCTGCTTGGCGTTTTTCTGCCAATGTCAAAAGTATGACCAGTGTACAGTATATTTATGAGGAAAAAACCCGACAAAAGAAAAATGAATAAATTAAATATGAACTTAAATAATTGCTTAGAAACATTACATTTGTTTTGCATTTAAATATAAATGTATAAACGAATATTATTGGATTTATGTTTTTGAGAATGCAAGTTATATTATGTTACTCTTTGATGCAAGTCATCAAAAATTGTCAAAGTCACATTTCAGGTCAAGTTGAAGTCAAAGTCTAAGTAGTTCAAGTCATACCCTGTGTTCTTTACTGAAGATTTTCAGTGGCATTTCGGTGAACACGGAAATAGCATGTTTGTTTGGTCTTTTTCCCTACACTCATTCACCTGTAATTAATGGTTAATAATCCACATTTATAGAACACAAGTTTTAGGAAAAAATACAATGAGAGCACATACATTTTTCCACGTTCCCGCCAAAACTTTATCATTGATGTTAGATCATTAATTCCTCAATAACAAGAGTATATCTGACAGATATTAAGCGCAAAAAGCGGTTAAGTGCCATTATCTCACCTGATGTTAAGTGAAGATGCGGTCTAAGATGGACTCGAGGACTGGGACGAGACGATGGACAGGTCGCTTTTGTCCGATTCAGTTAGCGCAACTATCCCAACTCGCCATTCATTAGGTTCTCACTTTTTTACAAGATAAATAGAAATGTTATTTTTAACTAAACTAAAATTACCTTAAGTAAGGGTTTTCAAAATGGACTTTAGTACCAATGACTTCTAATAAAAAACTGTTCATACATTAACCTCCACGAATTATACAATGAGTTGATGACGGTAATGACATATGTTTTTCTTAAGTTGACTGCGCTTTATTGGCGATTCAAAAACCCTACAAGTTAGTTAAATTTATAAAATTAAACACTTTTTCAGACGTGATTGCAGAACGGGACTACAGAGCACAACTATCGACTGGTAAGTTTGTCCAAACATTTCAACTTTACTTTAATGAAGCACTCTATCGCCTTATAAAACACGACAGTGTGTCTGTAGATACCTAGGTCATACCTATCAGTGTTTTAGAAAGGACCTAACATATTTTTTTTTCTAGAATCCTCAGTGTATCGAAGACCTACACTACCCCCGCAACAAATGCCGACAACCAGAGGTATGGTACCCAAAAATCTGCCTGCTTTATAATATAATAACACTAATATGTAGTGGCACTGAAGTGGCAATTTAATGGGCCGGCCATATCAGCCGAAGAACCGATAACCGCGCTAGAGTAAACGAGTTCTTGAATGGAGACCCAGTTAGTCTTTTGTTCTGTAAAGTTTGCATAGAGTACAAAGGTACTGAGAGTCAGTAGTACCTTTGTACTTTGTAGTATGCCTAGCGTGTTCACCAGCTTCGACCAGATCATCGCTTACCACCAGGCTAGACAGTGGTCAAATGCTAGTCTTTAAAGCATACCTTTATTCTTTAATATTAAGGGAACAAGCGAATAACGGGTGATAAGCGAACTAATCGGCGAATTTCAATCTCTCAACTTACGCAGTCACTAATAATGCTCATATGTGTCTTGCCCAGGATCTCCACTGATAGAAACAAAGGCGTAGTCTTGCCTGTCTGAAAGTGAACGACGACATAGAACCGAGTCTCATAACTAACAGATTTCAGTTCCAATCCATTTAAGGGTAACTGTCCTGCCCATCTTGCAAACTCTTTAATTTCCATAGATCATCGACACGCAGATTGCCCCAATTGCTCTTAGAATGACTGGCACATAAATTGAGCATTTCTCTTGGACTTATTAAATATGACTTCATCTGTCAAGATCAGTTAACTCTATTTACACTTCCCATTTGATTTATCTGTATGTGCTCAAATTATTGCAACATTCTATTCATTCACATCATGTCTCCTCTCGACTTCTTTAATTTATAGCTCACAGGATGATAGGTCAGAATGTTTAATGAAAGTGTGTGTAATTAACAAGCTTAAAGAATGAACGTAATTGGTCTTCACAATAAATTCTAATTGGGAGTAGGGTATTGAATCAGTGCCTATTTTTAACAGCCTGTCATTGAACTGAAAAGCTTTAATGATTGAGTTAGAGTGTTACCTAATCATTGACCTTAACATTAGTCTAACTTAAACTAATGTTAAGGTACGACTACACCGCACCGTCATCCGTGCGCAATCTAGGCGGCGATCAGATAGCGCAGTAGTATTTGTACCGACTGGTTCACACCAAACGCGATCTACGGCGATCAGAAAACAATTAAAAAATCAGATCGCGAACGCGCACGTAGACGCAGGACGCCGCGGTGTGGTCGTACCGTTAGTCCACCTGATGAGGCGGTACCACCATTTCTTCTGCGGGGCAGGGCATTGTAATAACGGACAACGTAAATTCGTGATAACAAGATATATATTTCAAACGTCGCTGGTTGGTGTAAAATCTTGATCGACTGTAAAATAGAAATGTTTTTCGGTTAGATGAGTAGTTAAATTTTTTACAAAATTCAAACTGTCCAAAGTTTTGCGTGTCAAAGTTTCTGTTTGTAATCGATACACTTCATCAGTTACCATCAGGCGAACTACTTCACACACTTGCCTATCCAATTGACTAAAATTTTAACCTTGTGCTCCCTAGTTCTCTATGATCAATATTATCGTGTTAATATTAATAACTACATCAATCAATTAAACCATAATATCATCATCATCATTAGCCGGTATCAGTCCACTGCTGGAAGTAGGCCTCTCCCAAGATGCACCACTGAGCCCGATCGTCGGCTCTTCTTGTGACTTTCCATCATTGGTAGGGATATGCCCCAATCGCAATGGCAGGCGGGTTGGCGATTGCAGGACGTAGCTTCTCGCACGCTGCTGCCCGTCACCGGCCTGTAGTATTTAGCTACGCTATAATTTTGAAATGGTTATACCGCCATTTGGCGGTCACCAGAGCCTCGTTCGTTGGTCAGCAGGATGCACCACGGGCAGGTGAGGTTGGCTGGGAGCACTGAGGTGGTATTTGTGCTCCCTTACATCCCGAAATATAGACCACCATAAACCATAATATAGTCTCGATAGATAGATAGATAGATAAACTCTTTATTGACCACTTAAAAAAAAACAGAAACACATTAAAACTAAACAATTTAAATCTAACAGCGTCAATGGGCGGTCTTATCGCTTTAAGCGATCTCTTCCAGACAACCATGCAAGGAAAGGATTACAATCACGAAGGCGGTGGTTTATAAAACGTGTGAATAAAATAACAAACCTATCACTACCAAGTATAATAATAATAAATTATAACAAATTGTAAACAAACTATACTATAATAAATACCCTAAAATAAATGCATAATATATACACATATAATACATCTATATATAATACATATATATATATATATATATATATATATACATATATATTAATAAATACTTAACTATTACAAAATTCAAAACAATAATACCAAAGGAAACAGATAGTTTTAAAAGTAGTTATGACGAAGAAAGGTAGTAGGCCTTGACACGGCTTTTAAAAGTATCTATTGTCTGAGAGCGTCTAATTTCTACAGGTAAGGAATTCCATAGCTCAACGGCTTTAAAATGAAAGGAGTTTCCATAGAAAGTAGTATTATGTGAAGGAATTTTTAATCTTAAGTTCTCTGATGACCTAAGTGAAGGACGAAGTGGGTGGGACAAGTAAAGATATTGAAAGCGTTCTTGAAGATAGTGACGAGTAGACTCGACTAACTAATCCACTTCTTCCAGCTTCAACTCCTCGTTGCGTGGACATCGGACGCACCTGGGTGGATGGAGAGAGCTGGAAGAGGGACAACTGCACTCTCTGCCAATGTTTCGGAGGTCGCGTCAACTGTTCCCTGCTGGCTGCTTGTATAAATGGTAAGTTTTTAAATCTTAGTTTATCACAAAGACTAAGCTACCAAATCAGGTTCAACACTTGAAAAGAAGATGTAAGTGCTGAAATTATCGCAGACAACCAAATTTAAATGAACGAGATGAGTTGTATTCGATCATAATCGTTCATTCATTTTGTTTCTAGCACCAGGTCGTTCCGGGTATAACTCTGGTGCTCAGCCGAGCACGCCAGTCAGAGGTGTCCAAGGTCGTCCGGGTGACGAGGGTCCCTCTGGGCCCCCTGGGGTGCCTGGTGTTAATGGGGTGCCTGGAGCCCCTGGAATGCCTGGCTCTGTTGGACCCATGCCTGATGTAAGGGTTTATTTTTATTTTTTATTCATTATAGTAAAGCTTTTGACCACTATCTCACCTGACATTAAGTGACGATGTGGTCGACGATGTAGCACTTTTGTCTGGAATATGTTTATTCATTCGTGACTTAAATATGGCATATTTCTGGAAACATAGACTCAGGCAAGGAGTTCATTTAAAATTCATACGTACTGCCAGGGATTGCCCTGGCAGTGCGTATGAAGAATGTGGAAGTAAATCGCTTCGTGCGGATTGATGGAATGGTCAATATTATTTTGATCACGATCACATTTAGTAATCCTAAAATATTTTAATAGAACTGACACGGGCTTATTTATAGTTGCCTTCTATTAAACTTGCCGTGTAAGTATGTAGGTGTTTGTGTGGGTTAAATCTTGGAAGCTAAATTAGAGCCACTTCCTGATGATTGGATTTAAATTTGTATACTTGCATGTCTTCGGTGACTTTGTAATAATATGGCATTATCTAACTGATCTAATAATGGAGCTGTAGAGACTGAAACTCCGTAATAGCAAATGACAGGACAGTCGAATTTGGGCCAGTATGTATTGTTATGTTACCATTAGTACTTTTCATAACACGTCTTTACAAAAAGTTGGGATTAAAAATGCTCTTAAAATGTGATATATTCAAATTGCAAAAGCACATTAGAAGCACATCAATCCTTTTACTTTATAAAATACATCTATTAACTAGGTACTAATTTTAAGTAATCATCTAACTTCAGAAATTAAATCCATAATCATATTATTTTCACGTCACAGGTGAACTCGTACTTGAATCAACTAGCTTCGCAATCAGGAGGCGACAAGGGTCCAGCATTCGATCCCTATCAGTACATGCAGGCGTCTGTTGGAGCTCCAGGAATTAGAGGAATACAAGGTTAGTCCACGATTAAACTAATGCTAGAAACTTGACTCTTTGTCAAGTTTTCCTGCACGACTTTAAATATTGCCTTAAGGTACGGCAACACCGCGGCATCCTGCGATCTGCAGGCGCGATCTCAGCAGTACTTTTCAATTGTTTTCTGATCGCGTTTGGTGTGAACCAGTCGGTACAAATACTACTGCGCTATCTGATCGCCGCCTGGATCGCGCACACAGGACGCTGCGGTGTGTCCTTACCTTTATGGTAAATAATGTCAATTTCAGAAGTTAAATTTATAAAACCAGCATTTGTCATATATGCGATTCTAAAGAAGTTGGAGAGATAATAGAGAGGGATATTTGAAAACCTGCAAGTTTATGCCAAGTTTATTTTTACATTTGTTATTGTGGATATTTTGAATGTTTAAAAAATCAAGCGTAGCGTCATGAGAGGATCATAATCAGCCGGTATCAGTCCACTGCTGGACATAGGCCTCTCCCAAGTCACGCCACAGAGCCCGATCTTCGGCTCTTTGTTTCCAGTCACTGGCCACCGGTTTGCGAATGTCGTCGCTCCACCTGGTCACAGGGCGTCCTACGCTACGTTTACCGATTCGCGGTCTCCACTCTAGAACCAGTCTACCCCAACGGTTATCGGTCCTACGGCAGATATGACCAGCCCACTGCCACTTCAGTTTGCTAATCCGTTGAGCTATGTCGATCACTTTAGTTCTCTGGCGAATTGCTTCGTTCCGGATTCGATCCCGCAGAGAAACACCGAGCATAGCTCTCTCCATAGCTCGCTGAGCGACTTTAAATTGGTGGACCAGTCTAACTGTGAGTGTCCACGTCTCGGCTCCGTATGTCATCACAGGTAGAACGCACTGGTTAAAGACTTTTGTCTTTAGACACTGCGGTATAAGTGACGAGAAGACTCGACGGAGTTTTACGAATGCTGCCCAGCCCAGCTGAATTCTTCTCTGAATTTCCTTCTCGAAGTTGTGTTTGCCTAGTTGGAGCGTCTGCCCTAGGTAAACATACTAGTGACAACTTCGAGTGGGATTCGGTTCCGGAACAAAGTGCTCGTTGTACATGACTTTGGTTTTATACAAATTCATCCGGAGACCGATGCGACGAGAAGAATCAGCTAGGCCATTCAACATTTTTTGTAGGTCCTGCAGCGTCTCTGCCATAATGACGATGTCATCTGCGAATCGTAAGTGAGAGATGTAGTTGATGTTGATGCCACATTTTTCCAGTCCAGCGTCTTAAACATATCCTCCAAGGCGTTAGTGAACAGTTTCGGGGATATGACGTCCCCCTGTCTCACTCCTCGACGCAGGTGAATATGTTTAGTACGCTGGTTCTGTACTTGTACAGTCATCGTTGCGGCATTATACAGACATCTCATCACTTCGATATATCGCCAGTCAACTTCGCAACGCTGCAAGAACAGACCAGGTTTCGATTGAGTCAAAGGCCTTCTCATAGTCCACAAATGCTGCACAGGGGCCGATTGTACATGAGAGGATAAAATCTATAATTTATATTAAAGTATTATCAAGCAACTATCTTAGGATAGATAGGATCTTGCTCAGTGGCGTGTCATCGGAGAGATACCTATGTCCAGGAGTTGACTAGTACAGGTTCATGATGATGAAGCAACTGCAGATCGGAGTCAAGAGAGAAAAAAGCGTTATGATGAAGTTGTGAGATAATTGTCTATGCACATTTGTTTGTAGGACCGCAAGGCCCGCCCGGACCTCAAGGATTCCAAGGACCAAGAGGCGAGCCAGGAGAACCTGGATTGCCAGGATTGCAGGGACCAGCCGGTGAAAGAGGACCTCAAGGACTACCTGGAAAGGATGTTAGTTTCATTTGACATTAATGGGTTAATTGTTTCATCATTGATGTTAATATCTTGATTCAATAAAACTTACTCCTGTATGTATTTTATCCAAAATGCGCTCGACAATTTTCCAAAAAAGTAGGTATGTAAGGCATACATGAGCGCAGAAAAGAGCTGAACAATATAGCTCTCAATAATAAATTAAATATACCGGTCCAGACAATACAGTCTCGGTGGCTGAAATCAGTCAGGACATCGTTATCAAAATATATCGTTGTACTGCCATCTGAGAACACTGAATGATTGTGACTATATTCGCCGTATTAAACGCAGTAAGTTTATTGTTCCGTCACCAAGTCACATCCATGCTCTGATTGCATCATCACTTTCCATTGTTTGAATATTAATCATTGCCTACCTGTTTATCTTTACCGACGCATAACGACATGTACTATGAATGTGTCAATAGATACATTTTTGCAATTACTGACAAATATTGAATGTCTCTATTCTTAAGCTTTAATTTTTATTTTCTAGGGTTCACCAGGAGAAGACGGTGAGCCTGGACCCGCCGGTGCAGCTGGTCAAACTGGCGCTCGAGGTGTCCCTGGGGTACCTGGTATCCAGGGACTTAAGGGTCACCGCGGCTTCGACGGTAAAGACGGCAGCAAAGGCGAACAAGGCCTGCCTGGAGAAAAGGGACCCACTGGCATGCCCGGACAGATGGGACCTACTGGGCCAATTGTAAGTCCATCTTGCCTTTAAATTATAAAAACTGGTCCACTTGTGCTGCTTTTCATTGTTTGTTCTTGACAAAAAATAGACCATCTGTGAACAAATTTTCACATAAATAAATTAGATTACTCTCATCTATTAGCTTTCACCTTACAGGAGCTCGTCATTTTGATATGTACTTTTTTTTGGTGTTCAGGGACCGGTAGGACCACGAGGAGAAAGAGGGCGTGAGGGTTCCTCTGGACCTCCCGGTATCCGCGGAGCTGATGGTGCACAAGGAGCCCCAGGAATAATGGTTAGTTAAATTAATATTACAAGACAATATTAAAATGTCTATGACCTCAAGTAACATGGTCTCTAAATGTCATAATTTCACAGGGAAATGTTGGAAAACCGGGTAGCCCTGGATTCCCTGGAACTCCAGGACTTAAAGGTGAAACTGGTTCATCTGGTCCCAAAGGAAGCCAAGGCTTACAAGGTCCTCGAGGTGAAGCAGGGAGACCAGGGAGCCCAGGTGACGTCGGTGCGCCTGGGTTGGCTGGGAGAGATGGTACCCCCGGTGAGAAAGGAGTCCTAGGCCCGGCAGGTCCTTCAGGACCTCAAGGTTTCCCTGGACCAAGGGGTAACCCGGGAGTTGCTGGAGATCCTGGATTACCTGGTTCTAAAGGAATGCCGGTAAGTTATTTTTGCATATGTATAAAAATAACTTTTTATGCTTTATTAATCAACTAGCAGCCCGCCCCGGCTTCGCACGGGTAGAACATATATGCCTACAAAATTTGCATCAGTTTGTTGCATCAAATATAAAATATTAACATATTTAACAATCATCGTCATATTTCAACCAATTTACACAAAACCTTAACGAATTATGCACCTAAACCTTCCTCATAAACACTCTGGCTATTGGTGAAAACCGCATGATAATCCGTTCAGTAGCTATTGTGATTATTGCGAACAGACCGACAGACGCAGTGATGGACTTTGTTTTATAATACTTACGTAGTGATATTGGACGGCCCTTTGGCGTAAAGGATAGTTACCCTGATTCTGACCCGACGGTCGTTCGTTCTAATCCTAGCTATATACCTACCAATAAAAGTTTTATGTGCATTCATGAATCATGGGTTTTCGTACAGAGGTAGTGGGATCATTGAATCAAAATCAATCAAATCATGGGATCAAAGAGGGGGTATTTATACGTTTAACGTGTATCTGTGTCTGTCTGTAGCATCTTAGCACCCAACCGGATGAACCGATTTTGATTTTATTATTGTTTTTTTTTTTTTTTGTTTGATAGATGTGTTCATCGAGAGTGTTCTTAGCTTGATTCATGAAAATTCGTTCAATCGTTATAAAACTATGAGCTTTTTTCTAGTTAATTGCGCTATGAAATCAACTTTCATAGGTCTGATCAATTCGAAAATCTTCTTCTTCAACGATATTGTAAGAACATGGAAGCATTGACCTGATGCTGGGACATCTCCTGTACTCTACAGAATACTCAAATCCACACTTACAGCTCAGATTTTAAATGTCGTGTTTAGAGTCATTGGAATGCTTTTATTGAAAAGATTATACATACGAGTAGATCAGTCGGGGTGGTTTATATATAGATCATAACTAAATTATACAATAGAATTTTATACAGTAAAAATATATCATTATACTATATTGACTTCAAATTGATTGTGATCGGTGGGGATCTAGAGCATCGCTAAGCTTATAATAATATTTTCGTAGTAACTATGACCTAATCTGTGGTTTCACTGCAGCTATTTTATTAATTTTGCGATGCGTGTATGTGAAATCCGTGATATCTTCTAGAGTTTTCATTTGAATTATATACTGTAAAGGACAATTTTAATCTATAATATGTGGCCAAGCTAATTAACGTAATTATTTTGATGAGTATTAATACTATATACTTGAAAATAGCCTTGGAAGATATGTAATATTTTTTAACAAAAAATTAACGATTAAAATGGTTACTGTGAGTCAACCTTAAGAGATAGACATATGCTGTCGTGGACTTTTTTGTAGGTCTTATTAAGTTGTACAACTCTTCCATAGAAAATATTCTTCCTTCTATTTTCAATTGAGCAGCGTTCGTAAGAAACGTGTTTTTTCGACCGTTTTTTAGTCGACTTAGGTTGCAAATTAGGTCTCCACGAATGTACCTTTGATTTAAACGGGATAATATATAGCCTATTTTCATTCCGAAAGTCTATTCTATATATTAGTGAAAGAATTTTTTAAATCGGTTCAATAGTTTTTGAGCCAAATCATTACAAACATACAAAAATACAAATGTTCTCTCTTTATAATATTAGTATAGATAAAAAAGAGGAGGTTATTCATTTGTCTGGGTTTTTTTCTATATAACTTATCTATATCCATATCCAACAGGGTACTCCCGGTGAGAGAGGTACCAAAGGAGACTCAGGCATTCGAGGTGAGTCTGGCGCACCCGGGCCGAGAGGAGTGCCAGGGAATGTGGGAGCTGAGGGGAAGAGAGGCAAGAGAGGCTTGAGAGGACCCGCTGGGAACGTTGGACCGCAAGGAGAAAGGGGGCTACAGGTATGTATTGTCTTAGTTAACAGTGAGTCTCTTATTGAATTGACAAGACAAGCACAGGTCAATTAAATAAGGGATTCGATCAAGTATGTTTCCCTTCATTAAACAATTGATATAGGCATCTCCGATTGTACGACATTGAGTAGAAAATTAGGCTAAATAATACCATCCAGCTCTTGCCATTTACCTTGCGAACATCAACGCTCGGAGCATTTTACGTTACATTTACCAACTAACGGTCTCCACTCAAAACTCGTAAATTCAAACACCCATCCATACGCGGCGTGGGACTATGTTTTATAATATGTAGTGATGATAATGTGTGTTGTGAAAATAACGTTTAATGTTTTACAAACTTACAGGGTATGAGAGGTATCCCAGGCTCAGATGGTCCAGTAGGAGCTAAAGGTCATCCCGGTGAGAGAGGAGGCGTCGGTCTTCCAGGTCCTAAAGGAAGTTTTGGTGATCCTGGCAGGCCTGGACCTCAAGGGTTACAGGGCAGTAGAGGCCCCGTTGGCAGGCCTGGAATACCTGGCAAGACTGGTCCTCAAGGAGAGCGAGGAGTGCCTGGTGCTGATGGAAGGCCTGGAGAACAAGGATCACAAGGATTGCAAGGACCGCCTGGTTTGATGGGAAGTCCGGGTGAACGCGGAATACCGGTAAGATGGAAATCTTAGAACAATTTACTATAATTAATAGATATTCTGACCATTTATCAGACCTTGACTGACCATTCTAATCTCTCTAATCAGTGGTGGAATTAATAAGACCTACACTGTTGTCCAGCTTGGCATGCTTGGGCAAATTGTGCATTTCCCCTTTCCAGCAACTAGTCTAGCCATCCTAGCTGTTTTACAAAGCAGAATACAGCTCTGGTACAACGCTTCGAATGATGAGGATGGTCGCACATCTAATACTATAAGAATCTTTGTCCTTACATACTGACTGACTGACTCACTGACAGACAACGCACAGCCTAAAGCACTGGTCATAGAGACTTGAAATTTGGAGGGTATATTTATCTTAGTACGTAGGGGTGTACTAAGAAAGGATTTTTCAAAATTCACCCCTTAAGGGGATGAAATGGGGGTTCAAAGTTTGTATGGAGAAACAAGATTAGATAGTCTTTTCTATCCGAAACTTTACACAAGTGCTTCAGTACAAAAATAAGTAAATAGGTGTTTCAGGTTTTTTTGAAATTCCATCCCTATGAGGGTGAAATGGGGTAACAAAGTGTGAAAATCAATATTTTTTCGGATTGCGCTAAAACTTGGCATGCAGATAATTATTACAACGTTAGTTACCTTTGAAAAAGGATTTTTCAAATTTAACCCCTGCAGGGGATGAAACGGGGGTTCAAAGTATCTATGGAGAAACAAGATTAGATAGTCTTTTCTATCCGAAACTTCGCACAAGTGCTTCAGTACAAAAAGTAAATACGTGCTTCAGGTTTTTTCGAAATTCCACCCCTAAGAGGGTGAAATGGGATAACAAAGTATGAAAATCAATATTGTTTCGAATTACGATGAAATTTGGCATGCAGATAGTTATTACGACGTTAGTTACCTGTGAGAAAGGATTTTCTAAAATTCACCCCTGAAGGGGATGAAATGGGGGTTCAAAGTTTGTATGGAGAAACAAGAGTAGACAGTATTTTCTATTCGAAACTTCACATAAGGGCTTAAATATAAAAATAAGTAAAGACGTTTTTTAGGTTTTTTCGAAATTCCACCCCTTAGAGGGTGAAATGGGGTAACAAAGTATGAAAATTAATATTGTTTCTAATTGCGCTGAAATTTGGCATGCAGATAGTTATATATATAATATGTAATTATTACGATGTTAGTTACCTGTGGGAAAGGATTTTCCAAAATTCATCCCTGAAGGGGATGAAACGGGGGTTCAAAGTATCTATGAAAAAACAAGATTAGATAGTCTTTTCTATCCGAAACTTTGCACAAGTGCTTCAGTACAAAAAGTAAATACGTGCTTCAGGTTTTTTCGAAATTCCACCCCTAAGAGGGTGAAATAGGATAACAAAGTATGAAAATCAATATTGTTTCGAATTACGATGAAATTTGGCATGCAGATAGTTATTACGACGTTAGTTACCTGTGAGAAAGGATTTTCTAAAATTCACCCCTGAAGGGGATGAAATGGGGGTTCAAAGTTTGTATGGAGAAACAAGAGTAGACAGTATTTTCTATTCGAAACTTCACATAAGGGCTTAAATATAAAAATAAGTAAAGACGTTTTTTAGGTTTTTTCGAAATTCCACCCCTTAGAGGGTGAAATGGGGTAACAAAGTCTGAAAATCAATATTGTTTCTAATTGCGCTGAAATTTGGCATGCAGATAGTTATATATATAATATGTAATTATTACGACGTTAGTTACCTGTGGGAAAGGATTTTCCAAAATTCATCCCTGAAGGGGATGAAACGGGGGTTCAAAGTTTGTATGGAGAAACAAGATTAGACAATATTTTCTATTCGAAACTTCACATAAATGCTCAAGTAAAAAAATAAGTAAAGACGTGTTTTAGGTTTTTTTTAAATTCCACCCCGACAAGGGTGAAATGGGGTAACAAAGTGTGAAAATCAATATTGTTTCAGATTGCGCTGAAATATGGCATGCAGATAGTTCTTATGACGTTAGTATCCTCTGAGAAAAGATTTTGCAAAATTCACCCCTGAAGGGGATGAAACGGGGGTTCAAAGTTTGTATGGAGAAACAAGATTAGATAGTATTTTCTATTTGAAACTTAACACAAGTACTTAAGCAAGTAAATACGTTAATATATGCTTTTCTATTCGAAACTTCACACAAGTGCTTCAGGACATAAATAAGTAATCACGTGTTTTAGGTTTTTTCGAAATTCCACCCCTAAGAGGGTGAAATGGGGTAACAAAGTCTGAAAATCAATATTGTTTCGGATTGCACTGAAATTCGGCATGCAGATAGGTATTTTGACTTAGGTATCCGCTAAGAAAGAAGTTTTCAAAATTTACTCTTCAAGGGGATGAAGCGAGAGTTCAAAGTTTGGATAGTCATTTTATTCGTCATTTTACACAAGTACTTTTGTAAATAAATAAGTAAATACGAGTTTCAGACTTTTCCAAAATGCCCTTCTAAGTGGATAAACTGGGGTAACAAAGTCTAAAAATCAATATTGTTTCGGATTGCGCTGAAGAAGCTTTAGAATGCAGATAGTTATTATGGCGTAGGTATTCGCTCAGAAAGGATTTTCTCAAAATTCCTCCCGGATACGGAACGGGGATTCAAAGTTTGTATGGCGAAACAAGATGAGATAAAGTACGTGTTGTAGGATTTTTCAAAATGGGGTAGGTAACAAAATCTGAAAATTTGTGTTTTTCGGGTAAAATTAAAAAATTACCCCATTTATAATGAATCCCGAATTGCCTTAGTCACGTGATAACATGAAAACGGGTGAACTGATTTGGCTAATTCTTATTTGATGTCTTTAATGATAGAATCGTTTTTACAAAAGAAAAGTTTTAAGTAAATAAAAGAAGTTTTTAACGCGGGCGAAGCCGCGGGGCACTTCTAGTTGTATATAAAGAGAAACTAAAATTAAATTCATGTCATTATTTGGACCTATTATGACCAAAGATCAATGTAATGACAAAAATACTAACACTTATGGCCAATTGTACCGATGGCTGATAAAGGTTCAGATCATATCTGACAGATCAAGTCATGTAAAAGTTGTCAAAAATCTGTCCGATATGTTCATAAAATCTGGGACCTCTAAACCCCTTAATTAATATTACCATTTTTTATCAGGGTGAAGCTGGTAAAGATGGTGATCCAGGTCAAGCAGGACCCCACGGACCGAAGGGTGATGCAGGACGAGATGGCAACCCTGGCGTGCAGGGATCTCAGGGACTACCCGGACCATCTGGAGAACGTGGGCCATCTGGACCTGCTGGGCCTACAGGGTTCCCTGTAAGTGTACACAAAATATATCTATCGGAAATCTGAATCGTTTGAGTAGTTTTAGATGTAACAAACATACACACAAACTTAGTATGTTAGTAGGAATTATGCCACATAAAGCATAAGATTTAAATGGCATAGATACTGGATGTGTCATCCAAACACATCCAATTCATCACGTGGTCACTATCTCACGAGATATGAATCATCTCCTTGCAAAGGCCAGCATTATTTAAAGTAAAAAGTCTTCTCTGTAACGTCTTCATAAACAAATTTTGTTTATGTTTAGGGTATGCCAGGATCAGCAGGCATACCTGGCTCTCCAGGCAAGGAAGGCGAGCCGGGTGTAGCCGGGCCTGCTGGGCCACCGGGCCCCTCCGGACCCCGCGGTGAAAGAGGCTTCACTGGCGAACGTGGCTCTCCAGGGTTGACAGGCACCCCGGGAGAAAAGGGCGAAGCTGGATCTCAGGGACCTGATGGACCTCCAGTAAGTCAATTCATCATCATCTTCCTACCCTTATCCGACTTATGTGGGGTCGGTACAACATGTCATTCTCTTCCATTGGGGTCTATCCGCAGTCATTGCTGCATCGAAATTCTTTTATCCTTATACACCCATATCTTCTATCACACATTCCATACACCTCCAGTAAATCGATTGATTAACAATATTGCAGTGTAGATATTTTACTGGCGATGGTTGGTTTGATAGACATACAAGCAAAGCATATGTTCCACAGCCAAAATGGTGGTTGCTCCAAAAATTTACAAGTTGACTTGAAACGCTACTTAATTGATATAAAGTAATTCAAATACAACGCAAGAGAAAAGTATTTTTAATGGAGTGATTAAACTGAACTGATTAAGGCAAGGCTTTGACCAGCTTGGAAATCAAAATATAAATAATTCATGATTTATTTTTATTTGTAGGGACCGGAAGGTCAACGTGGTGCTAAAGGTCATCCAGGAGCTTTGGGTGCGATGGGCCTACCGGGATCTCGAGGTCTGGCTGGTACTCCCGGAGAAAAGGGAGAGCGAGGGTCTGCTGGGCCTACTGGCAACGATGGACCTCCAGGTAACATAGAGAATATGCCAAATGTCTGGTGTATTTCTTACTCTTTGTATTAATTACACATAATTATAATTCTAAAACTAACTTACAACACTTATATTATCAGACCCTTACATCATCGAACGCTCTCTGCATAGTAATGAGTCTGTGATATGAGTGATGCATTTTTTTAGTACATTTTTCGTCAATGCACCGTGTAGAGTGCTTTGCTGATATTCCCTTAAACTAGGATCTAAGCCCGTGTAAGGCCTTTCCGTTTGTTTATTGATTTGTTTGGCGGTTCAATTATATTTCAATTGATTATTGCTCTCAATTCTCAGGACGTCAAGGAGATCAAGGACCTCAAGGTCCAGTGGGGCCAGTAGGTCCACCTGGCGAGCCAGCAGAGCGAGGCGAGCCTGGTTCCCCTGGAGTACCCGGTGAATCAGGAGCCCCCGGATCACCTGGCGAGAGGGGACAACCTGGCTTGCAGGGGTCGCCGGGGCTGTCTGGACCACCAGGGTTGGCTGGCATGCCGGGAGTGAAGGGAGACAGGGGATATGGTGGTGCTAAGGGACAGCAAGGATCCCCTGGAAGTCCAGGTTTGTAACAAGTATTTTGTACTGTTGCTAACATGGGTTTAACAAACAAACATATTTTGCTTTTTAGTTTCGGAAATAAATTGGGGTCAATTATAATATTGGTAAGATGGTAAATAAATCAAGTCGTGATCAATGTTCATAAGAACAAATTAACATAAAAATAAAACTAAAATATTAACTATGACTAATAATTAATATAATAAACTACAAAATACATATAATAATTTAAGATCGTTTAAAAAACTAAAACAAACCGACTTCAAACGTCGCGCGAGTCAAAGTAGACAGTAGTTGCAATAACTATTACATAATCTGTGTCAGTAATTAGTAGTAGGTCGTCGAGATAAGTAAATGCGTCGTAATACAAATGTTGATATATTAAAAACGGCTCGGCCGATTTCATTAAAATTTAAATGGGACCACCTGGGAAGGGTAGCCTATTAAACATAAAAATAAATTTTCCAAATCGTTTCAGGCATCTTCGAGTAATCGGTGAACATACATTAAAAAAAAAAGATCCCGACGAATTGAGAACCTTCTCCTTTTTTGTGAAGTCGGCTAAAAAATAATTTAGTTCGCTTTCTGCTGGTAGAGTACCCAAAACTCTGGCGACATGTTGTCTGAGGTTAGCGCCAGGTCTTTGGTCATGGGAGACATCTATTAGGCGTGATTGCTACATTTAATTTTTTCCCCACACGGCGATATAAGTGTCGGAGTTTCAATCTTTAGTGTTCAAAACCCAAAAAGACGAAGATAATACCTATGTCATGTACTTTGACTAGGTGTTCCTGGAGAGATGGGTATGCGCGGGCCACCTGGTCTGGCGGGTGCCAAGGGCGCCCGAGGAGAACAGGGGCACAAGGGAGACGCTGGTCACGCGGGCCTGCCTGGACGGCCAGGAGACTTGGGACCTGTCGTGAGTACATCATGATAATACAATTACATCGACACTAGCTTTCTTTATGATGAAAGGTAACAGGATAGGCACGGCGCTAACCTGAAGGTAAGCGATGACGCCTACCTATTACAGATACAGCGGCTTCCAGCATGTTGCATGTCACTGCACTTCGCCAGTTACCTCGAGACATAAAGATGTTAAGACTCGCATGCCTTGTAATTTCACTGGAACTATTGCCATTCAAACCGAAAATTATTCCTATTTCACGGCCGAATTAATTAAGCAGAATTCCAACCACTACAGGTATATTTATGTATTAATTTTACTAGGTAATAATGTTTATCAGACAAGATAATATTACGAGTGATAAAAAATTAATGTTGACCAGTATTCTAAAACAATGCTCGAGCACCGATCAGCTTTTGGCACTGAGTGGAGCCATCTAGCGCAAATAACTAAATTAAATGAGCTCAATGTATTCAAAGACCGTATTCATACTTGAGCAACGTTTGATCTACGAGCTTGAGGGCCCGGTGGCGTAATAGGGAGAACGGTCGGCTTCGATGTCGTGGTACCGTGTTCAAACCCCGCCGTGCACCAATGCATTTTTCTATCGAAAAATGTATGTGCGCTTCTCACAGTGGCCCTCCGGTGAAGGACACTATCTAGTATCCGCCTGGCCAGCTACCACCCTCAAGTTAGAAAATCTGTCATCAAACATCTAATGTGTTCCGGCAGCTATCCTTGAGAGCCAGTTCCCATTCTAGGCCTAGCGTGCTTACCATCTTCGACCGCATCATCACTTACCAACAGGTGAGATAGTGGTCAAACGCTAGCCTATAAGATATAAAAAAAGCCTTGGCACTAAGGCTTTTTTAGGTTTTAGTCCTTACAAGGAACCCTTATAGTTTCGTCATGTCCGTCTGTCTGTCTGTCTGCCTGTCTGTCTTTCTGTCCGAGGTTTTGCTAATAGACCGTTAATAATAGAAAGGTGTAATTTTGTAGGGATATGTATATAAACTACGCCGACAAAGTGGTGAAATAAAATTTAAAAAATATTTTTTTTAGGGTAGCTCCCCTACATGAGAAGTGGGGATGAATTTTTTTTTCATCGTCTACCCCATTGTGTGGGGTACCATTTTTCGATTGAATGCTCCATTTACGAAATATTAAACTTTAAAGTGCAAACGTTTGTTCTAGTAGGGCGTCCCACCGCCCCCCCTCTAAAAGCTAAACTGCGGGCATGAAAAATCTGGAAACGTTCGCGATAATAGTGCATTTCATTAACTTTAAATGAAAATTATAGCGGTTAAGATAACTATATTGGTTTAGCAGTAATAGTCGTTGAACTTGGGTGTTGGATAATTTTGTACCAAATACAAAATCCTTAGAATAAAACCTTTAAAGTGACAAAGACGAAGTACCTAGTAGCTTGTTTATAACGGGTAAAGACTTGCATTGAATAACGGGCTACTACGGAACCCTAAACTGCGCGTGGCCCGACACGCATTTGGCCGGTTATTTATTATATAACACAAGTAATACAAGTTTTTACAAGTAAACTTACAAAAAAAAATTGAGGTTCTAATAACCCACCTACATACAATACGTAAACATCAAGACGAAAATAGGAAAGTACTAACTTCTTAGTTAAGTACGTGAGGTGACAAATAGGCATAACATATCGCAGAGGGGGCATACTACCAGTTTTTTTATAACACCTATTAAAATATACTTCCCCAGGGTCCACAAGGAAGCACAGGTCCTGCTGGCGCCCCAGGAATCCCTGGCGCTAAGGGTTCAACTGGTGACTCCGGCCGACCAGGGTCACCCGGTCCTATGGGTCATACTGGTGCTCCGGGGGCTGAAGGAGCCAAAGGAGAGCGGGGAAGTGAAGGTGAAACTGGACCGCAAGGGTTACAGGGTCCACCAGGACCTGCCGGTGAGAGAGGGCCAGGTGGATTACCTGGCATGGTTGGACCAACCGGACCGTCTGGATTACGTGGCGCGCAGGTGATATTCCTAAATATAATAATTCTAATTCATATTTGTTATGGTAACACCATTTAAAGCAACTAACCCAGTTATTCTAACTTATTTGTTTAAAGCGACTCGCCTAGTAATTCCAACTTATTTGTTAAAGCAACTAACCTAGTAATTCCAATTTATTTCCTAAAAGCGACTCACCTAATGATTCCAATTTATTTGTTAAAGCAACTAACCTAGTAATTCCAATTTATTTGTTAAAGCAACTAACCTAGTAATTCCAATTTATTTCTTAAAAGCGACTCACCTAGTGATTCCAATTTATTTGTTAAAAGCAACTAACCTAGTAATTCCAACGTATTTGTAAAGTCAAAGTAGGCTTTCGGCTTCTCACATAATATTTCTAGTTCATTCCAGTCCAGTAGCGGTGATAATGGTTGTAGTAGTAATGATGGTACCGCAAGCTCATGATCAAAACGGCCGGTAAATAATTATCCTACTTTAGTTTGTATCATTCATAGACACATTCTTGGAAAGAAACTCAAAATCCTTGAAGAAATCTGTTTTGTTCAGGGTGAAACGGGAGCAGCAGGCAAGGCCGGCGCTGATGGTGCCCCTGGGCCTATAGGCAGCCCTGGGCTACAAGGGCCCCCGGGACAGATGGGTGAGCCAGGTCCCGAGGGAAGACCTGGGAAGCAAGGACAGCCGGGTATCCAGGGACGACCGGGTGATAAGGGACCCACGGGACAGCCGGGACCTTCGGGACCAGCCGGGCCCCCAGGAATGCAGGTAAGATTTTTTCATTGTTTGTTTTTTAATAAACGGGTTATATAACCGCAAAAAAAGGGTTCTTTTATTTCTTTATTTTTTTTTTATATTTGTATTTGTTTTAGGTGACTTGATGGGCCCGATCGAAATGGCTGACAGATTTTCTTGGGTTATAGGCATCATACTTATGATCCAAAAAAATCTGTCAGGCGTTTCAAAATCATCAGCATATTCTAATTGATGACAGTATCAGAACAACTCTAGCACTGGTCTAATCGATTTGAAATTTGGTGTCCTGTTACTTCAATGATATTATATTGCAAGAACATGATTACTTAAATCTGCGAGATTTTTTATTCTAGATAAATCCCATAGTCGGCTTACAAAATAAGAAACATGTAACATATTTGTAGAAAAATAAATGCGAAAAATAATAAAAATTAATTGAAGTTGAAAGAGTAAGTAATTTCGACATTCTTTCAAATTAAAATATTTCTATTAAAGATAAACTCACAGAAATCAAAGCAATTCCAATCATCCAAGGAAATACTAACATCAAAAAATCTTTAGGGACCATCAGGCCCCAGTGGACCTTCTGGACCGACTGGAGAGCGAGGCCCGCAAGGCGAGACTGGTCCTTCAGGCGTTGACGGATCTCAAGGCCCCCAGGGCAAGCAAGGTCCACCTGGACTTGACGGCGCGAAGGGAGAGAGAGGAGAATCGGGACTTAATGGTGCTAAGGGCCATGCTGGTTTGCCGGGTCTACCGGGCATGGTAGGAGCTCCGGGCAGGCAGGGTGAGAGAGGACTTCTAGGACCTAGTGGGCCTCCCGGCAAAGATGGAGAACCTGGATCGAGAGGTAAACTTACGAATTTTCAAAATGTTCTAAATTTTAAAAATGGTTTTTATGGTTTCGTACACAAATAGTGTCAACGAGACCCTATTACTGGGACTATTATTAGTGGGACTCCGCTGCTCGTCCGTCGGTTCGTCTGTCAGAGAGCTGTACACAATAAACGAGACACTTGAAATTAAAAAAAATTTAGGGTGTCCCTAACCCTATACAATATGTAAAGGTGTTTATCTTGGCATTTTCAACCGAGAATCAACTAACTTAAAAATCTGAATCATCATCATTGTTGTATTTGTTACCAGGTACCCCAGGTCGCGATGGTAACCCAGGTCCCCAAGGCCCGGCCGGTCCCCCTGGCGGCCGGGGCCCCTCGGGTGACTCTGGCCGGCACGGGCCTCCGGGACCGTCAGGGCCTCCCGGACCTCCTGGACCTCCTGGGGAAGGGTTGGCATATGACGCTGCTGCTATCGCTGCTATGTTACAACAAGGTGAGGTATTTATACATTATCTAGGAACCTTGCAAAACCTAATATTATGTTTCTTTAAGTGTGATCTACACTTTTTTATCTTGCAAAATCTTTCGAATTATTTAGTTACAATGAGATATCATCATCATCAGTCTATCTCTGACCACCGCTGGTCATAGTCCTCACCTATGGCATGCCACTGAATGATACATATATATATTTTATAACTGGTCCATTTAAAGATTGTCCAATAGAGATCGCATTGATTGAGCAATAACACCGGTGCATTTCGAAATTCATCTTTTTAATATAATTTTAATGTGAAATAATGTAGTCGCCTATGTTTTAAATTATTTGCTTATATACTTGTCAATCCAAATACTGTGGTGACTCAAAGCACACAAAGAAAAATACACAGAGAAAAAGAGGCTGCACGTCCCAATTTTCATTAAATAATGCTTCTTTACACTTCAAAGTATACCTGTCAAGTAAAAAAAAGAACAAGAAGACTGTATGAAATTCTACTAAATCCATCTTCCAGGTTCAATGAAAGGTCCTGACCCATTGGGAGACGACCCGAACTCTATGCCTCCTCGGTTCTTCAAAGACGACATGAGTCCAGCTGAACGCAAGTCCATCGTGATGAAGGCATACGAACGTCTCAAGGTATCCCTGGACAAATTCCTCAAGCCTGATGGATCGAAGGATGCCCCGGCTAAGACCTGTGGAGATATTAAGCATCACTATCCTGATTTTGAAAGCGGTAAGAATATTTATACCTTACTAGCTGATACCCGCGACATCGTTTACTTACACCAAGAATTTAGTAGTATATGTTAATCCTTATGCTATAAAGTATCTCCTTGTTAAATTTCAGAAAGATCAGATCGTCCGTTTAGGCGTGATTAGGTAACACACAGACAGAGTAACAGAGTTATAACGTTTTGATAATATAACTATGGAGTATGGATATGGATTTCGTCCATTGAGCTGTTCTTATTCTGTTTCTTCAGGGTTTTATGTTTGTGGGTAGTGCATCATCATTATTATTGTATTTTTGGGACCAAAGCTGAATATACTCATATGCTTCGTCCGTAGCACGCTGATGAATTAAGTAGTTCGAAATTACCACCTTTTCCGATCGCTTCCAGCCGCTTTGAAGATATCATCTACGAGTATCAATCTAGCTGCAGGCCATATGATTCTAGTCGCTACGTTTGTTGAGACATCCAAGGGTCCTTTTGCATGTACGAGTATATTCAACAATTCTTCATTCAAAGTTTAGTTTTCATAAACTACAAATCCACTTTCTCGACACCAGAATAATCGCTAATATATCGCTAAAAATAAATCGAATTATTATTTATCTATTATTTTAGTTAGATACTACAGGCAGAATCGGCATCAAAAATGCAGCAGTTTATAAAATGGCAAAACATACAACATTCTTCCTGAAGATAATATTTATCCGTCTTTCTTTATGTCCTCAATTTCACGACCTACGGGAGTTAGGCGATTTAGTATTCATCCCGAATCTAGATAATAAAACTGGAGTGAATCCCTTTGGGTGATACATGTTCATGATGTATACGACGCCGAGGGTCTTATCTAGACTTACAAGTCTTATAACAACGCGGGTGTTGAATAAATCAACACCAATCACAGTAGGTATAATCAATAATAAATTAAAAGTGTTGATTTGGTTAGAACAAAAAAAAATCAGATAAAACTACTGCTACCGCAGACGAAAACGGCGAATGTTTCAGTTTAGCCGTTTTTGACTGCGGTAACTGTCTGTGGTAACTTTATACTTGATTAATTTATTAACGCTTGAAAGCTTTTTTTACTCTTAACTACTGAGACCAGATGATATTTTATGTGGTTACTGTTTTAGTAACCCCTCTGTCAGTCTCCAAATTGTTAACAATTTGAACGTCTCTATTTCAGTTTTTTTTAAAGAGTCTAAACGTAAGATCCTTCCAATAAGAACCAGTGCTTCATCCTATCTAATCGCGCTTCACGCTAAACTACTCAACCGATTGAGCTGAAGCCTGGTATGTAGATTGCCTAGACTCTGGAATAACACATAGGGTAGTTAAATTTTATCCTGATATTCACACGGCAACGATGTCTACACAGGTAAAACCGCGAGGTACAGCTAGTTCATAATAAACATCCTATCCAGGTCAATACTGGATCGACCCTAACGGCGGAGACATGAACGACGCCATCTTGGTTCACTGCGACATGACCACCGGCAGTAGCTGCATCTATCCC